>OY987323.1:25050418-25730748 GCA_963920655.1 Geranium rotundifolium | reverse complement strand
GAACCATAAATCTGTACGGATCACACTTAACCGAGTCCCTGGTCAAAATATGCTTCCTTAGAAGCGACCAGTATGAGGATGGTTCTTAATGACGTAGTTCTACTTGTCATAGGGCTGAGGGATCCCGGAATCATATCATAGATATCATGAGGTGATTGATATCGTACGACCCGCTCTGAATAGTGTTTTCATAGATTAAGCCATGAACATATTCAAATGCGATAGCTTGTCACGATATCCTTAGACCGAGGAGTCTTTGTGATCACTATGCAATGAACTTGCGGCTTTAACTTGCGCCTAACGCTTTCTGTAACAGGATTGCAATAACGGACATGATTGGGTCGCGGAACGGGTTGCATAAGTGACACGAAAGACGGCTAAGGGATTTATCCCTCATACTACGGTATGGGAAAAATATCAGTTAAAAAGGCCTCTTGATCGAGACTGACTGAGAGTAAGAGCATGGCCATGTCGGTGATACGGGTTATCAGTTCTCAGCCATCTCACATATCAAGTAACAATGATTGATTAAACAAGGGTGACGACTCTATGCCTTGTGATCAATCGGGATATCTAGAGATAATAGGATAGTGACTTGTACGAACAAGGTTAAGTCGAATCATCGATCGTCATGCACCTTGGGTAATCATAACGTCATACTAGAGACCACTTATGATGGATCGGGCAAGAGCGATCTTTTGCGCCGATCTGCCAACGGTGGCATGAGCCTAGAGGGTCACACACATTCAAGACGGATAACTTGAGACAAGGAAACCTTAACGTTTCTTGAGGAGCAATACATGGACAAAAATGGAGGTTTTGTGTCATGGGTTCGGTTTGAGAGATTAATTAGCGAATCGAGAAAACTGAGTTTTTTTGTCGATGTCGCGTCAGACTTTCTTTGATAAGTAACGACAAAAAGGGTCGGGCGACTTTTGGACACGGCACGAAACCACATGGGCGAGCCCTTTGGGCTCGGCCCATGAGGTCTCATGGCCGGCCCAAACAAGGGCCCAATAAACCCTATTGGCCGGCCCACATGGTGGGTCCATGTGTGGGGGCCACACAACACCATGCTTAGTTGGTGATTGTGGATTAAGAGGTGAATGATTTAAGGGGTATGGGTTAAAGCACCTTTAAGCCCATACCAATCACTTTTGACCCATACTTGTGAGTTGGATGATGAATTGAAATACAAGACATTAATTCATTAATTAAAATAATCACACAACTCACAATTTTCTCTCTCTCTCTCTCTCTCTCTCTCTCTTGCTTGGCCGGCCACCCTAGCTCTCCTCTTGTTCTTGCTCTCTTGTTCTTCATTTAATTGTTCTAGTAGGCAATTAAGTGAAGGATCATCAAGATCATCCCCTTGGTGTGGACTTGCTTTAGAGAAGAAGATCCGAAAGTTGTTCTTTAATCGATTCAACAAAGACTTAAAGGTAAACATCTTGTGGAATAGATTTTGCTTTGGGATTTAATGGTTTATGTTCTTGGACAAGGTTTGGAGTAGATTTTGTTATAATGCTTCCGCTATCTCGATGATCTAGAACGCTCCAAATCCCTACAGTGGTATCAGAGCGATGGTTACCCTCTTAATCTTTGTCTTGTTGAGTTTGTTTCGGTTTTATGAATTTGCATGCCAAAATTGTTGATAACATGATTTTAATGCTTTTTGGGATATTTGCATGAAATATGTTATTTTTGAAAATATATTGAATTTGGAATTTTTCGGAAATTATTGGATTTGTCGGGTCCGAGAATAGACTCTCGGGGAGCCGGATCGGAGGTACCGGACGGAGGTCAGGGGAGGCCGGCGGTGACCGGGGCCGTCCCCACTCTTGGCCGAGGCCGAGAGTGGAGGCAAGCTCGGTTTGGGCCTTCCAAGGCCCAAACCGAGCCGTGACATGTTGGGCTCGGCCCAATGGGCTTCCGGCCCATTGGCTTGGCCCGACTTGGTTCGTGCGCGGTGTTTGATCTGTGGCACGAACCCATGACCAATATTTCGAAAACATTCAAAATTTAATCGGTTTAGATAAACCGTTTTTCGAAAAGGTCAAGTTTCGATAAACCCGACCAAGCAACTTGGCAAAATTAAAATCGGAATTATTGCATATTATTTGATAACATGTTTGTGTGATAACATGTTGGATGATGTGATGAGATGTATGATGCATTAGTAGCCCATTAGATTTTATCGCTTTTACGGTTTGCATACCGTTAGTGTTAGCGTGTAATTATTCTTTTATCGAGCCCATAAAGTGTAATTATTTTTTATCCGGTCTACGAACCGAGTATTAATTGTAATTATTACTCAAAGACGAGAAGGATGGAAAATCGAGCACAATGACGGTCTTGGAGGAAGTCCAAGAGCGAGTGGGAGCCCGAATGAGAAAGACGAGAAGATGTGAAGACTCGTAAAATCCTAAGATTAGGATGGGCTATAAAATGCATATTTAACGCTTTGTGAATGCTTGCTTGAATTATTTAATTAATAACATGCTTGCATGATTAGCTTATAAGTTCATAAGCCATCACCTCACATGCAAAGATTAAAATCGACTTTAATTGTTTCCATGTTTAAAGCGTTGTGAACTATCTTCGCACGGGTTGTGATGGATGAGTTCAATTTGAAACGTGTTTGCACGGGTTGCAAATGACGGTTTCGAATGAAGATAGTATGTGATAAAATTAGAAACGTCACAACACGGGTTGTTGATGACGGGTTTCATAATTGTGCCAAATACTTTCGAATCATTAAGTTTAACCAATTTACAAGATAATTTGAGTAAAGTGAGATGCCACCCAAATTCACACCCATGTAGAAACATTTTATCGGTGTCGTGCGCCTTAGCGGAGCATCGATCGAATGGGTTCTATATGGAAATGGTAAACTTTGTGGGCTGTCGTGCGCCTTAGCGGAGCATCTGCACAAAGTTAACTCGTTAGTGAAGGTTGGTTGACTCGACCACGATTCTTGGACTGAGGTCGAGGTGGGGCATCGGAAGGGTAAGCCGTGTGTTTTTGCACATACCCTGACCGAGAGTTACACGGGTTGTAATTGGACGGACGTCCTACCTAAATAAGTCAATTGGAGCGGTGCGCCTTAGCGTACTTCAAATGACGAATAAGGGATCTTGGTTTAAAGATTCTATACCTTAGAATCAGATGGTTGGTGTTTAATTCGGATCTTCGTAAATTTATTCAACTTTTCTGATTAAATTTACTTTCTTCGTGTAGAAATGGCTAGTAATTCAACAAACTCGTCTAATTTGTCGTTGAGGACTATACTCGAAAAGTGTAAACTCAACGGGACAAATTATCTGGACTAGGACAGGAATTTACGACTTGTGTTAAAGTTGGAACGCATGGGAGTACGTCCTTGATAAGGCTATCCCGGTGGAGCCAGCTGCCAACGCAACGAGGGTCGTTAAGGATGCGTACCAGAAACACCTTAGCGACTCTATCGACGTTGCGTGTGTCATGCTGGGCTGCATGGAGGCGGACCTCCAGAAGCAGTTTATGGAGCTATCCCATGATCCGTTTGCAATGTTTGCACAGATCAAGGATATGTTCAAAGAGAAAGTACGTATTGAAAACTACATTGTTCTCCGAGAACTCATTGCCTGCAAGATGTCAGCAGGCAGCTCCGTAGGTCCACACGTCCTACGTATGAAGGGACATTTCGACCATATGACTAGTATCGGTATGTCTATGGAAAAGGAAATGGTTGCGGATTTTATTCTGCAATCCCTTCCTCATGCATATGGTGGGTTCGTCATGAACTATCACATGCATGACATGGACAAGATCGCGTCGGAGTTGCACATCATGCTAGTGACTGCCGAGAAGAGCATAAGGAACAGTTCGCCCAAAAATGTTCTTATGGTCAAGAAGGGATCTAGCTTCAAAGCTGGTGGTGGAAAGGGTAAAACCCCAATGCACCTGGTAGGAAAGACCAGACGACCATTTGTTCCTAGACCTTCCATGCCCGTAAAAGGCAAGGGGAAGGCAAAGGAGTCGGTATGTTTCTACTGTCAAAAGCATGGTCATTGGAAGAAAGACTGTCAGCAGCTGAAGGAGGATCAGAAGAAGGGCGGTGGGGCCGCTACTTCATCAGGTATTCCATTAGAGCTATATCTTTCTACGATAAATACTTGGGTACTAGACACTGGAGCTGAGTCTCATGTCTGTGCGGATATGCAGGTGTTGCACAGTAGAAGAGATATGGGGGAAAGCGAGGTGGACCTAAGAGTTGGGAACAATGTGAGAGTTGCCGCAACTGCCGTGGGTTCTGTTAACCTTGTTTTGTCAGGTGGGCTTGTAATTGAACTTCATGATGTGTTTTGCGTACCTGCTTTCAGCAGGAATATTATTTCAATTTCTCTTCTTGAAAAAGAAGGTTATTATTTTAATATTAAGAACGGGTTTTTTAATATTATGTGCAACAACATGTTTTATGGTAATGCTCACACTGTTGGAGGTTTATACATATTGAATATGCAAAACTCGAGATCCAACATGCTCTATAATATAAATGCTAAGAGGTTTAAAGCTAATGATTTAGACCAAACTCTAATCTGGCCTTGTCGTCTAGGTCACATAAATGAGAAACGCATCTCAGCGCTTCATAAGCGCGGACTTCTAAGTCAATTCGAATTCCAAACGATTGATAGATGCGAAGCTTGTTTAATGGGCAAGATGACTAAAGCGCCCTTCACTGGTTTAGGTGAAAGAGCAGGTAATCTATTGGGTCTAATACATTCAGACGTATGTGGACCAATGAGTACATCAGCCAGAGGTGGTTTAGGCTACTTTATCACATCTACTGACGATTTCAGTAGATATGGTTATGTCTATCTCATGAGACATAAGTCCGAAGCCTTTGATAAATTCAAGGAGTTTAGGACTGAAGTAGAAAACCAACTCGGAAAGAGTATCAAGGCACTCCGTTCTGATCGGGGTGGAGAATACTTATCTGAGGAGTTTCTTAGTTATCTTACTGAAGGTGGAATACTATCTCAGTGGACTCCGCCAGGAACACCGCAACTTAATGGTGTGTCCGAGAGGAGGAATCAGACATTGTTGGATATGGTTCGATCGATGTTAAGTCTCACTGATCTCCCGATCTCCTTCTGGGGTTATGCTCAGCAAACGGCCGCGTTCATAATAAACAGGGCTCCGTCGAAAGCAGTGAAAGGGACATCATTCGAGAAATGGTACGGGAAGGAACCCGTTTTGTCCTTCCTAAAAATTTGGGGTTGCGAGGCTTATGTAAAACAGTTGCTTGCAACCAAGCTCGAACCGAGATCAGATAAGTGTACTTTCGTCGGATATCCAAAAGAAACAAAAGGATACTACTTCTACAAACCGAGCTAAAATAAAGTTTTTGTCGCTCGAGGTGGGACATTCTTGGAAAAGGAGTTCATTTCCAAGACAGTCAGTGGGAGGGCTGTTCATCTTGATGAAATTCTAGATGAGATGGTCACTCGGGAACCACTTGACGACCCACTAGAAGAAGTAGAGCCGGAAGTGGTCGTTGAGCAAGAACCAATAGCTACAGTTAATGAGGACGGCCCGAGGCGGTCTGAAAGGATAAGTCATGCACCTGTCAGATACGGTTTCCTAGTAACTGGAGGTGATGATTTAGTATTAGTGGACAATGATCCAGCTACCTTTCGAGAGGCCTTGGACGGAACCAACTCTGAGAAATGGCTGGAAGCCATGAGGGAAGAAATGCAATCCATGTCAGATAATCAAGTGTGGGACTTGGTGGAACAAACCCCTGACGTAAAAGTCATTGGGTGTAAATGGATTTTTAAAATAAAGATAGACATGGATGGCAAACCTCAGACCTATAAAGCAAGACTAGTAGCAAAAGGTTATAGGCAAATCCACAGAATTGACTATGAAGAGACCTTTTCTCCAGTAGCTATGGTCAAATCTATCCGCATTCTACTTGCCATAGCAGCGTATCATAACTATGAGATATGGCAAATGGACGTCAAAACCGCCTTCCTCAACGGGAGGTTAGCTGAGGACGTTTATATGTCCCAACCTGAGGGTTTTGAGGATCCAAAGAATGAAGGAAAGATTTGCAAGTTGCTCAAATCAATCTATGGTTTGAAGCATGCATCTCGGAGTTGGAATCAGCGTTTTGATGAAGTTGTGAAACAGTTTGGCTTCATCAAGAACGATGATGAACCTTGCGTATATAAAAAGGCAGATAGGAGCAAAGTAGTCTTCTTGGTGCTTTATGTTGATGACATACTGCTCATTGGAAACGACGTCCCTACCTTGCTCTTAACAAAGACTTGGTTAGGTGAGTGTTTCGCAATGAAAGACTTAGGTGAGGCCTCTTACATCTTGGGGATCAAGATATATAGAGACCGTGCCAAGCGGGTCTTGGGCTTAAGTCATAGCACCTACATAGACAAAGTGTTGAGACGATTCTCAATGCAAGATTCAAAGAAAGGATTGATGCCCATGCGTCATGGCGTGAAGCTTAGCAAGAAGCAGTGTGCTGAGACACCTGCAGAGCTAGCAAGAATGAATGAGATCCCATATGCTTCGGCTATAGGGTCCATAATGTATGCCATGATATGTACGAGACCGGATGTCTCGTTTGCCCTAAGCTGTACCAGTAGACATCAATCCAAACCCGGTGAGGCACACTGGATGGCAGTCAAGGCGATTCTAAAATATTTGAGAAAAACCAAAGACGTTTTTCTTGTATACGGGGGAAGAAATGATGATCTAGTCGTCAAGGGATATGTCGACCCTAGTTTCCAGACAGACCCCGATGACTTTAAAAGTCAGTTGGGATATGTGTTTACGTTGAACGGTGGAGCATTCAGCTGGAAAAGCAAGAAGCAGGACACCATTGCCGACTCTACAACCGAAGCTGAGTACATTGCCGCATCTGAAGCGGCAAAAGAGGCTGTATGGATCAGGAGTTTCATGGCTGGGTTAGGTGTAATTAAAAACTCATCTAACCCAGTAGACTTATATTGTGACAACACCGGGGTTATTGCGCAAGCTAAGGAACCCAGGGCACATGACAGATCCAAACATGTATTCAGAAAGTATCACATAATCCGCGACATTGTTGCTACAGGTGACGTGAAGATCCACTACGTTGCAACTCATGATAACACAGCCGATCCCTTGACCAAGGCTCTTCCACAAGCAAAACATGATAAACATGTTAGGTCAATGGGTATAGACTGGGACTTAGATTGGAACTAGGGGCAAGTGGGAGATTGATAGCATTTGTGCCCTAGTCCAATTGCTATTAGCCTGTAAAGGTCTATGTACATTATCATCGTTTGTAATATATATATATAAAACGACTTTGTATTACTTATGTGTTGAAGTAATATGTTAAGCATGATCTGATTTTTTGACCACTAAAGTAGTAGAACAATAAATCTGTACGGATCATACTTAACGAGTCCCTGGTCAAAATATGCTTCCTTAGAAGCGACCAGTATGAGGATGGTTCTTAATGACGTAGTTCTACTTGTCATAGGGATGAGGGATCCCGGAATCATATCATAGATATCATGAGGTGATTGATATTGGACGACCTGCTTTGAATAGTGTTTTCATAGATTAAGCCATGAACATATTCAAATGCGATAGCTTGTCACGACATCCTTAGACCGATGAGTCCTTGTGATCGCTATGCAATGAACGTGCAGCGTTAACTTGCGCCTAACGCTTTCTGTGACAGGATTGCAATAACGGGCATGATTGGGTGGCGGAACGGGTTGCATGAGTGACACGAAAGACGGCTAAGGGATTTATCCCTCATACTACGGTATGGGAAAAATATCCGTTAAAAGGCCTCTTGATGGAGACTGACTGAGAGTAAGAGCATGGCCATGCCGATGATACGGGTTATCATTTCTCAGCCATCTCACATATCAAGTAACAATGATTGATTAAACAAGGGTGACAATTCTATGCCTTGTAATCAATCGGGATATCTAGAGATAATAGGATAGTGACTTGTACACACAAGGTTAAGTCGAATCATCGATCGTCATGCACCTTGGGTAATCATAACGTCTTACTAGAGACCACTTATGATAGATCGGGCAAGAGCGATCTTTTGCGCCGATCTGCCAACGGTGGCATGAGCCTAGAGGGTCACACACATTCAAGACGGATAACTTGAGACAAGGAAACCTTAACGTTTCTTGAGGAGCAATACATGGACAAAACTGGAGGTTTTGTGCCATAGGTTCGGTTTGAGAGAATAATTGGCGAATCGAGAAAATTGAGTTTTTTCGTCGATGTCGCGTCGGAATTTGTTTGATAAGTAACGACAAAAGGGTCGGGCGACCTTTGGAGGCGACATGAGACCACACGGGCGAGCCCTTTGGGCTCGGCCCATGAAGCCTCATGGCCGGCCCAAACAAGGGCCCGTTAAGGGCTCAATAAACCCTCTTGGCCGGCCCACATGGTGGGGCCATGTGTGGGGGCCACACAACACCATGCTTAGTTGGTGATTTTAGATTAAGAGGTGAGTGATTTAAGGGGTATGGGTTAAAGCACCTTTAAGCCCACACCAATCACTTTTAACCCATACTTGTGAGTTGGATGATGAATTCAAATACAAGACTTTAATTCATTATTCCATTAATCACAAAAACTCACAAATATCTCTCTCTCTCTCTCTCTCATAGTGGCCGGCCACACCATCTCCCTCCTCCATCTTGCTCTCTTGTTCTTCATTTAATTGTTCTAGTAGGCAATTAAGTGAGGGATCATCAAGATTATCCCCTTGGTGTGGACTTGCTTTAGAGAAGAAGATCTGAAAGTTCTTCTTTATCGATTCAACAAGACTTAAAGGTAAATATCTTGTGGAATAGATTTTGCTTTGGGATTTAATGGTTTATGTTCTTGGAGAAGGATTGGAGTAGATTTTCTTATAATGCTTCTGCTATCTCGACGATCTAGAACGCTCCAAAACCCTACAGTAACAATGATTGATTAAACAAGGGTGACGACTCTATGCATTGTGATCAATCGGGATATCTAGAGATAATAGGATAGTGACTTGTACGCACAAGGTTAAGTCGAATCATCGATCGTCATGCACCTTGGGTAATCATAACGTCTTACTAGAGACCACTTATGATGGATCGGGCAAAAGCCATCTTTTGCGCCGATCTGCCAACGGTGGCATGAGCCTAGAGGGTCACACACATTCAAGTTGGATAACTTGAGACAAGGAAACCTTAACGTTTCTTGAGGAGCAATACATGGACAAAACTGGAGGTTTTGTGCCATGGGTTCGTTTGAGAGAATAATTAGGGAATCGAGAAAATTGAGTTTTTTTGTCGATGTCGCGTCGGACTTTGTTTGATAAGTAACGACAAAAAGGGTCGGGCGACTTTTGGACACGACACCAAACCACATGGGCGAGCCCTTTGGGCTCTGCCCATGAGGTCTCATGGCCGGCCCAAACAAGGGCCCAATAAACCCTATTGGCCGGCCCACATGGTGGGTCCATGTGTGGGGGCCACACAACACCATGCTTAGTTGGTGATTGTGGATAAAGAGGTGAGTGATTTAAGGGGTATGGGATAAAGCTCCTTTAAGCCCATACCAATAACTTTTGACCCATACTTGTGAGTTGAATGATGAATTGAAATACAAGACATTAATTCATTAATCAGAAATAATCACACAACTCACAATTTTCTCTCTCTCTCTCTTGCTTGGCCGGCCACCCTAGCTCTCCTCTTGTTCTTCATTTAATTGTTCTAGTAGGCAATTAAGTGAAGGATCATCAAGATCATCCCCTTGGTGTGGACTTGCTTTAGAGAAGAAGATGCAAAAGTTCTTCTTTAATCGATTCAACAAAGACTTAAAGGTAAACATCTTGTGGAATAAATTTTGCTTTGGGATTTAATGGTTTATGTTCTTGGACAAGGTTTGGAGTAGATTTTGTTATAATGCTTCCACTATCTCGACGATCTCGAACGCTCCAAATCCCTACAGCATGGCCATGCTAGTGATACGAGTTATCAGTTCTCAGTCGTCTCGCATATCAAGTAACGATGATTGATTAAACAAGAATGTCAACTCCATGCTTTGTGATCAATCAGGATGTCTAGAGATAATAGGATATTGACTTGTACGCACAAGGTTAAATTGAATCATCGATCATCATGCACCTTGGGTAATCATAATGTCTTACTAGAGACCACTTATGATGGATCGGGCAAGAGAGATCTCTTGCGCCGATCTGCCAACGGTGGCATGAGCCTAGAGGGTCACACATATACAATATGGATAACTTGAGACAAGGAAAGATTGGCGTTTCTTGAGGAGCAAGACATGGCCAAAACTAAGGGTTTTAGGCCATGGGTTCGGTTTTGTGAGAATGATTAGCGAATCGAGAAAACTGAGTTTGTCGTTGATATCGCGTCAGACTTTGTTTGATAAGTGACGACAAAGGGTCGAATAATTTTTGGACACGGCACGCGACCGCATGGCCAAAACTAAGGGTTTTAGGCCATGGGTTCGGTTTTGTGAGAATGATTAGCGAATCGAGAAAACTGAGTTTGTCGTTGATATCGCGTCAGACTTTGTTTGATAAGTGACGACAAAGGGTCGGATAATTTTTGGACACGGCACGCGACCGCATGGGCGAGCCCATTGGGCTCGGCCCATGAGGTCACTAGGCCGACCCAATAAGCTTGGTTTGGTCGGCCCACTTGGTGGGTCCAAGTGTGGGGGCCACACACCATACTTAGTTGGTGTTGTTGATTATGATGAAGAGTGATTTGTGGGATTAGGTGATGACTTGCCTTTTAACCCATGTCTTCATCATTTGTTACTTTATCAATCAACTTTAAAGATATGATTAAGTATACAAAATATCATAACAAATGAAGAACTCTCTCTCTCTCTCTCTCTCTTAGTGTGGCCGGTCACTCCCCTCTCCCTCTCCCTTTCTTTGCTCTCTTGTTCTTCACACTCTAGTTCTAGTAGGCTAAGTGTGTTGGATAAAAAAGGATCATCCTCTGGGTGTGGACTTGCTCTAAAGAAGAAGATCATCTTGTTCTTCTTTCTTGATTCAACAAAACTAAAAGGTAAACTCTTATGGAATAGTTTTTGCCTTGAGATTTAATGGTATATGTTCTTGAACAGATTTTGGAGTTTGTATTGTTATTGCTTCCGTTATTTTGATCATCTTGATAGCTCCAAATCCATACAGGTAACGCCGGCAACCTTTGAGCAACAATGACGAGGGAAAGAAGGGAAAAATGGTGGGGTTTTGAGAGAGACAAAAACGTTACTAATATAATCAACCTCTAAGATTATTATGTTTGTTTTGTTTTGTTTTGTTTTTAATTTGTTAATTTAAAAGACTCATTTACTCTTGAATCATAAGATTAGTTTGTTTTTCAAGTGAGGGTAAAATAATATTTTTATATTTATTAAATAGTTTTATCATTCAAAAAATTATAAATTATAGACATTTTGGACTTTTTATTTATCAATTTTGTTGAATGCAAGAAAGTTACCTTAATTATGCTAAAAAAGTGTAAAATAAAATTTTAAAGTTAAGTACTGAAATTGAAATGATGAGTAGCCTGAAGTTATGTATTAGTTGACATTCTTTTTACTAAAAATTGAAGGGAAATGATATTTTTGACACTTTCATACCTTTTTTTTTCAGTACCCTGAATTTTATTTTGGAACAGTAATTCCAAGATACTTATGAATTGAACCAAAATTCAGAGTACTTACATGTCATTTTTCTTAAATACTCATGAATTGAACCAAAATTTAAAGTTATTTTTAGTAATAAATGACCAGTCCCAAAATAAAATTCAGGGTACTGAAAAAAAATGTAAAATGTGTTAAAAGTGTATAATTAGGTGCGCAAAAAATATCATTTTCCCAAAATTAAAATCTAATAATTGGTTTGGAATGAATCTAAATCTAATAATGAGTTATGTAAATTCTCACGAGTTATGTAAATTACCTTGTTTGCATCGGAACCAAACTAAACAAGAAAGTATAGGTTGAGTAGAAGAAGAAGAAGAAGAAGAAGAAAAGAAAAGATGGGCGATAAGGTTGGCGGAGCGTTCGTACATCCGGCGGTGGCGCCGATATCCTTTCTTCTGGGAACATGGAGGGGCCAAGGCGAAGGCGGCTTCCCCACCATCAACTCCTTCGCCTACACCGAGGAGCTCCTTTTCACTCATCCTCCTGGCAAGGTACTTTCTCTATCCCGATTTCTCATCCCCATTCCACTTCCTCATCGATTCGGTGCAGCCTGTGATAGGCTACGCTCAGAAGACCTGGAAATTGAGCTCCGGCGAGCCCATGCACGCCGAGAGCGGCTTCTGGCGCCCCAAACCCGATGGCTCCATCGAAGTCGTCATCGCACAGAGCACTGGTATTGTTGAAGTTCAGGTACTCACCCTCAACCAGCTTCAATCATAACTGCTTTGCAATTGCTATTCAAACGCAAATAATTGCATCTAAAACTGTGTAGTTCTAAGATTTGAACCAACCACTTAAATCCTGTATCCAAATAATGCTCTTTTGTTGCATTGCCATGACAAATTGCAATTTCTTCACCAATTATTTTTAGTGTGCTGGTTATGGTATTAAATTTTTAACATTACTTCTGGGTTTCTGGTGAACTCAATTATTCAATGTACTCATTTGGGCGCACACTATCTTCACAGATCCCGTCAACTCTCTCTCTAAATGATATGCTAATGCTTTCTTTGCTCTAATTATGTGTACTAATGTCATCCAGAAAGGGACGTATAATGCAGACGAGAAAGTGATAAAGCTTCAAAGTTCACTTGTTGGCAATGCTTCTAAGGTACACAATCTTATCTAATGACTTGTTTCTGAAAGCTAGAATCCTTTTGGGGCGTGACGCGACTTATGACCACCATATCAATGGCTTACATTAAATGTATGAGAGAGTGAGAGTTTTGAACTGAATGTTTTGTTAGTTGGCAGTTAAGGTGTTTGAATTGGAAAAATTCTGTGATCCATCTTTATATTTACTTCTATTTTTGTCAAAAGCCATTTGACATGTGATTTCATAAGCATATAGTACACATTAAAGAGGTTCTGAAGTATTGCTACCATCTCATCGCATGCAATAAATTCTGAATTTTTCTGGTTTGCAAAGCGATTCTAGAACCTGTCATTTGATAGTTGACAAGGCACCACTAGTGGTCCAATATATTCGAGGAATATTCGCCTAACAACTTTTGAGTACTATAGTGCTTAATTTTGAAGATTGAATTTCCCCGTTGAGATAGTGCTTCATTTATAAGTATCTATGTTCTATTCTTCAGGAGGACGAAGAATTAGATGGTGATGTTAACCGCAAGATTAAGAGGGTTGGTTGAAATGGGAAAACACATCAGGGGTCCTATGTGATAAGAGTTTTCCTCTAAAGTTGAAAGGAAAATTCTATAAGACCAACATTACAATATGAAACAAAATGTTGGGCCGCGTTGAAAAGTCATATCGATAAAATGAAAGTGGTCGAGATGTGTATGCTTCGTTGGATGTATGAACACGAAAGGATGAACAAAGTTCGAAACGAGGAGCTTCAAACCAAAGTAGGTGTTGCACCGATAGCTGAGAAGATACAATAACACCAATTACGATGGTTCAGTCGTATTCATTGTAAGCCCATCGAGACACCAATTCCAAAGGATGGAGAGTATGGATTTAGGAGTGTTTAAGAGAGCGGATGTAGACATTAGTTATTCGTAAGGATTTGGAAGATAAGGGTATCACCAAAGACTTAGATGGAGAAAACATATCCATGTAAATGACCCAATGAAGTCCGCTTTTGGTTCACGGAACCTACCCCAATTGATTGGAAAAAGGCTAAGTTGCTGTTATATTTCCTCGCTGAGATAGGTAGTCAGTATATTATGGAAATGTTCCAAAAATAGTCCTAAGTTTTAGCATTTTGATTTAGTTTTGCACTAAAATTTGACAGTGTTCTATTTTGTCCTAAAGTTGAACAAATGTTCCAATTAAATCTAGACTTCATTGGAATAATTTGACCATACTTCATGACCATATTGAAACAAAATCAGGCCAAACTTCAAGATTAAATTGGTAAAACTTAGGACTATTGTGAAGCAATTTCTCTATTTATATTTTGATTTGGATAGTACGTACAGTAGCTGTTGTCAAAATAAATTGAGAACGAGAGAATAAGGACCTCGTATTTTCTGGATGATTAATAATGAAGTCATCTGATCTCTTATAATAGTCTTAGGGTTCTGATCTGATATAATCAAATCCTATCATTCCATTTGAATTCAAATCCTAACCACTTGATTGATGATAAGGTCCAACTTAGATAGTGATGAAATTGAGAGAATTAGAGGAAGAAGAAGGAGAAATTAGGGTTAGATTTGGGAAAGAAGAAGAGAAGAGGAAGAGAAAGAAGAAGAGAGAGAGAGGGATAAAATACTTTTGATTGATTTTCATCAAATACATTTTCCAGAAACTCCTTTCCCTTTTACAAAACTCTCTAACTCACACATCTGAAACATCTAACTAAAGGGTTGGGCCACACACAACAATTAATATGGAAAGCCCACATAAAGCCCAATAACTACATTTGGCTCGTATCAATACTCGCGTCTTCAAACGATTCTTGTCCTCAAGAATCTCATCAAGCTCAACCGATCCTTCACCTTGAATTTCCAATTCGTGCTCAAACGTTATAATCGATTTATGGATTGTCCAGTATGTGCCCAAGCAATTCAACAAAGCTACTAAGGAACTCACCATAATTCGTAGAAGCACCAAAATGATCTTTAGTAAAACTAGATAACAGAAAATAAAACTCTCTGTAACATCTTCAACATCCACATATAGAATTGCATCCTGTTCCACCATCCTTGTTCATCGACATTAAGAACCTTGCAAGAGAACTGTTGCACTCCACATATACCACCATATGTCTGGTTTTCAAAAGACAACAAAAGCTCAATATCTGCAAAAGTATTTGCATTTGACTTGAAGATGGTAACAGTGAAATGTTCCTTCTGAAGCTCTAATTGATTCATCACAGTCCCCGCTTCCACTAGTGACATATGCCCTGTCTCCAACCAACTGCTTAAGGTAAGTTTTACATCCTCAAGCAACCAGATATTGACATAAGAGTTTACGATCAAATCTCCCAATTTGGTACAGGATCGATGTTACGGTCCCGACTCGGGATCTCGTTATGGGTCTGTTGTAGTTGTTGATTGGCTTGCGGGACGATAGTAATGATTGAACAATCGGGCTCGTTAAGAGAGAGCTCCTACCTCGGGCTCGTTTAGAGAGAGCTCCTACCTCGGGCTCGTTTGGAGAGAGCTCCTACCTCTTGATACTTGCAACTTTATATTTTAATTCAATTCATGATCTTATTTCGAAAACAAGGCACGTATATATAGAGCCTGCTGTAACAATCCAACTAATGATAGGATAAGGACAAACCCTTAACCAATCCAACTCTAATAGCTAATACTCCAAACTAATCCAAACTCTACTAGATAATACCCAACTAGTAATTAAATAACTAATAAGTTTAAGACTCATAACATTACTCCCCCCTTCCAAATGGCGCTTGACCGCAATCGTCAAATTCCTGGATCATAGACGTCATAAAGCGAATCAGAATCTGTCCTGACTTGAACGGTATCATAGATTTGTGCTGCCAAGTCAAATAGAGTCAGCTTTGTTGCAGCCATCTCCTCTCCGAGAATTACCATGTTTGGATGAGACTGGATAGTGCATTCCAAAGCTACATGTGATGCCTTTCGACCCATAACGTTTGCTCTGATACCAAGTTGTTACGGTCCCGACTCTGGATCTCGTTATGGGTCCGCTGTAGTTGTTGATTGGCTTGCGGGACGATAGTAATGATTGAACAATCGGGCTCGTTAAGAGAGAGCTCCTACCTCGGGCTCGTTTAGAGAGAGCTCCTACCTCGGCCTCGTTTGGAGAGAGCTCCTACCTTTTGATATTTGCAACTCTATACTTTAATTCAATTAATGATCTTATTTCGAAAACAAGGCAGATATATATAGAGCCTGCTGTAACAATCCAACTAACGATAGGATAAGGACAAACCCTTAACCAATCCAACTCTAATAGCTAATACTCCAAACTAATCCAAACTCTACTAGATAATACCCAACTAGTAATTAAATAACTAATAAGTTTAAGACTCCTAACAATCGAGTGAAGCAGAACACCTTGTTGAGCTTCATAAGTCTCTGCCCAATAAAAGTACAAGAGATTCACGAGAGACAAGTACAATGGATTCCTGATCCATCTTTTTAAGGCAAAATTAGCCTCAACCACCTTGAAGAGGTAATCATTCAAGGGCCCAGAATTTGACAATTTCAAAGTCAGAACATTCAATACTAACTTGTCTCTTTCATACATCTTCAATCCATACTCTGAAGCTATTGTTGAACATAAAAAAAAATAGCAATTGGGCATTGGTCAAAATTCTTGTACCTCATTTCCATGTACTTGAAGAACATATCAAGAAGCACATTCAACTTGTTAGGCTTGAAGTATCTCTGATAATTTGTTGAAGAAACTATCCAACACAATATTATATCCAACACAAGTGACATGTCACTTAACAATCGAGACCTCTCAATTTTCTGTTGCTGCTCGTAATTTTGTGTAATATTATCGTGTACCCCTTCACTTGAATAGCGACTTGGAAGAGTAGCATAAAGTTGTGATTGATGGATCAAGTCTTGGAGCGGACAAATTTTGAACTTCTCAGAACTGTTACTCTGCACAAGACTCATCTTGATAGCATCACCAACCTGAAAGATGTGATCCTGTTTCTGTAGCTGCGAAGACTTCCCTTTCCATTCCACCACGGACCTAAGGCAAAATTTATCTAGTGCCCAACATGGCAACTCCCGGGTTTTATAGACTATAAGATTGCGCTTCAACACGTGTCCAGAATAATGCTCGTTCCTTTCACCTCTTCCACCATCCCAATACAGTTGAATCACAGTAAAAAAAAATACTCAATTTGATGCCATGTATATAGATTATATGTTGTCTCTTCCTCAGTACACTTGAGACAACCTAGATTATATTCCAAAAATATTTTGATAGCTCTCCTTGTATCCATAATAACTGACTCGGGACTTGATTGCCAGAACTTCAAAATTATGTTATGAAAGATATTTCCCTTATAGAAAGAAGACCAGTAGGGACCTTTTCCGGTTGGAAAGACGTTTCGCTGTTTGATATAACAGCCTCACCCGAAGATAGTGCATAGTCCACTCTTTCCAGCTCAACAACATCATGCATGTCAAACTCATTCACAATTAACTTATGAGTGGTATAATCAATACCAAAAGCATTTTCCATTTGAAATTGGAGTACGTGGCACAAACTTTCAACCCAACAACCATAACTTTCAGCCAGTAAAGGAATTCCATAATCAACATCTTTGGTCACCAAGAACTTAGTGTACTTTCCATTCCTTTTTGTCCATGAAAATATTTCTTTCACATCCCAATTTGTCTCTCGAAGTGCTGCTACTCTAGCTCCTTCACCAGCAACATAAATATTGCTCCAAACATTTATATCAATTGACAAATACACCGACTCTTTATGCACCATATATATTTTCAAAATTAGAGAACTCCCCAATGTGTTAGCATTTCCCAGAATATCCAGCAAAAACCAGTGACACGCATATTCATCAAAATGCATCGCATGCCCAATTCTTAACAAATCTCCAGAATCATAATTATATGTGGAGACTTAACTATGTCTTTCTCACACGTACCTACTTCATGAAATAATCCAATGACTTGTAACGAAGTCGCTCTGCTACTATCCCCAAACTCAACCATACCAATAAATACCAGTAAGGTTCCAACACCGGTTGGCCAAATATCCATCCCACGAAACTGTTGAGCTAGATGGTAATAGTATAATTCAATTGAAAAATAGTTTACCTCAAATTGACCCATTAATTCATTGTTTGACATTTTGTCGAACACTTGGTGTGCATCAGTAATTCCATTTTCTTGGTTCAGTATCAAATTGTCAGGTTTCCCGATTGTGTCTTCCTGAGACATTGGCTCGGTCTTCATCTCAAACTCGACATCCATTTTTGCTTCTGGTTGCCTCATCAATGGCACATTGGTTTTCTCCTGCATATTCAACTCCAGAGAGCTCATTTTTGTGTTGTTCCCCAATTTCCAATTTTTTCTCCATACTGCCCAATAATTTCTGCCTTGACATTTCTTCGGGCACTTCGTGTTCAATAGTGATTTCAGTATCCACAATATAATTTTCATACCCATTATTAAGTGGACTAGCGACAAAAATAGTCTCCACATTCGGCACTATCGGGTCATTTACTTGAAGCTCAGCTTCAAGTTCACGATCCTTTTGTATCTGCTGTTTCGATTCTTGTTGTTGTGCCCAAGCTTGCTTGCTTCTTTCTCTCCGCTTGTAGCTGGGTCTCGAGCTCAACTTGTTCCTTCAGTTCATATACTCGAAGATGGCAAGCATCGATTTGTTCCACTAGCCCATACAATTCTGCCTTGCGAGCAATTGTTGCACACAGCCATAGATTAGCCTGTACGAGCTAACATACTCCACTTCTTTAGCCGCCAAAATATCTAACAACCTTGACATTTCTATGTTGCAATTTTGCGATCTCTGTTTGCATAGATTCAATAGACCCAGTCATGTTTGGTCTAGATCGCTACCTCTGATACCAGTGATAAGGTCCAACTAGTGATGAAATTGAGAGAATTAGAGGAAGAAGGAGAAATTAGGGTTAGATTTGGGAAAGAAGAAGAGAAGAGGAAGAGAGAGAAGAAGAAGAAGAAGAGAGAGAGGGATAAAATATTTTTGATTGATTATCATCCAATACATTTTCCAGAAACTCCTTTCCCTGTTACAAAACTCTCTAACTCGCACATCTGAAACATCTAACTGAAGGGTTGGGCCACACACAACAATTAATATGGAAAGCCCACATAAAGCCCAATAACTACATTTGGCTCGTATCAATTGACACTTGTACCCTGTGTGAACTTTAGGATGCTAACAAACTAGATATATATGTTGCCAGAGAGATTTGTGTTACACCTAAGAATGAATGTACACCATAAATTTAGTGTGCTTCTGTTAGTGAGTCCTATTTCCAGTCAGAGCAAGCTGTGCTGTGGGTAGCCATGGTGAAGGGTACATGAGCATGACATATATTTCACTAGTTTCAATCATAGAGATTTTTTTTTTCTGAAAAACAGCGAAGTTGGCATTTGAAATCTTGCAGTTTAGGAATCCTTGAACTGGGCAGATTAAGAGTTTGGTTTAACACTTGCATGCATTATACTCTTTTTTTATCAGCAAAAAGGAAAAGCTTTATTGATGAAACCAACAAAAGCTCACAATGTGAATCTGTTAAGCATGCATTGCACTTAGCAGATTTACATTGTGTTTGCAATCAAATTGGAAAATGTGTGTTATGGAGCATTAAGTCAGTTTTGTTTTGTTGGACAGGTTGGAGAGATAAGTCGTGTGTTTGAGCTGGTGAATGGAGATTTGTGTTACGAGGTCCAAATGGCCACCAATGTTACCAATACTCTCCATCCACATCTAAAAGCCACTCTAAAGAAGCTCTGAAGCAGCCATGGCATTGCCATGTATGTAACCAAGGCCGATTAAGTCAAACAAACAAACCAGAGAATGCACATCACTTCTGATGATGCTTCCTGACATTTATGTACTTAGTGTTTGTCCTCACTAATTATGGAGGACGAATATAAATGACATTTGAATGGTTACAAGATATTCCAAACTCAACAAAAAGATGTATCATCGTTTGGGTAAGAAGGGATCGCAAAACCTCCATTATTACTATTCCTACAAGACATAAGGTATATTGAATTTGATGGGATATAGTATCACCGATTCGATCAAGAACCCGACCCAATCAGACATACTTAACTTGATATATGTCACACAATAGGATTAAGGAAAAATAACATTTTACTACACCTATGTTAGTTTTACATGTTATCTTAACTGTTTTTTTTTTTTCTGTTTTTAGTGCCTTAACTATTAGTTTGGGACAAAGTATTAGAAGTAACGTCCAAAAATTGGTCATGTACATGCACATGATTATTTCATTAAAAGCAATACCTAAAATACCCTAAGGGTATTATGAGATGAGGATCTAAGATTTGTAGCCGCCATTGATTCTTCGCTTGTCTAGTCGATGCATAAGGTCCAAGCTCTGAAATCGGCAACAATGGAGAAATTGCAGACACGAGGCGGAGGAGAGCACAATTTAATTTTTGCCTAACTTTTCTTTCTAGATTCAATTATTTCATATTCAGACTCAAGAAAATCTCAAAATTTCAAATTGACGAAGAACCCTTTGCTATCTTTCAAACTGATGTAGATCCCAAATTTTGCCTCCCCCAGACACTTTCTCAACAATTGAACATCAATTTATAGTTTCGAAGAAAACCCATACCTTGAATTGAAAAATATAATGTAGGGATCAACCCAAAAACAACATAAGCCGATTAATTCCCTACCACTTTTTTCATTCTCAAATCGAAGGAGATGACGTCGTCCCCTGCCACTTTTTTCATCATAAAATTAAGGGATAATGACAGTTGGCTACAGCCAACTATGTTGTGTTTCAAATTTAATACCCCAACTTACAAATTTTCATTTGGGATACCCAAAGATTAAATAAGCGGCACTTAGCCCAACGGCTGTTAAATCTAACTGAATTGATTTGTCAAAAAGTCTAAAATGCCCTCAATAATTTTGGTCTGTTAAACTGGTCTGATTGGTTCAATTGATATGATTATGAAATGACTATTTTACCCCTAATTGAATACTCAATTTAACTATAAATTGAGGGCAAAATTGACTTTTCACTTATACAAATAATAATTATAATTTATTAATATTTAAATATATATAATAATATTATTAATTATATATTATCATTAATCATATTATTAAGCCTTAATTAAACATAATTAACCCTAATCTACTTCTAACCCTATTCTGTCGCCACTCCACTCTCCTCCTCCGCGACTCCGGACGGCGACTCTGACCGGCAATGAAGAAGTGCGAGCTCCCCGCGACTCCGACCGGCGAGGGTGAGATTGAGACTGAGAGATTCGCAATTGCTCCATCGCGAACCTCCCCGCGACTCTGACCAGCGAGGTGAGGACCTCGCTCTGTCGCGACCTCCTCCATCGAGTCATGGAGTGGCGAGCCACGAGGAAGTTGGCGTCGCAGTCCTAGCACAAGGCCAACTGGTCCGACTCGCAGTAGGTCCTCGCCGGAGAGGAGCGGACTACCAGATCTGGGCGACCTCCAGGCGGAATCGACGAGTCACAGAACGGAGGTGACCTCCAGACCTCCAGGCTCTTCACCTCCAGACCTCGAATCGGAATCGGAATCGACGAGCCCGATTCGGACAGCCGGCGACTCTTCACCTCCGTTCGCGAGCGCGGCGGAGGAAGCTGGTCCCTCCCTTCTCGTGGAGGAAGATGTGGCTCTTCACCTCCGGAGTCGCGGAGGAGTGGCGGCCGGAGTCGCGGAGGAGTGGCGGAGGAGGAGAGTGGAGTGGCGGCAGTTTAGGGTTAGAAGTAGATTAGGGTTAATTATGTTTAATTAGGTTTAGATTTAATTAGGTTTAGGTTTAATTATTGATGATTAATAATATAATTAATGATTAATAATCAATTAATAATATATATATATATTTATTTAATTATTAAAAAATATAATTATTATTTGGGTAAGTGAAAAGTTATATTTGCCCTCAACTAATTAATTAAATTGAGTATTCAATCAGGGGCAAAATAGTCATTTCATATTTATATCAATTGAACCAATAACTGGTTTAACAGACCAAAACCATTGAGGGCATTTTAGACTTTTTGACAGACCAAATCAGTTAGATTTAACAGACGTTGGGCTATGTGTCGCTTATTTAAACTTGAGGTATGTTATTCGAAAAACTGGAAGTTGGGGTATTAAATTTGAAACGCGACATAGTTGGCTGTAGCCAACTGTCATTATCCCTAAAATTAAAGAACTTTTTTGGTCTTTTTTAGGAATCAGCAGCAACCTCCCTCCAGCTTCTGTCTCCATCAAGAAGTCATATTTGTCTGTCTCTGTTTGTAACCTTCCTGAGGACATTTCTTTCTTTTTTCGGAAGCTCGAAGTTCTGTACATCTAAAACCTCTTAAGTCTGCCCCTTCTCTCCCGTCAACCTCGCCTCTAAATCCACCTCAACCCTCTTATAAAAATGTTGTTCTTGGGGTCAACCTTGGCATTCAGAGTAGTATCAAATGTAGTGGTCAAATCTCAGTTTCATCAGGCTTCAACTCACTGATAACATTTTTGTGCCCTAGTCCAACTGCTAGTAGTCTATAAATGTCTATGTATATTAATCATCGTTTGTAATAAATAAAACGGCTTTGTATTACTTATGTGTTGAAGTAATATGTTAAGCATGATCTAATTTATGAACACTAAAGTAGTAGAACCGTAAATCTGTACGGATCACACTTAACGAGTCCCTGGTCAATATACGCTTCAATTGAAGCGACCAGTATGAGGATGGTTTTCAATGATGTAGTTCTGCTTATCATAGGGATGTGGGATCCCGGAATCATATCATAGATATCATGAGGTGATTGATATGGGACGACCCGCTTTGAATAGTGTTTCATAGATTAAGCCATGAACATATTCAAATGCGATAACTTGTCACGATATCCTTAGACCAAGGAGTCTTTGTGATCGCTATGTGATCGACGTACGGCTTTAACTTGCGCCTAACGCTTTCCGTAACAGGATTGCAATAACATGCATGATTGGGTGGCGGAACGGATTGTATGAGTGACACGAAAGACGGCTAAGGGATTTATCCCTCATTCTACGGTATGGGTAAGATATCCGTTTAGGCCGCTTGACTCGAGTGACTGAGAGAAAGAGAATGGCCATGCCAGTGATACGGGTTATCAGTTCTCAGTCGTCTTACATATCAAGTAACAATGATTGATTAAACAAGGATGACGACTCTATGTCTTGTGATCAATCGGGATGTCTATAGATAATAGGATAGTGACTTGTACGCACAAGGTTAAATCGAATCATCGATCATCATGCACCTTGGGTAATCATAATGTATTACTAGAGACTACTTATGATGGATCGGGCAATAAGGATCTCTTGCGCCGATCTGCCAACGGTGGCATGAGCCTGGAGGGTCACACACATACAATATGGGTAACTTGAGACAAGGAAACATTGGTGTTTCTTGAGAAACAAGACATGGCCAAAACTGAGGGTTTTAGGCCTTGGGTTCGGTTTGTGAGAATAATTAGCGAATCGAGAAAACTTAGTTTTTTTTCGTCGATGTCGCGTCGGACTTTGTTTGATAAGTAACGACAAAAGGGTCGGGTAATTTTTGGACGCGGCACGCGACCGCATGGGCGAGCCCATTGGGCTCGGCCCATGAGGTCACCAAGTCGGCCCAACAAGCCCCAAAAGCCTTTTATGGTCGGCCACAATGGTGGGTCCAATTGTGGGGGCCACACGCCATGCTTAGTTGGTGTTGTTGATTAAGAGGAGAGTGATTTAAGGGGATTAGGTGATGACTTGCCTTTAACCCATGCTTTCATCATTTGTTACTTTAATCACTCATGCCTTATGAGTTGATGAAGTGGACAAATATGAAAAACAATTAACACTCTCTCACTCTCACCTAGCTTGGCTGGCCACTCCCATCTCTCTCCTCTCTTTGCTCTCTTGGTCTTCACACATTAGTTCTAGTAGGCTAAGTGTGAAGGATCTTAAGGATCATCCTCTTGGTGTGGACTTGCTCTAGAGAAGAAGATCATCTAGTACTTCTTTCTTGATTCAACAAAAACTAAAAGGTAAATTCTTGTGGAATATATTTTGCCTTGAGATTTAATGGTTCATGTTCTTGGACAGTTTTTGGAGTTCTTAATGTTTTTTTTATCAGCAATAATAAATAATATAAATGGCAAAGAGAAAAGTATAAAGGAACAGAGTAGGGGGAAACTGCGCCCCAAACCAAAAAAAGGGAAAACTGCGCCTCAAACCAAAAAGGGGAAAACAAAGCCCCAAAACAGCCCCAAAAAAGAGAAAAGCTAAGAAAGGATAGACTGGAGCACCAACCTCGGGCTCGCGCACCAGGCTGCCAATGTGCGCTCCCCCATCCTGGATGTCTCGTCCCTCGTCTGCTTGCACCAGAGTATAAGAGCGCATCTGAAGTAGTCTGAGAGTCTCTCCCGGTGATCTCTCCTCATCTCTGAAAATCCTGCCGTTCCTGGTGACCCAGATGTACCAGAAACCCATCGTGACGAGTCTGCTCCAGGCCCTCCTCGCTCCTCTGTCTACAACTCTGGCTCTCCACCCCATGAAGAGATCGTGAACTGTCTGAGAAGAAGGAAACTGGATACCCAACCATCTGTGAATCTCTCTCCAGAATCTCCTAGTCCACCTACAGGAGAGCATAAGGTGTTCCGTCGTCTCCTCCCTCCTACCGCACAGAGCACACATGCGATGACCAATCGGGATGACCCACCTGAAAGCAAGAGCGCCTCTAGTCGGTAAACTGCCCTGAAGAACCAGCCATCCAAAACTCCTGAAGTTTGGCGGAACTGGTGTATCCCACGGTCTCGATGCCCAGTCTACCGGAACTGTCTGTGTCACGCCCCAAATTCGGTAGAGACCGAGCCCGGAACGCGAACGAGGAATCAGTGTCCGAAACAACTGAAACAATAATAGTAACCAAATAAAAAGAACACAAATACAATGAACCGCGAATTTTATAACTGCTCAAAAGAATATACAACACGAGTCAGAGACTCAAAGTATGATCAAGAAACAACAAAACGTCGACACTAAATTGTACGTCAACTAACACGCCCAAAACAACCCGGACTCTCCAGCTCCTCCAGCTTCGAGATGTCCTCCTATCCACAATCACGATCCTCACCTGTCTGCAGGAAGAGTAGCAGGGGGTGAGCATTTACGCTCACCGCAACGGATACCCGACTGACAACGGCATACAAGTAATTGACAGGGTGATACATAAGCACAGTTCGAAAAAGATCAATAGTAAAACTCAACCATTATCCAAACATTTCGTCTCATTCTCAATACTCAAATCATCACACAATCAACCAAGCAACATCAATCAAACAAACCTTTCACTCAAGGAAAGGCAACAATCCGGGTACTTCGTCGAGTCCATCTTGCCAAACACGCACGGTGTTGGACAAGGTCTACACGACCAGGTGATGCAACCTATAACACGCCAGTTTACAGTCGCAAGCTGTCTGGGCCTGGTCTGCCTCCCACTTTTCGATAGCTAGTCGTAGGCGTGAAACCTCTTCGCGGCCGCCAGTTTACAGTGGCTAGCTGTCTGGGCCTGGTCTGCCCCCCACTTCTTCGATTGCTAATCGAAAGGCGTGGACGCCTCTTCGCGGCATGGATGGAGAAGCGCGGTAAGAGCGCAAATCTACCCCACCCGAACGGAGATCACGGACGTATCTTTCCCACCTGGGCGTCAACCAGCAACAAACACAAACCACCACGCACACTGGGCTCCCGCCCGTAACCAACATCCACACACACTGGGCTCCCGCCCGTAACCATCATCCACAAAACATTTCAACCACAGGAGAGAAATAATCAACTCAAGTCATTTCGATTTACATGTTAAGGCACAACATCTTCAAACACATCAAATCGCATTTACCATTTACTCACAATACAGTTCAACCATAGTGAAGAATATACTCAACTCAAATCATTTCAATTTACATGTTAAGGCACGACATCTTCAAACACGTCATATCACAATTTACCATTACTCACAATTGAACAAGCATAACACATTCAAACCAAACGCAATGAGTAAAGCGGTAACACCCCCAATAAAGCATACAGCGGAATGGCACGTCGCTGTAGTATAATCAACCTATAGACACAACCGGTGCCCACATGCAATTCTACACATACATATACTAAGAACACAAAAGGTGCCCACATGCAATTACTAGTAACTTTCCCAAGTCATGTACGGATATACGGCTACTTTTCCCTACCTCGATAATTATCCAACGTTAGCTCCAAGTCTCTCGCGACACCACGTCTAAATCCTTCCCTTTCCACGAGCGATGGAAGAATCTAATAACGACAAACGCACAAACTTTAGCAATTGATCGAAGTCCGATTCTAACGAAACTAACGCCCAAGTACACCCCAATGAGTCCCGATCACTCCAATACTTCCTAATTACACCGAGTTGCCAAAAAGGACCCGGAACGGCCCAATTCGCACACTTTCCCGAATCTGCCCGGAAACGCTAAAATGACCTCGGGACCCCGAAAAATTCCGTTTTCGCATCAACAAATCATAATTATATTCAAGGGGTCCAACGCAATCGACGGAACCAAATTCCGACGCCCGAGCGACTCAATCCCGTCATTAAGGTTCCTCAAATAATAAATAATCTTTTCCCACAATTCAATTCCAACAATTCTCAAATTTATTCTACGCGCATAATGAAATTTGAGATCACCAATAAAATTGACGGAATTACGTTCCGACCTCCGGGGGATTTAATCTCGACTTTAAAGTTTAGCGAAACAAACACATTTTAGCCAAATTAATTCCAATTTCTTCCAAAGTCACGAATTAGTGTTCTAGGGATTTTCCGGGATTGCATAACACGTAAAAACCCGAACTCCGGGCACGCGGGCCCCACCTCCGGTGACCGGCCGGAGCTCCGGCGAGCTCCCGGTCACCGGACAAACCTCCCGTTTGTCTCAAAACGCTCCAAACTACCCCCTTAACACTAATCCAACCTCAATCAATTCATATTCCACAACTCCATAAATCCAAACTCAAGGAAATGAGAATCCAAAACATACCTCTTGTAGCCCACGACGAGGAGAACCCGAATACGCAAAAATCAAGACGTTTGGACGGTCGGAACGTCGGGAAATCGCCACAATCTTTTCTCTTCTTCTTCCTTCTTTCTTCTTTCTCTTTCTCTTTCTCTTTCTCTTTCTTCTTCCTTGTGTTCTGCCGAGAATCAACCCCTCCCCCCTTCTTATAACTTAAATATAATTATTTAAACATTAAACTAATAAAATAAACCTATTTTCCATTTTCTTTTAAATCTAAATTAAAACAATTAATTTTTTAATCACTCAAAAGTCTCCCCCCCTCTAGATACATGACAAGTGTAAAGTAGAGGGGTCCCGCAAGCCACTTTTGTCATTTCGGACCCGAAATCGTCCGAAACGGACACGTTTTTCGAAACCGTCGGAACCGTGATGTTTCGCTAAATTTTAGCTTTCATATGAACCTAATATCCATAGTATTACAATTCCAACTTAAAATGGCTCAAATAGTAGTCCTCGGTGACTCTCGGGTCAAAATTTGGTCAAATCGCGAATTATTAAATTTTCATCCATTTTTCACAAAAATTGACCCAAATTGACCCAAATTGACCGGGAGCGGTCCTTACAACCTTCCCTCCTTAAAGAATTTCGTCCGCGAAATTAAAATGTACCTCAAGAGTTGAATAGGTCTGGGTACTTCGTGCGAATCTCGTCCTCGCGTTCCCATGTCGACTCAGCTCCGTGATGCTGCCAAAGTACACGTACTAGCCGGATAGTCTTGCCACGCAAGACTTGCTCCCGTGAATCTACAATCAGCACCGGCTTCTCCTCGTATGAGACATCATCAGCAACCTCAACATCCGCCCACTCAATGACGTGAGAGGGGTCTGCGTGATACTTCCGCAGTTGGGAAACGTGGAAGACGTTATGCACATTTCCAAGCTGCGGTGGCAGAGCCAGACGGTAAGCAACTGCTCCGACTCTGCCTAACACCTCGAATGGCCCAATGTAGCGCGGGGCTAGCTTGCCTCCGCCGCGGCTAAACCGTATCAGTCCCTTCTTCGGACTCACCCTGAGAAATACGTGGTCACCAACTGCGAACTCAAGAGGTCGGCGCCGTCTGTCAGCATAACTCTTCTGCCGACTTTGTGCGGTCTTCAACCGCTCACGTATCAGTGCGACCTTCTCAGTCGTCTCTCGAACAAGTTCGGGACCGATCAAACTCTTGTCCCCCACTTCTGCCCAACACACGGGCGATCTACACGGCCTCCCATACAATGCTTCAAAAGGCGCCATCCCAATACTGGACTGGAAGCTATTGTTGTAGGCGAACTCGACCAACGGTAGATGGTCTTCCCACGAGCCTCTGAAATCTAATACGCATGCACGCAGCATGTCCTCCAAAATCTGGATAGTGCGCTCTGACTGGCCGTCTGTCTGAGGGTGGTATGCTGTACTCAGTAGGACCTCAGTACCCAAAGCCGTCTGAAGACTCGGCCAGAACCTGGAAGTGAATCGAGGATCCCTATCAGACACTATCGATACGGGAACTCCGTGGAGACGGACGATCTCACGGATGTATAGGGTGCTCAACACGTCGACTGAGTCAGTCATCCTCATGGGCAGGAAATGGGCCGACTTCGTCAACCGATCGACCACTACCCATACTGCATCACGCCCCTTCGGCGATCTCGGTAAACCACTCACGAAATCCATCGTGACGTGCTCCCACTTCCACTGAGCAATGGGCAGGGGCTGCAACAAACCAGAGGGACGCTGATGCTCGGCCTTCACCTGCTGACAGGTAAGGCATCTCGATACGTACTCCGCGACCGCTCTCCGCATTCCGCTCCACCAGAAATAACGTCTGATGTCGCGGTACATCTTAGTGCCACCAGGGTGCACCGTAAGACGCGAATGATGTGACTCTCGTAGCACGTCGTCTCTACAGCTACGTGGCACAAACAACCCTCCTCGGTACCGCAAACCCCAATCTGCGCTCTGCTCCCAACCCTCTGCGTCAATGCCGTCAGCAACCCTCGCCCGGATCGCCGTTGCTTCGGCATCCTCACACTGCGCCTCCAAAACTCGGGCAAGTAGTGTGGGCCGCGCCACCAACGAGCACATAGATACACGATCTGTTACCTCCTCTAGCTCAAGCCCAAACGTGCCAAGCTCTCCCATCATGTCCCACTCCCGGACTGCTATGCTAGCAAGGCAATGGATCGACTTCCTACTCAGGGCGTCGGCGACCACGTTCGCCTTGCCCGGGTGATAGAGTAGCTCAAAGTCGTAATCATCAAGTAGCTCCATCCATCGCCGCTGGCGCATATTCAGGTCTTTCTGGGTAAAGATATATCTGAGACTCTTATGGTCCGAGAAAACCTGAAATCCCTCACCGTACAGATAATAGCGCCAGATCTTCAGTGCGAACACGACTGCTGCCAACTCCAAGTCGTGTGTAGGATAGTTGCGCTCGTGTGTCTTCAGCTGCCTGGAGCCATAAGCAACTACCCTACCTGTCTGCATCAATACACAGCCTAGTCCCTCACCGGACGCGTCGCAATAAATCTCATAGCCAATTCCGCGTTCTGGCACTATCAACACTGGAGCGGTAGTCAGGCGAGCCTTCAGCTCTGTAAATGAACGCTCACAGTCCTCAGTCCACGCAAACTTGACTCCCTTGCGCGTAAGGAAAGTCAAAGGCGCGGCTAGGCGCGCAAAGTCCTGTACGAACCGTCGATAATAACCCGCCAAACCCAAGAAGCTACGAATCTCGAAGACGTTCGTGGGCTGCGCCCACTTCGAGACCGCGTCGACCTTCGCCGGATCGACCAGTATGCCGTCGGCCGAAACGACATGTCCGAGGAACTTCACCTCGGCGAGCCAAAACTCGCACTTCTCCAGGTTGGCATACAACTGATGCGTGCGCAGTAAAGTCAAGACAGCCCTCAAATGCACCACATGCGCTTCCTCACTCTGAGAGTAGACCAGGATGTCGTCTACGAAAACCACTACAAACTGATCTAAGAACGGCCGGAATATGCGGTTCATCAGATCCATGAACGCTGCAGGCGCGTTTGTCAACCCGAAGGGCATTACTAGGAACTCGTAATGCCCATACCGCGTCCGAAACGCGGTCTTTGCGACGTCCTCCTCCCGGACTCGCAACTGGTGGTATCCCGAACGTAGATCGATCTTCGAAAAGCACGTCGACCCTCTCAACTGGTCGAATAGATCGTCGATTCTCGGCATCGGGTACCGGTTCTTCACCGTGACCCGGTTCAGTTTCCGGTAATCTATGCACATCCTCAGCGCTCCACCCTTCTTCTTCACGAAGAGTGCTGGCGCTCCCCACGGTGATGTGCTCGGACGTATAAACCCCTTTTCTCGGAGTTCTTCGAGCTGAGTCTTCAGCTCGGTCAGTTCTGCTGGCGCGAATCTGTAAGGCGCTACTGATATCGGCGCCGTCCCCGGCATCAGGTCGATCCTGAATTCTACCTCGCGAACTGGCGGCAACCCACTCAACTCCTCGGGAAAGACCTCTGGAAACTCGCATACTACTCGCGGTAACTCTCGGCTCTGCACGATCGACACCTCATCAACGGTGTATAATGCCGATAGGAGAATTCCGCTCTTGCTGCCCAGCGAACACGAAACGGTCGTGCTGCCTGCTGACACTGTCACCCGTCGCCGATAACAGTCGATGTACGCACGGTACCTCGCAAGCCAATCCATGCCTAAGATCACGTCGAAGGCAGTCATACCCAGCACGATTAGGTCACAAAGGAAAGAAAGGTCTGCTACTCTAACTTCGCAGGCTCGGCACACTCTAGTCAACACAACCTCACCTCCGACTGGTGTGTCAAGGCACAGAGGTGGACTCAACGGCTCACTGCTTAGCCCCAGCATCTCAGCACAAGCAGCAGAAATAAAGGAATGCGATGCGCCCGTATCGAACAGAAATGACGCCCAAGAGTTATACAACAGTAACGTACCGTGAGCGACCGAAGGGTCTGGGGACGGTCCTGCAGCACGTGAGTCGCCGACAGCATACACTCTGCCTTGCGGCGCCTGCGCTCCCTGTCTCGGAGCTGACGCGCCAGACGCCGGCTGTGCGGACCTCAACTGCTGCCTCGGAACTGGTGCGCTCGTAGATGGCTGCGAAAATCTCAACGGCTGGCCCTGACGCTGGCGAGCCTGCGGCGACTGTGCCGTGTGCGACTGCTGCGGTCGCTGCACTGACGTTCCCCCACCCTGACCGGGGCATTCCCTAGCTATGTGTCCTGTCTGGCCACATAGGTAGCACCTAACCTCGCTGCCGCTCGGTCGACTCCCCTGACTGAACCGACTACTCGTCGCCGGTAGTGCTGTGGGTCCTCTATTGCGCGGGCAATCGCGCCTCATATGGCCTGGCTGCTGGCAGAGAAAACATACTGGCCTCTGGTCTGCAACGACGGGCCCCACTGATGCCACTGAACCCGACTGTCTCGGTCCGCTAAACTGAGACTGTGGTCTGAAAGACCCCACGATCCTCTGCCTCCTCGAGTCTCGGGACTCGGACAGACCTGCGACGCTGCTCGGTCGCGGTCTACTCTCACGGGCTCTCGCGGCCTCCCTAATACCTCGCTCTACGGCCACTGCCGTGTCGACCAGCTCAGAGTACACTCGAATCCTCAGGGCGAGGACTCGATCCAGAATCGAGGTCCTAAGTCCCCTCTCAAACCTCCTGCATCGGTGAGCCTCAGTCACCACCATCTCTGGTGCAAAGCGAGACAACGTCGTAAACCTAGCCTCGTACTCTGCCACCGACAAACCATCCTGTCGCAGTTCCAGGAACTGCTGCTGTCGCTCCTCCCTGGCAGACTCCGGAAAGTACTGCTCCAGGAAGACCGTCTCGAATACTCGGTAGTCACCCCCGACTCGGTCCTGCACGCGCCTCCACCAATGGTAGGCGTTGTCCTTCAGCTGATGAGCTGCAAAGGACACCCTGGTGTGCTCGTCCATGATCCCGGACGTGTCCAGGTTCCGCGTAATCTGATCCAGCCATCGCTCCGCCATATCAGGGTCTGGCTCCCCGTAGAATGAGGGTGTATCCAACCTCAGAAAATCCCTCAGCGCATGTGCCGTATGGCCCTCGGCCTGAACGGACCTCGCTGGAATAGTAGTAGCAGTAGTCGGCGGAGTCTGCGGGGCTGGCGATGCAGACTCTCTCTGCGCAATGATTGCCACTAAACTCTGCACTGTGCGGGTCAGCTCTCCTAGAATGGCCGCAGTAGGTGGGTCCGCAACTGGCGGAACGTTGGGCGGAACCATCGATGGTCCCGTGTCGTTCCTCCGATCCTCCCCAGTGGGAGCTGCCGGTCCACCCGTCGCCTCAACTGGCTCGACGGTGGGCGGTTGCGTCGGCAATCCGGCCGACCTACCTCTCCTAGGTCTAGGTGCCATGTCGTATGTATCTACTGCACAAATACACGTACACACTCAGTTCCAGAACTCACAACACAACGAGCACGCTCATTATACGGGCGTTCATATACTCTGGACACACATGTCTACAAACAACGTATTATCATACATATTTCACATGCTCGCAATCAACATATGCTCACACAATCACCACACATGGCATCACACAACCTACCACAGTCACAATCACCCCGCATACTTAGCTACATCTCGCATTTTAAAACTTATTCAACATGTAAGATTTTTTTTTTTGAACATGACTAGTAAGGTCAACATCAATTTCGAACTTGCCCATATTTTCAACAATTTCCCTTTTCAATCACAAAACCCCATTTTGATATCACGTCGTCACAACCCGGTCCAGGCGTCCCCGAACTAAGAGGTAACGATCGGACATCACTACCGTCACGTTTGACCCAGGGGCGCCCCTGAGTCAAGTCGCGACGGTGAAAATATCTCACGGAAAAATCACGCACGATTTCTGACCTTGCACAACCAACACACGACAGGAGCCTAATGGACTAACTCTACCCACCTAGTTGACGTACGGCTAGAGGTGTTAAACCTAACCTCTGATACCAAACTGTCACGCCCCAAATTCGGTAGAGACCGAGCCCGGAACGCGAACGAGGAATCAGTGTCCGAAACAACTGAAACAATAATAGTAACCAAATAAAAAGAACACAAATACAATGAACCGCGAATTTTATAACTGCTCAAAAGAATATACAACACGAGTCAGAGACTCAAAGTATGATCAAGAAACAACAAAACGTCGACACTAAATTGTACGTCAACTAACACGCCCAAAACAACCCGGACTCTCCAGCTCCTCCAGCTTCGAGATGTCCTCCTATCCACAATCACGATCCTCACCTGTCTGCAGGAAGAGTAGCAGGGGGTGAGCATTTACGCTCACCGCAACGGATACCCGACTGACAACGGCATACAAGTAATTGACAGGGTGATACATAAGCACAGTTCGAAAAAGATCAATAGTAAAACTCAACCATTATCCAAACATTTCATCTCATTCTCAATACTCAAATCATCACACAATCAACCAAGCAACATCAATCAAACAAACCTTTCACTCAAGGAAAGGCAACAATCCGGGTACTTCGTCGAGTCCATCTTGACATTGGTGTTTCTTGAGAAACAAGACATGGCCAAAACTGAGGGTTTTAGGCCTTGGGTTCGGTTTGTGAGAATAATTAGCGAATCGAGAAAACTTAGTTTTTTTTCGTCGATGTCGCGTCGGACTTTGTTTGATAAGTAACGACAAAAGGGTCGGGTAATTTTTGGACGCGGCACGCGACCGCATGGGCGAGCCCATTGGGCTCGGCCCATGAGGTCACCAAGTCGGCCCAACAAGCCCCAAAAGCCTTTTATGGTCGGCCACAATGGTGGGTCCAATTGTGGGGGCCACACGCCATGCTTAGTTGGTGTTGTTGATTAAGAGGAGAGTGATTTAAGGGGATTAGGTGATGACTTGCCTTTAACCCATGCTTTCATCATTTGTTACTTTAATCACTCATGCCTTATGAGTTGATGAAGTGGACAAATATGAAAAACAATTAACACTCTCTCACTCTCACCTAGCTTGGCTGGCCACTCCCATCTCTCTCCTCTCTTTGCTCTCTTGGTCTTCACACATTAGTTCTAGTAGGCTAAGTGTGAAGGATCTTAAGGATCATCCTCTTGGTGTGGACTTGCTCTAGAGAAGAAGATCATCTAGTACTTCTTTCTTGATTCAACAAAAACTAAAAGGTAAATTCTTGTGGAATATATTTTGCCTTGAGATTTAATGGTTCATGTTCTTGGACAGTTTTTGGAGTTCTTAATGTTTTTTTTATCAGCAATAATAAATAATATAAATGGCAAAGAGAAAAGTATAAAGGAACAGAGTAGGGGGAAACTGCGCCCCAAACCAAAAAAAGGGAAAACTGCGCCTCAAACCAAAAAGGGGAAAACAAAGCCCCAAAACAGCCCCAAAAAAGAGAAAAGCTAAGAAAGGATAGACTGGAGCACCAACCTCGGGCTCGCGCACCAGGCTGCCAATGTGCGCTCCCCCATCCTGGATGTCTCGTCCCTCGTCTGCTTGCACCAGAGTATAAGAGCGCATCTGAAGTAGTCTGAGAGTCTCTCCCGGTGATCTCTCCTCATCTCTGAAAATCCTGCCGTTCCTGGTGACCCAGATGTACCAGAAACCCATCGTGACGAGTCTGCTCCAGGCCCTCCTCGCTCCTCTGTCTACAACTCTGGCTCTCCACCCCATGAAGAGATCGTGAACTGTCTGAGAAGAAGGAAACTGGATACCCAACCATCTGTGAATCTCTCTCCAGAATCTCCTAGTCCACCTACAGGAGAGCATAAGGTGTTCCGTCGTCTCCTCCCTCCTACCGCACAGAGCACACATGCGATGACCAATCGGGATGACCCACCTGAAAGCAAGAGCGCCTCTAGTCGGTAAACTGCCCTGAAGAACCAGCCATCCAAAACTCCTGAAGTTTGGCGGAACTGGTGTATCCCACGGTCTCGATGCCCAGTCTACCGGAACTGTCTGTGTCACGCCCCAAATTCGGTAGAGACCGAGCCCGGAACGCGAACGAGGAATCAGTGTCCGAAACAACTGAAACAATAATAGTAACCAAATAAAAAGAACACAAATACAATGAACCGCGAATTTTATAACTGCTCAAAAGAATATACAACACGAGTCAGAGACTCAAAGTATGATCAAGAAACAACAAAACGTCGACACTAAATTGTACGTCAACTAACACGCCCAAAACAACCCGGACTCTCCAGCTCCTCCAGCTTCGAGATGTCCTCCTATCCACAATCACGATCCTCACCTGTCTGCAGGAAGAGTAGCAGGGGGTGAGCATTTACGCTCACCGCAACGGATACCCGACTGACAACGGCATACAAGTAATTGACAGGGTGATACATAAGCACAGTTCGAAAAAGATCAATAGTAAAACTCAACCATTATCCAAACATTTCGTCTCATTCTCAATACTCAAATCATCACACAATCAACCAAGCAACATCAATCAAACAAACCTTTCACTCAAGGAAAGGCAACAATCCGGGTACTTCGTCGAGTCCATCTTGCCAAACACGCACGGTGTTGGACAAGGTCTACACGACCAGGTGATGCAACCTATAACACGCCAGTTTACAGTCGCAAGCTGTCTGGGCCTGGTCTGCCTCCCACTTTTCGATAGCTAGTCGTAGGCGTGAAACCTCTTCGCGGCCGCCAGTTTACAGTGGCTAGCTGTCTGGGCCTGGTCTGCCCCCCACTTCTTCGATTGCTAATCGAAAGGCGTGGACGCCTCTTCGCGGCATGGATGGAGAAGCGCGGTAAGAGCGCAAATCTACCCCACCCGAACGGAGATCACGGACGTATCTTTCCCACCTGGGCGTCAACCAGCAACAAACACAAACCACCACGCACACTGGGCTCCCGCCCGTAACCAACATCCACACACACTGGGCTCCCGCCCGTAACCATCATCCACAAAACATTTCAACCACAGGAGAGAAATAATCAACTCAAGTCATTTCGATTTACATGTTAAGGCACAACATCTTCAAACACATCAAATCGCATTTACCATTTACTCACAATACAGTTCAACCATAGTGAAGAATATACTCAACTCAAATCATTTCAATTTACATGTTAAGGCACGACATCTTCAAACACGTCATATCACAATTTACCATTACTCACAATTGAACAAGCATAACACATTCAAACCAAACGCAATGAGTAAAGCGGTAACACCCCCAATAAAGCATACAGCGGAATGGCACGTCGCTGTAGTATAATCAACCTATAGACACAACCGGTGCCCACATGCAATTCTACACATACATATACTAAGAACACAAAAGGTGCCCACATGCAATTACTAGTAACTTTCCCAAGTCATGTACGGATATACGGCTACTTTTCCCTACCTCGATAATTATCCAACGTTAGCTCCAAGTCTCTCGCGACACCACGTCTAAATCCTTCCCTTTCCACGAGCGATGGAAGAATCTAATAACGACAAACGCACAAACTTTAGCAATTGATCGAAGTCCGATTCTAACGAAACTAACGCCCAAGTACACCCCAATGAGTCCCGATCACTCCAATACTTCCTAATTACACCGAGTTGCCAAAAAGGACCCGGAACGGCCCAATTCGCACACTTTCCCGAATCTGCCCGGAAACGCTAAAATGACCTCGGGACCCCGAAAAATTCCGTTTTCGCATCAACAAATCATAATTATATTCAAGGGGTCCAACGCAATCGACGGAACCAAATTCCGACGCCCGAGCGACTCAATCCCGTCATTAAGGTTCCTCAAATAATAAATAATCTTTTCCCACAATTCAATTCCAACAATTCTCAAATTTATTCTACGCGCATAATGAAATTTGAGATCACCAATAAAATTGACGGAATTACGTTCCGACCTCCGGGGGATTTAATCTCGACTTTAAAGTTTAGCGAAACAAACACATTTTAGCCAAATTAATTCCAATTTCTTCCAAAGTCACGAATTAGTGTTCTAGGGATTTTCCGGGATTGCATAACACGTAAAAACCCGAACTCCGGGCACGCGGGCCCCACCTCCGGTGACCGGCCGGAGCTCCGGCGAGCTCCCGGTCACCGGACAAACCTCCCGTTTGTCTCAAAACGCTCCAAACTACCCCCTTAACACTAATCCAACCTCAATCAATTCATATTCCACAACTCCATAAATCCAAACTCAAGGAAATGAGAATCCAAAACATACCTCTTGTAGCCCACGACGAGGAGAACCCGAATACGCAAAAATCAAGACGTTTGGACGGTCGGAACGTCGGGAAATCGCCACAATCTTTTCTCTTCTTCTTCCTTCTTTCTTCTTTCTCTTTCTCTTTCTCTTTCTCTTTCTTCTTCCTTGTGTTCTGCCGAGAATCAACCCCTCCCCCCTTCTTATAACTTAAATATAATTATTTAAACATTAAACTAATAAAATAAACCTATTTTCCATTTTCTTTTAAATCTAAATTAAAACAATTAATTTTTTAATCACTCAAAAGTCTCCCCCCCTCTAGATACATGACAAGTGTAAAGTAGAGGGGTCCCGCAAGCCACTTTTGTCATTTCGGACCCGAAATCGTCCGAAACGGACACGTTTTTCGAAACCGTCGGAACCGTGATGTTTCGCTAAATTTTAGCTTTCATATGAACCTAATATCCATAGTATTACAATTCCAACTTAAAATGGCTCAAATAGTAGTCCTCGGTGACTCTCGGGTCAAAATTTGGTCAAATCGCGAATTATTAAATTTTCATCCATTTTTCACAAAAATTGACCCAAATTGACCCAAATTGACCGGGAGCGGTCCTTGCAGTCTGATCCGTCCCCAACAACATGTTGTAGCCCCTACTCGCAGAGTATCCTCTCCTATCAGATGTCCACCAGATCTGATCACGAATCCCATCTGTCGGTCTGATAGTGCCAAGTACCGCAAGTAGCTCTGCAAACTCTAACCCTGCTCTAGCTGCCAGCACCCCTTGGAAGGGAATAGACCATCCCTCAAGAACCCATGCATCGTGAACTGAATGGCCCGGGTGACTCACACGTCTGTATAATCTGTGAAACCTGATTCTTAAGCAAAAATCTCCCAACCAGCAATCATCCCAGAATCTGATCTGCCTGCCATCTCCAAGTCTCCAACGGACACACCCAGACCCAAAAATCCTAGGAAAAGCCTGAAGAGATGAGAGAACAAGAATATCCCGCAAAGCCCTCGACCCCGAGTGACCAGAGAAAGGTAGCGAAGAAAAGTCTCAAGACGACATGTCCCATCCGTATTTCGCACAGAATCCTCCTCCACGATAGATTCGGCTCTATTGCGAATCGCGACCACCATTTCAACAACAGAGCGCTGTTGACCTCCTGAAGGCAACAGATGCCCATGTCTCCCTGTCTGATCGGCCTACAGACAGTCCCCCATCTAACCTTTGCAAACCCCGGCGTCCACCTTTGCCTCTCCACAGGAACCTCCTCATAATGGACTCCATCACAGCAATAGTAGTCCTGGGAGCCCGGAAGAGAGACATGTAGAAAATAGGCAAGCTCGAAAGAGCCGCCTTAATCAGCGTGATCCGTCCTCCAAAAGAGAGTGTGCTCGCCTGCCACAGAGCTAACCTGGTCCTGAACTTGGCCACGATCGGCTCCCAAGTCACCACCCATCGGTAATCTGCCCCCAAGCTGAAACCCAAATAAGGTAGAGGAAGCTGCCCGACCACACAACCAGAGGCTCTAGCTAAGCGTCTGTCACCACCCTCCTCCAGATTCAACCCCAACAAGAACGATTTCTCGAAGTTGATCCTCAGGCCTGACGCCCACTCAAAATACTGTAAAACCAACCGGAGCTGAAACAACTGATGAGGCTGGGCCTCAACAAATAAAAGGGTGTCGTCTGCAAACTGAAGGTGTGAGACTCTCTCCTCATCACTCACCCGGATCCCCCTAAAAAGCGCAGCCTCCTCCCCACGCTGAAGAAGGAGGTGCATCCCCTCTGCTGCAATAATGAACATGAGCGGGGATAAATGGTGTCATTCTTAATGTTTATGCTTCCGCTATCTCGATGTTCTTGAACGCTCCAAAACCCTACAGTGGTATCAGAGCATGGTTAACCCTCTTGATCTTCGTATTGTTGAACTTGTTTCGGTTTTATAATGATTTGCATGCCGTATTTGTTGATAACATGTTTTTAATGCTTTTTTGGGTAAATTACATGAAATATGTTATTTTTTGAAAATATATTGAATTTGGAATTTTTCAGATTTTTATTGGATTTGTCAAGTCCGAGACGGGACTCCTGGGGAGCCGAATTAGAGGTACCGGACGGAGGTCACCAGAGGCCGGGGAAGGCCGGCGGTGACCGAGGTCGAGAGGGGAGGCAAGCCCGGGTTTGGGCTTTCCAAAGCCCAAACCGGGCCGTGGGCTTGGGCTCAGCCCAATGGGCTTGGGCCTGACTTGGTTCATGCACGGTGATTTTTGATTCATGGCACGAACCCGCGATCCAATATTTCGAAAACTTTCAAATTTGATCGGTTTCGATAAACCGTTTTTCGAAAAGGTCTAGATACGATAAACCTGACCAAGCAACTTGGCAAAATTAAAACCGGAATATTGCATATTATTTGATGACATGTTTGTGTGATAACATGTTGGATGATGTGATGAGATGTATGATGCATTAATAGCCCATTAGAATTTTATCGCTTTCACGGTTTACACACTGTTAGTGTTAGCGTGTAATTATTTTTTCATTCGAGCCTTTAAAGTGTAATTATTTTTTATCCGGTCTACGAACCGAGTATTAATTGTAATTTCTACTCAAAGTCGAGAAGGATGGAAAATCGAGCACAATGACGGTCTTGGAGGAAGTCCAAGAGCTAGTAGGAGCCTGAATGAGAAAGACGATAAAATGTTATGTCTCGTAGAATCTTAAGGATAAGATGGGCTATTGATGCATATTTAAACGCTTTATGCTTGCTTGGTTAAATTATTAGATAATAATTTATATGCTTGCATGCTTAGCTTATGAGTTTATAAGTCATCACCTCACATGCAAAGATTTAAAACGATTTTAATTTGTTTCCATGTTTAATGCGTTGTGAACCATCATCGCACGGGTTGTGATGGATGACTTCAATTTGAAACGTGTTTGCACGGGTTGCAAATGACGGCTTCAAAAGAAGATAGTATATGATACAATTAGAAACGTCACAGCACGGGTTGTTAATGACGGGTTCGTAATTGTACCAAAATACTTTCGAATTATTAAACACAACCAAATCACAACATAATTTGAGTCATGTGAGATGCCACCCAAATTCACACCCATGCAGAAACATTCTCTCGGTGTCGTGCCCCTTAGTGGAGCATCGATAGAATGGGTTCTATATGGAATGGTCAAACTTGTGGGATGTCGTGCGCCTTAGCGGAGCATCTGCACAAAACTGATGCATATGTGAAGGTTGGTTGACTCGACCACGATTCTCGGCCTGAGGACGAGCTGGGGCATCAGAAGGGTAAGTCGTGTGCTTTTGCACATACCCTGACCAAGAATTATACAGGTTGTAATTGGATGGACGTCCTACCCAAATGGGTCAATTGCAGCGGTGCGCCTTAGCGTACTTCAATTGACAAATCTGGGATCTTGGTTTAAAGATTCTAAAGTTTAGAATCGGATGGTTGGTGTTTAATTCGGATCTTCATAAATTTATTCAACTTTTCTAATTAAATTTACTTTCTTTGTGTAGAAATGGCTAGTAATTCAACAAACTCATCTAATTTGTCATTGAGGGCTATACTTGATAAGTGTAAGCTCAACGGAATAAATTATTTGGATTGGGACAGAAATTTGCGACTTGTGTAAAAGTTGGAACACGGGGAGTACGTCCTAGACAAGGCTATCTCGGTGGAGCCAGCTGCCAACGCAACGAGGGTCGTTAAGGATGCGTACCAGAAACACCTTAGCGACTCTATCGATGTTGCGTGTGTCATTCTGAGTTGTATGGAGGCAGACCTCCAGAAGCAGTTTATGGAGCTATCTCATGATCCTTTTGCAATGTTTGCACAGATCAAGGATATGTTCAAGGAGAAAGTACGTATTGAAAAATACACTGTTCTCCGAGAACTCATTGCCTGCAAAATGTCAGCAGGCAGCTCCGTAGGTCCACACGTCCTACACATGAAGGGACATCTCGATCATCTAACTAGTCTCAGAATGACTATGGAAAATGAGATGGCTGCGGATTTCATTCTTCAATCCCTTCCGCATGCATATGGTGGATTCGTTATGAACTATCACATGCATGACATGAACAAGACCGCATCGGAGTTGCACAACATGTTAGTGACTGCCGAGAAGAGCATAAGGGGCAGTGCGCCCAAAGGTGTTCTTATGGTGAAGAAGGGATCCGGCTTCAAAGCTGGTGGTGATAAGGGTAAAGGCCCAATGCACCTGGCAGGGAAGAACAGACGACCTTTTATTCCTAAACCTTCCAAGCCCATGAAGGGCAAGGGGAAGGTAAAGGAGTCGGTCTATTTCTACTGCCAAAAGCCTGGTCATTGGAAAAAGGACTTTCAGCAGCTGAAGGAAGATCAGAAGAAGGGCGGTGGGGCCGCTACTTCGTCAGGTATTCTATTAGAGCTAAATCTTTCTACTATAAATGCTTGGGTACTAGACACTGGAGCTGAGTCTCATGTCTGTGCAGATGTGCAGGTACTGCGCAGTAGAAAAGATGTGGGCGAAAACGAGGTGGACCTAAGAGTTGGGAACAACGTGTGTGTTGACGCAACTGCTATGGGTTCGGTTTATCTTGTTTTGCCCAGTGGGCTTGTAATAGAACTCATATATGTGTTTTGCATACCTGCTTTTAGCAGGAATATTGTATCAATATCCCTTCTTGAAAAAGAAGGTTATTATTTTGATATTAAGAACATGTTTTTTAATATTATGCGCAATAACATGTATATGGAAATGCTCACACTGTTGGAGGTTTATACATATTAAATATGAAAAACTCAAAATCCAACATGCCCTATAATGTTAATGCTAAGAGGTTTAAAACTGATGATTTAGACCAAACTCTAATTTGGCATTGCGTCTGGGTCACATAAATGAGAAACGCATCTCAGCGCTTCATAAGTGCGGACTTCTAAGTTAATTCGAATTCCATATGATTGAAAGGTGTGTGGCTTGTTTAATGGGCAAGATGACTAAAGCGCCCTTCACCGGTATAGGTGAGAGGGCAGGTGATCTATTGGGTCTAATACATTCAGACGTATATGGACCAATGAGTACACCAGACAGAGGTGGTTTAGGCTACTTTATCACATTTACTGATGATTTTAGTAGATATGGTTATGTCTATCTCATGAGACATAAGTCCGAAGCTTTTGATAAATTCAAAGAGTTTAGGACTGAAGTAGAAAACCAACTCGGAAAAAGTATTAAGGCACTCCGTTCTGATCGGGGTGGAGAGTACTTATCTGAAGAGTTTCTTAGTCATCTTATAGAAAGTGGAATACTATCTCAGTGGACTCCGCCATGAACACCACAACTCAATGGTGTGTCCGAGCGAAGGAATCAGACATTGTTGGATATGGTTCAATCGATGTTTAGTCAATCGATGTTTAGTCACACTGATCGGCCGCGTTCATAATAAATAGAGCTCCGTCGAAAGTAGTGGAAGGGACATCATTCGAGAAATGGTACGGGAAGGAACCCGTTTTGTCCTTCCTGAAAATCTGGGGTTGCGAGGCTTTTGTAAAACGATTGCTTGCAACCAAACTCGAACCAAGATCAGATAAGTGCACTTTCGTCGGATATCCCAAAGAAACAAAGGGATACTACTTCTACAAACCGAGCGAAAACAAAGTATTCGTCACCCGAGGTGGGATATTCTTGGAAAAGAAATTTATTTCCAAGACAGTCAGTGGGAGGACTATTCATCTTGATGAAATTGTAGATGAGATAGTCGCTCAGGAACCACTAGACGACCCCTTAGAAGAAGTAGAGCCAGAAGTGGTCGTTTAGCAAGAACCAATAGCTACAGTTAATGAAGACGGTCCAAGGCGGTCTGAAAGGACCAGTCATGCACCTATCAGATACGATTTTCTAGTAACTGGAGGTGATGATTTGGTGTTAGTGGACAATGATCCAGCTACCTTTCGAGAGGCCATGGGCGGAACCGATTCTGAGAAATGGCTGGAAGCCATGAGGGAAGAAATGCAATCCATGTCAGATAATCAAGTGTGAGACTTGGTGGATCAAACCCCTGACGTAAAAGTCATTGGGTGTAAATGGATCTTTAAAATAAAGATAGACATGGATGGTAAACCTCAAACTTATAACGCAAGACTGGTAGCAAAAGGTTATAGACAAGTCCACGGAATTGACTATGAGGAAACCTTTTCTCCAGTAGCTATGGTCAAATCTATTCGCATTCTACTTGCCATAGCAGCTTATTATAATTATGAGATATGGCAAATGGATGTCAAAACCGCTTTCCTTAATGGGAGGTCAGCTGAGGACGTTTATATGTCCCAGCCTGAGGGTTTTGAGGATCCAAAGAATAAGGGAAAGATTTGCAAGTCGCTTAAATCAATTTATGGTTTTAAGCAAGCATCTTGGAGTTGGAACCAACGTTTTGATGAAGTTGTGAAACAGTTTGGCTTCATCAAGAACGGTAATGAACCTTGCGTGTATAAAAAGGCAGATGGGAGTAAGGTAGTCTTTTTGGTGTTCTATGTCGATGACATATTGCTCATTGGAAAGGACGTCCCTGGCGTGCTCTTGACAAAGGCTTGGTTAGGTGAGTGTTTCACAAGGAAGGACTTAGGCGAGGCTTCTTATATTTTGGGGGTCAAGATATATAGAGATCGTGCCAAGCGGGTCTTGGGCTTAAGTCAAAGCACCTATATAAACAAAGTGTTGAGAAGATTCTCAATGCATAATTCCAAGAAAGGACTGCTACCCATGCGTCATGGCATAAAGCTTAGTAAGAATCAGTGTGCTGAGACACCTGAAGAGCTAAAAAGAATGAATGAGATCCCATATGCTTCGGCTATAGGGTCCATAGTGTATGCCATGATATGTACGAGACCGGATGTTTCGTTCGCCCTAAGCTGTACCAGTACACATCAATCCCAACCCGCTAAGGAACACTGGATTGTGATCAAGGCAATTCTCAAATATTTGAGAAAAAACAAAGACGCTTTTCTTGTATACGGGGAAAGGAGTGATGATGATCTAGTCGTCAAAGGATATATTGAAACTAGTTTCCAGAAAAACCCTGATGACTCTAAGAGTCAGTTGGGATATGTGTTTACGTTGAACGATGGAGAATTCAGCTGGAAAAGAAAGAAGCAGGACAACATCGGAAACTGAGTATATTGCTGCATCGGAAGCAGCAAAGGAGGTTGTATGGATCAGGAGTTTCATGGCTGGGTTAGGTGTAATTCAAAACCCATCTAACCCAGTAGACTTATATTGTGACAACACCGGGGCCATTGCGTAAGCTAAGGAACCCAGGGGACATGACAGATCCAAGCATGTATTCAGGAAGTATCACGTCATCCACGACATAGTTGCTAGAGGTCACGTGAAGATATACTACGTTGCATCTGATGATAACACAGCCGACCCCTTGACCAAGGCTCTTCCTCAAGCAAAACATGATAAACATGTTAGGTCAATGGGGATAGACTGGAACTTAGATTGGAACTAAGGGCAAGTGGGAGATTGATAGCATTTTTGTGCCCTAGTCCAATTGCTAGTAGTCTATAAATGTCTATGTATATTAATCATCGTTTGTAATAAATAAAACGGCTTTGTATTACTTATGTGTTGAAGTAATATGTTAAGCATGATCTGATTTATGACCACTAAAGTAGTAGAACCATAAATCTGTACGGATCACACTTAACGAGTCCCTGGTCAATATATGCTTCCATAGAAGCGACCAGTATGAGGATGGTTCTTAATGACGTAGTTCTACTTGTCATAGGGATGAGGGATCTCGGAATTATATCATAGATATCATGAGGTGATTGATATCGGACGACCCGCTTTGAATAGTGTTTTCATAGATTAAGCCATGAACATATTCAAATGCAATAGCTTGTCACGATATCCTTAGACCGAGGAGTCTTTGTGATCACTATGCAATGTACGTGCGGCTTTAACTTGCGCCTAATGCTTTCTGTAACAGGATTGCAATAACGGGCATGATTGGGTGGCGGAACGGATTGTATTAGTGACACGAAAGACGGCTAAGGGATTTATCCCTCGTACTATGGTATGGGAAAGATATCCGTTTAGGCCACTAGATCGAGAGTGACTGGGAGAAAGAGCATGACCATGCCAGTGATACGGGTTATCAGTTCTCAGTCGTCTCACATATCAAGTAACAATGATTGATTAAACAAGGATGACGACTCTATACCTTGTGATCAATCGGGATGTCTAGAGATAATAGGATAGTGACCTGTACGCACAAGGTTAAATCGAATCATCGATCATCATGCACCTTAGGTAATCATAATGTCTTACTAGAGACCACTTATGATGGATCGGGCAAGAGGGATCTCTTGCGCCGATCTGCCAATGGTGGCATAAGCCTTGAGGGTCACACACATACAATATCGATAACTTGAGACAAGGAAACATTGGTGTTTCTTGAGGAGAAGGACATGGCAAAAACTGAGGGTTTTAGGCCATGGGTTCGGTTTGTGAGAATAATTAGCGAATCGAGAAAACTGAATTTTTTTTCGTCGATGTCGCGTCGGACTTTGTTTGATAAGTAACGACAAAAGGGTCGGGTAATTTTTGGACACGGCACGCGACCGCATGGGCGAGCCCATTGGGCTCGTCCCATGAGGTCACCAAGTCGGCCCAACAAAGGCCCAACAAGGCCCAAAAGCCTCTTATGGCCGGCCACAATGGTGGGTCCAATTGTGGAGGCCACACACCATGCTTAGTTGGTGTTGTTGATTAAGAGGAGAGTGATTTAAGGGGATTAGGTGATGACTTGCCTTTAACCCATGCTTTCATCATTTGTTACTTTAATCACCCATGCCTTATGAGTTGATGAAGTAGACAAATATGAAAAACAATTAACACTCTCTCACTCTCACCTAGCTTGGCCGACCACTCCCACCTCTCTCCTCTCTTTGCTCTCTTGTTCTTCACACATTAGTTCTAGTAGGCTAAGTGTGAAGGATCTTAAGGATCATCCTCTTGGTGTGGACTTGCTCTAGAGAAGAAGATCATCTAGTTCTTCTTTCTTGATTCAACAAAGACTAAAAGGTAAATTCTTGTGGAATAGATTTTGCCTTGAGATTTAATGGTTCATGTTCTTTGACAGTTTTTGGAGTTTTTAATGTTTATGCTTCTGCTATCTCGATAATCTTGAACGCTCCTAAACCCTACACTCACTACCGCTGGGTTATTCGAGTTGGGAAATAGAGCCTTCCTCCTCACATTCTCAGAAAACTCTATCAATGTTAATGTTAGTTTTTAATCTTGCATGCTCAGTTGGTGATGTTGTTGCAATTCACCCTTTTTCCCTCTCTGGTGATTGCTGCAGTCAAGCATTTGCTCTAATCCACTGTCAAGTTGTTTCTTCGCTTGAGATGATCCTGAATATCAAGATTTTGGAGTTTTCACCACCCTTAAGAAAGTATAGAGAATTCTTTTGCTTACTTGATTTGATCACGAGTTGTACATATTTATACATGTAATCAAAGTAAATGAAAGATCAAGGGACGATGGAAGGGAAAGAGGCTTCAATGGAGATGAAAAGCCAAAAGACTTTAATACTCCCCCTCAAGTTGGAGCATGAATATTGATAGTGCCCAACTTGCCGAGGAGATTATGAAAACGGTCACGACCGAGTCATTTCTTGAATATGTCTGCGAGTTGATGCTTGCTGGAGATCGACCGAGGAAGAAATACTGATGCCTGAAGCTGTTCGCGAACAAAGTGACAATCAATCTCTATGTGCTTTGTCCATTCATGAAGCACGGTTATCACAAAACAGTGTCATTGGCTCAAGTTGAGGTGCTTGAAGGTCGGAAAGAAGTTGTCGAAGCCAGATAATCTCTCGACTTATAGCTGCCATGGCTCGATATTCTACCTCAGTTGATGAACAAGAAACAACTGTTTTCTTTTTAGACCTCCACGAAATTGGGGAAGACCCAAGAAAGAGGATGTATCCAGTAGTGGACTTGCGTGTGTCTGGACAACCTGCCCAATCAGCATCACAATAAGCTTGTAGAGATAGAGAGCTTTGAGAGGAGAGCAATATTCCTTAGCCAGGGTTCCGCTTGATGTATCGTAGTACGTGAAATGCAGCATCGAGATGCGGCTGGCGTGGAGCATGCATGAATTGGCTCAAGATGTGTACGACATAACTTATATCCGGACGAGTGATAGTTAAGTATAATAATCTCCCAATGAGACGACGATATTGCCCACTATCTTGGCATAGTTCTCCATCATGAGATGAAAGTCTATGTTGTTGTGGGAGAGGAAACGCCGCCGGCTTGCATCCGGTGAGCTCACTATCGCTCAAGATATCAAGTGCATACTTCCTTTGCGTGAGTACGATACATGAGGAAGATCGGGCGACTTCCAAGCCAAGGAAGTATTTGAGTTTTCCCAAATCTTTTATCTTGAATTGTTTATTCAAGTGTTTTTTGAGCTGATAAATACAGGCGGAATCTGAGCCGGTGATGATAATATCGTCAACGTATATTAAAAGCCCAACGAACGAGTCTGGTGTGACGAGAGTGAACAACGAGTGGTCTGTTGCTGAGGGCTTGTATCCCAAAGTCATAACGGACTCGATAAACTTATGATACCAATTCCGAGAAGCTTGCTTTAGGCCATAAAGAGATTGGTGCAAGCGACAGACACGTTGCTCCCCCTATTTAAAAAATCCTTGTGGGATCTTCATATAGATTTTTTCACTAAGATCCCCATGGAGAAAGGCGTTGTTGACATCTAGTTGATGAAGTTGCCAATTGCGAGCTGCCGCAATAGCTAAGAGGCAACGAACAGAGACCATTTTGGCCACAGGGGAAAAAGTATCAGTAAAATCACACCCTCAACCTGAGTGTATCCTTTTGCCACCAGGCGTGCCTTGTATCTCTCAATGCTTCCATTAGGGCGATATTTGATCTTATACACACATTTGGAATCAATTGCTCGCTTTCCTGGGGGTAGGGTTTCTAAGCTCCAAGTTTTATTTTCCTCAAGCGCTTTAATTTCTTGTGTCATTGCCTTCCTCCAATTATCATGCTTGACTGCTTGCTGAAAGGTGCGTGGCTCATCTATGGAGGAGATGGCCGCTAAGAAAGCAGAGTGAGTTTTGGAAATTTTATTATAGGAGATAGAGTGTGTAAGAGGATATACCGTCGAGTTGGCCGAAGGAGGGGTAGAAGTGGAATTGGGCGGAAGTACAGAGGGCGGCAGAGTGTAGTCGTAGTTGCTTAGACGTTTAGAGATGCTGCGAATTCGTTTTGCTGGGAGAGCAGGTTGTTTTGGTTCTTGTTCATTTTCATTTCTGAGAGTATCTAGCTTTATTTCTTCAATTGGAGTGGTCGTTACCGTGTATTGATCAGTGTTATCAAGCATAAACGAGTGGCTTAGAGGGTGTTGTACATCACTGGCATGACTCAACATGTGTTATACTTCTTCAGCATATATATCCATGCACCTATCCCCAGGAAATATGTTTTCCCAAAATTTCACATCTCTTGATACAATAATCTTTCGGGTTTCAAGGTCATAGACCCGCCACCCTTTTTGTCCTCTCGGATATCCTAGAAAAACTCCAGGCTTAAATCTTGGCGAGAATTTGTCACGTGTTTGTTGGTGAGTGTAACATAAACAACCAAAGCTACGAAGATGATCATACGAGGGCTTCCTTCCATATATCATTTCAAACAGTGTTTTGTTCCCTATAGTTGTGAGCGGCATTCTGTTGATTAAGTATGCCGCGGTGAGAGCGCATTCACCCCAAAAACGGATTGGGAGGTTAGACTGGAACCGGAGAGCACGTGCAACCTCGAGGAGATGTCGGTGCTTTCTTTCGACTACGCCGTTTTGTTGTGGAGTCCCTACACAACTGGCCTGGAACTCCATTCCCGAACCATTGTAATAGTCTTGTAGATCGTGATGTTGAAACTCGCGCCCTCCATCTGTACGCAAACACTTGACATGTGTGTCGAATTAGCCTTTGACCCAATTAAAAAAATGAAAGATATGTGTCTTGACTTCAGATTTATGCTTCATCAGATAAACCCATGTTGCCCTGCTATAATCATCAACTATCATAAGAAATAGTGACAACTAGATAGGGAAGGGGTGAGATACGAACCCCAAATGTCACAATGTATTAATTCAAAAGCACGAGAGGTTTTATTTGTTCGGGTTGGAAAAACCGAACGATTTTTCTTTGCTCTACAACATGCATCACAGACTCCCAATTCAAGTTTATTATAATTTAAAGGTAAATTAGGAATTAACGACAATCGAGCAGCCGGAATATGTCCCAAGCGACGATGCCATATTTGTGCTTTATCACGCCTGTGAGCCAATAACGCCTTCCCTGCCGCCGTTGGTTCCCAATGGTATAGACCATTCCGCATTCTACCCGCTCCAATCAGCTTCCTCGAGAGTAAGTCATGTATAACACAAAACCCCGAATAGAAAATTAGCGCACAATTGAGATCACGCGTAATCTTACTAACTGACATCAAGTTGAAGCAGAATTGTGGAATGGCGAGAACTTGTTCAAGTCTCAATTTTGAATCAAGAGTTACTTGACCCACTGCATCCACATGAGCATTCTTACCATTTGGCATTTTGACATGAAGTAAGTGGGTGCGAGGCTCAATATTATTTAATAAATTTTTATTTTGTGCAATGTGATCGGCAGCTCCCGAATCAATTATCCAAGTGGGAAAATTTTTACCAAAGAAATCTGAAGTGACAGTGTTGGTAAAATTTGAACGCCCTTCCAATAGATCCATGAGATGAGCTCTATGGGCCGTACTAAGTTGGTTCGTAAAGCTCTCAAGATCCAAATCTGCATCTACTTTATACTTGGGCTGTTGAGCTGGGCTGGAAACTTGAGTTGTATTATAATTTTGAGATGGGCCAACTAATAACTTGCTGCCCATTAGTGCAATAGGCCTATTAGGGGTTCCTTCTTCCCCACCAATCTTCACAGATTCACGCCTCCACCCATTATTATCAATATTTTCAGCACAGTACTCACGAGACCAACCAACGCCATGTTCGCCGGAGCCACAACGTCCTCTGTCCTCGCCGCCACCTGACGCGTTCCAGGCACTTGCTCCGTACTCGGTACAACCAGAGAGTCCAACCGACGATAGGGCTCCTGAGGGACCAGTCACCGCCAACGCCGAAGATGAGCGGCCTCCTCGCCCTCGCCCCTGTCCTCGGCCTAAGGACCTTCCGCCACCGCGCCCGTGGCTGGAACCCGGTCCGGGTTTTCCCCAATCTGGCGGAAAACCGATCAGCCTGTAGCACTCATCCACGACGTGTCCTGATCTTCCACAGTGAGTACAACGTCGGGCACTCCGATCTCTGGTATGGTGTGCAATCAGTGCTGCAGCTTTTTGCGACTGGCTTTTGGTGGAGAACGCAGCACGCTGTGATTCATCTTGTGCTGCAACTGAGTAGACCCGATCGATCCCAGGCAGTGGGTGAATGCTTAAAATCTGAGAACGGACCGTGGAAAACTCATCATCTAATCTAATTAAGAAGTCACATACTTGCTCCTCGTCACACATTTCTTGGATTCGCTCGTTAATTTTACAGGTACATTTTCCACAAGTACACTTTGGGAGAGGGTGCAAGCCTTGTAGTTCGTCCCAAGCACTCCTCAGATTTCCAAAGAAACTTGAGATTGATTGTCGACCTTGTTGTAGTAAGGCTATCGTTCAAAGAAGGGTGTACACACGTGGTGTGACACCTTGGCTGAATCGTTGTTCGTAGTCCAGCCATATCTGTCGAGCAGAGGGTGAGTGAATTGCACTGGCCTGCAGTTCTCTTGCGAGTGAGTTTACTAACCAGGATTTGACCAAGGCATCATTTTGAAGCCATGGTTGGAGATCATTGGATTTTTCGTCGGGTTGTGGCAGTGTGCCATCAATGAAACCCAATTTATTTTTAAATAAAAGTGCTTCGTGTATTGACTTCCGCCATGTGATGTAATTATCACCGGAATTGCTGAGAGGTTGAGAAACAAGGACCATACCAGGATTGTCTTATGGTTGTAAGTAGTAAAGAGAATCGGGGTCGCTTGTTACGCGAATAGACATCCCTGTTCCCGTGTTATTTTGTCTCACGATTTCAACCATCAGATTAGCTCTGATACCATGAAAATTAAGAAAGTATAGAGAATTCCTTTGGTTACTTGATTTGATCACGAGTTGTACATATTTATACATGTAATCAAAGTAAATGAAAGATCAAGGGACGATGGAAGATGGAAGGGAAAGAGGCTTCAATGGAGATGAAAAGCCAAAAGACTTTAATACTAATCCACTGTCAAGTTGTTTCTTCGCTTGAGATGATCCTGGATATCAAGATTTTGGAGTTTTCACCACCCTTCTTGTTGAAGTCAATTTTGCAAATGTTCACTCGGAGGATGGCGGGATCGCTTATTCTCATGGTCAAGGGGTTTCTGCCCATTCTAGTGTTCTAGAAGATAGCGAGGTAGCTCAAGATAATTCACTACTCAAGTTATTCATCTTTCTCTTGTCATTTATCTTTTATCAATTATCAACTTCTCAATTTTATTGTATTTTGTAATTTGACTTTGCCCTCTCTCCCGTCTTGAAAGTAATTGGCTCAATTTATCATTAATATAATATATCCTTTGTTGAGCAAAATAAATTAATTCATTTTCAATTAATATAGTTGACACACATGCCACAAACGCACAGTTACAGTATTAAAATAAGATTAAATAGTTGGGTAGCAAAGTGTGAAACAATCATAATTATACGCATAATTAGGGTATTAAAAAGAGTAATTTTGTAGCAAAATGTAAAATAATTATAATAATACGTATTATATTGTGATTTTCTCACATTTAATAAATCGGTCTCCCATTTTATCACTTTAACAGACTGTTGCTCAGATGATTTACTTCCAAAATTCCGGACCTATGAAATACCTATAGATGCCTGAAAGAAAGACTGCTATAAACTACACGTCTCCAAAACATAGTGACCTATTATGAACAGCAATATTTTCGGATTCACTCATGAGCCCTGACCATGTTCCGGAGGTGCCTGTCCAGGTGCGCTTCTTTGACCAACACGTCCACGGACGCCTCGGCCACGTCCGGCTCTTCCACGCCCTCTTGCCAATGGAGTCGGTGCCACTCCAGCCTGTCTTAGCATCGCCCTCTCCCTCGCTCTTTCTTGAAGATTCACAACTGTGGACCCACCACCACTGTTGACAGGCGATGCCGGTTTTGCCTCCTCCGACGCCTCTGCGGAACTGGCTTGTTTCGGGACACTGGCCTCTGCAGCAGCCACAGCAATAGTGGTTGATATACTCTCACCTATCATGTCTGAAACCTGGCCGGTCTCTCCTGGAACCTGATCATTAGCTTCGTTTGACTTGTCAGAACCTTCAGCAGTCTCTTCAGTTATGTCTTTTTCATTCTTGTCGTCATTTAAGGCTTCAGGAGAATTGGGTTCATCAAAATCTGCAGCTGCAGAGACTATAGTTTCCTCATCAACCCTAGTTGGTGAGGCAATGCGATCAGTGGTTTCTGGGCTTTCCATCAGTAAGGATGTGTCCCCACCGTCCTCGAGATCAGTAGCATCAAGGATCAGCTCCCCCTCTTCTTTTTCACTCCCAGATTCCATCGGTTGATTGTCTTGTTCTGCTTGATCATCATCGACCATGTCTATCTCATTTGGAGTATCATCCATGGCATTGGCCTGGTCACTTTGGAACCCTTCATGACTGGTGTGATCTAACGGGTGTGTTTCTTTTGGCTCCTCCACGTTCTCAGTAGGCTCTGGCTCCTCTAATTCAATGACATTGTCAGTAGAACCTTGAGGTAAATCACCAACCACATCAGATGGTTCTTCCATGGCTTGTAACGTTGCAACACTTTCCAAAGGGCTAACAGATTGTCCCTCACCACCATCTCGAAGGGTTTCCGAGCTTTTAGACTTTTTCTGCACAGGTGCTGCTACGTCCCCACTTCTCTCCGTTTGGGCGTTGGGGTCTTCAGAAGTTGAAGCAAGACGTTTGCGAACCACAGGTGGTGTTTGGGTCTGAGAAATCGGATTGCCTTGAGTTTCAGCGTCTACTGAAGATGCAAGTTTTTCAGTATTGGTCGTTCCATCAATCTCTAACATCTGTGCATCAACCTGTGGCTCTTTGGGCTTCACAAGACGAGGACGGACCAACCTCCTCCCCATTTTACGAGTTTCTACACCAGTTCTGGGTAAAATTAGTCTCTTCACACTATCTTGCCTTGCTTTACCTCTCAAGGGACTTGTGGTTGGAGCTGGGGCCACAGAAGATGCGCTTCGAGGCGCTTGAGGAGGAACTGCTCGAGGATTGAAACATGTAAGAATAATTAATATTATGATATTAGACAACAAAAAATAAGCGCAGCACCAAGACGAAGGCAAAGGCTAGCACCTGTGTCAGCTGATACTGAAGAATCTGCAACAGCAGAAGTGTCAGCACGAGATTCAAGCCCGCTGGAAATCAAGTTGGCAGCCTTTTCAAAATTTTCAACGGCCAAGACATATGCAGCAGCAAGATCATCCAATACAGCCCCAGAAAGTAATTGAAGCACTGAAGTGCCCTAAGAAAAGAAAAAAAAGAAAGAAGTTCATCATGATAATAAAAGAAGAGTACATATGAAAAAGATATAGACCAGGAAACTAAATTGTTCCAACAGTGAAATATTGTTTGTATCAAACATTACCACTGGAAGATTGGCTTCAGCATGCTTGAGTTTATCAAGATCTTCCGAAAGCTGCTTTATAGCCTGCCTATGCCTCTCTAGTTCGTTTACGTATTTTGTTTTCTCCTGAGATTCATAATATATAAACAAAGATTAAACAGGAAGGGCATGCATGATATAAGATAAGATTTTGGCTGCAGACCTGCTCGACGTTGATGAAGGAATCTTTAATAGCCTTTTCACTTTTCAGACGTTTTTGTTTCTCCATGCGGCTCTCTTCCCTCTCTTTTCTCAACTCTTCTCTCTGCCTTTCCAGATGCTTTTCCAGGATCTGAACGACGAATATACCAAAAATGTTAATGTTGACGAATAGAAGTAAAAGGTAAATGAAGAAGGCCGAGATATTACTATATACACCTGTATTTTAGTGTCTTTTTCTTCCCTTTCTTTGATTGCCTGTTCACCTGTAATATCCCCCATGGACTTCTTCCCTGGATTCAAGGTTGTTAGAATAGTTAATTAAATCAGGGTTTCCTATTCGTATTATGTTTCTTAGTTTGTTTATTTCCTATTGTTCCTTATATAAAGAAACCGTCTATTGTAATTCTAAAATCAAGTTATTCTCAATAATACAATTATATTTTAGAAATTCAACGTGGTATCAGAGCCAGTTTAGATTCGATCCGAGCCGCGTGGCTTTGCTCACTCGCTAATTGTGTTTTAGCGGGTGGGCGGGGCATTATTGTTCCGTTTCTTCCACAAAAAATATATTCCGAGTTACTGTTCACGGGCACAAAATTACTGTTCCCAGGTACTATTCACGGGAATTCACTGTTCACGGAACTGTTCATCCCAGTTTTTCCAGATTTGTTTCTCGTTCTAACATCCTTCGGTGATCATTTGTCGTCACCTCCACTCCGGTTAGGCTCAGAGGCATCCAACAAGTTACTCCAATATGTTTCGACTACTTCCTTCACATGCGTCGCCGGACGCCTTTGATGCTCGTTTGCCAAGTTTTCTGCTCCGCTGAGTTTGCTGAGTTTGCACTGTCGTAGTTGCTTGAAATTGTTTCGCACCGACGTAGTTGCTTGAGAAGTTTAGTGATTCTTCTTAAAAATCACTTTTGCACCGTCGTTATGCGGCGTAGTTGCTGCACCGTCATTATATGACGTAGTTGCTTGAAAAGTTTGGTGATTGATCTTAAAATCACCTTGCACCGTTGCTATGCAACGAATTGCCGCATCGTCATTATGTGACGTAGCTGCTTGAAAAGTTTTAGTAATTCTTTTTAAAAATCACTTGTTCTCATGTCCGTATCATCGGTATGATTGAAGAAAGTTTTGCACCGTCGTTGTTCGACATGGTTGCACGGTTAAGTTTACTTTCCTATTATTCTTGCTTCACGTGCAAGACTCGTGTTTTACGGCTTGCACGTGAGGGGAGTGTTAGAATAGTTCATTAAATTAGGGTTTCCTATTCGTATTATGTTTTCTAGTTTGTTTATTTCCTATTGTTCCTTATATAAAGGAACCACCAATTGTAATTCTAAAATCAAGTTATTCTCAATAATACAATTATATTTTAGAAATTCAACAAAAGTCAAGAAAATAAAATTAGAACATGAAAGCTAGAAACCCCTAAATGCTTAAGGAAAAATAACCACCTTGTTTAGCGTCTTCCAACTGTTTCACTAGAGCTTGATTCTCTTTACTCATTTCTTCCTTCTCCTTTGACAAACTGTCAAGCCTCCTCTGGAACAAGAAAGTTTTATAAAAGATAAACCGTTAAAAAACAGAGACACCACATGTAATAGCTCAACTTGAAGGTTTTCTAAATTCAGAATAAGAAATAAGGCAACCACCTTAAAATTAATTGCCATCCTTCTTTGCTTCTCCATGTCTGATTTCAGATTAGCCTATATTAAAACAGCAATGTTTTATGATTCTCAAACACCATTTTATAGGTGTAGCAGACAGTTATTATTATTTTCTACACAGGAAAAGAGAGAAGGAAGTCAGTGTTTCATACCTCGACTTGCAAAATATCATTTATCTTTTTCTCTCTTTCGCCCAACTCCAGTCTGCAGTTTATAATATCTTGCTCCAATTGTGATATTGTCCCCTGCTTTCCAGAAACAACCTTCTTAACCTCCTCTATTTGAATATCTTTCTCTTTCAGCTTTTCCTGGAGTCAAAGAAAAATGTGGAGATTGAGCGCACTGTATATGGGCCAGCAAGAATATCAGAAGTTTTGTAATTGTGATAACATAATGAACAAGAAAATAAGAGTGGGGACAGAACCCACAATTTAAGTCAATGGGTTTGAGCCCATCGAGCAATTTTAAAGATAAGTATAACCTGTTTAGAAATAGGTAACAACAGTGCAAGCTCCCGTGTTTAGAATGATGGAGTCAGAAAATACATTCAAAAAGCACGATAAACAAACTACATAGAAAGGGATCAAATTGTAACATACTTGGAGAAGCCTGATATCTTCTTTCATGTGATTATAATCTTCAGCACTAGTATTTCCACACCTTGCAAGTACCTTTCATGAAGACATGAAATTAATGTGCTATATAGACTGTGAAAGTAAAAGAAGTTGTAAGGTGTGGTACCTCAGACACTCTCTGTTCCAGGTTACTTTTATCCATCCTCAGTATTTCAATCTCTTTCTTAGATGTTTCCACCTCCATTTGTCTCTCCCCCAGTAAACATTCAAGATTTTCACATTCAGCCCTAGCTTTCTGAGCTACCTCGCGCAATTTCTAGTATCAATCAAGTAAAGCAACATTAGGGATTCAATGTCATTAATCAGCAGATAATATGAATATTGAATACTACCTCACTGAACACAATTTTTAACCCTAACCATACCAGACATTCCTCAAAATTGTGTTTGTTTTCTTCTCTAAGTTGCATATTGCTCTCACGCAGCAGGTTCATTTCTCTGACCTGGAAATGTAGTTTGACAATATAGTTCAGGGTAATGGGGAAGGAAATAATAATTGAAAGATGCTTAACATGACTCAACGATTTCAGTATATATCAAAGAAGACTATGAACATTCATTCTCAAAGAAAAAACGAAATCCACCTGGAACTGCAATGATTTCATTTCTTCCTCTGTGAATAACATTGTTCTAGAATTAGACCTCTCAGAGTTAAGTGAGGTCTGAGCTCTCTCTGCTGCCTTGAGAGCACATTCAAGCTGCAAATAATAAAAAGACACTCAAATAGGAGACATGCATTGCACATATATATTGACCTGTACAGCACTAAACAGATCCAGAAAGTTGAGATATTACTGCAACAAACAGTTATCTTGGATGCATGTAAGACTGTTTTTCATTGTCAACCAGAATTATATTGATACCCTGATATTTGAGAATAAAATAAGCTGATACAACAAAACAAAAGCGTGCCTCCATGTGCATGCGTCAGCTATTGGCTCTCAATGAAGTTAGAGTTGAAATAGAAATTTGATGTATAAAAGAAAGCATAGGCTGACAACCTCACATAGACAAAGACAACAGTAAAGGAGGTGGCTCATGATATAGCCCCGGAAAGTAATTTAGGAACTACAACAAAATAATACATTAATATGTAAAGGTTTGGTACACAAGAAAATTCAAAAATTGCCTGAACTTAAAATAGAAATTAGGGTTCTGTCATCAAAAGTAGAAAAGTTATGAAATAACCTACTTGTGTTTGTAAACGCAGCTTCTCTTGCTTCAGTAAAGAAATTTCTGTTTCTGCCTGATGAAGAGAAAGTATGGATGAGTATTATCAGCTTATTTTTGCAGAAGAAGAAAAATGTTAATGATGCTTACTATTTCCTTGGATCGGCGGAGATAATTAATCACATTTTGTAGCCCAATATCAGAAGCTCCATCAGCATTTGTGCTAACTCCAGCAGAACTACAATCCTTCTCAGCAAATTTGATGTGCAAAGCCTCAAGTCGGCTGTGAAGAATTTTGTTCTGCAGAAATAAAGTGAAAGTGAGAGCTTTTTTCTGCTGAATCATAATACTTGTTCTAAAACAGAATGACATGTCATTGAAAACACTGTTAAGACCCCAACATAGCATGTGACTGATTAGGAATCTAATTCCTTTCTACTTGATCTTGAAAATTAATTTAGAAGTTACACTAAAATTCTCACCGTACTAAGCACAAATCTGAAACAATTTCAATTACAGCCAATCAAAATTATTGACATACAAAGCTAAATAATATACTAATTGAATCAAATTATAATTATGATTGCTGGCATGGTAAAAACCTGTTCATTAATTTCAGTGAACTTCTTCTCGGCTGCATTCTTTGATTCTTCTAGCATCGCTTTCTCTGTGTTCCACTTAGCCTTCAAGTCCTCCTGCAGAGACAGAGCAAAACAATATATCAACATTTATGCCCAATATAAGTGAAGAAATAACGAAAATTAAATAATCATACTTACTTCCTACTACGCGAAATAAGTTATCCACGAGTTATTCTGATGAGTGATGATTCCAGATGATCAAGCAAATTAAACTATTAACAAAACTATAAATCTGAAACAAACATGAAAATTTTTGCTTACTAAACTAATTGGTAACTGATGCCAAGTGAATAAGAAAATCCACATTCAATCGGAGAGATGGAGAGCCCCATGCCAAGGGACTGTCAAAATTAATGTCGAAGGTCAATAAATTCAGGCAATTGTCGTTGGGGTATTGGGCTGGTGTGTCGGGAAAGTACAGGTCATGTGGTGGGTATGTTGTGCAAGAACCCCTCGGGGATTCTCCAACCGGAAGAGGTGGAGGCCGTGGCGGTTCGAGAGGCGCTTGTTTGAGCTAGACGTTACGAATGGGACGAAGTCATTATCAAGACCAGACGGACTGTCAAAGAGTAGCAATTTTTTTTAAATCCAATTCTCGACCCCTTGGGAGATTGGGTGGCATCATTTTCGATTGTTTGTTTCTGATGCATCTTTTTCCTAGGCCTATAAAGGTGTTGTTCTCGAAGTGATCCTCTAATCAACCAGCAGATTTGCTGGCTAAGTATGTCCTGAATAATTCGGGATTTGAATCAGGCGAGGGTTTTGTCCCACCGTTTCTTGTTAGCACTTTAGGCTTTGACGCCATGCGGTTCTAAATAAAGCCTTTTATTTCAAAAAAAAATGCTATAAGAAGCTTAAAATGCATAATCATTTAAATAATGGTTAAATTGAGAAATCATGTGACAAGCTTGACTTCTCCAGAGTGGGTTTGGACATCAAGGGCCTTCACCAAACAAAGAATGAAAGAATGTTGTGTTTCAGAGTTAGCAAAATAATTACATGAGATAAAGATATATACAATATTCATTTGCCTTGTTTTCTAACTCTACTTGACAATTGTTCATGAAATTGATAGTGTTATTCTGACCAGTGATGATTTTAGATGGAAAAATTGTGAACATATGAATAAAATTATAAAATTATAGAAAATAGTTTCAGCAATTCACAACTGAGTAATAGTTCAGCACATGTTTATATGTGATAACATGGTTGAAGATCCTCAAGGATGTAATGGATAGAATACAGATCAGCTAAAACTTGCCCCCTTAAAAATTATGGAAATTCACAATGATGACAGTTATAATCTATGCACTTCCTACCAAGAAATAAAAAGGAGTCAGGGAGAAACAGGGAAAACACCGAGGGGAATTCAGTGGAAATTGGAACATGCATGTGTGAAATATAAAATGAGGGGAAAGTAAATTATGAAGAAGTTACATTTTCAGCTTTTAGGGTATCTGCCAGTTTCCTCGACTCAGAAGCTTCCTGTTGCAGCGATGCTAAAGCTTGAGATGTTTTTGTTAATTCCTGAATTGTCTCGGACTGCAGGATAACCTGAGCGAACATACATGTTTTGTTAGTATTAGAAGATATGCCAAATTGCATTGCTCTTACACACACATTAAGAGATAACTTTAGCCAAAACTCGACATCTACTTATATCACAGAAACAGGACACATCAACAGTGAAAACTATGGCATATTCAAGCTTGACTCTGTTATTCATATTTTTTTTTGATCGGCAATAAATATAAATTGACATAAAAATGATTACAATGTGAGCTTGATAGGGCGGAAAGAAAAACATCGAGAAGGAAAACATATTGCCCAAAAAAAGACACGGTAAAATGGCAGAACTCCCAAATGAGCCTGGTCTGAGTCAAGGTAGAATGAGTCGGACAGAATCAGAAATGGCCGGAATTCGGTCCAAAATGGTTCAAAAGTTGAACCAGCCGAATTGAAGAACCGGACCGGCCCATAGAAACCCTAGCATCACAAACGCGATGTGGGCGAGCCGCCGCACCATCTCTAGCGAATTGAGGCCAGCACCTCCAGACTTCACATCCCGTGGTTCCAACTCACCCCGGACCTAGAAACCATAGCGACCGCAGCAGAGTTCCTCCGGTGGCCGAGGATCGACGTTGTCGGCCAACACCGACAGAGATCTCCGGCTATTATGTCGAGAGAAAACCCGTCCCCACCTCGCGTCACCGAACAGATCCAGCAGGTCCTACGACTCCCCCACAACCGCTGACGCCCACCACAGCCACCGAGCGCACCACCGCACCGAGATCTCACCAGCCCCGTACTCGACATCCACAGTCATGCCCGCCGGCGCAAAACCGCTCAGTCGAAATAACAGATACGGGAGGGAGAGAGGCACGTAAACGCTTTGAGAACCTTTCGCCAAGAACAGAAGACTCCCAACCCATCACACTCTACCAACACCGACCCTAAAACCACCAGATCTGGGGTTCAGAGGTTATTCTCCCTCCAGATTTGAGAGATTTTCTAGTCTAAGACCCGCACTGGATGGTCGTCGGCGCACCCTAGATGGGGTTGATGCCGCCGGCGACCCAAAGGAAGGTTAGTGTTGTCTGCAAGAGAGAGAGAGAGTCTCAATTTTCGAGTCTACCGTCTTCTTGAATTTTTGGACTCTGTTATTAATATGGAAGGCTGACAAATAAATAAAAGCATCAGCAAATAGTTTTTTAGCTGATATAAGACTAGAAATACATAAAAGCAAGATAACATGAGATCAACTGGAAACATTCAGGATTTTAAATTGATAGGAGGAGCTGCTGACAATTTTGCAGGTCTCCAATTGTTTTCAAAACAATACATGTGAGTATAGGTCACCTGTCTTTCATAATTTGCTTGAGAAGAACGCCATCTCTCATGTTCCTTCTGCAAATCATCTTTCAGAACAGCAACTTGAAATTCCATTGTTTCCATTTTGGATCTGTATAAATTGGAAATAAATTAGAAAAGAAATGGCAGACAAATAGACACACAATAAAAACAGAACAGATCCTACATTTTAACTTCATTTTCTTGCTTAAGAGTTGTAACTTCAGCTAAAGCAGAAGTAAGAGCCTCATCCTTTCCAACGGCAGCAGATATAACTTCCTCTGACTTCATCCTACATTCACGTTCAAGTTTAGTAACCCTTTCTCTGAGTGAAAGAAGTTCAGCCTCCAATGATTTCTTTAGTCTGTCAGCCTACAAATAGATAGAAGAGTAGATCAATACATTTTTTATCATATTAAAACAATAAATAAACAAATGCCAGATTACTACAAAGATACCTCAATCTTGAAGTTTTCATGAGCACATTCCATCTGCTTCAATGCAGCTTCATTCACCTGTGCTATATCTTTATACTGCAAAGTAACGTAGAACTTATCTCAGTATTCTGCTGAGCAATGAATAATACACATGAAGGGGAAGGTACAAAACCTGCAGCATGTGATCCTTGTTAGCCTGTGCTTCCTCTTTCAATCTCTCCACTTCCTTCTTTGCAGCTTGCAGTTTTTCAATCACCTAAACATATTCAATTAACATAAAAATAAAAATCAGGCACAAGCTTCACTAACACATAGTGTTTATTTTGCATTGAACGTGCCGGACAAACAAATGCACCACAGGCACAAGCTTCACTAACACATAGTGTTTATTTTGCATTGAACGTGCCGGACAAACAAATGCACCACATATGAGTGACTTTGTTCAAACATGGCTCTGGATGCGATCCGAATATGGTAGTTAAATCTAAATGAACTAAACTACAATTGCCAAATTCGTCAATTCATGAAGACTTATAAGGTAGTTGAAATAAACAATGGGAATATACAGTAAGCATTCCCTTCAGGAATGCTTTCTGCAGATAATATTAGCCCTATTGCCCTAGGGAAAGAACATCAGATGTGAATGTCAAGTTAGAGAGGTGGAGATAATAGTAGAGTCCAAGGATTTAAAGCAAAGTGGGACAGAAAGAACAGGTGCACTTTAAGTATAAGCCAGTAGCAGATGAGCATGTGAAACCCACCTCATTTGATGAGAAAGAAGATGACATAGTGCAATTATCAACCTCAGTAACCTGAACCATTACAACAAAAACATAAAACAGCAAATTGAGAAGAAATGAATAAAACTGCCCCCAAATGACATAAAAACATATTCCAGCACTAAAGTATGCCATAACTCGTTCAATTAAAAAGATAGTTAATTATGTACCAACTCGGACAGTGAACAGGCAATTTGGACACTGTATTTTGTTTTAAGAAAATAGCATTAAAAGAAAATCATTGTTTGACCAAGTGCTAAGAGCTTGCCCTACATACTACACATTGCCTATCAAAAAAACGATACTAACATTACATTGATACTAGAAACTAAAGAAATGAAAGGTGCTTATAACATAAGAAGTTGAATCTAACTTCAGACATAATTAACAATATTCACAATAATCAAAAGACCTTGACAAATTTAACTTCATGCTGGCAATGACAATTTATCCTACTATACCAGTAGGAGAAACTACAAATGAAATTATTAGTATTTAATTTCGGTCACCCTTAAGTATATAGCTATCACATATCAACACTGAGAGTACAAGCAAAGAGGTGGGAAATCCACACAACTATCATCACAAAACTTGAGACTATGTAATACAGCTCGAAATGGAAAACAGATTTGGTACCTTCGAGTCTGCAGATTTGAACTTCTTCTCCAAATCAGATAGTCTGGCCTGATAATTAATACAAGACAAAAGGAAAAGTTAAATAACTAATTCAACTCTAAGTATAAAAGAAATAATAAATGAAAGGGGAGAGGAGAGAGAAAGATGGCATCCAGTTTGCACTAGGTATTACCTCAGCAATACCAGCCCGAGTCTCAGCAGCTGCAACAGCTTGCAAGTTTTTAGTCAACTCTTTTCCCATTTCTTCCACTTGTCTCGTTGCATTTTTTAATGTCTGCTCACGATCAAGAGTGAGGTTTCGAACATTGTCTCGTTCTTCCTGGAGCTCTTTCTTAGCCTCAGCCCATTCCCTCTACATATTTAGTAAATTTCCATTGCTATTTCAGATAATGCAATATTAAGTGAAACTTTTATCTGGAATCAAAACCAATATCTGCCCATAAAGGAAATCTATAGAGGTTTTTTTCTACAAGAATGTCCTTTGAAAGTATAAATGTACTAATACTGCTTCCAGTAGAAATTTTGAATATTAATGCAAAATTATGGATCCTAGTGCATAGCTTTATAGGGGCTGCATATAGAAGGATAATATGTTCTCACCATTACAGTATTGTGCTACCAATAGACATTACGAGAAAACCAGATAAAATTCAAAACGAGTTTTTATGTCTTTCTTTCTTCATTGGCTTCTCACCTATTTTCTCTTCCAAAATATTTACTCCGAAGATTTAGTACTAACCTACGGTATGTTTGAAACAAACTATATCAATTAGAATTAACTTAAGAGACCCCACCTCGATCCGTTGTACATAATCCTCTTGTTTTCTCCTTTCTGCAACTCTTGCCTCCTATAGGGCGCATAAAAATAGGGGTTATACACCAATTACATTAGTAGAATTATCAGTCTTAAAATGACAATATAACAAGCATATACCACCTCACGAACTTCCTCAGTACTTTGAATAGTGTCCAGACTAGCCTGCAGACGGTGGACTCTCTCAGACAAACTACGAACTTCTTCACATGCTCTCTTTTCAGCATTGGACAACATTTCTTTCTCCTGCTTCTGAACTGTTACCTGAATAAGAGATTGCAAAATTTCATACAGCCTGAAGAGATTAAATGACAGCTCCTTGGATGCATGAAGAGATTCCTAATGCAGTTTTTACCTCCCTAGTTAACTTCCGGGAGAGTTCCTCGGCAGCTTGAAGAGATTCTGAACTTTCACGCAGCTTCCGTTGGTATTCAATAACCAACTGTGAAAACTCCACATTTCTTGCTAAAACACCATTAACTTCATTTCTCTGGTACATCATACATCACATGTAATCAAATACACAACAATAATTTCAAAACATATTAATGAAGGCCATTCGGAGGAGCAGAGAAAGTTCACCTGATGCTCAAATTCTCTCATGAAGCTATCAAGTCTGTCTCTAGCAAAAGTCGCTTCCAAAGACAACTTATCGCGTTCAGCCCGTAATGCAATAATCTCACTCCTGTGAAAGAAGATTAGTTAATCATATAGCAGCAGGAAATAACACTACAGAACTACCAACAAAGGCCTCCCAGACAAGCAATATAATCAGAAATAGATAAGCTTTAAGAAAGTGATAAGTTAAATGAAAGATGCACAAATTCAACTGTAAACCAATACTAGAACTCAAGCGCACCCTGATATATTCCATCAACCTATTTATCCACTTAAAGCAACACAATTAAGCTCCCGGCTCTATTGATTCGTTAAGTTTTTAAGCTATCATTCTTTGTATTTTTATTTGAAAGACATTTCAAATCACAGGTGGCTTCTATTCCCAACAGCAGCAATGTCACTCTACCAATCACTAATAAGACATTTCATGCCAAAACAACTAAAATATGTGTATGGTGCATTTCTTTTTAAGCTGATGTTTCTGCTACAGTAACATAATGGTTCACAACCATAGGGTCTTATTAAGCTATCCCAAGTAGATAGTCTAACAGATATAAAACTAGTAATAAATTTATGGGTGATGTATTAACAAGTATACTTCCCTATACTTGTTATGCTTCCCTATCCCTAAGGCCTAAGTTTGATGCAAAGGTGCTCATCTTTCATTCTTTTCTTTAATTAATATCTATATGGTCAGAAGCATTAATGAGATCTGCAAAATCAAACACAAACTCATAGATCAAGGTTCTCTTAAGAGAGAGTCATCAAAGTAGAGGGCCAAACAATATTTCAGACAACACGTGTATAAGATGAAAAACTCTAAAAAGTATCTCTTAAAAAAATCATAGGTTGATCATTACCTAGATTTTCCCAAATCTTCTTCAAGACACCTCATTCGTGCAGCAGCCTGTTCTTGTGATTTTTTTGTAGAGGCCTGCATTTTGTAATTTTGTAATACTAGCAGGGCAGTAATGATAACAAAATGACAATGACCACAAATTATTCTCTGCCAATCAAACCTGAGAACTCTCAAGAAGAAGTCTTAGATCCATTCTTCTATCTTCTGCAACTGTTGAAATCATTGGAAACAACATCATAATCTATTCTCTTCAGTGAACAGTGCATTGAACAGTTGCCTAACAACATGGTCTATCACTAACCATTCATGGGGTTCAATATACACTCAAATTGTACATGCAATCTAAATACTCAGAGGTTGGTCTCAGTTACCCCTTTTTCGTACATGACACACATCACCAAAACAAATCCAAATATAAATGATCACTTGGATCCCAGAGTGGCATTACTAAACAAAATGCCTAATTTCCATTTGTAACATTACATCATACACAAATTAAATTGTACAAGAGTTGCAATAGAATGTACAAAAACTATTAGAATGGTAATTGGATAAAAACAAGTTCAATAATAAAATCAAGTTTCCATGAAATGAAAACAACAAACGAGCCAGCTTGTGATAGAATGATCAAATATTAATTAATTACTTACAAGCATTTCCCCTATATCACTATTTATATTAATCTGAGTGTCATACTGATTGTCTAATATAAGCTACCAGCTCCTTGCATATTATAACTATACCAATCAAACTAGAAAGCATTAAGATGCTAGTTTGATAGTATAGAAACTACTACAAACCATATGCATACATTAAGATATTAAAAAGGCTAATGAAAAGGGTTGGTAAGTTCTCATTCCAAACCTGAAGGTTAGAGATTCTAACTATGCAACACTGAAATAAGAGCTACAACAGAATCTTTTATGGGACCTCAAAGACCACTGTCAGTAAGTACAACAGTGAGGTTTGAACACCTTAACAATCCTTTACTTAGTGTTCGATATCACATTCCAGTAGGATCCCTTTCTAAAACTAAAATCACATCCTCATCGTCTACTGCATTAAACACTCTTTCCTAAGAACTGTAGATCAAGTAAAATGTACAATAAAAAAAACAAGTGTACAAAATAGAACCTGGAGCTGCCTCTGATGAACGGGGATAAGATGAATTAAGTTTGTGTTCCTCTTCATATAACCTTTTATACATGGCAACCTATGAAAGAAGACAAAAAGAAAAAAAAAATAAATTTTAGATGAAACTAAATTATAAAAAGCTAATATACTAATGGACCCGAACCACTGTAGCACTGCTAGATCTCCAGTCCAGTTAAACTTCATCAAATTCGATCAACATGAATCATAGAGTACAAGGTGTTGGAAGCATGATGAAGATAGTGATGTGTCCTACTAGAGGATTCATGTATCGAACACCAACTTTGGGAAATTGCTTGATTGTTGTTGTATAGCTGAAATTAATGGGTGTTACCTTGTAAAATAATGAAATGCAAACAATGCAAAAAAAGGCTCACAGAAGTATGCAGTGACTCAATCATGTGCCCTTGCTCTTCAGCTCTTTGCAACACTGCAGAAACTTTGGATGCAGCCTCATCTGTTTGTGTTTTAAGCTCCATTTCAAACATTTCCTGCAATTCCATGAGCAAATAAAACAAATATATTTCCACATATAAAAAAAAAATAGATGCATATCTCTTGAGCAACATCAGACACTAAACATGAAATTCTGGCGGATCACCTTGAGTTCAAATTCCCTTTTCTCAATCTGCTCAGACAGGTTGCACACGAGGCTCCTAAGTTGCACATTTTGCTCAACTAATCCTTTTATATCCTTAAAGGTCAACTGTTCAGAAAATCCCAAAAAGAAATATAACTCCTTTAGCAAAGTTTAATGTTCAACATGAACAAACGGACAAGGATATCAACGAAGAAAAAAACATACCAGACATTCTGAAATAACCTTTTCAGCATTAGATTCTACATTTGTTTCAACAGTGGCAATAAGTTGATGATTCTCAGCATAATCATCCCCAACAGAGCTACAACGAAGTTGTATGTCACGACATTCCTTGAGAAGAATTGTCACCTAAAGCATTTTGCAGAAGTCAATATCAAGTCCATGTTAATGCGGAAACTTTTCGTGCAACTTATATTATGACAGCACAAGCAGATAATATAATCAGTATCACAGTCATTCCACAATTTAAAGTCAAAATTAAAAGAACTCATTGATAGATGATACAACACTACTGATTGGGAGCTCTGTCATTGAATTATTACCTGCCGCTGTAGGTCATCAATCTCTTTCTGAGCAAAGGTATAGTCACGTTCCTGCCTCTTCAAATCAGCCTGAAAGAAAAATGAATGAGTACAAACCACAAAGTAGCATTGCATAGCATAGCAGTGCAGAAAGGAGTTATGCCATGAACCTTTAATTCCTGGATAGTTTTTGCTAAATTTGCCTGTTCAGAAACAGATTGCTGCAACTTCTGATCAATAACAGAGTATGCCTCAACTGTTCTCTCATGCTCCACTACATAAACATAAACAACACGCCAATAAGTGTACATGTGACTATTAGATAATCCTACCCAAAATACTGGCACATGTGATAATCTACGGAAGGGGGGGGGTGCAGCTTCCCCCCCTTGGCCGGAGAAAACGGGAATTCTAAGTGGAGGATTTTGGTTACTGGAGAACATGAGTTTGATCCCAGGTGTTGATACATTTATTTTTAAAAAGGTGTGCAACGAATTTGGGCTTTTACAAATGTTCTTGGGCCTCCTCCATTCTCTTTTAATTTATATTATTTTGTTTAAATTGACATTTATTGTTTCAATTTCATATAAATATTTATTTTACTTTAATTAAAATTTAGGTATATATTTATATTGTTTGTCTTTGGTTTATATCATTTAATTTATTTTTCATTATTTCATTTCTCACGTAAATATTTGTTTTGATTTAATTTATATTCATTGCTCACCTCACTCTCAATTTTTTGTTCTGCTTATTATAATTTATTTATTGTAATTCTATGAATAGTTTAATTTTTTGGAGATAAGTTAGTTTTAAATATTTCTCATTGCTTATTATTGATGAATTAGTTCTAACTATATTGAAATTTGTGTAGGTTAATAGATAAAATATTTAATCAAAAGCCCAAGAATTTATTTTGATTCATCCAATGCTCATAATGAACAATTCAACTCGTATTCTACTGTTGAGTTTAATCAGCTTGATATTGTCAGCGATAAAGATTTATTAATTGAAATTTTGTGAACAAAATTACGATGAGATTGAGCATAAGGTTGGGTCGTTTGATAAATGCGTCAATATCGAGCCCAACCTATTAGGGTTTGTAAGGCTAAAAAACCGATTCGCTTATATACATGGAGGTTAAATTAGATTTCAACTAAAAAACAACTAATCAAGTTCAAATTAGGTTTTGTTTATATGCATTTTATTATTAAATTTTTAATTAATTAATTATATTATTAAATTAATTATTTTTTTAGTTTAAAGTTCGCCCCCCTTGAAAAAATTTCTTGATCCGCCCCAGATTCCAGCTATCTAAATATCTTAGCTAATTGGATTCTCAAGTTACTTTCACTCCAAGGTGTATTAGATATCTGGTACTGAATATTACAACATAACTGCACAAACACTATTGTGATCTCATCAACGCTAAGGCCTATACAGCATAGAAAAACAATGGCTAAAACGTCATAGACGAGAATGCAAATAACTAGAATATTTAATAAAATACAAATGAATTGGTGCTATCATAACATTGTATTAAGGATTTGAGGATAATTATGCATGTATTTTAGAACACAGCAGCATAATGAGTACTTTTAGACAATTGCATTGGAGATTATGACTTAGTTAGGTTCATTGTGTTCCATCTGTGTCTACACATACAAGTGTGTTAGAGAAAAGGGCAAATTTTCAAGCAAATACCTCTTTCATCCAAAATAAATTCTGCTTTCTGCTCCAATTCATAAAGGACCTAAGTAGAACAAAATAGCTTAGGCGTTGTCTAAAGGAAATACAAAGAATGAAATCAGAAAAAGGAAACTACTTTAGAATATCAATTAAATCAGTAACTTATTGAAAGGTTAAAAAATACTTCATGCCCCAATATAAGAAGATTTCACACAGAGCAATAATGCAAGTAAGCATACCCGCTGTAATATCCCTTCAGATTCCTTTCTTCCCAACTGCTCATGTCGAAATGCATCAACAGCTTCTTGGTATTTGGCATACATTTTAGCCAGCTGGAGGGAGCGTAACCATTGAACATACCGAACTGAAGCAATAGAAAAGACATACAAAGAAAGCTAAAGATAAGAGACTTACACTCCAACCGTCTCGCAGAAGAGAAGCTGCTAAAGCTGTTCCTGAAACACCAACTGGTATCTTGGGCACAATCATTCGGTTATCCTCAACCACATCATTACTTTCAAATGAACTCCTCCATCTGAAATATTGGAACCAGTAAAAAGTATGGCGCCAATCTAGATATGTAAGGCATGTACAAGCTAAGATCATGAATCCTACACTGGAAACTTATTCAAGTTCCCCACCAAACTTGAACTGCATTCAGCATTAATTAGATCTGCTGATGTATACAGTGTTTTTGACACCTAATACACTGTACAAGGGTTCTAGAAAATCCAAAGACAGGCCAAAATTAATTAAAATAATTTGACAAAGTGCATCATCATCAACAAAAAAATTATAATCCTTTACCTGATTGTTTAGACTACAATCACATCACCTTATAATAAACTGGAAGGGAAATGAAATAGAATATTCTATGCACTATGGTGTGCGTTAGAGTAGAGACAGGCAGACAGCGCACATGACATACCAATACCTTATTTATGTTCACAATGTGAAATTTATTAATGACCCTTCCATTTTCTCTTCCATGAACAGAATTATCATTTAGCACTAACAAGAAAGACCCACTAAATCGCCTTTTCAATACAAATATAGCACAGTGCTCACATAGTTTGTGGTTTATCTGGGATGGGTTAACAAGTTATTTGACAAACAAATAGACTTGCAACTCCAACATATAAGATTCTTCAAATCAGTTCAGCAATAGAACCACATCAGGCAAGGGACAAGCTACCCCTGAATTGATATTCAAGTACACCACACATGGGTCTACGATCATCAAAGCACAAAACAAATATTATTTTTTGTGAATGAGAAAATAAAATTTATTCTGAACAAAAATTAGGGTGACATACGTTTCTCCAGTGATACTGCTTAATGGAACCAGATTAAGCTCATTTGCTTTCCTACTAGATTCAATTTCAGCCTCACACTTCTCAAGTTGTTGCTTCAAATTAGCAGCCTCCTACAGTTCCCACAAACAAAGTCATGAGAAAAATAAAGTAATTAAAAACTAATAAACCCAAATCATTAGGTGAAATTATAACAATTGAATCTCCATATATACCAACAACATGACAATATGTCTAGCCAGAAAGAGACCTCCATATATAATTATAAACCCAATGAAAATAAGCAACTCCTCCATATTTGTTAAAACCAAATCAACACAGACAGGTCTAGTTAAGAGTTCCCTTCACCCAAACCTACACAAATGAGAAGTTGTGTTCTTCACAACTTAATATTACACAGATAGCAAGAAATTAAGTTCAAGTAATGTCACGACATGAAAAATATTGGAATTTTATAAAGAGTTCCCTTCACCCAAACCACCACCAATAAGAAAATCTTAAATTGAATCCAACAACAAGAAAAACTTAAACTGAATCCCCTTGATCACCAGAGTTTCATTATAACTTTTATTATATTTAATTAGTCAACCAGAGTTTCTATATATTTTAGCATGACCGATGTGTGTTTGTCAACCAACAACAAAAACCAAGCTATCCAACTATCTTCCAAATATCTGTGGAATAGATTGATATCTAATATAAATATATCATATCAATTTATGATCTCATAAATAAAAAAAGAAAACCAAAAAGAATATAGAATTTTTATATTCTATATAGAAAATATAATATATATAATATAAAGTAAAAAAGTAAGGGGAGGGGTCTGCTATATCTCGAGAATAGGTAATGGGTATGCTCCGGGTCAGGTAGATTGGAACCCTCTCCTTGTTTTAGAAAAAAGAACTACCGCCCTATCCTATTCGCCGGGCCTAGGTAGCATGACATTTTGATTTCTATATCAACATTAAATAATGTTTTCTCCAGTTTAGAAGTACAAGTGAAAAGGAACTATCAGACACTGTATGACTTTTAAGTACCATAAGGAAAGATATAAAGGAAATAAACAGTGAAGTTATGCATGGTAAACAAACATTTATTCTACTAGACTTACGGTGAATGGCAGACCTAGTCTACACAAGAAAATAACAGAAAATGCACCTTTTCAAACTCTTTCCTTGCAGATACTTCCTTTTCTATTTTTTCTTTATGGTCGTTCTCAACCTGAAACAAATGTGTCTGCAACAATCACAATAAAAGATCAACAATTAAACACATATACAAAACTAAATCATCCAGAAATTGGAATAAAATTAAATATGAATTATAAATATCTCACTTCTAGAGCTTTGATCACACCCTCAAGCTCTCCTGCCTTCCTAGACCATTCCTCTGAACTCTCTTTATACAATTCAACAAGCTTGTTCACCTGCACAGTTCAAATAAAAATATAAAAAAAGGTACTTGACTTTCCTCTCATGTAATAGTCATTGAGTTGCCATGTGCAAATGAATAATATACATGTATATACACATATATAAGCATACTGCAGAGACTTCTCATATAAACTCACTGTTGAGAGTTCTGCTGAAAGTCGCTCTTCGTTGGCTGCAGTGGCATCTTTAGATGAGCATAAATCCTTCACACATGCAAAAACAAAATTTCCATATGACAACTATAACCATGGAAAAGGCATGAAGTGTGAAGTTCAAAAGGTCCAATAGTATGTATATGTATTAAGTATACCAAACCTCTTGCGTAGAAATCAATTTTGTTTCTAGCTCCTTCACTTTTTCCTTGTTCCACTTTAAAGAGTTGGAGCATTCACTAAATTGTCTCTCAACCTACAAACAAAATTGAAGAGACTGATTTACTCTAGTAAAGCAAAAACCATAAATATAAGGGGACAAATAAAGATGAGAAATTTGTTTTTAAATGCTTACCTCAGCAAGTTTAGTTGACATGTCTGCCTCAAGATCAGCATGACTTCTTCGCAATTCAATGAGACCATCCACCTTGGATGTTAATTCCTCATTGAGCCAGACATTGTGTCTTTCGATAAGCTCTTTCTCCTGCAGACATCCAAATTTGATGCATTGAACAGTGCATCACATCATAGATTAGTCTCAAGTGTTCCAATATGATTTTAATCCTCCTCTAACCATGTCATTCCTATTTCTATTCTAATCTGCACAAAAGCATGAGATAGCTGGGTGCTACTTCAAAAACCATCATTATCTACCAAAAAGGGTCTTGAATCCCAACATTATTTAGATTGTGATACTTCTCAACTACACATTTCAAACAGATCAATATGTTGGCAAACACATTCTAATCTTTGATAACTAAAATTCTGAAAAAATGTCCAATGAAGATTAAACAAGGGTGTATGAAACTCAATTAGCTTTCCATCAATTCTCCACCATAAATCAATGGATTTACAACATGCAAGTACATGTAGTTGGATGGAAAATAAACTATATCAGTAGACTATAGGAATGAAAAAATGAACTGACTTGTAAAAGGCGAGTAGAAGAAGACTGGGAACGTGCTAATTCTGCCTCAATTTCACTAATGCGAGCTTCCTTCTTTGCAGCATTTTCAGTCAAGCTGACCTGCAAAAGAGTTGATAACGTACACCGGTTAGATCTCAAATGATGAACAACTTTGGACAGTAAAGTTCAAGGTTATAAACCCAGAGAGTATCTCAGAATATTATGTATCTAGTTAAGTTTGTGCTTGTATCATTTTTTTGACAGGAACAGAGCATTAATAACCTCCTTTTTGGTGAGTAAAACAAGAAGTGTGGATTACTAGTTTTATTTCCATCCCCATTCTATCACATTACCCATTTTCATTTATAAAATGTTGATTCCCAAATGGCTATAGATCCCTAAACACAACAATTGCCTCCATTTACATAAAAGTAATTTAGTAGTTAAGGGTACATTACTCTTTGTATTGAGTGTGGAAATCAAAATGGAAAGGATACTTACAATCTTATCAAGGTAACTCTTGATGGTGGCATTCTTCTCACTAACTTCCGAATCCTTGTTCTCCACCAACTCCATCAACTGCCTCTTGGACTTGTGCAGCTCAGAGACCTCGGTGGTGAGCCGCTCCACTACACCATCCTTTTCTATCTGCACGAAATGGAACAAAACACAATTCAAGCAACAACACATAATGATAATAATAACAATAAGTAAAGAGAAGGCGAAATGTAGTAAGAAGAGGAGGAGGTTACAGATTGTAAATGTAGTTGGTGCTTGTCAGACTGGATTTGTGCGAGATGAGAGGCGCGGTGGTCGAGTGAAGACTGAAGCTGGGCGTTCCTGGACTCGATAAGCGAGAACTCCTGAGACAGAAAGAGGAACTTGTGTTCGAGCAGGGAGCAAGTCTGCTCTGCGGTGATGGCGGCGGCGTCGGCCTGAGCCTTGACGGTGTCGAGCTCCTTGTGGAGGTCTCCGATGAACGAATCCGCCTTCTCCGCCACCAGAGCAGCGTCGCCGGAGCATTGCGACAACTCCTCGTCCGATAGGAACAGTGGCATATCTCTCCGATCACCGATCAAATTTGAATATCACCAAATGAAATTTAGGTTTTAGACCAAGAACAAAGGCCCTACTGCTTTTGCTTTTGCTTCTTCATTAAGGGAATCCGCTAGAAACTATGTTTCAAATACGTATAAAGAATATTTTGGTGAATGCAATCTCATCAACGGCGGTCAATATTAACCACTCAAATTTAATTCAAAAAACATAAAAAATGGCATAATAGTGATTCTGCATCATGAATTGTGTGTTGGCTCTCCGACGATTATGCGATCTCTTCGACAATTTTACGATTTCTTCGATCGATCGATCACAATCAATGATCATCGATTACGCAATTGTCAGTGAGTGATCGATCGATCAGTTCTGCAATTGTGATCTGCTATTCTGCGACTTCTGAAATTGTAATCCATTATTTGATCGATTCTGATATTATAATCCATCGATCGATCGATTCTACAATTTTGATTGACTGATTCATCAATTCTGAAACTGTAATCCATTGATCGATTCGATTCTGCAATTATTAGTGACTGATCGACCAATCAATTGTGTATTTCTGATCAACCTTCGATTAACACATTTCAAAATCTGAAGGCCTTTCAGATACAACACAACCAAAGCAAAATAAGGTCCAAATGTGTTCAAAATCTGTAAGGCCTTTCATATACCAGAAAAATCTGAACAAATCTGTTCAAAATTTAAAGGTCTTTCAGATACAAGAGAACCAAACCAAAAACACTAATACCCGTCGGGGGAGTGGTATGACGAGGGGTACCCTCGTGTAACGAGGGTTTCGGGTATTTTTTTATAGGAAAACACTAATATCCGTCGGGGGAGTGGTGTGACGAGGGTTTTAGGTAATTTTCAAAATCTGTAAGCCTTTCATATAGCTGAAAACAAAACAAATAAGTGAAAAAAAATACATTGGATCAGGTTTCCAAATACACACTTGAACCCTATCAACTAATAAACTAATCAGAGCAAGGTTTTTCAGAGGAATTCACAAGAATCACAAATATTTTTTAAAATATGTAAGACTTTCATATAACTAAAAACAAAACAAATCAGTGGACATATAAATTGGTACAGGTTTCCAAAAACACACTTAAATCCTATCAACTCATGAAATAATCATAGCAAGATTTTAAAGATGAATTCACAAGAATCACAGACATTTTAAAAAATCTTTAAGTCTTTCATATAACTGAAAACAATACAACCCAGTGGACATATACATTGGAACATGTTTCCAAAAACACACTTGAATCCTATCAACTAATAAACTAATCATAGCAAGGTTTTTGAGATAAATTCACAAGAATCACGTACATTTCCAAAATCTGAAGGTCTTTCAGATACAAGACAACCAAAACAAATAAGAGACCAAATGTGTTCAAAATGTGAAGGTCTTTCATATACCAGAAAAATCTGTTCAAAATTTGAAGGTCTTTTAGATACAAGACCACCAAACCAAAATAAGGGACCCAATGTGTTTAAAATCTGTAAGGTCTTTCATATACCAGAAAAATCTAAACAAATCTGTTCAAAATCTGAAAGCCTTTCAGATACAAGCGAACCAAACCAAAAATACGGATACCCCTTCGGGGGAGTGGTGTGACGAGGGGTACCCTCGTGTAACGAGGGTTTCAGGTATTTTTCTATAGGAAAATACTAATACATGTCGGGGGAGTGGTGTGACGAGGGGTACCCTCGTGTAACGAGGGTTTCAGGTATTTTTCTATAGGAAAATACTAATACCTGTCGGGGGAGTGGTGTGACGAGGGGTACCCTCGTGTGACGAGAGTTTCGGGTATTTTTCTATAGGAAAATACTAATACCCCTCGGGAGAGTGGTGTGACGAGGGGTACCCTCGTGTAACGAGAGTTTCGGGTATTTTTCTATAGGAAAATACTAATACCCGTCGGGAGAGTGGTGTGACGAGGGGTACCCTCGTGTAACGAGGGTTTTGGGTATTTTTCAATCGGAAAACACTAGTACCCGTCGGGGAGTGGTGTGACGAGGAGTACCCTCATGTGATGAGGGTTTCGGGTAATTTTCAAAATCTGTAAGCCTTTCATATAACTGAAAACAAAACAAATCAGTGAAAAAATACATTGGATCAGGTTTCCAAATACACACTTGAACCCTATCAACTAATAAGCTAATCAGAGCAAGGTTTTTAAGAGGAATTCACAAGAATCACATATATTTTTGAAAATCTATATGCCTTTCTTATAACTGGAAACAAAACAACCCAGTGGACATATAAATTGGTATAGGATTCCAAAAACACACTTGAACCCTATAAAGTCAAGCTAATCAGAGCAATGTTTTTAAGAGGAATTCACAAGAATCATAGACATTTTTCAAAATATATCAGCCTTTCATATAACTAAAAACAATACAACCCAGTGGGCATATACATTGGTACAGATTTCCAAAAACATACTTGAACCCTATCAATTCATGAAATAATTAGAGCAAGGTTTTTAAGAGGAATTCACAAGAATAACAGATATTTTTCATAATCTGTAAGCCTTTCATATAACTGAAAACAATACAAACCAGTGGACATATACATTGGAATAGGTTTCCAAAAACACACTTGATCCCTATCAACTAATAAACTAATCATAGCAAGGTTTTTCAGAGGAATTCACAAGAATCACATACATTTTCAAAATCTGTAGGTCTTTCATATAAGTGAAAGCAAAACAAATCGGTGCACAAATACAGTGGAACAGGTTTCCAAAAACACACGAAGTCATGAACTAATTAGAGCAAGGGTTTTAAGAGGAATTCACAAGAATCACATACATTTCAAAAATCTGTAAGCCTTTCATACAGCTTAAAACGATACAAACCAGTGGACATATGCAGTGGAACAGGTTTCCAAAAACACACTCTAACCCTATGAAGTCATGAACTAATCAGGGCAAGATTTTTAAGAGGAATTCACAAGAATCACGTACATTTCAAAAATTTGTAAGCCTTTCATATAACTTAAAACGATACAAACCAGTGGGCATATACAGTGGAACATGTTTCCAAAAACACACTTGAACCCTATTAACTAATAAGCTAATAAGAGCAAGGTTTTTAAGAGGATTCACAAACATATTTCAAAATCTGTGAGCTTTTCATATAACTGGCAACTATCTTAAAAAAATTTGTATCCATTTTCATAGTCTGTAAGGCCTTTAAATAGCACAAAACCAACTCAAAAAAGGGCAGCTGCATTATAACATGCTTCCTTGATCAAATGTGTTCAAAGTCTGTAAGTCTCTCATATAGAAGAAATGTAAACCAAAATATAGACAACTGCATTGCAACAGACTTCATGAAACTAATCTGATTCAAAATATGAAAGGCTTTGATATAAAAGAAATACCAACAAAAGAAAGGAGAAATTGTCAAACATCAATGATCAAATGAGACTTTCAATCATGAGAAACCTGTTCAGATAACAATCATGAGACTTGTTTACATAAATTGTTTGAGAAAAATGTTTACATCACAATCTTGAGACTTTGCAAAAACTGAATACATAATCCATTCGTCCATCAAAAAATATATACCAATTTCAGGACAAGGTTAGAACCAAATTGTTAGTTATTTTAAACAGACAGAAAATGTTAGAACCTAACTGTTTCATCAATTACAAACTCAACCTTCCTTTTCAACTTTGCACAGTAAGATTTAGCTTTCCCCTCCAATTTTTTCCAGTAGATATTCCTTGTGTTGCTCTTCAACATGAAGAGGTAAAACTTACGTAATTTTCTAAGTGTCTCTATCTGCATAATTAGAAGTGGAAATTAATTGTTAGATGTTTATTAAAAACAAAATGTACTTCATATTCAATAATATACAAAAACATAATATGCCTACATCATCTTTGATCAGGGATGATCTGAATCGACTGTTCCCAATGTAATTCCTCATATGTCATATTGTAAATATTACACAATCAAGCTTATTTTCTTCAGTAGTCTACTCAAGAGTGATATAATTTAATGCAGATTGTGTGAATCTTCTGGCCATTTCTTCATTTTTGGTCTCAGCCCAGGCACAAAAAGTTTTTACATGTAAACAAAATATAATCAAATTGAGAAACAGTAAATGAAAGGGAAAGTAGTGGATAAATAAAATTTGATCATTACTTACAAGTCTTTCAGGAACACCCTTATATCGATCATAATCTTCTACCATAAGAAGAGCCAAGTTATCCAATACTTCAATCTCAAAAGTTTTTGTGTTCAAACAGATGGTGATGAAGTGGCTCATATGTTTCAAGTATAGTGACAAAAGTATCTATAAACAAAAAAAACAGGCATAAGTTTGTTTCTAAAATTTATTACAAACAAATTGTACACAACAAACAAAAGCTTACCAAATCTATTTCCTCTAATGCCCTCTTGGACCGTGAAAACTTTTCATCCAACATTGCCTTGTAAATTTCAATGTTTTTATCACTTTCATCTTCGATGTTATAAATAACATTCTGCAAAAAAAACAAAATATTATTTAAAACATGAATATGATTTATCAAGTAATATATCATGTAATCGCCAACTAATTTAATGAAATCATGATTAGTACATACTGCACTTGTTGTGCTAAAACAAAACTTCGAAGGTTCTTTTTCGTTCTTTGAAGAATTCGGCACATTCAAGATACTACACCAGACATCTATGACACTGTTGTCAAGATATGTATCAAATTTGAAAGTCTTCACATCTGGAAGAAGTAGAAACAGACAAGAATCGTCGCAAACAAATTCCCTGCAAAAACAAGAAACTTTTCAGACATTTATTCTTGGGATAATGACACTTTGTTACATCTAATTATAGCGAAATGACACTTTCATAACCTAACTATTTTTCTCTCTTTTTAGTACTAGGACAATTTTTTTATGACAATCTACATTAAAATGCCTAATATACCTAAAATACCTCTGGTTAGATCAATGAATATGATTTGAACCGACTCAATTTGAACCAATTTGATTTCACTATTAGTTCAAGTCTATTTGTTTTCAATTAAACCAAGGGTATTTTAGGTATATTAGGCATTATAGAGGTAGGTTGTCATAAAAAAATTGACATGGTACTAAAAAGAGAGAAAAATAGTTAGGGTATGAAAGTGTCATTTCTCTGTAGTTAGGTGTAATAAAGTGTCTTTATCCCTTTACTCTTTTAATGTGTGAAGACATCTACACTGTTTTCAATAAAAAAGTTTCAAAAACATATAAATCTGTAAAACCTTTCTTATAACTGAAAAACCAACATACCAATGCAGAACCACATTAAAACAATATTTCTAAAACATAATTCAACCATATTATTTCATAAGCTATTGACAGAAAGGAATTTATAACAAGATTCAAATGTGTAAGTTAACAAACTACACAGATCAAGGTACTATGCAATTTCATACACATCAGGCAAATTTTCAGTTATATGAAAACCTTTCATATAACTGAAATTCAAATGTATAAACCTTTCAATCCAAACCCGGCGAGGAACGCTGGATTGCCGTCAAGGCGATTCTCAAATATTTGAGAAAAACCAAAGACGATTTTCTTGTATACGGGGGAAGAAATGATGATCTAGTCTTCAAAGGATATGTCGACGCTAGTTTCCAGATAGACCCCGATGACTTTAAGAGTCAGTTGGGATATGTTTTTATGTTGAACGGTGGAGCATTCAGCTGGAAAAGCAAGAAGCAGGACACCATTGCCGATTCTACGACGGAAGCTGAGTACATTGCTGCATCAGAAGCAGCAAAAGAGGTTGTATGGATCAGGAGTTTCATGGCTGGGTTAGGTGTAATTAAAAACCCATCTAACCTAGTAGACTTATATTGTGACAACACTGGGGCCATTGCGCAAGCTAAGGAACCCAGGGCACATGACAGATCCAAACATGTACTTAGGAAATATCACATCATCCGCGACATAGTTGCTAGAGGTGACGTGAAGATCCACTACATTGCATCTGATGATAACACAGCCGACCCCTTGACCAAGACTCTTCCTCAAGCGAAACATGATAAACATGTTAAGTCAATGGGTATAGACTGAGACTTAGATTGGAACTAGGGGCAAGTGGGAGATTGATAGCATTTTTTTGCCCTAGTCCAATTGCTAGTAGTTTATAAATGTCTATGTATAATTATCATAGTTTGTAATAAATAAAACGGCTTTGTATTACTTATGTGTTGAAGTAATATGTTAAGCATGATCTGATTTATGACCACTAAAGTAGTAGAACCATAAATCTGTACGGATCACACTTAACGAGTCCCTGGTCAATATACGTTTCAATAGAAGCGACCAGTATGAGGATGGTTCTCAATGACGTAGTTCTACTTGTCATAGGGATGAGGGATCCCGGAATCATATCATAGATATCATGAGGTGATTGATATCGGACAACCCGCTTTGAATAGTGTTTCGTAGATTAAGCCATGAACATATTCAAATGCGATAGCTTGTCACGATATCCTTAGACCAAGGAGTCTTTGTGATCGGTATGCAATGTACGTGCGACTTTAACTTGCGCCTAACGCTTTCCGTAACAGGATTGCAATAACGGGCATGATTGGGCGGCGGAACGGATTGCGTGAGTGACACGAAAGACGGCTAAGGGATTTATCCCTCGTACCACGGTATGGGAAAGATATCCGTTAAAGACCTCTTGATCGAGAGTAACTGAGAGAAAGAGCATGGCCATGCCAATGATACAGGTTATCAGTTCTCAGCCATCTCACATATCAAGTAACGATGATTGATTAAACAAGGATGACGACTCTATGCCTTGTGATCAATCGGGATATCTAGAGATAATAGGATAGTGACTTGTACGCACAAAGGTTAAATCAAATCATCGATCATCATGCACCTTGGGTAATCATAACGTCTTACTAGAGACCACTTATGATGGATCGGACAAGAGAGATCTTTTGCGCCGATCTACCAACGGTGGCATGAGCCTGGAGGGTCACACACACACAAGACGGATAACTTGAGACAAGGAAACCTTAATGTTTCTTGAGGAGCAATACATGGACAAAACTGAAGGTTTTGGGCCATAAGTTCGGTATGAGAGAATAATTAGCGAATCGAGAAAATTGAGATTTTTCGTCGATGTCGCGTCGGACTTTGTTTGATAAGTAACGACAAAAAGGGTCGGGTCGGGCGACTTTTGGACACGGCACGAAACCACATGGGTGAGCCCATTGGGCTCGGCCCATGAGGTCACGTGACCGGCCGAACAAGGGCCCATTTTGGGCCCAATAAGCCCAAGATGGCCGGCCACTTTGGTGGGTCCAAGGGTGGGGCCACAACACACCATGCTTAGTTATTGATTGTTGATTAAGAGGTGAGTGATTTAAGGGGTATGGGTAATGACACCTTTAAGCCCATACCATCACCTTTTAAACCCATGCTTTTGAGTTGATGAAGTAGAGAAATATCTAAGGATTAATTACTCACATTTTCACTCTCATAACTCACTCTCTCTCTCCTTGGCCGGCCACCCCTATTGCTCTCTCTCTTTTGCTCTCTTGTTCTTCACTTAATTGTTATAGTAGGAATTAAGTGTAGGATCTTGAAGATCATCCCCTTGGTGTGGACTTGCTCTAGAGAAGAAGATCACAAAGTTCTTCTTTATCGATTCAACAAAGACTTAAAGGTAAGTTTCTTGTGGAATAGATTTTGCCTTGGGATTTAATGGTTCATGTTCTTGGACAAGGTTTGGAGTTGCTTTTGTTAAATGCTTCCGCTATCTCGATGTTAAAGAATGCTCCAAAACCCTACAGTGGTATCAGAGTATGGTTAACCCTCTTAATCTTTAACCCTGTATGCTTCGGCAATGGGATCCATTATGTATGTCATGATTTGTACAAGGCCTGACGTATCGTTTGCCCTCAGCTGTGCCAACAGATTTCAGTCTAACCCACGCCAAGATCACTGGACTGCCGTCAAGTGTATCCTCAAATATCCGAGGAGAACAAAGGACGCATTCTTAGTGTATGGCGGGATAGAAGGAGAACGAAGCGTCACTGTATATGTTGATGCTAGTTATCAGACATACCCAGATGATTTCAAGTCTCAAGGTGGGTATCTGTTCATGTTGAACGGTAGAGCTTTTAGTTGGAAAAGCTTCAAGGAAGCAACAATAGCCGACTCTACCATGGAGGCGGAATACATAGCCGCGTTAGAGGCAGCTAAGTAGGGTGTGTGGGTCAGGAGCTTCTTGAAAGGATTAGATGTACTGCCACAGACGTCTGATCCCGTGAGCTTAAGGTGTGACAACACGGGGGCCGTAGCACTCGCTAAAGAGCCCAGATTTCACAACAGGACCAAGCACGTCAAGAGAAAGTATTACATCATTAGAGAGATGGTTGATAAAGCCAAATTAGAGATAAGCTACATTTCAACGCATGATAATCTAGCTGACCCCTTAACTAAGGCACTACCGCAGCTTAAGCATGAGGAGCATGTAAGGGGAATGGGTTTAGATTGGAATACCAATTGGGTCTAGGGCAAGTGGGAGACTGTTGGGATTTTGTGCCCTAGCACAATGTATTTTCAATCTACTCATGTAATAAGATTATTATTTGAAATAAAATCGGCATTCATATTACTAAGTGTTGTAGTAATATCTTAAGTATAATTTGATTTGTATCATTAATGTGTCAACACATAATAGTAGATCTACAGATCAGATAAAATCTTACTTAAGCAGTCCTCGATCAGAATAACTTCATAAGAAGCGATCGGTATGAGGCTAACTCTAAATGATCACGCTCTACTGATCATGGCCAGAAAGGGGCCAGAGTTAGGTCATAGTATCACCAGACAGGGGTGATATAGGACGACCCGATCATGAGTATGTTAGATAGACACGGTCATAAACATACTCATATGTCGGCACATGAAATCACATCCTCAGATGGAAGAATCATTGAGGTCACTATGTAATGAGTGACGAGTTTGACTCAGTCTAACGTCTCTTGTAAAAGGGTTACAATAACGACTGTGATTGGCTCGATCACGAGTTACATGAGTTGACTCAATAGATCACTGAAGGATTTATCCCCCATACGGACGTATGAGCAGATATCTGTTTAGGCCACTTGATGAGTATAACTGAAATACAATAGCATGGCCATGCAGTCGATACAGAGTATCAGTTACAGTTCAGTTAACTCAGATCAAGAAACAGAACGATTGAACGAGGATGACTTGTCTATGCCTCGTGGTTGTCAAAGATATCAAGAGGATAAAAGGATAGATTCATGTACGACAAGGTTAAGTCGGAATCCCGATAATCACAAGCGTTGGGTAATCATGATGTCTTGCTAGAGGCCGCTCATGATGGAACGGGTAAAATGGTAATTTTACCAATCCGCCAACGTGACGTGAGCCTAGAGGGTCACACGCTAAATTTTGAGTAAAACGGATGGAATCATATAGAGGAATCATGAGAGAGACAAAATCCGGTTTTGGATTAAACCGGATTAGACCGATTTCGGTTTAAGATTAAACCGGAAATCAAGAACGGTTTAGCTAGACTAATTAATTATAATCGAATTAAATAGATTAAATTAATTTAGCTAAACAGGGGCTAGCCAGATTGAGCTTCTCTACATTAATTAATTAAAAGCTTTGGGCTTTAAGCCCATTAAGACATTTAATTAATTATTGCCTAAAAGAGTTATAAAAGAAAATTTTTCAGATTTGAAGAAAAAAGGAAAATTTTTCCAAAACCCTAATCTCTCTCTCTCTCTCTTGGCTGACCGGCCCCTCTCCCTCTCCCCTCCCCGTTTTGCTTGCTTCGATCTTCTAATAAGGATCGTTGTGAGTATCTCCGTATTGCTCTTCCTGTGTGGACGTTCTTTAGAGGTCACTAAATCTTATTTGGTGACAAAGAGATTTTGAATCAAGGTAATATATAAATTTTATTCTAGCCTAGATCTCATAATCAATTCATGATCATGTAAGATCCTTATTAAACATGGGACTTTGAGGTTAATTTCTTATATGGGCATGAAATTAATTGATTGGAACCCTCAAAGTGGACACTTGTGCTCGGTACCAAGCTAATCCAAAAGCAAGCCATAACTCAAGCCAAGTGAATCATAAGGTACAAATCTGGAACGGCTGAATTAGGATTACTATATTTCTTCGACACATCTTCTACACTTGTTGGGTATTGGGATACTGACTGGACATGAAGCACTTATGATAGAAGAAGCACCTCTAGTGGATGCTCCTATCTTGGGAATAACCTTTTTTCTTGGTTCAGCAAAAAGAAAAATTGCATTTCCCTATCTACAGCTGAGTCCGAGTATATTGCAGTCGGAAGTAGCTGCACTCAGCTTCTATAGATGAAGCAGATGCTTGTAGAGTATGGTGTCAAGCAATATGTCATGACATTGTTATGTCACAACATCAGTGCTATCAACATCTCGAAGAATCTAGTTCAACATAACAAGACAAAACACATCGATATTAGGCATCAATTTATTTGAGAACTGGTCGAAGACAAGAAGATCAAGCTTGATTATATTTCCACTGAAAAACAACTAGCTGATATCTTAATAAAGGCGTTGGATGCAAATAGGTATGAGAGTCTAAGGTTCTCCCTTAGACTCTGTTGTATTGAGCAATAACCGCCAAGAAAAAGAGGTAAGTTTGCTGATTCGTTTTTCTCCCTTTCCAGACCAACAAGGGTCCACAAAATCGAATCTGGGTCCAATTACATACCCAAGCCCACACAAGTTTAAATTTGGAAATTCCTTTATTTTTTTCATTACTTGACATGACAATTCCCAACCACCAAGCCCAAGCTAGTCATCTATTTGCAGAAGAAGGCAAGACGTCTCAATGCCTTCTTCCTAGTCTTTTGGCCTCTACACCACTTTCTCCAATTGTGTAGGGTTTTTCTCCAATCGCGATCTGCAGTAGTTCCTTTTTTCGAATATCTGTCATAATATAGATGTTAGAGTTATGCCCCAGTCCAATATAAAAGTGATCTACAGATGTAATGTTTTATCATCTTTCCGAATAAATAAATCGGCATATATTACTAAAGTGTTGTAGTAATATATCGAATGTAATTTGATCTATGTCATTATGTGTGTAACCACTAATAGTAGAACTATAGATCAGAAAGAATTACATTTGATGAGTCCCTGATCAGCTAAGCTTCTTTATGAAGCGATCAGTATGAGACTAACTCCTTGTGATCATGCTCTACTGATCATGGCAAAGTGCGTGCCGGAGTTATATCATAGATACCATCAGATCGATGATATCGGACAACCCGATTGTGAGTATGCTGCATAGATCCAGTCATGAGATACTCACATATCGTAACTTGTCATTATATCCTAAGACCAAGGAGTCTTTGTGTACACTATGTAACAAATACCTAAGTTTGACCTAGTCTAACGTTATCTGTAAAAGGGTAACTATAACGGCTTCGATTGGCTTTGGCATTTATTGCACTAGTGAACTCGAAAGGCGTCTGAGGGATTTATCACTCATACTTCGGTATGAGAAAGCTATCCGTTTAGGCCACTTGATGAGTATGACTGAAGAAAAAGCATGGCCATGCAGGTGATACCTTAGTATCAGTTTTCAGTCATCTCAGATATCAAGAAACAGTGATTGATAAATTAGGGTGACCATTCTATGCCTATTGATCAATCTGAATATCGGTTTGATAAAAGGACAGTGACATGTACGATAACAGGTTAAGTCGAATAATCGATAATCACGAACATTGGATAATCATAATGTCTTGCTAGAGGCCACTTATGATGGAAAGGGTAAAATGGTAATTTTACCAGTCTGCCAATTATTCGTGAGTCTAGAGGGTCACACGCATTAAGCACAATACATGAAAATAATTATGGATGAGATTTGAGAACGATTCGGTAGTTTTCTGGCCTAAGGTTTTAACCAGACGGTCAAAGAAATCAATTCGAGGAAATTGAGCCGTTTTGACTAAACCGAAATTAGAACTCAAGTTAATGGGTTTAATTTGGGTTTTAGTTAAATGGGCTTAAAGCCCATTTAGGGTTTAAGATAAGAGAGGGGTTAAATGCAAATAAGAAGGATTAAAAGGATGGATAATGCAATTTTTATTTTGAAATTCAATTTAATTTCAAATTAAAAATCACATAATCTATAATTATTTTATCCTTTTGATTTTTCAGCAACTAACTCCCACTCTCTCTCCCTCTAATGGCTGAAAATTCTCTCCCTCTCTTCCTCCATTGTTGCTCTCGTTTTCTCTCAAAATTTCTAGCAAAAATTAGAGAGAAAAACCATTTCGGTTGTGTGCTTGTGTGGACTTGATAGAGAGGACACTACGCTTGTGTTCTTGTTGATTTCAAGAGGTAAAATATCAGATTTTAATTGATTTTATAACATGTTCAAATAGCATTAAGATCAAGATTTAAATCGATCACCACGGTTACATATTGTCCGCATGCATGATTTTCAATCTTTGGAACCCGTGGTGATCTCTTTCAATAGAAATGGTTGGAACTCGCAGTGGCCGTATACCTGCAAAATCGAAGAAGCTTCAAACAAAGATGGGGACTAAGAGTATCCCCAAGAAAGGCTCTGGGCCTAAAGCTGCACGAAACAAGTATGGAGTCAAAATACGAGGAGGAAACTTCTCAGGTGACGGATCCGCAAATCCTCAGGCAGAACTCTCAGCAACTCATCCACATGTCACTAATGAAAAACAAGAGTCTGTTGCTCCCATTGTCGAGGAGAATGTCTCAACAGATGTTGGAGGAATCGGAGGCAAGGTGACTCCCAAGACACCATCTGCAGACAATCCTCAATCAAGTAACTCTAGATCCTCTACCTGGACTGAAATTGATGAGCCAAACCTGATAAATTAGGAGATTTTAGAGACCCCTCTTTTTTGCGAAACTCTAGCCCCAAATGAAGAGACTGTGACTAATGCCTCAACCATGATTCCTGATGTATCTCTACCCGAGAGTGAAACGGAGGAAGTGCACAATGCAGAGAAGAAAGCTCCAACTTCCCCTATTACTCCTGCTGACAATGAGAAGCTAAGTCAAGACGAAGAAACAGTATTACCAACCCCCGGTGTCCCAAAAATAGAAGAAATAAATGCTGAGGAAGTGCTAGGTATGTGCCCTAGCCCAATGTAAAGTTATCCACATTATGTAATGTTTTATCATCTTTTAGAATAAATTAAACGACATCGTATTACTAATGTGTTGTAGTAATATATTAGATATGATTTGATCTATATCATAATGAGTGTCATCACTAATAGTAGAACTACAGATCTTATAGAATCATATTTAATGTGTTCTTGGTCAATTAAGCTTCATTAGAAGCGACCAATATGATGATAACTCTACATGATCACGCTCTACTAATCATGGCAAGGGTAAGGCCGGAGTTAGATCATATATATCATTTGGAGAATGATATTGGACGACCCGATATTGAGTATGTAGCATAGATGTTGTTATGAGCATACTCACATATCGTAGTTTGTCACTTTATCCTTAGACTATGGAGTCTTTGTGGCTACTATGTAGTCAATATCTAAGTTTGACGGTGCCTAACGTTATCTGTAAAATGATAACTATAAGGGCTCTGATTGGCTTAGTTATGGGTTATATGAGTGAACACGAAAGACGGCTAAGAGATTTATCCCTCATACTCCGGTATAGGAATGATATATGTTTGGGCCACTTGATGAGTATGACTGAAAGAAATTGCATGGCCATGCAGATGATACTTGGTATTAGTGTTCAGTCATATCAGATATCAACAAACGGTGATTGATTAAATAAGGATGATGGTTTCATGCCTTATGATCAATCATGATATCAAGTGATAAAAGGATAGTGACATAGACGATAAGAGGTTAAAAAGAATCACCGATAATTATGGACATTGGGTAATCATAATGTATTATTAGAGACCACTTATGATGGAAAGGACAAAATGGTAATTTTGCACCGATCTGCCAACGGGTCATGAGCTTAAAGGGTCACACACTTTAAAAAAGGTATATAGCCAGAGGACTTGGAAAGTCAGTATACGAAAAATATGAGAATTGGGAAAATTCGCTTTCCAGTTTAGTTAAAACTGGAGCGGATGAGACAATTGGTCTAAGAGTATTTGAGTTGGTCTAGCTAAACCATTTAATTATGTCTTAATGGGTTTAATTAAATGAGTTGCTAGAATGTGCCTTAGGCCCATTTGATTTATAATTTCATATATTAATAAATCAAAAGGATAAAGGGAGTTAAAATTAGTTTTGAAAATGGGTTTTTAAAATAGAAAATCAGATTTTTTTAACCATGTTCACTTTGGTCTTCCATTTCCAAAAAGCTAGTAATCTAGAGAGCACATAAAATTTGTGCTTAAGTTTCGATCAAGGTAATTAAAGCATTTTTTTCAGGTTAACCATCTTATACTTGCTGAAATTCTCATTGCATGATGATATTTTATCGAAATCCATGGTTAATTTTATGTTCGTTGCGTGAAATTGATTGAATGGAACTTATGGATTTCCTTCAGTTGTATCAGAGCATGGTTGATATGTTCATGATGACTTTGAGCATGTTAGGGATAAAATTGAATGCTAGAATAATTCATGTATGCTTTCGGTTAATTGAATCACATGGATTGGAAAAAATCTGAATTTTTGGAGGTTGATTTTGATGGTTAAAAATTGAATTTTTTTTGGGCTGATTTGGGTTAACCATGGCCGAGCCATGGCTAACCAGTGGTCGAGCCACTTGGCGGACCATGGATGGCCTTGAGTCGACCATGGTCAGCGCCAAGGGCAGACCAGGTCACCCTCGGGAAACCATGGAAGGCTCTCAGGCCAACCAAGGCCGAGCCCGTGGGCGACGAGGGTCGTGCCTAGGCGCGACCATGGATGGCCCTTAGGCCCATCATTGTCGTGGCCTTTGGCCGACCAGGTCGAGCCCAAGGTCGACAATGGGAGCCCTCGGGTCTACCATGGTTTGCCCTTGGCCGACTAGATCGGCAGCCCGAGCACGTAAATGGTCGCCCTCAGGCGACTTGTGTGCGGGCCGAGGCTGGCAGTCCAGTCTTGGGACATGAGTCGGTCCTTAGCCCATGACGATTCCCGAGAAGTTTCTTGAAAAATTCAGATTTTCAGACCTGGTCCGGTTTTGATAAATCGGGCGTAAACCGATTCAATTTCGACTAATCAATTTAAATTGTTTAGTTTTGATAAACCAAAATTTTTCCCACATTTAAGAAAGATAAAATTGGAATTAATTTCGTTGTTTGATAACACGTTGTTTGATAACACGGTGTTTGACAATATGTTGATTTCAATATGATGTGTAGCTAAGCCCGTGTAGACCGTTTGAATATTTATTTCGGTGTTTTGCAACCAGCGTAGTTTCTGAAATTTTTGGTCTGTACACTATTACGGCCTGCGTGTCGTTGTTTATTTGTAATTTCAATATTCATTTATTTAATTATCAAGACCAACACGAGAAAGAAGTCAAGACGGAGTCGATGGAATTCCTAAGGAGGCTCGAAGCCAGTGGGAGTCCACGAGGAAGAAGCGAGCACAAATCAAGAAGATTTAGTATTTAGGATTTGTTTTTCATTTTTACCTTAGGATTTAATACGGCCTAGGCTATACATGCTTACTTTACATTTATATCGTATGTACGAATGTATGTGTAGTTTAAATACATGAGTTAATGCATGTTAAACTATCACCCACATGCGGAAGATTAAAACCGGAATTTAATCAGTTTTGCATGTAAATGGACTTTGAATCATCTTTGCATCGATATGTAGTTGATGATTCCAATTAATATTGTATCGAAATACAATCAAAGAGCATTAAAACACTAATTCACAAATAATTTCAAGTCACACGAGATACCACCCAAACCTCGAAAAAGGGTCGGATGAGTTGAACAATTTAATATGGCTGCGTGCGCCTCCGCGTAGTAGCCATATTAAACTGGTTCATAGTTGAGTGTATGTCGTGTACATTTCGTAGCCTCCGCGTGCGCCTACGATAGGGTATGCCGTGTACATTTCATTTAGAATCAGACAAGTGTTTTAAAACTCAATCTCAAACTTTAATTTTAAACAAGACTGATTAAAATTTCTTTTACCGTGTTGATTTAAATGGCGAACACAACACACTCTGGCAACAACGCACTAAGGGTCCTAATCGAGCAAGATAAGCTTAACGGCGTTAACTTCCTCGATTAGGACATAAACTTGAGACTTGTTCTCAAGTATGAATGTAAGGAATATATCCTTACTCATGACCCACCTGCTGAGCTAGCACTGAACACCGCAAGGGCACTAAGGGACACTTACCAAAAGTACCTGAGGTGCAGAATCAGTTCATGGACATTTTGAGTGATCCTCGTGCCTTAATTGCAGAGGTCAAGGAAACGTTCAAGGAGAAAACTTGTGTTGAAAAATATGATACTTTAAGAGAACTTGTTTCCTTCAAACTCAAGGCTGGAGCTCCTGTCAGTCCACATGTCTTGAAAATGAAACGTCTTCTTGAACACCTGACCTGACTTGGTCTTGATGTTCAGAAGGAAATGACAACGGACTTTATGCTGCAGTCACTTCCTAATGCATATAGTGATTTCATGATGAATTCAATATGCATGACATGGACAAGTTTGTGGCAGAGCTCCATGGGATGCTTGTGACCGCTGAAAAGAACCTCAAGGGCAAGACCAAGAAGGTCCTTATGGTCAACAAGAAGGTCAGTGTCAAGAAGACTGATAAGGATGAGGGTAAGGGCCCCATGCACCTTGTAGGGCAAATCAGACACCCGAAGGGTCCAAAGGTTCAAGCAGCTCCTGAGGCTATTGTGAATGCTAAGGATACAGGGGTTTTATGTTATTACTGCAATGAACCAGGGCACTGGAAAAGGGATTGCAAGAAACACAAGGAATATCTGAAGAAGGGTGGTGTTTCCACATCTTCAAGATCAGGTATTTACGTTATTGAGCTTAATCTCAGTCTTTCTACTACTTCTGATTCTTGGGTACTCAATACCGGTGGTGAATCTCACATTTGTTGACCTAAGAGTTGGCGATGACAATAAAGTCTCAACAACTGATGTAGGAACAATTAGTCTCAATTTTCGAATAGGGCTTGTTTTGTTATTAAACAATATTCATTGTTGTAGGAGCCAGGACAATGTTCAATTGATTATTTAGTATTTATAAGAATAATATTTTTTATGAAAATGTTTCGTTGGTTGGGTGTTTGTATATTTTAAATACTCAAAACACTAACACAAGGTCTATACATAATGTAAATAAGAAAAGATTTAGATACGATTATTTAAACCAGAATGTGATATGACGTTTATGACACATAGGCCAGAAATGCATCTCAACACTTCACAAGTGTGGACTTCTAAGTCTGTTTGAATTCACTTCAATCGAGAGATGCGAATCATGCCTAATGGGAAAAATGACAAAGACACCTTTCAAGGGTTTGGGTGAAAGGGCGAATGACATATTAGGTGTTATACATTTCGATGTATGTGGACCTATGAGTACTCAGGCCAGAAGGGTTTTTAATTACTTCATCACGTTTACTGATGATTTCAGTAGATTTTGTTATGTCTACTTAATGAGACATAAATCAGAAGCCTTTGACAAGTTCAACGAGTTTAAGAATGAAGTACAAAACCAGCTTGGAAAGAGTACAAAAGCGCTTCGGTCTGACCGGGGCGGTGAGTACTTAGACCAAGAGTTTCACAGTCACCTAGTAGATTGTGGGATCCTCTCTGAATTGACTCCACCTGGAACACCACAATTAAATGGTGTGTGTGAGTGGAGGAACCGAACCTTACTAGACATGGTTCGATCAATGATGAGTCAGGTTGATCTCCCAATCTCTTTATGGGGTTATGCCCTGGAAACGGCCGCATTCATTTTGAATCAGACTCCAATAAAGGTAGTGGAAAGTACACCATACGAAGTATGAAGTGGGAAGAAGCCCATATTGTCTTTCCTAAATATTTCAGGATGCGAAGCTTATGTCCAGCGCTTGAAAGGCGATAAGCTCGAACCCAAATCAGATAAATGTGTCTTTGTAGGGTACCCCAAGGAAACAAGGCGGTACTACTTCTACAAACCCAACGAGAACAAAGTTTTTGTTGCTCGTGGTGGGGTGGTTTTGGAAAAAGAATTTATTTCCAAAATGACTAGTGGGAGTCTCGTGCATCTCTAAGAAATTCGAGATGGTACGGAACAACCTCAAGCAATTCAGGAACCTGCTAGGCAGAATGTAGAATTGCAGGAGCCTGAAGTGGTCGTAGATGAAGGACCAATCCCTGCTGAATTTCCAGATGGTCCAAGGAGGTCTGGAAGATCTCGTCGTGTTCATGTCAGATATGGCTTCCTAGCCACTAAAGGAAATGACTGGATAGTTGTAGATTATGATGATCCAGCAACCTCTCAACAAGTCTTAGCCAGTACCGACTCCGATAAATGGAAGGAAGCCGTGAAAGAGGAGATGAAATCCATGTATGATAACCAAGTTTGGAACTTGGTTAATCACACCCCTAGGATAAATCCCATCGGTTGTAAGTGGGTCTATAACCTCAAGACCGACATGGATGGAAAACCTCAGACCTATAAGGTTAGATTGGTTGCAAAAGATTATCGTCAAATTGAAGGTCTGGATTATGATGAAACATTTTCACCAGTAGCAATGGTAAAATCTATCCGGATTATTCTTACCATAGCTGCATACCACGACTATAAGATAATGCATATGAATGTCAAAACCGCCTTACTTAACGGGAACTTACAAGAGTATGTGTATATGACACAGCCTGAGGGATTTGTCGATCCGAAGAATCCCGGAAAGATATGTAAGTTGCAAAGATCGATTTATGAATTGAAGCAAGCTTCACGGAGTTGAAATATTCGTTTTGATGAAGCTGTAAAAAAATTCAGCTTCATCAAGAATGAAGATGAACCTTCCGTTTACAAGAAAGCGAGTGGGAGTAATATAGTATTTCTAGTGCTTTATGTCGATGACATATTACTCATCGGGAATGACATCCCGACCTTGCTTAGCACTAAAGTTTGGTTAGGAAAGTGCTTCTTCATGAAGGACTTAGATGATGCTGCATTTATTTTAGGCATCAAGATCTATAGAGATCGCCCCAAAAGAATTTTGGTCTTAAGTTAAAACACTTACATAGATAAAGAATTGAGAAGATTCTTAATTCTTGAATCTAAAAAAGGATATATACCCATGCGTCATGGCACTAAGCTCAGCAAGATACATTGCCCTAGTACACCTGATAAGCTGAGCAGGATGAGTAAGATCCCATATGTTTCGGCTGTAGAATCCATCATGTATGCCATGATATGCACGAGGTCAGATGTCTCGTTCGAGCTTAGCTATGCAAGCAGATTTTAGTCTAACCCTGGCCAAGAACACTAGACTGCGGTTAACACCATCCTCAAAAAGTTGAGGAGGACTAAGGACGCGCTCTTAGTGTATTGGGGGGGGGGGGGGGTAGATAGAGAACTAGCACTCAAAGGATATGTTGATGCTAGTTTTCAAACAGATCCTGATGACTTCAAATCTCAGGCAGGATATGTCTATGTGTTGAATGGTGGTGCATTCAGCTGGAATAGCTTCAAGCAAGCCACGACTGCTGATTCTACAACGGAAGCAACTAAGGAGGCCATATAGATTAGAAGCTTTCTAACTGGATTAGATGACAAGACGGGGGCCATAACACTTGCTCAAGAGCCCAAATTTCACAATAGATCCAAACATGTACGCAGAAAATATCACATTATTAGAGAGTTTGTTGATAATGGTCACGTGGAGATTAGATATGTTCCGAATGATGATAATTTGGCTGATCCCTTGACGAAAGCTCTACCGCAGCCTAAGCATAAGAGACATGTAAGGTCTATGGGAATAGATTGGAATTTACATTAGAACTAGGGGTAAGTGGGAGATTGTTAGATTTGTGCCCTAACCCAATGTAAAGTTATCCACATTATGTAATGGTTTATCATCTTTCAGAATAAATAAAACGACATCGTTTTACTAATGTGTTGTAGTAATATATTAGATATGATTTGATTTGTATCATTATGAGTGTCATCACTAACAGTAGAACTACAGATCTTATAGATTCATATTTAATGTGTCCCTGGTCAATTAAGCTTCATCAGAAGCGACCAGTATGATGATAACTCTATATGATCACGCTCTACTTATCATGGCAAGGGTAAGGCCGGAGTTAGATCATAGATATCATTCGAAGAATGATATTGGACGACCCGATAGTGAGTATATAACATAGATGTTGTCATGATCATACTCACATATCGTAGTTTGTCACTTTATCGTTAGACCAAGGAGTCTTTCGGACTACTATGTAGTCAATATCTAAGAAGCTCCCAAAAAATGTTCCAGTTGCTCCTTTGGATAATATGTCATTCCACACCGAAGATGGAGTCGTAAAGTGGAGCCGTGTATATCAACGCATCATCTTTCTGGAGAGGGATCTTTGTGCTGAAGCTCAGCAGATTGAGGCCATCATGGAGCTGCTGAAAATTGTTGGTCTCATAAAAACAGTCTCCAATATTGGTATTTACTATCCCTCCCTAGTAAAGAATTTATAATGAACCTATATACTGCCTTTGATGATCCTGAAGGCTCGGAGTATATAATGGTATATGTGAGGGGTCAGTGTTTTCAGTTTACTCCTGAAGCTATCAACTCCTATTTAGGAAGAAGTGTGACAAATGTCACTACTAATGTCCCTCCCATGAATAGCATCGCTCAGGAGATCTGTGGAGGAAGAAAGAAGGTCTGGCCCTCGAAAGGCACTATGGCATCCTCGGAGCTCACTACCAAATATTTCATTGTTTATCGAATTGGCATAGCAAACTGGGCTCCTTCGTCTCATGGGTCGAGCATCAAGGCCGAGCTCGGTAAGATGATCTACCAGATAGGTACGAACTCCTCTCTTGACTATGGATCATTTATTCTGGAACATCTGGCGAAACATGCAAGATCTTATGCAGCCAATCTCCCTATTGGGTTCTCTTCTTTGATCACTGGCATGCTTCTTGAACAATGCCTCAACATTGTTCATAAAAAGGATGTTGCTGGCCAGTGCCCACTGGTGCGGAGTATCAACCCGAAGCTATTCTTGGGGAAGCATGTCCGGGACCTTGTTCCTCCATCTGTCAATACATGCAAATATGAAAGAAGCTCAAGACAAACTAGACCTATTGGCGATAGAATGGTACAAGAACATCTTGCCATCTGTCTCTCTCTCTCTCTAAAACCTATTTTATATGTTTGAAAAACTTAAATTCTCGGGGTTTATATGAGTTTTCTATCGTACAATGTCTAGATACTTGCTCCATTTTGGGGTTGGTTTGCTCACGTTTAGAGCTAGTTTTCTTTTATTTCCCTTGCTTGATAGTTACTATGGTATGTTCTGGTCGCCTTTGGACCATTTTTTAAGGAAATCAGGGGGAGATATATCCAATGTGAAACATGTTGTAACAATTGTGAAACATGTTGCAACACATGTTGTAACATCTGTGACGTGTTGCGAAAGAAGATCGACTTGTCAAATAGATGAGTTGTGCTGGTCAACGGATCAACATGTTGTCGGTCAACGGATCAAGATGTGCTCGCCTTACGTTTCGCCAAAACCTAGAGACGTTGCTCGCTTGATACTTTTGAGAATTTGTGCTTGCCTAAAAAATAGCCAAAGGGGGAAAATTGTTGTTATGTTTAGTGTTGGCGTAATTTTAGCACAAGGAAAAATGTCAGACAAACATGTTGTCAAACGTTTGGAATGACATCATGCGCTCAGGATTAGGAAAGTTTTCGATCTTTTCTATTTGGTTCTTAGAAAAGTGGCGACAAAGGGAATCGAGTTAAAACAAGATCAGACAACTTCCAACTATGAAGATCACACGTCATCAAAGTCAATTGAAGTGTGACAGCGCTAACTTGCCAATATCAAAAGGCGGCAAGGGATTTCCTAATCGGAGTCGAACTCCGATTAGGCATGTGTAGTTGCTATAGAAGCAGAAACTTCCCACATAGCAACTTAGACGTTCTTTGTGCTAAATATTTAGAGCTTTTAACCGTGCAAGAACGGTGTCGGTCACTATACATCATTCGAGGAGTTTGAGTGTTAGTGATTTGTGGGTTTGTGCTTTGTGTGATTGAAGATTCATGTGCTTATTGAAGACAACGATATATCGAGCATAAGCGTTTGCTCGAATGGTGGAATTGAGGCGTTCTCAAAGACAGCGGGAGTCCCTGGCCGAGGTATTTCATAAGTAGTAATGGTAGCTTAGGACAATGGTTTGTGTGATAACCAGTTGATGCTTGAAGTTGTACTATTGACTACCGTATAGTGAAAATCTTCCACTGGCAGAGTGCCCCCAGACGTAGGTATTGTTACACCGAACTGGGTAAACATATCGTGTGTCTTCTGTTTACTGTATATTTATTTACTATCCATTGACATGTTGTCGAACCAATCGTTATAATATTGTGTTCGACATCTTATCTCTGCTATAAATTAGAATTTTAATATTAATCATTTATACAAAAGGGATGCATTTGCCATATTAGTAGGTAATTTTAATGAAATTATTTTGTCAGTCAATATTCTAAATAATAACCAATTTATCACGTGACATGCATGGGGCTAGCTGCGAGTTGACATGAACATATAATATTTATAAATTTTGTAACATGTTGGCATGTCGTTAGCCGAGTGCACATCACGTTTGTAGGAGTTGATAAATAAAATATATAATTATCTATCTGAATCCCGTATATATATACAAATCAAAATTGGTATAGCCCAACCAAACCTAGAGCTAAAGCAAAGTGTGATGGAGAGGAAGATGTGGTGGTTCGTAATAACATCGACCGTTTTGTTTGTTGAGGTGGCGGTTGCGTTTAACGGCGGCGTTATTACCGGTTCTCTGGGTGGCGGAGCATTGTTGTCGGGCAATCACTATCTGACAACATGCCCCGACGCCGAAGGCATCATCAACCAGATGGTCGAAGCTTGGGTTAAAAAGGACAATACTTTGGCTGCTGCCATCATTCGCTTACATTTCCATGATTGTGCCATCAGGGTACGTACTTGCGTCATCATCCTTTATACATTATGAGTTTTTGTTGACTACCAATTATACGATATATATATTAACCACTATTTGGTAGCATAATGTTAGGTTTAACACCCCAACTTGAACCCGTGACATCAAGAATAAAGAAAGTATTATCTGCCATTGAACTAAATTATAATCTATTATTAATTTACATATTAGTATATCTGTTCAAACTTCATTTCTAAAATTACTCTACTTAAATTTTTAATTTTATTTTTTGATATTCAGACTTTAAAAAATTAACACTTAACTCGATTCTGTAACGAAAACTGTTAATTTTTTTAATACCCAAAAATGGCCCAGTATAATTTATATATGATATAATTATTTTACAAATGTGAAATTACCATTCTATTCTCATTTTCATAACAAACTTAACTTAAATTCAAGGACAAATTAATATTTTTGAATAAGCAAATAGAAAATAAAAATAAATGCAAGTAAAATGTGCCCCATTCCTCTCTCTCTCTCTCAAACTAACAATCACTAGAAATCCTCTGTTCGTTGTCGCACCTCCGCCACTCTCCTCATCTCCACCGCCGCATGGCTCTCCCTCGTCTTCTCTACTACTACCGTCGATATTTGGAACCGCCTCAACCACCGTTCGCTCCACTCTTCCTCCTTCGAATGTCTCTCGCTCGTCTCGCTCCACCGCCTGAAAATGCGAGCCCTCTCACCAGACCAGAACTCGTTGAGCCACATCGTGTTTGGGATCACAAGTTCGTCTCGGCTCTGGAGCCGCCGGAAGTATTTCGTGAGGCTATGGAATTGGTCGCATCGCTTGCTCTCGCCCGAAGGGCAGTGGTGTGGGCGTTGATGTCGTGGTAGTGGTGTTATAGAGAATTAAGTTAGAAAAAGAGGGTAGGGTACGGAATATGTATAATTAAGGTTAAAGAAGAGGGTTAGAATTGAAATTTTATAGGTTATTTTAAAAAACTTAGTTCTCTTATTTTAATACTTGAAAAGACCACATCTTACCCTCAATCAATTGGTTAATTGATTATTAAACAATTAGGGGTAAAATTGTAATTTCATAATTATTTCAAATATTATATAAGATTGAAAGTTATACACCGAGGGTATTTTGTACTTTTTACAAATCACATTAGTTAAATCTAACGGAATTTAACTTAAGTGTAACTAAAAAATTCTTGGGGTATCGAGAAAAAAGTTTTCAAACTTGAATAGTGATCCTAGAATGAAGTTTGGGTGGGTATACTGATATGTAATTACCTCTTAATTTTGTCTCCATGTTTTAATTTACGGAGGGGAGGGCAGTGTAATTTCCGAACAAAATTACACATTATAAATGTCAGAATTACACATTTACGTTGTTATAATATATATCATATGTATGTACATGTAGGGATGCGATGCATCGATCTTGTTGAACCATACTGGCAGTGAGAGGGCAGCCAAGGCCAGCAAGACCCTACGAGGTTTTCAAATGATCGAGGACATTAAGGGCGTGCTAGAGAAGAAATGTCCCAGAACCGTCTCTTGCGCAGACATCTTGACTGTTGCGGCAAGAGACGCAACCGTCCTGGTAGGAGGCCCATTTTGGGAAGTCCCTATGGGCCGCAGGGACGGCCGTGTCTCCATATCCAAAGAAGCCGAATCGGTCCCACAAGGCCGCGAAAACATCACAGCCCTCATCCAATTTTTCGCGGTCCGAGGACTTGACGTGCTCGACCTCGTGACCCTGTCTGGGGCCCACACGATTGGCAGGAGTACGTGCCAGCCCATCCAACACAGGCTCGTCGGCCGAAAACCCGACCCGACACTAAACGTCTGGTACTCTCAAGTGTTAAGGAAAAAATGTAGGAAACAATCCAACTATGTTCACCTAGACATCATGACTCCTAGGAAATTCGACGAAGTCTATTACAAGAACTTGGGGAACAAAATAGGGGCCTTGTCTACGGATCAAGCACTTCATGATGATGCAAGAACTGGGCCTTTCGTCAATACGATGGCGACTCAGCCATTCATTTTTACGAGTCAATTCGCAACGTCGATGGTGAAGCTGGGAAATGTGCAAGTTTTGACCAAGAAGAGCGAAGGGGAGATTCGTTTGAAATGCAGCTCTATCAACTATCGATGAATATTACTATTGCTATTTTGGTGATCATGCTCCTTTTGTACTTTACTTATAGTTGATGCTCATAATCATACATTTGAGGTTACACATGTTTATGATTGGATTTGAATAAATTGAAGTTTTTAGCGGATCTGAATAAAAATATAGTTATCGTGCTTATTATAAGTTAAAACTTAATTGAAAGGTTTTTCCATGCAATTTTTAGAAGCAGAATCTTAATTTTCTTTATGATGTCATTTTGTAACAAGGTAAGAAAAACTTAATGTGTAACCGATGATAAAAAATATTATATATATGAATGCTTAATACCCTCCTCGTCTTATTCAACTTACAATGTTGGAACTCACAATCTCTTCTATAAAATGTTGTCCAAATTCTGGGGTGCCCCTTTAAAGAGATATGTAATTAATTAATAGTATGTTAACTACGTTTACATACACGAGAGAAATACTATTAGAGCAAGTATTCATGTGTATATTCTCCTACTTCTCACTTATAAGTAGAGAATGGTTCAAGATTGAAATTCTAATATGTAGGAGAGCCAAGAAGTCGCACACAAAGTCGTAACTATTGTGTCGACAATTTGTTTAAACACAAACAACAGTTTAAACCATAAACAAGCAATAATAATGACACCAGAGATGATTACCCAGTTCGGTGCAACGTCACCCACATCTAGGGAACCCTCGGCCAGTGGAAACAAAACTTCACTATTATGTAGTTAAAAGTACAACTTCAAGTATCAACTAGCTATCACACAAGCCATTGACTTAAGCTACTTTAACTACTAGCTATCACACAAGCTATTGACTTAAGCTACTTTAACTACTAGCTATCACACAAGCTATTGACTTAAGTTACTTTAACTACTAGCTCTCGTACCTAGACCAGGGTCCTACTCCCCCTGTCTTCGAGTCCTCCTCGAGTCCACCCTTCGAGCAAGCCTATGCTTAGTGTCGTAGTCTTCTTTGACAGATTTGTGAATCTTCAATCACAAACACAAGAACCCTAATCGATCAAACACTCAATCTTTGTGAATTGATGTTTAATCGAAGCACACCGTTCTAGCAAACCAATCAGCCTCTCAACACGCCTATGTTGCACGGTTAAGAGTTCTGAGCAATTTAACACAAAGAAAAAGAACGGACATGTTGCTAATGGGGAAGCACAAGCTTTTTATAGCAACCTCACATTCCTAATCTGTCTCGGATTAGGAATAGGAAGTCCCAGACTTCCTAACAATTTAGGTAAGCTGACAGTTGGCGTTGCCGCCTTTGCTGACGTGTTGTTGACAGCTAGAAGTTTCCTAAAATCGTCGTGACGTCATTCTTCTTGCGCTGCAAGTTTCAGTTGCCTGATCTTGTCGTGACGTCGTTTTTCTTGCGCTCCACACTTCAGTGACTCAAAATAGGGAAGCTTCCATACCTTTCCTAATCTGGAGTATATGCAGTCGCACCAAATGTCGTGCAGCATGTTGTAATGACTTCTTATTTTTGCGCTAAAAAATTATGCCAACACTAAACGTAGCAACAATCTCCCCCTTTGGCAATTTTTTAGACAAACACAATTCGATTGGATATCAGCAGCATCCTCATTATTCAGAGCACATCATTATGTCAGCAACTTCTTTTAGGGCTTGCGCACGACTTTTTCCATAGCATTATCTCATGACTTTTTCCATCGCATTATCTCCCCTTGGTTGGCTAACAAAATTTCCAAAGGCAATCGACACATAATAGCAAAGCTTAAACAGAGTATGAACCAGCTCAAAACATGAGCAAATACGAACCCCAACAAGGGGGAAAACATCCAAACAGTAACAGAGTTCAAAAGTTAACTCAGACACACCCCGAGGATTTAGAAGCTTAACAAGACCTAGTAACAAGTAGCAACCAAATGAAATTTTTCTTTAAAAGTAAGCAGAATCGTCGGCTTCTTGGTCAGATGTAGTGTCTTCAGCAGGAGCGGTACGCAGATCATGTAGGAGGGCTTCACAAGCATTCTTCCGGGTCGTCAGAGCAGCAATAGTCTTTTCCAAGTCATTGATCACCTCGACCAGTTCGTCCTCTACCCTGGTGCACAGAGGTCCGGAAGGGTGTGAGCTGGTACCAGCCTCAGACGTCTTGGCCAAGGGAGAAGCGAGATCTCTCATATGTTTGCCCTCAAAATGTTTGGGACTTATAGTGAGTAGAAGAGGCTTCTTTCCAAGAGCATCAGCTTCTCGAACAATGTGAGGACATTATTGGAGAAGTATACCAGTGATCAATGAGGGAAACCCAATAGGTAATTTGATGGCACATGACTTGGCATGCTTGACAAGGTGCTCAATACAAATGTACCAAAGTCAAGAGGAGATTGGGTACCTATTTGGTATATTAGTCTTGCAAGCTCTGTTTTGATGCTCGACCCATGAGTGAAGGGCGCCCAGTTTGCCAAAGTAATGCGGTATATAATGGAGTATTTTGCAGTGACTTCTGCAGCCGCAATGGTCTCCTTGACGGGCCAAACCTTCTTTCTGCCTCCAGTGATTTCAAAAGCAATCTTGTTTAGGTGAGGAACTTCTGGAGCAGTCCTGCCCAGATATGCATTGATAGTGGAGGCAGTTACATCAAAGCACCCACCTCGGACGAAAACCTTCATGTACTCAGGGTCCTCCGGGTCATCAAACTCACTGGATAAATTTACAATGAACTCCTTGACTAAAGAGGGATAGAAAGGACCGATGTTAATGACCGTGTTGGTTAGGCCTGAGCAGCGGAGAAGTTCCACGACTGCGTCCATCCCTTGAGCTTCAGCGGAGAGCTCCCTCTCTGGGTATATATTGCGTTGATACACATACTGGCATTTGAATGCATTGTCTACTGAGTGAAATGAGACATTATCAGTCGGGGCTTTTAGTACATTTTTGGGGATTTTTAGACCTCCCATAGACTTCTTAACCCGTGGGGGTAAGGCCAGAGCTTCTTCTTCTTCTTCTTCTTCTTCTTCTTCTGATTCTTCGTCCCTTGGAGCAGGAGTTGTCACTAGTGTAGATGACTTCTTTCTTAACTTCCTTACTAGTTTAGGAGCTGATGCTCCTCCTTTCTCCATACCTTTTCTTTTCGGGGTCTGCCTTTTCTGAGCTGGAGGTTCTTCCTCCTTATCAATCAAAGTTCTCTTTGGTTGTTTTCTCTTCTTCTACCCTTCAGGAACAGACATTTTCAGAGGCGTTCTGCTCTCCTTGGACCTTCTTCTTCCACAGTGATCTTGGATTTGTCTACTTCCTCGTTATTCTCAGGATCTACTAGAGGTTGGGGGGCTTATGGAATGACTTCGATTTCTTCATTCAGCTCCGTACTGCTGTCAGGAGCGACAAGAGGACTATCTGCTACATGCATGGCTTCGTCTACCGGAGACTTCTCTGTTTCAAGCGTTAATTTTGGAGGAATAGATGGATTCTCATAACAAGTGACAGGAATTTCAGGGACAGAGGCCCCTAAAGTTTCTTCAGTCTGGTCCTTTTCTACTGGGTCCACTATAGGAGAGATGATAGGGTTACCTTTTAGAGGCGTTTGAGTGGAATGAGAGCCCTCCTCTTCAAAGCCAGAGACCTCGGGTAAGATGTTGTCCTTCTCAACAGTGGGGGCAGCCTCCATAGGTGCGATAGTCGGAGACGAAGTTGTTGCGCCTTTAGAGTTTTTAGAACCCTCTCCTGGGGGATTCCCTCCACGAATCTTTTCTCCATGTTTATTTGTTGAAGTTTTTGAAGCAGAAAGCTTTCTAGCGATCATCTTCGCCCTCATCTTGGCTCGCAGTTGCTTGGAGGCAGAAGGAACTCGTCCGCTTCTGGTTCCGACCATTTGTGAGGGCTTAATTTGGGGCTTGACCATTTGTGAGGGCTTAATTTCCGACCATCGGATAGCTTCAAGTCTGGCAACTGGAGCAAAAGTTTCTTCGAAATCAACTCCTTCTACTTGAGGGTACCCCAGCGCCACAAGTCTTGCTATGTTTCGAGTGATATTTCCTTGCTCGTCAGACTTGTTTTTGAATATCCACTTTGTTCCGATAACATTGACATTATCTGGCTTCGGCACTAATTCCCAAACTTCATTTCTTTCAAATTGTACCAATTCTTCTTGCATGGCGTACACCTAGTATTCATCTTCGATGGCTTCTTGTATATTCTTTGGTTCAACTTTTGAGACAAAACAGATATTACCGATCATCTCCTTGTAATTTATAGGTGCCTTCTGTCGAGTCCGCACTCCTTCATTGATGTCACCTATTAAATTCTGGGTTGGGTGATTCTTCTGAATTCTTTTGGACGGAGCTCTCTATTTAGTGATAGGGGATGCCTCTTTGTCAGAGATGATGTTACTTTCATCTTAAGATTCTTCTTCACGATCTTCGTTACTGACTTCTGGCATGACTTCATCTAAGCGATTTGACACTTCTTCCTCATCGTCGCTAGGTTGCTCACCGTTATCATCAATAACAACATTGATGGATTCCATAATAGACCGGGTGTGTTTGTTGAATACCTGAAAGGCACAACTGTTTCTGGAATACCCAAGGAAGATGCCTTTATTGCTTGGGATCAAGTTTGCGTCGAGGTTCCCTATCTGCGAGAATGTAGCATATCGATCCAAAGACATGGAAGTATTTGACATTAGGCTTCCTCCCCGTCCATATTTCATAAAGAGTGAGCGAGATTCCAGGACGAAGGGTAACTCTATTATGAATATGGCAAGCCGTATTCAGAGCCTCAGCCTAGAAGTGCTGCGGGATGTCTTTGGCTAGCATCATGACTCAGGCCATCTCTAGAAGAGTACGATTTTTTCTTTCCACGATCTCGTTCTGTTGGGGAGTGATGGGAGCAGAGAATTCATGAGCTATTCCTTCGGCATCACAGAAGTTTGCAAAGCTGATGTTTTCAAACTCCTTTCCATGATCACTTCTGAGTCGGACGATTTTGCCAATGGTTTCTCCTTTTTCTCGTTGAACTTTCCGACATAAGGCTTCAAAAACTGAGAAAGTTTCTGACTTTTCTCTAATAAAGTCAACCCAGGTGTACCTTGAGAAGTCGTCAACACATACAAATATATACTTCTTTCCTCCTAGACTCTCAACTTGCATAGGCCCCATAAGGTCAACATGTAGAAGTTCTAGAACACGAGAAGTAGTAAGATGTTGTACCTTCTTGTGTAACGTCTTAACTTGTTTGCCAATATGGCATCCTCCACAAATTTTCCCTTCAACAATGTTTAGGCCGGCAACTCCAATGATCGTCTTTTTAGAGAGAATCTTCTACATGCTCCTCAAATTGATGTGATCAAACTTTTAATGCCATAGCTTCGTCCCTTGAGCGTTGGAAAGAAAGCACATGGTTGACAAGGTCGTGACTGTTGGAGACCATAGATAACAGTTATCAAGAGACCTGAAACCTGTCATGATTTCCTTATGGTGTTCGTCTTTGACAATACACTTGTCACGAGTTAAGTTGACATCTAGGTCTAGATCACATATTTGACTGATGCTGATGAGGTTGGCTGTAAGACCTTCTACCAATAGAGCCTCTTTTAAACAAGATGAGTTAGGAAGATTAAGCTTTCCCTTTCCAAGAACTCTAGCTTTTACGCCATCACCAAAAGTGACAAAGCTATTTGTACATGGTATTAAGGTGACCAAGAACGAGCTATTGCCAGTCATATGTCGAGATGAGCCACTATCAAAGTACCAATCATTGCTAGTTGAAGCTTTTAGAGAAGTGTATGCGATATTCGCTCGATAATTTACCTCCTTGACTCGCCATTCCTTTCGAGGTTTTGCTTTCTAGATGGCGGTCCTTTGTTTGATGAAGCTCATTCCATATAGACGATAGCAGAAAGGTCGGATGTGACCTCTTCAACCACAGTAGTGACACACCCAGTTATGTCTTTTGTTCTTTGGTCTATGAGGAACCAGGGTATGAGGCTTCCTGTTCGCCTGATCAGTTGCGAAGGTCTGAGGCATCTGACGGGGCTTGTGGATGATAGCCTTATGAGGAACAAAGACAGTGTGAGATGATGAACCTCCTTTCGAGTATTCAAGGCCTTCCATATTTTTAGGTGGCTTTCCGATCGAGAGAATTTGATCTAGAGTGTCAGTACTTGGATTCATCATCTTCACAGACTTGGTTACTTGGTCTAACTCGCTGTTTAGCCGAGCCATTTCCTTTTTGAGATCAACAATAGTTTTGAGATGTCTTGATTTGTCTTTATTAAGGGAGAGAATGAGAGCATTCTGCTTTTGATTACCTGGGAGCCTTCAAGCAACTTGACATACCATTCGTTTTATGCGTTGTTGAGAGTTTCATAGGATAGCTCATCACCAGAGTCATACTTCTTTGAGGTCTCGGAAGGTTGATCTATTGTGGTCTTGGAGACTGTTTAAGCAACATAGTTACCTGTGTGCTCAGAGTCACTGTCTTTGTCTTCTTCATCGTCAGTTAGAGAGGCATTGAATCCCTTCTTTTGTTTCTTCTAGTAGTTAAGGCATTCCTTCTGTATGTGCCTATACCCCTCACATTCGAAGCATTGGACCCCTTTTTCTTTCCTGGTCGCTCACCACGTCTAGAATCTTTGTTAGCACTCTCGAACTTCTGGAACTTGTGTTGTGACTTGTCTCTGACTTCACGAGGGACATTCTTCCCTGCCATCTGGTTGAATTTTTTCATAAATCTATCGTAGTTTTTGGCCAGCATAGCGATTGTATCATCAATTTCACTGTCTGAATCAGAACCCACCAATTGCTTCTGTCTTTGGGTAGAACTTTTGAAGGCTACGCCTTTATACTTTTTCTCTATTGACGGAAGAGAAAGCTCGAAGGTCATGAGAGAACCCATAAGCTCATCAAATTTCAGTGTCTTAAGGTCATGGACATCTTCTATGGCCGTGATCTTCATCTTGAATCTAAGACTTTAGAGCTCTCAGCGTTTTTCTTACTAGATCTTCATCGGTCATAGGTTTGCCAAGTGAGTAGGACTCATTGGCTAGATCCTTGATACATACGTTGAACTCAGCTATAGTTTCATCTTCATTCATGACAAGAGCTTCAAAGTTGGTGGTGAGGTACTGGAGCTTTTGTTCTCGGACTTTGGAAGTTCCTTCGTAAGCAATAACAAGAGTGTCCCAATCAATTTTGGCACTTATACATGTGTTGATAAGCCGAAAGACGTTCTTGTATACTCCATTAAATATGGCATTGAGTGCTCGAGAATTACCTAGGGCGGCTTCATCTTCATCCGCGCTCCACTCCATTTCCGGTTTAATGCTAGTTCGATTTCCTTGAGCATCAGCATAATGAGGTTCCTCCCACCCATTGATAATAGCCTTCCAGGTTTAGCTGTCGAGAGACTTCATGAAGGCACACCTCCGTGCTTTCCAATACCCATAGTTAGTTCCGTCGAGTACTGGTGGTCGATTGACAGATCCTCCTTCCTTTGAATCCATATTAGCTACTCAGAATCTTTGCAGGAAATCACCTAAGAGATAAGGTGCCTCCTCTGATACCATCTGAAATTCTGATATGTAGCAGAGCCAAGAAGTCGGACACAAAGTCGTAACTATTTGTTGGGTTTCGCAGGATTCAAAAACAAAGTGCGCAACGGAAAATTAAAAATTAATATCCCCCAAAATAGCCCTCGGATCTTATCAAACTTAGATCTCATGTTTCTACCCTGAAAACGGGTTAGAAAGTTATTTACCTTGAGGTTTTAAACCGGATCAGCCGTATGGAAATCCCGAATCGATCTTTCCCTCTATCCGGCACACACGAGTGCACAAGACCACAAGATCTAAACCCAAGTTCCCCTACTAGAAAGAAAACAAGTTCAGTTAGAGAATTCGGCAGAGTAACGGTATGAAAAAATCAAACTATGATTTTTCAGCTCATGGGGCCTCTATTTATAGAGTTTGGCTAGGGTTTTGCGAGCATGAACCAGCCTATAAAATGGGATAGGTTCGGCTCCCTCCAAACCCTAGCCTAGCCCAACTTGGCAGTCAATGAGGTATTTCAACCTCATGGTTTTGGCTCCATTATCCATCATGGCCGGCGCCCAAAATCCTAGGGTTTTGGCCCCGTCCATGGTACGTGAGCTGACGGGCATGTGGCCCAAAACCGTAGGGCTTTTGGCCACGGCCCGATTTAACCAATCCACAATTAATTCTGCCCGGATTCCCTAAGATGTGCACCCTATGCGTGTGACCCTTTAGGCTCATGCCCTGTTGGCAGATCGGTGTAAAATTACCATTTTACCCTTTCCATCATAAGTGGCCTCTAGTAAGGCATTATGATTACCCAAAGTCCATGAAGATCGGCGATCCGATTTAACCTCATGTCGTCCATGTCACTATCCTTTTATCACTAGGTATCTTGATTAATCATAAGGCATAGAGCCGTCATCCTTATTTAATTAATCACCGTTTCTGGATACCCGAGATGATTGAAAATGATACTCCATATCATCTGCATGGCAATGCATTTCCTTTCAGTCATTCTCATCAAGTGGCCTAAACCGATACCTATCCCATATCGTAGTATGAGGGATAAATCCCTTAGACATCTCTCGTATCACACATATAACCCATCCCCGAGCCAATCACAACCGTTATGCTTACCCTTTCACAGATAACGTCAGGTTTGAACCAAACTCGGATATTGACTATATTGTGATCACAGATACTCTTTGGTCTAAGGATACAATGACAAGCTACGAACTTTGAATATGTTCATGACAGCATCTATGTAACATATTCAAGTCGGGTCGTCCAATATCATTTCCACAATGATATCTATGATCTGACTCCGGCAAAACCTATTGCCATGATCAGTAGAGCGTGATCATAAAGAGTCGTCCTCATACTGGTCGCCTTAGATGAAGCTTGACTGACCAGGGACCCGTTAAGTATAAATCATACAGATCCATAGTTCTACTATTAGTGATGACACACTCAATGATATAGATCGATATATACTTAACTCATTACTACAACACCATAATAATAAAATGCCGCTTTATATTTGATTGCAACGGATGATACATATTCATAGACATAAATAGTATTAGACTAGGGCACAAATCCTACAGTCTCCCATTTGCCCCTAGTTCCAAACTAAATCCCAGTCTATCCCCATAGACTTTACATGTCCCTCATGTTTGGTTTGTGGTAAAGCCTTTGTCAATGGGTCGGTTGTGTTTTCATCTGTTGCTACGAAACTGATCTCCACATCTCCTCTATCAATGAACTCTCTGATGAGATGATACTTTGTGAGTATATGTTTGAATTTGTCATGTGACCTCGGCTCTTTAGCCAGCGCTATTGCTCCGGTGTTGTCACATAGTAAACTCAGTGAACTAGACGGGTTTGGCATTACACCTAGTTCAGCCAAAAAGTTCCTAATCTACACAGCCTCCTTAGCCGCTGTTGCAGCAGCTATATACTCAGCTTCTGTCTTACGGCTGCAAGCACCACAATCGTGTCCTGCTTACGGCTGTTCCAGCTGAAGGCACCACCATTCAACACGAATACATATTCAGATTGACTCCAAAAGTCATCAGGATCTGTCTGGAAACTAGCGTCAGTATAACCTCTGACTGCTAGTTCACCATCCACTCCTCCATACACTAGGAATGCATTCTTAGTTCTCCTCAAGTATTTGAGGATAGCTTTGACTGCAATCCAGTGTTCCTTCCCAGGATTGGATTGGTATCTACTGGTATAGCTCAAGGCGAACGAGACATCCGGTCTCGTGCATAACATGGCATACATGATTGATCCTATAGCCGAAGCATATGGGACATCCTTCATTTGCTTCAGCTCATCAGCTGTCTTCGGACACTGATTCTTGCTGAGCCTTATGCCATGACGCATGGGAATAAATCCTTTCTTGGATTCCTCCATTGAGAATCTTCTCAATATTTTGTCTATTAACGTGCTTTAACTTAGGCCCAAGATTCTATTGAGGCGATCCCTATATATCTTAGTCCCTAACATATAAGCAGCCTCGCTTAAGTCCTTCATTGCGAAACACTTTCCCAACCAATCTTTTGTAGCCGGCAAGGATGGGATGTTGTTGAAAGAGATCACCACGGGTTCCAATCGATAAATATCATGCAGCGGACGTTATGTAACCGTGGTGATCGATGCAAGCACTGATCTTAATGCAAATTCAACATGTTATATATATATATATATATAAATCTGAAAGTTACCTCTTCTAATCGATGAAAACACAAGTATAGTGTTTCTCTATTAAGTCCACACAAGCACCACAACCGAAGAAGGTTTTCACTCAAATTTTTGCTATGAATTTTGAGAGAAGCTTGACAACAATGGAGGATGAGAGGGGAGAGAGAAATCAGCAATGAGGGAGAGAGGATGATAGGATTAGTTGCTGAAAATTAGAGAAGATAATGGAAGAAATTATGTGATTTTAATTTGAAAATTAAAATTGAATTTCAAATTAAAATTGCATATCTATCGTTCATAATCTCTTATCTGCATTTGTTCCCATTCATAACTTAAATCCCTAAATGGGCTTTAAGCTCGTTTAACTAAAACCCAAATTAAACCCATTAACTTGAGTTCTAATTTCGGTTTAGACAAAACGGCTCAATTTCCTCGAATTGATTTCTTTAACCGTCTGGTTAAAACCTTAGGCCAGAAAACTACTGAATCGTTCTCAATTTTCATCCATAATTGTTGTCATGTATCGTGCTTAATGCGTGTGACCCTCTAGGCTTACGAATAATTGGCAGACTGGTAAAATTACTATTTTACCCTTTCCATCATAAGTGGCCTCTAGCAAGACATTATGATTATCCAATGTTCGTGATTATCGATTATTCGACTTAACCTGTTATCGTACATGTCACTGTCCTTTTATCAAACTGATATCCAGATTGATCAATAGGCATAGAATGGTCATTCTAATTTATCAATCACTGTTTCTTGATATCTGAGATGACTGAAAACTGATACTAAGGTATCATCTGCACGGCCGTGCTCTTTCTTCACTCATACTGATCAAGTGGCCTAAACGGATATCTTTCTCATACCGAAGTATGAGTGATAAATCCCTCAGACGCCTTTCGAGTTCACTAGTGCAATCAATATCAAAGCCAATCGAAGCCGTTATAGTTACCCTTTTACAGATAACGTTAGACTAGGTCAAACTTAGGTATTCGTTGCATAGTGTACACAAAGACTCCTTGGTCTTAGGATATAATGACAAGCTACGATATGTGAGTATTTCATGACTGGATCTATGCAGCATACTCACAATCAGGTTATCCGATATCATCGACCTGATGGTATCTATGATATAACTCCGGCACATACTTTGCCATGATCAGTAGAGCGTGATCACAAGGAGTTGGTCTCATACTGATCGCTTCTTAAAGAAGCTTAGCTGATCAGGGACTCATCAAATGTAATTCTTTCTAATCTATAGATCTACTATTAGTGGTTACACACATAATGACATAGATCAAATTACATTCGATATATTACTACAACACATTAGTAATATATGCCGATTTATTTATTCGGAAAGATGATAAAACATTACATCTGTAGATCACTTATATATTGGACTGGGGCATAACTCTAACAGTTGTTTCCAATAAGCAGAATGTCATCGACATAAAGCACCAAAAAGACAATGTTATTCTCATTCGCCTTTTTATAAACGGAGGGCTCATTCAAGTTCTTGATGAAACCGAATTCCTTCACAGATTCATCAAAACGAATGTTCCAACTCCGAGAAGCTTGCTTCAATCCATAAATGGACTTCTGCAACTTACAAATCTTTCCGATATTCTTCGGGTCGACAATACCTTCTGGCAGTGTCATAAACACATCCTCAGTAAGATTCCCATTAAGAAATGCGGTTTTGACGTCAATCTGTCATATCTCATAATCGTAATATGCTGCTATGGCTAGAAGAATTGGGATTGATTTGACCATAGCAACTGGGGAAAAGATTTCATCATAATCAATTCCTTGGATTTGTCTATAACCTTTTGCAACCAGTCTTGCTTTATAGGTATGAAGTTTGCCATCCATGTCAGTTTTCATCTTAAAAACCCACTTGCAACCAATGACTTTTACACCAGCGGTTGGATCAACCAAGCTCCAGACTTGGTTATTTGACATGGACTGCATTTCCTCTTTTATGGCTGGAAGCCATTTCTCAGACTCAAGCCCCGCCATGACTTCCTCAAAAGTTGATGGATCATCCGAATCCACAACTACCAAGTCATCATCGTTAGACAAGAGAAACCCATATCTAACGGGTGGTTGACTTGGTCTTCCAGATCGCCGTGGACCATCCGGAATATTAGCAAGTGTCGGTTCTGTCTCTATAACCAGCTCAGGCTCCATAACCTCTATATCGTCAGTATTATGATCCTGAATTTCTTCAGGTTGTACTACATCATCCCGAATTTCTTCAAGATGTATAGTACTCCCAGTGACTTTCTTGGAAATGAATTCTTTCTCCAAGAACACACCACCGCGAGGAACGAAAACCTTGTTCTCGCTTGGTTTATAGAAGTAGTATCCCCTTGTTTCTTTGGGATACCCAACGAAGACGCATTTATCAGATTTTGGTGCGAGCTTATCACCAAGCAAACGCTTGACATAAGCTTCACAACCCCAAATCTTTAGAAATGACAACATGGGCCTTTTCCCATTCCATACTTCGTATGGTGTCCCTTCTACGACCTTCGTTGGAGCCCTGTTCAAAATTAACACGGCTGTCTCTAGAGCATAACCCCAGAAAGAGATCGGCAGATCGGCATGGCTCATCATGGAACGAACCATGTCTAGCAAGGTTCGATTTCTTCGTTCGGACACACCATTTAGCTGTGGCGTTCCTGGTGGAGTCCATTCTGACACGATTCCCCAATCACTCAAATGGTCAGCGAACTCTTCGGATAAGTATTCACCACCTCGATCTGAACGAAGTGCTTTGATACTTTTCCCGAGTTGGTTTTGTACTTCATTCCGAAATTCTTTGAATTTATCAAAGGCTTCGGATTTATGTCTCATTAAGTAGACATAACCATATCTACTGAAATCGTCAGTAAATGTGATGAAGTATCCAAACCCCCTCCTGGCATAAGTGCTCATTGGTCCACACACATCAGTTTGTATTAGACCCACTAAGTCACTTTCCATATCACCTTTACCTGTGAAGGGTGCCTTTGTCATCTTGCCCATCAAACAAGCCTCGCATCTATCAATCGAATTGAATTCGAACGGACTATAAAGTCCACACTTGTGCAGTGTTGATATCCACTTCTCATTGATGTGGCCAAGGCGACAATGCCAGATAAGAGTTTGATTTAAGTCATCGGACTTAAACCGTTTTGTATTAACATTATAGATTGAGCTTGAATTAGAGTTATCAGTATTCAATACACATAAATCTCTAACCATATTCCATAATACATATTATTTCGATAAATATGAAAATCTCCATTCTTTATTGAAAAATTAAAACAATCTTTGTCTAGTAGACAAATCGAAATAATATTCCTACTGAAAGTAGGTACACAGAAAACTTCTGATAATGAAAGTACAAGCCCACTGGGCAAATCAAAACTAATGGATCCCACAGCAGTTGCAACAACACTGATTTCGTTGCCAACTCTCAGGTCTTCTTCGCCTTGGTCCAAATCTCTTCTACTTCTTAGCACCTGGACATTCGTACATATGTGACATTCTGCTCCGGTATCTAGTACCCAAGAATTTGAAGTAGAAAGATTAAGTTCTATAAAGAAAATACATGAAGGCGTGGGCCCACCACCCTTCCGCTGGTCATCCCGGTACTTCTTGTATTCCTTCTTCCAACGCCCAACCTCTTGGCAATAGAAGCATGCAACTGTCCTTTCCTTAGCCTTCCCTTTGCCTTTAGGGGCTTGGGGAGGGTTAGGAACAACAGGCACCCTCATCTTGCAAGCCAGGTGCGCTGGAGTCTTCTTTTTGGAAGACCCAGATGCCACACAAGACTTCTTGAAGTTGGTCCCCTTATTGACCATAAGAACATCCTTGGTTTGGTTCTTGATGCTCTTCTCACCAGTTACAAGCATCCCATGTATCTCTAAAATGGTCTTGTCCATATTATGCATATTATAGTTCATATTGAAACCATCATATGCAGGAGGAAGAGATTGCAGAATTATGTCTGCCGACACCGCTTTCCCTAACTCAAGGCCTATCCTTGTTAGGTGATCGAGGTATCCCTTCATCCTAAGGACATGTGGACTCACGGAACTACCTGCAGCCATTTTGCAGACATGAAGATCCTTCAAGGTGTTGTACCTTTCAATCCTCGCCTTCTCAATAAACATCTCCTTTATTTGATTCATCATCTCAAAAGGTTGTTCATAGAGTTCCATGAACTGCTTCTGGAGATTACTCTCCATACGGCCCAGCATTATGCAGGCTACATCAATGGAGTCGCTCAGATGCTTATAATAGGCATCTCGAACGGCCCTTGTTGAGCCTGTCACTAGTTCCACAGGGATTGCATTGTAAAGGACATATTCCTTGCGCTCATGTTTGAGTACAATTCTTAAATTTCCGTCCCAGTCCAGAAAATTCACTCCATTGAATTTGTCTTTCTCAAGCAAGTGTCTCAATTAGCTATTTGTCGCGTTTGCCATTTAGAATCTACACGGAAAGTAAATTTAATCAGTTTTAAATTAAAGTTGGAGATCATAAATTATTCATATTAATTTTTAAAATTATGATTAATATGATTGGATGAGTCATCACATATACTTTCTAACTAGAAAGTACATGTGATGACTCATCAAATCATATTAATTAAAATATTCATAATTTTGTTTTTTTTGTCATATAATAGAACTAAGAGGGTAAATTTATATATTTACACAATTTCCTTTCAATTATATCATTCAAATCTTATTTAACACCAATAAAATTATTCATATAATATTTTTGTTATCAACTCTTTAGAAAGTTTTAATAAATTATTATAGTTTCACGGTTGTTTCATGATTTTATTAATAAATTTTATAGTTTCATGAGTTAATTTCATTGATACTTGAACTAAGTATCTTGGTTTCATCAGGTTAATTTTGTGGTTTCATGAACTAAGTTTCATTAGGTTAATTTCATGTTTTCATGAACTAAGTTTCATAATTTCATAATGACTCTCGCATGATTTCATTAAAATTTCATGATTCAACTAATCAAGTTCGGTGATTTAAATCTTTGCTAAAACACTTCACATCCAATTCAGAATTCAAATACAGACCCCAATGCAACAGGAGGTACAACTTCGAGAAAATCCAAGAGTTAAATTGGGGAAAACAAATACGTAGAAACAAAGCATACATATCAAATTTTAGCGCCAGAAACAGCATAACAATTTAATCCAATTCCAAGGGAGTATCCAGTTGAGCACTGTGGCAAGATACGGCTCTTGCTTAAACCTCTCAACGTCCTTGTTTTTGAAGATATTATAGAATATGAAAATGCAAAAATTAACAATTCAATAAAAATATTGCATGACCATAATTTAATTTAATTTAATTTCTCAAAAAATATTAACCTTTCCAATTGCTAGGTTAGCAGCAACTCAAATCCAAGAACAAATTATATTGCATTAGCCACATCTTAAATGCAATAACAAATTAGTTAAAGTTTCACAAAAATTTGTAGACGTTAAACAACAAATCTTCCAAAACACAACACATGAACATGCAAAACATAATTATACAGGAATAAATATATTAAAACACGCTAAATAGAGAGAGATGCAAATTTAATCAAATTTAAATTGTTAAGAAATCGAGATGAATGAGCAAGAGAATTACCGTTTACATTAGCAGCGGCTCAAATGAAGAAGAGAAAAGCAATGATAGAGGAGACACCACTGAAAATGACCTCCAACCTGGCGAGATTTTGCTCACGCCGGGCAGAAGGGCCGGTATCGCCGGCTTTGCCAAGCCGGCGAGATTTTCGCTCGAAACTTGCCGGATTGGTTCTCACCGAGCAAATCTCGTCGGGAAAGGTCATAGCCGGCGAGATATTGTTTCAATATCTCGCCGGCAACATCTCGCCGGCTAGATTTTACAACCTAGCCGGCGAAATATTGCAAACATCTCGCCGGCTAGATTTTAAAACATAGCCGGCGAGATGTTGGCAACATCCCGCCGGCTAGGTTACAAAATCTAGCCGATCCTAGCCGGCGAGATTTTGTCAATATCCCCCCGACTATGTTTGACAAAAATTTGGGCAGAATCTGCCCAATTTTGTCAATTTCCCGTTACCTGTAAAACCAACTGTAAAACAAGCAATTCAACTAAATCCTAAACTGCAATTTGCAGCGATCGAAAACAGTATAAATCAATTCCAAGCAAAATTAAAATTCAAACAGTATCATATAATTACTAACAATGTCAACAAAATCTGGAACCACATAACCTATGGGAGTTGTCCTAACCGTTTTGTCTTTTGCGCCGTCCTCTTGAACTTCTTGTTTGGGCGCGGTTGTTCGTCGGCAGGTGCTGGAGGTTGTTGTTGGTTAGAAAGCACTCCCGGAGAGATAGTCAGATGCGTTAACGTCTGAGTCGGAGTTAGCCTCGTGGTCGGAGTCGGAGTCAAGCCTAGGGTATGAGTCGGCGTCGGAGTCGGAGTCAGAGTCGGAATTTGAGTCGGAGTCTAAGTCTGAGTCTGATTCGGAGTCGGAGTCGGAGTCGAAGTGACAACGGAACTCGGGGCCTGGGCCGGAAGTGGCATCCGCGTAACCCCCGGCAAGCCGAAGTTGACCAGTACATCCCGGATACTGGCTTGAACCTCGTCCTTAACCCGATCATCGATCTCGGCCTTAAGCCGAGCCTCAACCTCGGCCTTAATCCGAGCGTTCGTCTGAGCCTGCTGATCGTCAAAACGACGTTTTAGCCTGCGGAGGTCTAGCGGCCAATTCTGCCTCTCTCTCGCGAGCTCTCTCCTCCATTTCGGTCATTCTGGTAGCGACTGCAGCATCTATCTGCTTAGCTGAGGCCGCGGATGTATAGGCACAACCTCTCGGTTTGGGCGGTCGAAGGAACTCCCCGCCCATGCCAGGAACTACACACCCCCGCTTCTTCTCTGTACCCGTTAACCGCTGAAGAATTTCGGCCTCTACATGCTTCAAGATCGAATACTGTTGTCCGGTGGCAGCCGCTTCTACGGAAAGTCTTTTGTGCCGCTCGATCTCGTCCTTCACTTTTTGGATCTTCAAACAAACGTGTTAAATTGTATGACATAGTAAAAATTCCGGTAAATTTATAAAGAAATTAAAATTTTATCATCTCCGGATCGCCGTCTTTTTCATAGACGCGCATGTAAGTGTCCAAACTCGGAACAAGAACTCCAGCCTTCTGTTGGAGTTGAACATATCTGTCGAAGGTCCGGGAACCACCGCTATGCTTTTTCTTATTCTCGGCGAGACCTCTCCTTTTTCCAGAAAGATCCTGCACACGGACAAATATCGAGCGTTAAGAAAGTATTTTTGAATATTTGAAAGACTTAAAGAAATATTACATATTTTTACATACCTTATATTATGGACTCTCGAAGTAGTCGCACATCCACTCCCCTCAGCCTATGAAGTCAACCGAGACCGGACTCTGCCCGTAGTGAGAGTAGTTCCTCGAACACCCCCATAAACTCCCCGTAACGCCTCTGAGTATGGAACGAGAGCCACTGGTAGACTTTATTTGGCGCTACGTTGTAGCGTAGCGCGCTCTTCAATAAAAATAGAAATACGTTATCAAAAAAGTTTGAAATGAAATAATTTATAAATAAAAAAAGTTTAGAAACTTACCTTGAGAGCTCCCCATATCTAACACCACTCATCGAACTCCAGCATCCGAAACCGAGGAGCGCGCGGTGGTACACTCGTCCTGATGTGACCGCCGATGAACCGGATAATATGGGTTGAGTTAAATTCATGGTCGTTGTTGATGAGAATGTGATTTTTGTCAAAATCCTATGTGACCGACAGAGGCCCTTTCTCTATCATATCTTGCAACTTCTTGCACTTCGCAAGGCCATACCAACATGTCTTCGGCTCCTGTGGCCCACTCGTCGATGCTTCCTCGTGCATGGTGTTCAGCGACTGGTACCAGATTTGTCGTCTAGAGGGCACAGTCGAACCGCACGTGTTTTATTCGTTAGACTCCACTGTAGGAATGCACGAGGGACCGACTATGGGAATGATGCACTTGATCAGCTTATCCTCGTGTTCAGGCGCCTCCTCCGGAACCGAACCACCCCGCTCGGGTCTGTTGACCTCCTCCTCGGCCGGTGTACCCTGCGGGGGCCGAGTACCCTCCTTGGTTCTATTACCAGCCTGGGGCCCAGTTTCTACGCTCAAGCTCTCATGCGGTGCCAAGCTCATAGCATATCCACGGATTCAGTCAAAATACGGCTCCTTCAGAGTCTTCTGCCCCCTGTTTCTTCTAAGAGGCATTTCCTGCGTTGACATGAATAACATATATATTAAATTCAAGTAGCAAATTAAATTCTATTTAATTTAAAATCACAGCAAGCCAAAGTCTCGTATAACCAAATGAATATAAATAGCATATAATTTGCAATACTACATGTCGACATTGTTTTCAATCAATACTAACCTGTGGTTCGGAAAGATGACTTGGGCGAGGTCGGACTCGAACAGAGACGGACGGCGAAGGCAAGGTCGGGCTCGAATGGATGGAGACAAATGACAATGTGTATAAGAATTGACTTCCTAAACATCAACTAACTTGTTCAATTTAAAATTGATATTCATGTTCAAGCACGATACAAAATCACCAATTTATTCTCAATTTAGCAAAATTGTTCAAACTTGAGTATATATATAAATTAGATACTAAGTTATGCACCCCAATCTCTTATCTCCAATCCAATTGCAATTAAATATTGCTTGGACTTGGTAAAAAATTAAGGTATATGTTATAACAATTATAATTGCACTATACACCATCCTCGTATGAGTTCCTCCTATGCTGAATCTCGTTCCTATATCGTGAGCATAATTAACAATAATTATGATATCCTCAATCAATACACGAAGCTCAAAAAATATATATATAATGTATCCTCAATCAATTCAAGAAAGTTACGTAACTTAATGTTTCACACAAGTAAATTCTTAAAACCGAATTATATATTTTATATCGAATTATTATACAATTACCAAATCTAACACCATTCATTACATATGAATCTTATTTTTACCATTATTAGTGTCAGGTCGATTGGCATGTTGTGATTATGAAAATGGCATGGTCAGTCACTTGCCAAAGATCATGTGTGACATAGTTTGTACATGACATAACTAATCACATACGTTATAATTTATTATCATTATTTTATTATATTCCTTTGTGCTCGTTCTCTACCTATAATCATTTTGTATATTAAGAAAATGTGTTCCTGGAAGTTCAACTTAATTTCTCTGTTAGACCAACAAAATACATCCTAATTAATAAATAGCAATACTAAAAATAAGAGAAACCTCTACCTATCGCAACATTGCAACATAACCATTACACATGAAGATAACACGTCCATGGATACCATTACACATTGCAAAATGTGCTCCTGGAAGTTTATCACGTCCATATCGCAACTAACAGTTACACATGAAGATAGATAACCAAAATTGAGAAAAGGTTTATCATCAAAATGAGTACTAAAACAGAAAACAAATGGATGTGTATATATATTAAGACAGTTCAAATTATACATTTTAATAGTATTAAGGACCGAGTTCAAAATCTAATGGATATATCTAATGATAATCATCAACAGAGGTTCACATATGAGAAATTGAACCCAATAGCACAAATTTAAACCCTAATAACACGAATTTGAACCTTAAGTTCACAGATTTGAACCCAAATTTCATAATTTGGACAAGAATAGCAAATTTTTTTTGAAATAGAGCTCTAAATTCGAAATTTGAACCTAAATCATACCTAGAGACGGGCTCGACCGAAGATAGAGGAGACGGGGTTGGCCGGAGTGATGAGACCGAAGCCGAGCAGGTGAGGAGCTGGCGAGGGCATCGGACTCAGTCTTTGTCTCGGGCTCAAACTGAACAGAGGCGAGGGGCGTCGAGCTCGGGCAAGAACAGAGGCGAGGGGCGCGAGCTTCAGGCGACAGAGACGGAGAGGACGGAGCGACGGTCGGAGAGGGAAGCAGAGAGCGAGAGTGAGAACGAGAACGAGAGGGACAGTGAAGAAATTTTTTGTAAGTGTCAGGTATATAACCCTTTACCGGCGACAGTTAGAGCAATATCTCGTCAGCTAGGAGTTCACGTGCTAATGAAAATTACACGTGACTACCTAGTCGGCGAGATATTGATAACATCGCGCCGGCTAGATAGTATAACCTAGCCAAACCTAGCCGCCGGGATATTGGTGTAAGTATCGCCGGCTAAGTTCGGCTAGGTTTTACAACCTAGACGGCGCGTTTTTGATCAATATCTCGCCGGCTAGGTGGTCACGTGTAATTTTCATTAGCACGTAACCTCTTAGTCGGCGAGATGTAGGTCTAAGTCTTGCCGGTAAAAAATTTATATTTACAAATATTTTTATAAATACATTTTATAATTTTAGATATATATTTATAATTAAATTATATTTTTCGTTAGACATATATACACGCCTTAGATTATAGAGACCACATTTTTGTATTTAGACTTTATTTATAACGAAGCAATTACAAATTTTGCAAAACATAGAATATGTATTCAATCAATTAGAATCGTCTTCTTCTTCGTTAATCTGTTGGTCCTCTTCTTCTTCGTCTGTCTCCGGCAAAGCCTCATCATCATTGACTTCAATGAATTCCTCTTCTTCATCCAATTAATCGTCTAATTCCAGTTCTTCTTTGGACTCATGAGACTCAACAGATTCACGCATTCGAATCAGGCCAAAATCAACACACAAACCCCCATTTATGAGAAGAGAAATATTTGTTGTCGCTTCCTCCTGATACGGTGCTTCGACCTCGTATATTGGTCCTTCATTTGTATTTCTTACGAGTGATGTCAGGTTATAAATACCTCTATGGAACATGTGGATGACAATTTTCCAATCCCCCCGTGCAGTGGATCGTCGACGTAGAAGACTTGTTTCACCATTTTAACCAAACAGCACAGATTTTCTTGATACACATTTGTGGATGTATCAACGGATTCCATCTCACGGTCTTTTCGAATAGTAGCCTCGTTGAACCACCTACACTTGAAAACTATAACTGGCATCCCTTGCGTGTATACGAGTTCGACAACTTGTTACAGGATTCTGTAATACATTTTTGAATTTACTTCGAACATGACACCACAATTTTGTGTCCTACGCGACTGATCTTGTCAGCAACGCACGTATTTGACTCCATTAACGGTACATTTTGAGTACGTGCGAGTATGAATCGGGCCTCGCGAGAGAATATACAATTCAATGTTTCTTATCGCTTTCATCTGCATAATTGAACGAAATCCAAGTCATATATTAGTCTATAAATTGCAATGATTACGAAATTCTCTAAAGAAAATGCACTTACTTTTTTGGAGAACGATAAGAAGAATGATTCATATCGCAACTTCTTGGAACCATTCGGGCACTTCATGTTGAATTGATTGTAGTGGCTATCATTGTATGGATATGCTTCCTCGCAATTTAGCATAACCGTCTAATGAGCCCAATTTTGGTCCTCAGCTGTGACAATGGCGTGACCGACGAAGCCACTAGGAATGACAACTAAGGAGAAAACTGAAACGTTCCATTGTCGAACCTCATTCAGCTGCACACTAGGAGTAGATGAGTCGTCGTCGAGGTATAAGTTGATGAAATTCACGCGTTCGTGCATCAAATACGATTCAGCTATGCAACCCTCCGGGTACCGATGGTTCCGTCTACTCTTTTTGTATTCGCCAAGTTGCCTGCACCAAAAATATAAATTAATTGAGAACAGGAATACTGTGAATGATATAATTTACAAGTATAAAATATGACTGTTATCTAGCAAGATTACTTTTCAACTGTAATGAACTGGGCCAATCATCAAAAGTTGTTCGGGCAGATGATGACAAAGGTGAACAATGATTATGAAGAATGCAACTGGGAATATACTCTCCAAATTGCACAGAATCAAGTTGATATCACATTGGAGCTGATGGATTTCTTGCACCTTCAGTTCCTTGACACATAACCTCTGAAACCATCGAGATAAGTCCATTAAGGTATCCGCCACGCGCGGCCCAACATATGGTCAGATGATTATCGGGAGAATTTGCTGGAGCAACACATGAGTGTCTTCAATCCGTAAAATTTTTTGTCATCCACATTCACTTTAGTTTTCAGCTGACCGGCATAGCCGGTCAGATATTTGATAGCAGCAATTCTTTCAAACACTTCACCCCGTAGCTGACGCAACACAGTGAAATCATAGGAAGGTCGACTGATGCCCATATCTGAGAGAGTTGCACGGCCATTTGCATCATCCTTGGTCTTCGACTTAAGGCCAAGTACGGTACCCATGACATTATCGCATATATTTTTCTCAATATATATGACATCAAGAGCATGTCTAACCCGAATTGACTTCCAGTACGAGAGCTCCCAGAAAATAGTTTCATGCATCCAGCAACACGGAGCCCTGCCTTGTTTTGGCGCACACAACAGATGCAAACTCTGCACTGGAAAATCATGAACTCTTGTCTGTCTGAGGACTTCCTCCGATGAAGGTGCCTGTAGGGGTGGTCGTTCTTCCATTGTCACGTTAAACTCATGAGTCTTGAATCGGTATGGATGAGAGGCGTGTAACCATCTACGATGTCCGAGGTATGACATTCTACGACGACTGTATGTAGCGTCGAGGTCGTTAAGGAAAATGGGGCATGCCTTGTACCCCTTTACCTGAATTCCGCCTAACATTCCCATCCCTAGATAGTCGCTGATTGTGTACATCACGGGTGCACGCATCCGAAATTGCTCGCAACTTTTCCGATCATACGTTGGGACACCCGTGCCCCACAATATTTTCAGATAATCTATTAATGGCTGCATGAACACGTTCAAACATTTACCCAGTGATTTTGGTCCGAAAAATAGTATCGATAGAATATTGTACTCATTCCTCATACACATGGATGGGGGGAAGTTGAGGGGAATCATCACCACTGGTCAAATACTGTGAGGTGTAGAAGCGGACCCGAACGGGTTAAAACTGTCGTTCGCTAGAGCAAGACACTCGTTCCAGAAGTCTGCAGCAAATGTTGGGTACAATTCATCAAACTCTTTCCAAGATACGCTGTTAGCTGGATGAGCAACGTTGATTCTGTCTCTAACCTTTTGCCCGTGCCAACGCATTTGGTCGACAGTCTTCGCTGACATGTACAAACGCTGGAGCCGCGGAATAATAGGGAAGTACCAGAGAATTTTCCTTGGTTTCTTTTTTTTTTCTAGTTTCCCGTCTACCCATCTAGATGTCCAACAAATAGGGCATAAATTGGCAGCTTGGTACTGTTTATAGTACAAGATGCACCCAAACTCGCAAGCAGCGTACTTGGTACAATCCATCCCTATCTTCTTCGCTTCAACATATGATCTAGGGTGGAAATTTAGCGACGGGTGCGAATTATGAAAAACTCGCAATTCATGTCAAATGTTATGTTTGATGTTGCTAATTTTTCCTTAATGGTCATCAACTTCAAAAGCGCCTTTAGACATGACAAGTTAGACCCTAGATACAATGGGGCGACCTTCTATTTTCTATATTCATCCACCTATGGCGGTCCATAATTGAAAAATCTACATACTATACAATACATGATAGTTATTATATGCATATGTATTACTACATGTAATTAAAGCTGAATATCCACAAATCTACTAATTCATAGCCTATTTCACCAAAATTTCACAAATTCATAGCCTAGTTCACCAAATTTTCATTAATTCATAGGCTAGTTCACCAAAATTTCACTAATTCACAGCCTAGTTCACCAAAATTTCACTAATTCATAGCCTAAGTCGCAGATTTTCTTCATAGCAATGTCATAGCTAAATCGTAATATCACAAAAAAATTAAGATTTCACTAATTCATAGTCTAGTTCACTAAAATTTACTCATAGCCTAGTTAACTAAAATTTACTCATAGCCTAGTTAACTAAAATTTCACTAATTCATACCCTAGTTCACCAAAATTTCACTAATTCATAGTTTAGTTAAGCAAAATTTCACTAATTCATAGTCTAGTTCACCAAAATTTCACTAATTCATAGCCTAACTAAAAAAAATTCATACAAATGTTATAGTCTAGTTCACACAAATTAAAATTTCATAGCATATCGAAAACTCAAACTAACCTGCAAATATGGCGATCGACCAACGGGGACAACAAGATTAGAGACGACGAGGGGAACTCGAGAACCGGACTAGTAATCGTCAACTTTGTATGCACTCAAAATCTTCACCTCTATCAATAGGTCCAAATTATCATTCAAAAATAAAATTTTGACAAATGACCTCATCCATAGACCTTTTATAGAATTTTCAGAACCCTTTCCCAGCGAGATATTGGTCAATATCTCACTGGGAAAGGTTATGACTGTTGATGGTCAACATTCTACGTTGATGTTCAACAAACTCTTTCCCGACAATATTTTTCCCATATCTCGCCGGGTTGGAGTCGTTGACTATCAACGGTCGGATGTTGACCATCAACGGTCATAACCTTTCCCGGCGAGATATTGAGCAATATCTCACAAGGAAAGGATATGACAGTTGCGTCAACATCTGACCGTTGACGTCTGTAATAAGCCCAGCGAAAATTACAATATATTGTCGGTTTGGTGAAACACACCCGGCAAGATAATAAATATTTCGCCCAGTAGGGTTTTACCTTTCTCGGCGAAATATTGAGCAAAATCTCGCTGGGAAAGGATATGACCGTTGTGTTCATAATCCGTCTGTTGATTGGTGAAGCCAACCCGGCGATATTGGCTACATCTCGCCTGGTTTGTTTCACCAAACTCGCAAGAAGTTGAACATCTCGCCGGCTATGGTCTTACTAAACCGGCGAGATGTTCAATATCTCGTCGGGTTACTTTCACCAACCTGGCGAGATATGTCAATATCTCGCCGGGAAAAGTCTAATTTCTAGTAGTGGGGGACGCAGATAATCTCGAATCGGCAATTCAGAAGAGGTCAAACACACAGTTAATTACTCTGCTCGGCAGCAGTGGAGAGCTATGCGGAGAAGGGAATAGATGAATGAAAGCCATCTCTGTCGCAGATTGGAACCGAACAAGTTTCGATCTTAGAATATGACGACGCGATGAGGTTTTGATCCTAGGAGCTTTGTGGAGATGGTGGCGCAGCGAAGCTTGGACTCGAGGAGATCTTTGGGATTATCCCAAGCACCTCTCGCGGGGGCAGAAAGTCCTGCGCGAATGAAATGGAGAATGAGAATCTTGAACACCAAACTAAAATATAGAGTTAAGTGATCGTTTCTCTCTAAATGATCATTTTTCAAGGAGTGCATCACAACATATTAAATATAATATTTAAAAGAGAAAATGGCAAATATACATCCCTTAAGTACAAGATATTTTTGCTCAAATCCAATTAAGTTTTTTTACAATCTCCTATGTTGTCAAAAGCTGCATGTTAAATTTTTATGTTGAATTTTTACAAAATTATTTTATATTTTGGAAATGATGTAATACTTTTAGAGTGGGTATACATTTATTTAATTGTTATTTGTATCATGCAAATATGCTAATAATGTAACTGTATATTTATTGTGTTTACTTATGTTATTAAAACCCCGTGAGTTAACCTACGGTAGGTTATACTGTAGGGTTTTGGAGCATTCAAGATCATCGAGATAGCGGAAGCATAAACAAAAGCAACTCCAAACCTTGTCCAAGAACATGAACCATTAAATCTCAAGGCAAAATATATTCCACAAGAAATTTACCTTTTAGTCTTTGTTGAATCAAGAAAGAAGAACTATGTGATCTTCTTCTCTATAGCAAGTCCACACCAAGAGGATGATCTTCATGATCCTTCACAAAGAGCCTACTAGAACAATTATGTGCAGAACAAGAGAGCAAGAAGAGAGGAGAGAGGTAGTGTTCGCCGGCCACAAGAGAGAGAAAGTGAGGGAGTGAGTGTTTGAATTCCTTTTGATATTTGTCTACTTCATCAACTCATAAGCATGGGTCATTAAAGTGACAAATGATGAAGGCATGGGTTAAAGGCAAGTCATTACCTAAACCCTTTAAATCACTCACCTCTTAATCAATAACACCAACTAAGCATGGTGTGTGTGGCCCCCACCCTTGGACCCACCAAGGTGGCCGGCCACTTGGGATTATTGGGCCTTATTTGGGCCCTTGTTGGGCCAGCTGGGTGACCTCATTGGCCGAGCCCAATGGGCTCGCCCATGTGGCCGCGTGCCGTGTCCAAAAGTTCTCCGACCCTTTTTGTCGTTACTTATCAAACAATGTCCGACGCGACATCGACGAAAATCTCAGTTTTCTCGATTCGCTAATTATTCTCTCAAACCGAACCCATGGCCCAAAAACCTTCAGTTTTCTCCATGTATTGCTACTCAAGAAATGTTAAGGTTTCCTTGTCTCAAGTTATCTATCTTGTATGTGTGTGACCCTCCGGGCTCATGCCACCGTTGGCAGATCCATCATAAGTGGTCTCTAGTAAGACATTATGATTACCCAAGGTGCATGATGATCGATGATTCGATTTAACCTTGTGCGTACAAGTCACTATACTATTATCTCCAGACATCCCGATTGATCACAAGGCATAGAGTCGTCATCCTTGTTTAATCAATCATTGTTACTTGATATGTGAGATGGCTGAGAACTGATAACCCGTATCATTGGGATGGCCATGCTCTTTCTCTCAGTCACTCTCGATCAAGCGGCCTTAACGAATATCTTTCCCATACCGTAGTACGAGGGATAAATCCCTTAGTCGTCTTTCGTGGCACTTATGCAATCCGTTCCGCCACCCAATCATGCCCGTTATTACAATCCTGTTACAGAAAGCGTTAGGCGCAAGTTAAAGCCGTACGTCGACCGCATAGCGATCACAAAGACTCCTTGGTCTGAGGATATCGTGACAAGCTATCGCATTTGAATATGTTCATGGCTTAATCTATGAAACACTATTCAAAGCGGGTCGTCCGATATCAATCACCTCATGATATCTATGATATGATTCCGGGATCCCACATCCCTATCGTAAGCAGAACTACATCATTGAGAACCATCCTCATACTGGTCGCTTCAATTGAAGCGTCTATTGATCAGGGACTCTTTAAGTGTGATTCGTATAGATTTATGGTTCTACTACTTTAGTGGTCATAAATCAGATCATGCTTAACATATTACTTCAACACATAAGTAATACAAAATCGTTTTATTTATTACAAACGATGATAAATATACATAGACATTTATAGACTACTAGCAATTGGACTAGGGCACAAAAATGCTATCAATCTCCCACTTGGCCCTAGTTCCAATCTAAGTCCCAGTCTATCCCCATTGACCTAACATGTTTATCATGTTTCGCTTGAGGAAGAGCTTTGGTCAAGGGGTCGGCTGTGTTATCATCAGATGCAACGTAGTGGATCTTCACGTCACCTCTAGCAACTATGTCGCGGATGATGTGATACTTCCTTAGTACATGCTTGGATTTGTCATGTGCCCTGGGTTCCTTAGCTTGCGCAATGGCCCCGGTGTTGTCACAATATAAGTCTACTGGGTTAGATAGGTTTTGAATTACACCTAACCCAGTAATGAAACTCCTGATCCATACAGCCTCCTTTGCTGCTTCTGATGCAGCAATATACTCAGCTTCCGTTGTAGAGTCGGCAATGGTGTCCTGCTTCTTGCTTTTCCAGCTGAATGCTCCACCGTTCAACGTAAACACATATCCCAACTGAGTGTTAAAGTCATCAGGGTCTGTCTGGAAACTAGCGTCGACATATACTTTGACGTCTAGATCATCGTCATTTCTTCCCCCGTATACAAGAAAAGTGTCTTTCGTTCTTCTCAAATATTTGAGAATTGCCTTGACTGCAATCCAGTGTTCCTCACCGGGTTTGGATTGATGTCTACTGGTACAGCTTAAGGCAAACGAGACATCCGGTCTCGTACATATCATGGCATACATTATGAACCCTATAGCCGAAGCATATGGGATCTCATTCATTCTTTTTAGCTCTGCAGGTGTCTCAGCACACTGTTTCTTACTAAACTTTATGCCATGACGCATGGGCAACAGTCCTATCTTTGAACTATGCATTGAGAATCTTCTCAGCACTTTGTCTATATAGGTGCTTTGACTCAAGCCCAAGACCCGCTTGGCACGATCTCTATATATCTGTATCCCCAAGATGTAAGAAGCCTCGCCTAAGTCCTTCATTGCGAAACACTCACCTAACCAAGCTTTTGTTAAGAGCAAGGTAGGGACGTCGTTTCCAATGAGCAATATGTCATCGAAATAGAGCACCAAAAAGACTACTTTACTCCCATCTGTCTTTTTATACACGCAAGGTTCATCATCGTTCTTGATGAAGCCAAACTGTTTCACTACTTCATCAAAACGCTGATTCCAACTCCGAGATGCTTGCTTCAAACAATAAATTGATTTGAGCAACTTACAAATCTTTTCCTTATTCTTTGGATCCTCAAAAACCTCAGGCTGGGACATATAAACATCCTCACCTAACCTACCATTAAGGAAAGCGGTTTTGACATCCATTTTCCATATCTCATAATTATGATAAGCTGCTACGACAAGTAGAATGCGAATAGATTTGACCATAACTACTGGAGAAAAGGTTTCCTCACAGTCAATTCTGTGGACTTGCCTCTAACCTTTTGCTACCAGTCTCACTTTATAGGTCTGAGGTTTGCCATCCCTGTCTATCTTTATTTTAAAGATCCATTTACACCCAATGACTTTTACGCCAGGGGTTTGATCCACCAAGTCCCACACTTGATTATCTGACATGGATTGCATTTCTTCCCTCATGGCTTCCAGCCATTTCTTAGAGTTGGTTCCGTCCATGGCCTCTCGAAAGGTAGCTGGATCATTTTCCACTAACACCAAATCATCACCTCCAATTACTAGGAAACCGTATCTGATAGGTGCATGACTTGTCTTTTCAGATCGCCTTGGACCGTCCTCATTAACTGTAGCTATTGGTTCTTGCTCAACGACCATTTCTGGCTCTACTTCTTCTAAGGGGTCGTCCAGTGGTTCCTGAGTGACTATCTCCTCTAGAACTTCATCAAGATGAATAGTCCTCCCACTGACTGTCTTGGAAATAAATTCCTTTTCCAAGAAAATCCCTCCTCGGGCGACAAAAACTTTGTTTTCGCTCGGTTTGTAGAAGTAGTATCCTTTTGTTTCTTTTGGATATCCAACGAAAGTGCACTTATCTGATCTCGGTTTGTGCTTGGTTGTAAGCAACCGTTATACAAAAGCCTCGCAACCCCAGATTTTTAGGAAGGACAAAACGGGTTCCTTCCCGTACCATTTCTCGAATGATGTCCCTTCCACTGCTTTCGACGGAGCCCTATTTATTATGAACGCGGCTGTTTGTTCAGCGTAACCCAGAAGGAGATCGGGAGATCAGTGTGACTTAACATCGATCGAACCATATCCAACAATGTCCAATTCCTTCGCTCGGACACACAATTGAGTTGCGGTGTTCCTGGCGGAGTCCACTGAGATAGTATTACACTTTTTGTAAGATGACTAAGAAACTCTTCGGAGAAGTATTCTCCACCCTGATCAGAACGAAGTGCCTTGATACTCTTTCCGAGTTGGTTTTCTACTTCAGTCTTAAACTCCTTGAATTTATCAAAGGCTTCAGACTTATGTCTCATGAGATAGACATAACCATATCTACTGAAATCATCAGTAAATGTGATAAAGTAGCCTAAACCACCTATGGCCCGTGTGCTCAGTGGTTCACATACGTCTGAATGTATTAGACCCAATAGATCACCTGCCCTCTCACCTATACCGGTGAAGGGCGCTTTAGTCATACTGCCCATTAAACAAGCCTCACATCTTTCAATCGTTTGGAATTCGAATTGACTTAGAAGTCCGCGCTTATGAAGCGCTGAGATGCGTTTCTCATTTATGTGACCTAGACGACAATGCCAGATTAGAGTTTGGTCTAAATCATTAGCTTTAAACCTCTTAGCATTAATATTATAGAGCATGTTGGATCCCGAGTTTTGCATATTTAATATGTATAAACCTCCAACTGTGTGAGCATTTCCATAAAACATGTTATTGCGCATAATATTAAAAAACCCGTTCTTAATATCAAAATAATAACCTTCTTTTTTAAGAAGGGATATTGATACAATATTTCTGCTAAAAGCAGGTACGCAAAACACATCAAAAAGTTCTATTACAAGCCAACTGGGCAAAACAAGATCAACCAAACCCACAGCGGTTGCGGTAACTCGCACGTTGTTCCCAACTCTTAGGTCCCCCTCGTTTTCCCCCACATCTCTTCTACTACGCAATACCTGCACATCCGCATAGACATGATATTCAACTCCAGTGTCTAGTACCCAAGCATTTATAGTAGAAAGATTTAGCTCTAATGGAATACCTGACGAAGTAGCGGCCCCACCGCCCATCTTCTGATCTTCCTTTAGCTGCTGACAGTCCTTTTTCCAATGACCAGGCTTTTGGCAGTAGAAACGGACCGACTGCTTTACCTTCCCCTTGCCCTTCATGGGCATGGAAGGTTTAGGAATGAAAGGTCGTCTGTTCTTCCCTGCTAGGTGCATAAGGCCTTTACCCTTATCACCACCAGCTTTGAAGCCGGATCCCTTCTTGACCATAAGAACACCTTTGGGCGTACTGCCCCTTATGCTCTTCTCGGCAGTCACTAACATGTTGTGCAACTCCGATGCGGTCTTGTCCATGTTATGCATGTGATAGTTCATGATGAACCCACCATATGCATGAGGAAGGGATTGCCGAATAAAATTCGCAGCCATCTCCTCTTCCATAGTCATTCCGAGACTAGTTAGATGATCGAGATGTCCCTTCATGCGTAGGACGTGTGGAACTACGGAGCTGCCTGCTGACATTTTGCAGGCAACGAGTTCTCGGAGAATAGTGTATTTTTCAATACGTACTTTCTCCTTGAACATATCCTTGATCTATGCAAACATTGCAAAAGGATCATGGGATAGCTCCATAAACTGCTTCTGGAGGTCCACCTCCATGCAGCCCAGCATGACACACGTAACGTCGATAGAGTCGCTAAGGTGTTTCTGGTATGCATCCTTAACGACCCTCGTTGCGTTAGCAGCTGGCTCCACCGGGATAGCCTTGTCTAGGACGTACTCCCTGCGTTCCAACTTTAACGCAAGTCGCAAATTTCTGTCCCAGTCAAGATAATTTGTTCCATTGAGCTTATACTTATCAAGTATAGCCCTCAATGATAAATTAGACGATTTTGTTGAATTACTAGCCATTTCTACACGAAGAAAGTAAATTTAATCAGAATAGTTGAATAAATTTACGAAGATCCGAATTAAACACCAACCATCTGATTCTAAGGTTTAGAATCTTTAAATCAAGATCCCTTATTTGTCAATTGAAGTACGCTAAGGCGCACCGCTCCAATTGACCCATTTGGGTAGGACGTCCATCCAATTACAACTCGTGTAAATCTTGGTCAGGGTATGTGCAAAAGCACACGGCTTACCTTTATGATGCCCCAGCTCGACCTCAGGCCGAGAATCGTGGTTGAGTCAACCAACCTTCACATATGCATCAGTTTTGTGCAGATGCTCCGCTAAGGCGCACGATATCCCACAAGGTTGACCATTCCATATAGAACCCATTCTATCGATGCTCCGCTAAGGTGCACAACACCGAGAGAATGTTTCTATATGGGTGTGAATTTGGGTGGCATCTCACATGACTCAAATTATGTAGTGATTTGGTTATGTTTAATAATTCGAAAGTATTTTGGTACAATTACGAACCCGTCATTAACAACCCGTGTTGTGACGTTTCTAATTGTATCATATACAATCTTCTTTTGAAGTCGTCTTTTGCAACCCGTGCAAACACGTTTCAAAATTGAACTCATCCATCACAACCCGTGCGATGATGGTTCACAACGCTTTAATCATGCAAACAATTAAAATCGTTTTTAATCTTTACATGTGAGGTGATGGCTTATAAACTCATAAGCTAAGCATGCAAGCATACAATTATTATCTAATAATTCAAGCAAGCATCATAAAGCGTTTAAATATGCATCAATAGCCCATCCTATTCTTAAGATTCTACGAGACATCACATCTTCTCGTCTTTCTCATTCGGGCTCCCACTAGCTCTTGGACTTCCTCCAAGACCGTCATTGTGCTTGATTTTCCATCCTTCTCGACTTTGAGTAGCAATTACAATTAATACTCGGTTCGTAGACCGGACAAAAAATAATTACACTTTAAGGGCTCGAATGAAAGAATATTTACACGCTAACACTAACAGTGTGCAAACCGTGAAAGCGATAAATTTTTAATGGGCTTCTAATGCATCACACATCCCATCACATCATCCAACATGTTATCACACAAATATGTTATCAAATAATATCCAATTATTCCAGTTTTAATTTTTCCAAGTTGCTTGATCGGGTTTATCGAAACTAGACCTTTTCGAAAAACGGTTTATCGAAACCGATCAAATTTGAAAGTTTTCAAAATATTAGATCGCGGGTTCATGCCATGGACAAAAATTCAACGTGCACGAACCAAGTCGGGCCCAAGCTCAATGGGCCGAAGCCCATTGGGCCGAGCCCAATACCACGGCTCGGTTTGGGCCTAGGAAAGCCCAAACTGAGCTTGCCTCCCTTCTCGGCCTCGACCTAGAAGGGGGACGGCCCCGATCACTGCCGGCCTTCCCCGGCCTCTGGTGACCTCCGTCCGGTACCTCCAATCCGGCTCCCCGAGAGTCCCTTCTCGGAACCGATAAATCCAATAATAATCCGAAAAATTCCAAATTCAATATATTTTTCAAAAATAACATATTTCATGCAATTTATCCAAAAAGCATTAAAAACATGTTATCAACAAATATGTCATGCAAATCATCAAAAAACCGAAACAAGTTCAACAAGACGAAGGGTTTTGGAGCGTTCAAGATCATCGAGATAGCGGAAGCATAAACAAAAGCAACTCCAAATCTTGTCCAAGAACATGAACCATTAAATCTTAAGGCAAAATCTATTCCACAAGAAATATACCTTTTAGTCTTTGTTGAATCAAGAAAGAAGAACTATGTGATCTTCTTGTCTAGAGCAAGTCCACACCAAGAGGATGATCTTCAAGATCCTTCACAAAGAGCATACTAGAACAATTATGTGAAGAACAAGAGAGCAAGAAGAGAGGAGAGAGGTAGTGTTGGCCGGCCACAAGAGAGAGAAAGTGAGGTGAGTGTTTGAATTCCTTTTGATATTTGTCTACTTCATCAACTCATAAGCATGGGTCATTAAAGTGACAAATGATGAAGGCATGGGTTAAAGGCAAGTCATTACCTAAACCCCTTAAATCACTCACCTCTTAATCAACAACACCAACTAAGCATGGTGTGTCTGGCTCCCACCCTTGGACCCACCAAGGTGGCCGGCCACTTGGGCTTATTGGGCCTTATTTGGGCCCTTGTTGGGTCGACTAGGTGACCTCATAGGCCGAACCCAATGGGCTCGCCCATGTGGTCGCGTGCCGTGTCCAAAAGTTATCCGACCCTTTTTGTCATTACTTATCAAACAAATTCCGACGCGACATCGACGAAAATCTCAGTTTTCTCGATTCGCTAATTATTTTCTCAAACCGAACCCATGGCCCAAAAACCTTCAGTTTTCTCCATGTATTGCTCCTCAAGAAACGTTAAGGTTTCCTTGTCTCAAGTTATCTATCTTGAATGTGTGTGACCCTCCAGGCTCATGCCACCATTGGCAGATCGGCGTAAGAGATCTCTCTTGCCTGATCCATCATAAGTGGTCTCTAGTAAGACATTATGATTACCCAAGGTGCATGATGATCAATCATTTGATTTAACCATGTGCGTACAAGTCACTATCCTATTATCTCTAGACATCCCGATTGATCACAAGGCATAGAGTCATCATCCTTGTTTAATCAATCATTGTTACTTGATGTGTGAGATGGCTGAGAACTAATAACCCGTATCATTGGCATGGCCATGCTCTTTCTCTCAGTCACTCTCGATCAAGCGGCCTTAACGGATATCTTTCCCATACCGTAGTACGAGGGATAAATCCCTTAGCCGTCTTTTGTGTCACTCATGCAATCCGTTCCGCCACCCAATCATGCCCGTTATTGCAATCTTGTTACAGAAAGCGTTAGGCGTAAGTTACAGCCGTACGTCGACCGCATAGCGATCACAAAGACTCCTTGGTCTAAGGATATCGTGACAAGCTATCGCATTTGAATATGTTCATGGCTTAATCTATGAAACACTATTCAAAGCGGGTCGTCCGATATTAATCACCTCATGATATCTATGATATGATTCCGGGACCCCACATCCCTATGATAAGCAGAACTACATCATTGAGAACCATCCTCATACTGGTCGCTTCAATTGAAGCGTATATTGACCAGGGATTCGTTAAGTGTGATCCATACAGATTTATGGTTCTACTACTTTAGTGGTCATAAATCAGATCATGCTTAACATATTACTTCAACACATAAGTAATACAAAGCCGTTTTATTTATTACAAACGATGATAAATATACATAGACATTTATACACTACTAGCAATGACAAAAATGCTATCATATACCTCAATCTGTGCTCAAAGTGTAGTCTTGCCTGTCATTTATATTGCATGTTATTTGTATTATGTTATTTAGATTTACACGCAATATACATTTTATTGAATTATTGTGATAATTTCAGATATTAGTTTAAAAGAACTAGAAGAACTAGATATCTATGTGATGAACGTATTCGTTACTTATTTGTACGATACACTTATATCGACATTTATGTGAGACTCCTAGAAGGAGTTATATTACCTGAAGCTACTAAGAAAAAGTAATAATATATTATCTTGTATATTGCATGTCAATATGAACTCAGTTGAGACTGCTGAAGAGATCCCGAATAATGTAGAATATTGGAAATGAAAATTTCGATGTAAGAGTCTAGGGAAAATAACCTTGCTCCTAGAAAAAGTTCGTAATTGCGTGTAATGAGACAGCATGATCTTGACGCTCTACATAATAGAATTTGGTTGCGACCTCCTCCAATTATTTGAAATCATCCACTGCATGAGCCAACTACGATGCAACTTGTATAAGTGATGTGGGTCCGTTCGGTGCCTAGATTGACACCTCTTTACCCACATTTAGTGCCGAATTTCACTCATTCTTTGGTTATTTAGAGACTTTTGTACCACTTTACGCCCTCGGGTATGTTTGTTGCAATTGTGCAGAAAACAGGTGAAAATGGAGCAAAATGGACTAAAATCGCAACAAAACTTCTAAGAGAGCTCAAGTTCCTCATATTTAATCCGACGTGACCCAAATATATATCAAATCGAAGATAACACAGTGATCTACAATTGTCTTGAAGGAAATTTTCTCGAATTCTCATAAGAAAAAGCTCAAAAATGCAATCAAAGGTAGCACAAAAACATATTTCGGGATTGCAGAGCAGCAGACTTGCGAGCGCCATAAGTCTTAGATCCAAAGTTCAAATCGAGCAAACGATATGTTTAAATTAAAGAGAATGGAAAGATCTACAATTATTGTGAAGAAAGTTTTTGCATTGGAGGTCGAATAAGGTGTCAATCGACACCCCACAAAATCCACAAATTTCATGAAGTGCTGACTGATAGTATTTGTGCCCTAGGTTCCAATTGGAATAGTCTGTAAATGTCTGTAATAGTTTATCATCGTTTGAAATGATTAAAATCGGCTTTATATTACTTATGTGTTGAAGTAATATGTTAAATTATGATCTGATCTATGACCACGGAAGTAGTAGAACCATAGATCTGTACGGATCAAACTTAACGAGTCCCTGGTCAAATATGCTTCAATAGAAGCGAACAGTATGAGGATGATTCTTTATGATATAATTCTACTCGTCATTGGGATGCGGGATCCCAGAATCATATCACAGATATCATTAGGGGTTTGATATCAGACAACCCGACCTGAATAGTGTTGCATAGATACAGTCATGAACATATTCAGTGTCGTAACTTGTCATTGTATCCTTGGACCGAGGAGTCTTTGTGATCGCTATGCAATTGACGTCCGGCTTTGACTTGCGTCTAACACTATCCGTAACAGGATAGCAATAACGGGCATGGTTGGGTGAGGGACAGATTGCATGAGTGACACGAAAGATGGCTAAGGGATGTATCCCTCATACTATGGTATGAGAATGATATCCGTTTAGGCCACTTGATCGAGAGTGCTTGAAAGAAAGTGCATGGCCATGCCAGTGATACTGGTTATCAGTTTTCAATCATCTCACATATCAAGAAACATGATTGATCAAAATAAGGATGACGACTCTATGCCTTATGATCAATCGGATGTCTAGCGATAAAAGGATAATGACTTGGAAGAGAGACAGGTTAAGTCGATTAGTTCGACTATAATGCACATTGGGTAATCAATGATGTAGACTATAATGCACATTGGGTAATCAATCAATTAGTTCGACTATATACTAGAGGTCATTAATGATGGATCGGGTAAAATGGGGTTTTATGTCGATCTGCCAACGTGGCATGAGCCTAAAAGGGTCACACACCAAGGATATGGGTTTTGGGAGATAAGAAAATGTCGGCATTTATTGAGACACGAGATATGGCCAAAACTGGGCGCTTTGGGCCGTGGGCCCGTGTAAGTGAGAATGGTTTGCGAATCGAGAAAAATGATTTTTTTTCGTCGATGTCGCATCAGACTTTGTTTGATAAGTTCATAAAAGGGGTCGGATAATATTTGGACTCGGCACGAGACCACATGGCCGAACCAAATATGGCCGGCCCATTTTATGTCTTGGCCCATTAAGAGCCCAAAACCATGGTTTGGTGTTATGGATTAGGATGATGAGATGGAGTTGGTATTGAATCCATACCTCCCATATCTCTCATCATTTAATCATCACCATCACCATATATCATATTCATTCTCACCACAACACATATCATTCTATTCATCTTCTTCTTTCCTTATGGAGATGGCCAGCCATGGCTTCTCCTCACTCTCTCCATCACTTTTGCTCTACACACCAAATTCTTGTAGATTTGTGTGTGTATGAATCTCTAACAAGAACTACATGGATTTGATTCCTCGGGGAGGATACGTAGGCGATTTTTAAGAGGTTCAAGCCCATTCTTCCCATTCATGGTGTTCTTGGTGGTTTCTTGGTGATCCAAGTAAGAATGGAGAAACTGTCCAGATTTTGCAGTTCCGGCGACCGACGTTGCGTGAGTCATAGCCGCTTCTTCCGAGCTCCAATCAACCTGAAACTTGCGGCGTTGGAAAGAGAAGTCGAAGTTCTACAACTTTTTTGAAATACTAATTTTCCAAAAGAGCGCTGGTTTGGGAGCTACAAGGCCGGGAAGAGGACGGTTCTGCAGAATATGTTTCTGGATAGTTTCGAGGTATAACCCGAAAACTCGATTTCCTAAGGATCTAACATGGTAGTCGATCTTGTGCAAGTTTGGGGAAGTTTATAGGCCGCTTCCGCTGCTATGAATGTGTTTTGGATGCCCCGGAACCCAACACTGACGAGGTGGCGATTGTTAGGATTGTGCCCTAGTCCAATGTAATAAGTTAATCTACATTGTAATGTTTTATCATTTTTCAAACTAATAAAACGACATTATATTACTTATGCATTGTAGTAATATATCGAATGTAATTTGATTTATATCATTATGTGTATAACTACTGATACTAGAACTATAGATCAGAAAGAATTACATTTGATGAGTCCCTCATCAACTAAGCTTCTTTAAGAAGCGATCAGTATGAGACTAACTCCTTGTGATTACGCTCTACTGATCATGGAAAAGTAAGTACCGGAGTTATATCATATATATCATCAGAGCGATGGTATTGGACGACCCGATGGTGAGTATGCAGCATAGATACTGTCATGAGATACTCACATATTGTGGCTTGTCATTATATCATAAGACCAAGGAGTCTTTGTGTGTAGTATGTAATGAATCTCTAAGTTTGACCTAGTCTAACGTTACCTGTAAAATGGTGGCCATAACGGCTCTGATTGGCTTGGTTATGAATTACTTGAGTGAACTCGAAAGCCGTCTAAGGGATTTATCACTCATACTCCGGTATGGGAAAGATATTCGTTTAGGCCACTTGATGAGTATGACTGAAGGAATAGCATGGTCATGCAGGTGATACCTTTGTATCAGTTTTCAGTCATCTCAGATATCAAGAAACAGTGATTGATAAATTAGGATGACGGTTCTATGCCTATTGATCAATCTGGATATCGGCTTGATAAAAGGATAGTGACATGTACGATAACAGGTTAAGTCGAAACGTCGATAATCATGGACGTTGGGTAATCATAATGTCTTGCTAGAGGCCGCTTATGACGGAAAGGGTAAAATAGTAATTTTACCAGTCTGCCAACGGGTCGTGAGCCTAGAGGGTCACACACTTTAAGTACAATATATAGCAGAACAAGCTTGGATAGAAATTGGGAGAATCCGCTTTCCGATTTAGTCAAATTGAAAACGATTCAGTTGATTTCTGGCCTAAGTTTATTAACCAGACGATTGAGGAAATAAAATTAAAGAGATTAGACCGGTTTAGCTAAACCAATTAATTAGAACACAATTTAAATGAGTTTAATTAAGTTTTAGCCAGTTGGGCTTAAAGCCCATTCTTGATTTTAATTAAGAATGAGGCTTAAGTGTAAATAAGAGGTTTTAAGGGGATTTAATTAGGTGAATTAAAAGATATTAAAAATCAGATTTTTTTCATATAATTCTAACCCTAAAAATCTCTAGGTTTCGGCCCCCTCCTCTCTCTCTAGCCGCCCTCCCCTCTTCCACCATTGTTGTGTTTTTACTTTTCTTCTACCCACAACACTAGTAAACTTGTGTGTAGAAACCTTGGTAGAGGTGTTGTGCTTGTGTGGACGATCTAGAGAACACATAAATTTTCTGTTTTGATCGATTTGCAAAAGGTAAATTTCAGAGATGATTTTATTATTTGCATGCTGAAATTTTCACACAAAGATCTATTTTCTTCGAATTCCATGGTTAGTCCGATGCATGAATTTAATTGTTTTGAACACACGAAATTCCTTCAGTGGTATCAGAGCATGGTTGTTTAAGACAGATTTGGGCATGATTAGGGCTTCTTTTTATTCCTTAATTTTTTCATATGTTCATCATATTTAACTATGCATGAAAGTAAGAAAAAATCAGTTTTTTATAATTGATTTGGAAGTTAGAAAATTAATTTTTTTTGCACTGTTTAAGGTTATAAATGTCAGAGCCATGGCTAACCGGGGTCGAGACCCTTGGTGGACCATGGAAAGCCCTAGGGCCGACTATGGTCGGCACCAAGGGCCGACTAGGTCGCTTGCGGGCGACAATGGCAGCCCTCGCAGGCCACCATGGTCGCTGCAGCGAGCGACCAAGATCTGCCCTGCGAGCGACCATGGCAGCCCTCGTGGGCAACCAGAGTCTGCCCAAGGGGCGACCATGGCAGCCCTCGCGGGCCACCATGGTTGCACCCGTGGGCGAGCACGGTCAGTCCCGCGGGGGACCATGGCAGCCTTCACGGGCCAACGTGGTTGCCTCCGCGGGTGACCTAGGTCGGGCCGGTTCGGCTCGACCAGTTTCGAGCTGAACTGGTCCGTTCGCGAGAATATTTTAAGCCCTAAAGTTTTAATTTTCAAATTCGGTTCGGTTTCATTAAACTAGCGTGAACCATTTCAAATTCAATTAATTAATTTAAACCATCCGGAAATTTTTCCACACTAAAGATAGATAAAATTTGGAATAAATTTGTTGTTTGGTAAGCATGATGTGTGATCACATGATCTTTGACAACATATTGCTTTCCACATGATGTATAGCTAAGCCCTCTAGATTTGTATGTTTTAAATTTCTTCTTGCAACCTGCGAGCTGCTAAGTTTTGGGTTGTTGTAAATACGACATGCGTGTCGTGATTTTTGCATTTATTTATTTACTTTAAATTTGGAATCACGAAGACCGACGCAAGATACAAGTCAAGAGGGAGACTCGATGTCTGGAGAAGACTCGGAGATGGAGCAAGCCTGGATCTTGAAGACCTAGTCTTTAGGATCAGTTTTGCTAGAATCCTAAGATCCTTAGGGTGGGCTTAGCTATGCATGTTTTACAGTTACATTTATATGTTGAGAATGTATGAATGTATGGATAGTTTTTATATGCATCAGATTATGTATGTTTAGCTATCACCCACATGCAAAGATTAAAACCAGCATTTAATCAGACTTCCATGTAACTAGTTAAGGGATCATCTTTGCATGGATTTGCAATTGATGATTCCAGTTAAGATTGTATCGCTATACAATCAGACAGTAATAATCCACTTATACGCAAATAATTACAAGTCAAGTGTGATACCATCCAAGTTTGGGCATTCAAAAGGCCTTTGAGCCTATGGATGTCGGTACGCCTCCGCGTAACATTCATAGCGGAGAAGTCTGGATGAGATAGGCAGTTCTATGTGGGTGCGTGCGCCTCCGCGTAGTAGCCACATTAATTCTGTCCATAGTTCAAGCTTGGTAGACTTGTCTACGATTGTCAGCTAGGGCTGATCTAGGGTATCAGTTTAGGGTGTGCCGTGTACTTTTTGTACAAACCCTAGCCAGGAATTACATGGTTTTGTAAATGGATGTATTCCTACCTTGGTGCTCTCAATTGGAGCAGTGAGCCTCCGTTCACTTCAATTGAGGGTATGCGAGGATCCTGGTTCAGATTCAGATAAGTAATTTATAACTAAATGTCCAACTTCAATTTTAATTAATACTGATTAAAATTTTGTTTACTGTGTAGATTAAATGGTAAACACGAATCATTCTGGTAACAGCGCGCGTAGGTTGCTAATCGAGCAAGATAAGCTTAACGACTTTAACTTTCTCAATTGGGACCGGAATCTGAGACTAGTTCTCAAGCACGAACATAAGGATTATATCCTTACCCAGGAACCATCTGCTGAGCCAGCATTGAACGCTGCAAAGGCGCTAGGGGATGCATACTAGAAGTTTCTTAGAGACCGGATTGACGTGCAGTACGTCATGATGGGCAGTATGGTGCCTGACTTGCAGAAGCAGTTCTTGGACATTTTCGACGATCCCAAGGCCTTAATGGCAGAGATCGAGAAAATGTTCAAAGAGAAAGCGTGTGTCGAAAGATATGACACTTTCAGTGAACTGATGTCCTGCAAGCTCAAGGCTGGAGCTCCTGTCAGTCCCCATGTCCTTAAGATAAAATGTCTTATGGAACACTTGACCAGACTCGGTCATGCTGTGGATAAGGAAATGGTTGCAGACTATGTGTTGCACTCACTTCCAGAGACATATCGTGATTTCCTTGGAAATTAAAATACGCATGACATGGGCAAGATTGTGACCGAGCTCCATGGTATGCTCGTAACTGCTGAAAAGAATCTCAAGGGCAATTCCAAGGAGGTTCTTATGGTCAACAAGCTAGTGAGCTTTAAAAAATCCAACTTGGGCAAGGATAAGGCCCCTATACACCTAGCGGGGAAGATTCGACAACCTAAGGGTCCAGCAGCTCCTAAGGCTGTTGACAATCCTAAGAAGGATAACATTTGCTTCTATTGACAAGGGCAGGGGCACTGGAAGAAGGCTTGCAAGAAACATAAGCAGTTTCTAAGGAATAGTGGAGCTTCCACATCTTCAGGATCAGGTATATATGTTATTGAGCCATCTTGGGCCATGCCCTAGAAACGGCCGCATTCATTTTGAATCGGGCTCTTACAAAGGCAATGGAAAGCATTCTATACGAAATATGGAATGGGAAGAAACCCTTATTAACTTTCCTAAAGATTTGAGGATGTGAAGCTTATGTCAAGCGTTTGCTAGACGATAAGCTCGAACCCAAATCAGATAAGTGTGTCTTTGTGGGGTACCCCAAGGAAACAAGGGGGTACTATTTCTACAAACCCAGCTAGAACAAAGTTTTTGTTGCTCTAGGAGAGGTATTTTTAGAAAAGGAATTTATTTCCAAAAGTGCTAGTGGTAGTGTCGTGCATCTTGAAGAAATTCAAGAAGATACGAAACAATCCACTATGCCGGATGTATAAATAACAGGAGCCAGAAGAGGTCATTGATCAAGAAAAAATCCCCACACCTATTCCAGAGGGTCCAAGAAGGTCTGAGAGATCTCGTCAAGCTCCTATCAGATATGGTTTTCTAGCCACTGAAGGAAATGACTTGATATTGGTGGATAAGGATGATCCAGAAACCTACAGACAAGCTTTGGCCAGTCCAGACTCCGAAAAATGGCAGAACGTCATGAATGAGGAAATGAAATCCATGTCTGACAACCAAGTTTGGTGCTTGGTGGATCAAACCCCTGGGATAAAACCCATCGGTTGCAAATGGGTCTATAAACTGAAGACCGACATGGATGGAAAACCTCAGACCTATAAAGCTAGACTGGTTGCGAAAGGCTATCGCCAGATCAAAGGTATCGATTATGACGAGACTTTTTCACCAGTAGCTATGGTCAAATCTATCCGGATCATTCTAGCCATAGCAGCATACTATGACTATGAGATATGACAGATGGATGTCAAAACCGCCTTCTTTAACGGGAACTTAAAAGAGGATGTGTATATGACACAGCTTGAGGGTTTTGTTGATCCAGAGAATCCCGGAAATATTTATAATCTGCTTAGATCCATTGGATTAAAGCAAGCTTCACGGAGTTGGAACCTTCATTTTGATGAAGCCGTAAGGGAATTCGGTTTTATCAAAACGAAAGTGAACCTTGCTTATATAAGAAAGCGAGTGGGAGTAATATTGTATTCCGAGTGCTATATGTCGATGACATATTAATCATCGGGAATGACATCCCAACCTTGCTTGAGGTTAAAGCTTGGTTAGGGAAATGCTTCTCGATGAAAGACTTAGGTGATGCTGCTTTCATTCTGGGCACCAAGATCTACAAAGATCGACCCAAAATAATATTGGGCCTAAGTTAGAGCACTTACATAGATAAGGTGTTAAAAAGATTCTCAATGCTTGATTCTAAAAATGGATAAATACCCATGCGGCATGGCATTAAACTCAGCAAGCAACAGAGTCCTAAGACTCCTGATGAGCTGAGCAAAATGAGTAAGATCTCATATGCTTCGGCTGTGGGATCCATCATGTATGCCATGATATGCACGAGCCCGGACGTCTCGTTCGCACTAAGCTGTACCAGCAGATATCAATCTAACCCAGGCCAGGAGTACTGGATTGCTGTCAAGAGTATCCTCAAATATCTGAGGAGAACTAAAGACGCATTCCTAGTGTATGGTGGGAAGGATGGAGAACTAGCTGTCAAAGGATATGTTGATGCTAGTTTTCAGACAGATCCTGATGATATTAAGTCTCAGGCAGGATTTGTATTCGTGTTAAATGGTGGAGCATTCAGTTGGAAGAGCTTCAAGGATGCCACAACTGCCGATTCTACAATAGAGGCTGAGTACATAGCTGCAGTAGAAGCAGCTAAGGAAGCCGTATGGGTTAGAAGCTTTTGTAACCGGATTAGATGTAATAACGCGAGTGTCTGACCCGGTAAGCTATTTGCGTGACAACACGGGGGCCATAGCGTTAGCTCAAGAGCCTAGATTCCACAACAGAACTAAACACATACAGAGGAAGTATCACATTATCAGGGAATACATTGATAATGGTGATGTGGAGATTACTTACGTACTGACTGATGATAACATTGCTGATCCCCTGACAAAGGCTCTACCGCAGCCTAAGCATGAGGCACATGTGAGGTCTATGGGAGTAGATTGGCACTTAGGTTGGAATTAGGGGCAAGTGGGAGATTGTTAGGATTGTGCCCTAGTCCAATGTAATAAGTTAATCTACATTGTAAATGTCTTATCATTTTTTGATCTTTAAAACGACATTATATTACTAATGTGTTGTAGTAATATATCGAATATAATTTGATCTATATCATTATGTGTATAGTCACTGATAGTAGAACTATAGATCAGAAAGAATTACATTTGATGATTCCTTGATCAGCTAAGCTTCTTTAAGAAGCGATCAGTATGAGAATAACTCCTTGTAATCACATTCTATTGATCTTGGCAAAGTAAGATCCAGAGTTATATCATAGATATCATCAGGGCGATGGTATTGGACGACCCGATGGTGAGTATGCAGCATAGATACTATCAAGAGATACTCACAGATCGTAGCTTGTCATTATATCCTAAGACCAAGAAGTCTTTATGTGCACTTTGTAATGAATCTCAAAGTTTTACCCAGTCTAACTTTACCTGTAAAAGGGTAGCCATGACGGCTCTGATGGGCTTGGTTATGAATTACATGAGTGAACTCGAAAGACGTCTGAGGGATTTATCACTCATACTCCGGTATGGGAAAGATATCTGTTTAGGCCACTTGATGAGTATGACTGAAGGAATAGCATGGCCATGCAGGTGACACCTTTGTATCAGTTTTCAGTCATCTCAGATATCAAGAAATAGTGATTGATAAATTAGGATGACGGTTCTATACCTATTGATCAATCTGGATATCGTCTTGATAAAAGGATAGTGACATGTACGATATCAGGTTAAGTCGAATCGTCGATAATAACGAACGTTGGGTAATCATAATGTCTTGCTAGAGGCCACTTGTTATGGAAAGGGTAAAATAGTAATTTTACCAGTCTGCCAACGGGTCGTGAGCCTAGAGGGTCACACACTTTAAGTACAGTATATAGCAGAACTAGCTTGGATGGAAATTGGGAGAATTCGCTTTTCGATTTAGTAAAATTGAAAATGATTCGGTTGATTTCTGGCCTAGGTTTATTAACCAGACGGTTGAGGAAATCAAATTAAAGAGATAATTGGGCTTAAATCACATTCTTGGTTTTAATTAAGAATGGAGCTTAAGTATAAATAAGAGGTTTTAAGGGGATTTAATTATGTGAGTTAAAAGATATTAAAAATCAGATGTTTTCATATAATTCTAACAGTAAAAACCTCTAGGTTTCGGCCCCCTCCTCTCTATCTAGCTGCCCCTCCCCTCTTCTACCATTGTTGTATTTTTGCTTTTCTTCTACACACAACACTAGTAAACTTGTGTGTAGAAACCTTGGTAAAGGTGTTATGCTTGTGTGGACGATCTAGAGAACACATAAACTTTGTGTTTTAATCGATTTGCAAAAGGTAAATTTCAGATCTGATTTAATTATTTCCATGGTGAAATTTTCACATAAAGATCTATTTTCTTCGAATTTCAAGGTTAATTTTAAGTCCGCTGCATGAATTTAATTGTTTGGAACCCATGGAATTCCTTCAGCGATGAGGTGTCGATCGAAACCTATGTCAAAAAGTCAGATTTTTTACAATTCTAAAAGCCAAAGTTGACCTAATTGGAAGGGGATTCGAGTTTTTGAAAGAAAAATGTTCCACAACAGTTCCAGAGAGTTACCAACGTCCAAGCCCTCCCTTGGAGACCAATTTTGGCTCTCCAAGGGAGGGGATCCATCATCACCACCATCATGGGACGAAGCAAAGGAGGCATGAAGATACAAGGGACACCGAGATTGGAGAGTTTGTAATCTCCCACATCCTTTGTGGGTGTTGGGTTTTTTATCGCCTTTCCCTTTCTTGAATCTTGTAATTCCTTGTCTTTTTTATGCTTGAGCACCATGATTTAGGGCTACAAACCTTAGATCATGGGTGCTAGACCTTGTGACTTAACGTTATCCCGAGTTTATAATTATTTGGCTAATTGACTGCATGCTGAATTGATTCTACTTTGTGATTATATTATGAGCATTGAATTGACGACTTGATGTTTATACTTTGGGTTCGAGGCCAGCTCCGAGAGGAGTGGTAGAGAACGGATCTAAGAAGGTCGAGATGTCGGACTCTTAGAGTCGATGTCTCGGTTCGAAAATTTTTGTTCGTACTGCGGTTAGCCTTGAGCCATGGGTTCACTTGAAAGAGCCACACCTGCATTGAGTGACATTGTGCAAATGTGGAAGACTCATCTGGATTCGCGAGATTCGGGCCAATTAGGATCTACTCACTATCGAGCGACGGGTAGAGAATTTATAACATAGGCCAATTTGTGCATGTTAAGAGTAACTAACTGATTGAACTTAGAATTACAGATATATTGTGATTTATTGATGTATTATTTCTAAAAGTATGTATGGTTGTCTCAATTTATTTTGTGCTTCACTTTGAATGCTAAGGTCGCTACTTAGGGTTCATCCTTTTAATTCCTAATCGATGATGAGAGGTGGGGTTGGGAGTTGACATAGAAAATTGGAAGATATCGGTAATGTAGAGTCTTTCTCTTGGTTCGACAATTGTTGAACTTACAGATGTTGAGGACCGGTTGTGAAAACTCCTAAGAGGGTCATCGGTCTGAAATTAGGCGTTGCCCAATGTCAAGAGGCATGTAATGTGTTCAAAACATAGGCCAAATGAATTGCATGCTTAAGATTTAATTATCCATTAATTGTGGGAGAGTTGTTGGTTTAGTGCCCTTGGTTGTTCGACTTCTTGTGTGAATCCCTCCTCTTTATTATTTTTGCATTTAACTTTTTTGTTCATTTCAACTAAAAACTCCAAAAAGAGTTATTATTTTATTTTATCGTGTGTTTGTGCCGGGAAAGAGAGCACGAAATGTCCATGTATGAGACCCCTATTTGGTCCCTGTGGAGTCAACCCGGACTTTAGCCGGAATATAAATTTACTTGATAATGATCGTGTCTGGTGCGCGAAGCCCTGAGGTGTGCGTGGTGCGTGCGCGCCTCTGCGGCCCATCAAGTTGGCGCCGTTGTCGGGGATTGTCAATCAGGGTAAATTAGGGTTAATATTATGTTAGGCCAATTAGGGCTAGTATTATGGAAAGCCCATTAGGGTTTAGGTTTGAGTATTAGGGTTTCCTAGTTTGATTTATATTCCTATTGTTCCCTATATAAAGGAACCTCCTCTATGTAATTCACAACCAATTTGAGAAAGCGAGTACAATAAAATACATATCGTTTCATAAAGATTGTCATGGTATCAGAGCCTTTCTTAATTTTTTTCTGATCTTGGTTCAATTTTCGAGCAAGTTTTGCTTTGCCCACTCGTTAATTATGTTTTAGCGGGTGGGCGAGGCATTATAAATCCGTCATCCGCCATCCACCAGCATCATCCGCCATCCAGATCCGTGATCCGTCATCCGATAATCCGTCATCCGATCATCCGTCATCCGTCATCTGTCATCCAATCATCCGTCATTCGTAATCCGCCATCTGTCATCCGCCATCTGTCATCCGCCATCTGCCATCCACCATCCGTCATCCGTCATCCGTCATCTACCATCCACATCCGCCATCCGATCATTCGTCATCCGCCATCATCCGTCATCTGATCATCCACCATCCAGATCTGTCATCCGATCATCTGCTATCATCCGTTCATCCACCATCCAGATCTGTCATCCGATCATCCGCCATCATCCGTTCATCCACCATCCAGATCCGTCATCCAGTATTCGATCATCCAGTTTCCTTGCTACCTCATTTGCTCCAATACCCCGTTTGCTACTCTGATTTTTCGGCCAATTTCCTTTTTCATTTACATGATTTGGGTATTTACTCGAGACGATTTGGTTTATTTCCTATTATTAGCCTCTCTTAAATGTGGGAGGATGTGCTAAAGCCGTAGCGCATTCGGTATCTATCTCTAAATTCGGTATTTCCGTATTCGGTCTCTACTTCGGTATTCAACTCGGTATCCGTGGTCTCCGTATTCGGTGTTCAACTCGGTCTCCACGGTCTCCGTATTCGGTATTCACATCGGTTTCCAGTTCCGTCTCTGGTCTCCGTATTTGGTTTCAATATTGGGTATCAATCCCCAAAGCCTTAAGGCTCCGGTCTCCTTCAGAATTGGGTGTAAATTCCCAAAGCCTTCAGGCTCAGGTCTTCGTCTTCGAGTTTCGAGTTCAAGCACCAGTCATCGTCACTTTACCATCATTGCCGCCACTGCATCAGTTTTTTTTCGTAGTCAAATAAATGTTGTTCGACCCACATCAATTTGAGGGGGGGTGTCAATCAGGGTAAATTAGGGTTAATATTATGTTAGGCCAATTAGGGCTAGTATTATGGAAAGCACATTAGGGTTTAGGTTTGAGTATTAGGGTTTCCTAGTTTGATTTATATTCCTACTGCTCCCTATATAAAGGAACCTCCTCTATGTAATTCACAACCAATTTGAGAAAGCAAGTACGATCAAATACATATCGTTTCATAAAGATTGTCAGGGATCAAACAGTTCTTACTCAATTAAGTATATTTGAGTTGCAAGTTTTTGCATTTTAACGTTTAAGAACGAAAATTCTAAGAAAATCGCGTTGTTCTTCCCGCATGTACCAGTTAGTGCATGACCAGGTCATCTGGACCTCCTTAACACGAAATTAATTTGGAGATAGAAGCTCTCTGCAGGAAGAATAACGCAAACAAGAGATGATCCGTCGCAATCAACAGAATGAACAGGGGGCACAAAATCAACAAGGGGTACTGAATCAAGCTGATGAACAAAACCCACCCCGTCTGATAGATCAGGACGAAGAATTGGATAATCAGGACTATGTGGATGATGAGAACCTCAGATTTAATAACCAATAGCCTGAGGTTAATGAAAACGGGAATCAGGTCATAATTCCACCACCTGGGCAACTGCCAGGCCATGGTGAAGGAATGAGAAATCTCAATTGTAACCCTCCTCAACTCAGATATCAAGAAAGGTTGTCAGCTCAAGGACAGAGGGGAAGATATCCCCACATACAACTCCGTCAGCAACCTATTCTACCGAGAAACTTGGAGATCAGACCAGTAATGGTGAATATGTTGTCTACAATATTTTAGTTCAATGGCCTAGCTTAGAAGACCCACATGATCATTTAGAGAACTTCACAGGAGTATGTGAATCAGTAGGATGTCGTTGACCTCCCGACCAAGTAAGGTGCAGACTCTTCCGGTTTTCTTTAGCAGGAGGAGCAATGGCATGGTATAACAAATTACCTCGAACAACAAAGGAAAATTGGGAGTTGCTCGAGGAACTCTTCCTCGCAAAAAACTTCCCCATGCAGAGAACATCAGAACTGCGAACTAATATTTTCTGATTCCAGCAACTCGAGGGGGAGTCGCTTTATGATGCATGGGAAAGATTCAAATCTCTCCTGGAGAGATGCCCGGATCATGATGTCACACCCCGGTCGTTGAACCAATTTTTTTGTGAGGGGTGTTTCCCCGAAACCCAAATGGTATTGAATTCAGCAGGTAATGGTACCTTGTTGCTTCAAAGAACACCAGAAGCGATATATCACCTAATATAACTGTGGGCAAAGGCAAACCACCAGTGTTTTGGAGAGAAATGCCGAGGAGCTAGGCAAGTGGCATCTGTAAAAAAATAAAGATGACACAACAGAACAAGACGCCAAGATGGATGAGATTTTGTCTCACATTAGAGAGGGGAATCAGGTTGCTCAGGTGGACAGCCTAGATGAGGACCAGTGTTCAACCATGTGACCGCACAGAATGAGAATGACCGTTATCAGAGGAATAATAATGGCAGAAATGCCGATTATGGGAATCAAAGTGACACGGTCAAGAATCAATTTGTGGGATCAGGAAACAATAATCAAAACTCAGAAGGCTTCGGTAATTATGGAAGCTTCTCCAGACAGCCATACCTCGACCAAAGAGGCAATGAAAATTATGGAAATAAGAACAACGCCACCAGACCCCAATACAACAATGTTGGATGTAATTATGGTAGAAACCAGGGTAACTACGGTGGCGAAAATCAACAGCAGCGGTTTAATCAGAACCAGAACCGAAATTAGAATCAACCCGCAGTTACATCTAATAACAGTGCTATGAATGAGTTGAAAGAGATGATGGCAGGATTCATGAGAACCAAAACCGAGGAGAACCGAAATTAGAATGTGAACATAGACCGGTTAAGTCAAGAGATGACCAGTGTGACAGCTGCAGTACGAAACATCGAAGGACAATTGGCCCAAAACATTGTTCTAAGAGAAAGAGGAGGACTGCCAAGCAACACTGAAGATCCTAGAAATCATGGTAATAATGTGAAAGCCATCACTCTACGCAGCGGTGTTACATTACCTGAACATGCATATGGTCAGAAAATCCCGGAACCGGTTGAAATAGAAGAACCGGAACCCGAAGAACTCAACAATGAAGAAATTATTGCTGAATTTGCAAAGGAAGCTGAGGATGAATGGCATGAAGAAAAAAATCAGCCGCCTGTGAAACCTAAAAGGTAGAACCTTATTTAGCACCTCCTATCAGACCCCCATATCCTGTGCAGGTTAAGAAGAACAAAGTGGATGCTGCACAATTTGCTAAGTGCATGACTGTTCTCAGCCAACTAACAGTCAATATTCCACTGGTTGAAGCCTTGGGAGAAATTCCCAAATATCATAAATTTTTTAAGGAGATCTTGTCAAGTCGGGAGAGGATATAGGAATGTTCTCAAATCAAGCTCAATGAGGAGTGCAATGCTATAGTACTCAACAAGTTGCCCAAAAAGGCGAAAGATCCGGGCAGTTTCACCATGATAGCATTTTGTGCCCTAGTCCAATTGATATTAGCCTGTAAACGTCTATGTACATTATCATCGTTTGTGATATATATAAAACGGCTTTGTATTACTTATGTGTTGAAGTAATATGTTAAGCATGATCTGATTTATGACCACTAAAGTGGTAGAACAATAAATCTGTACGGATCACACTTAACGAGTCCCTGGTCAAAATATGCTTCCTTAGAAGCGACCAGTATGAGGATGGTTCTTAATAACGTAGTTCTACTTGTCATAGGGATGAGGGATCCCAGAATCATATCATAGATATCATGAGGTGATTGATATCGGACGACCCGCTTTGAATAGTGTTTTCATAGATTAAGCCATGAACATATTCAAATGCGATAGCTTGTCATGATATCCTTAGACCGAGGAGTCTTTGTGATCACTATGCAATAAACGTGCGGCTTTAACTTGCGCCTAACGCTTTCTGTAACAGGATTGCAATAACGGGCATGATTGGGTGGCGGAACGGGTTGCATGAGTGACACGAAAGATGGCTAAGGGATTTATCCCTCATACTACGGTATGGGAAAGATATTCGTTAAAAGGCCTCTTGATCGAGACTGACTGAGAGTAAGAGCATGGCCATGCCGGTGATACGGGTTATCAGTTCTCAGCCATCTCACATATCAAGTAACAATGATTGATTAAACAAGGGTGACGACTCTATGCCTTGTGATCAATCAGGATATCTAGAGATAATAGGATAGTGACTTGTACGCACAAGGTTAAGTCGAATCATCGATCGTCATGCACCTTGGGTAATCATAACGTCTTAGTAGAGACCACTTATGATGGATCGGACAAGAGCGATCTTTTGCGCCGATCTGCCAACAGTGGCATGAGCCTAGAGGGTCACACACATTCAAGACGGATAACTTGAGACAAGGAAACCTTAACGTTTCTTGAGGAGCAATACATGGACAAAACTGGAGGTTTTGTGCCATGGGTTCAGTTTGAGAGAATAATTAGAGAATCGAGAAAACTGAGTTTTTTCGTCGATGTCGCGTCGGACTTTGTTTGATAAGTAACGACAAAAAGGGTCGGGCGACTTTTGGACACGGCACGAAACCACATGGGCGAGCCCATTGGGCTCGGCCCATGAGGTCTCATGGCCGGCCCCAAACAAGGGCCCAATAAGCCCTCTTGGTTGGCCCACATGGTGGGTCCACGTGTGGGGGCCACACAACACCATGCTTAGTTGGTGATTGTGGATTAAGAGGTGAGTGATTTAAGGGATATGGGTTAAAGCACCTTTAAGCCCATACCAATCACTTTTGACCCATACTTGTGAGTTGGATGATGAATTGAAATACAAGACATTAATTCATTAATCAAAATCATCACACAACTCACAATTCTCTCTCTCTCTCTCTTGCTTGGCCGGCCACCTTGCTCTTCCTCTTCATCTTGCTCTCTTGTTCTTCATTTAATTGTTCTAGTAGGGAATTAAGTGAAGGATCATCAAGATCATCCCCTTGGTGTGGACTTGCTTTAGAGAAGAAGATCCAAAAGTTCTTCTTTAATTGATTCAACAAAGACTTAAAGGTAAACATCTTGTGGAATAGATTTTGCTTTGGAATTTAATTGTTTATGTTTTTGGACAAGGTTTGGAGTAGATTTTATTATAATACTTCCGCTATCTCGACGATCTAGAACGCTCCAAAACCCTACACACCATCCCTGCGGCAATTAGGAATCATCAAGGGATGGCGTCATTATGTGACTTAGGCACAAGCATAAATCTGATGTGTTTCTCAGTTTACAACCAGCTCAAAATAGGAAACATGAAGAAGACGTCTGTTTCTCTACACTTGGCTGACAGAACTGTGGTATACCCTGAAGGAGTAGTCGAAGATGTGCTGGTAAGAGCCAGTAAATTCATATTCCCAGCTGATTTTGTTGTGCACGATTTCCCAGCAGATAAAGCAGTGCCACTATTCTAAGGAAAACCTTTCTTGGCAACAGCTGACACAATTATCAAAGTCAAAGAGGGCATCCTAGAGATGAGAGTTGGGCAAGAAAAGGTGGTGTTCAACATGGCTAAGGCATTAAAAACCCCGGATACAGAATTCCATTCTTGCTCGCAAATCGATATAGTGGAAGAATCAGTTTTAGAGCAATTGTCAAAAGTATTGGAGGATGATGATAAAACCCTATGTGACATCTATACAGGAAAGGGCACCAAGATGGACAAAATTCTGCGAGAGAGGCTGAGTATAAAGCCAAATATAGGATGCATGAGGGTTGGACCACTGTTTGATGCTGACCGGAAGATGCAGGAGAAGAAGCCATCACTGGTAGAGGCACAGGAAATTGAGTTGAAAGCATTACCTGATCAACATAAGTATGTATTCTTTGGTGAAGGCACTGCCTTGGCAGCAATTATATCATCAAGCCTTCCGGTGGAGCAAGAAACGAAGTTGATAGAGGTATTAAAGCAACACAAATGGGTAATAGGGTGGAGCATAGCTGACATCCAAGTAATTAGTCCATTGATCTATCAGCACAATTATTCTCAAAGATGAGAAGAAGACCGGGCTTGAGCCTCAAAGGCGCCTACGTACCCGTATGATGGGATCAAAGCCCACGTAATTCGACGAAAGTGATCCCGGGATAATTTTGGCAAGAAAGGAAGAAGAAGGAGAGCTTGTTCTTCAATGGAGGAAGAATTTCTTCTTGCTGAAAATGGGAGAGCTCTTCAACATGAGAGAGAGAGAGCCTTTTCTTATGATGAAATGGTCTTCCCTCTTGATTTTTGAAAGATGTGATCATGATTAGAGTATATATCAAGTGGTCCTTTCAAAACAACTCCCATTTGCCCATACTTAACCCATACTCACCACATCACAATCCTTATCTCTACCACCTAACCAAGCATGGTGGATAATTGTGTGGACCCACTAATGGGCCGGCTACCTTAGGCCTTATGGGCCGAAACCCAATTGTTTCGGCCATGTGGTCCCGTATCGTGTCCAATTATTATCCGACCTTTCCTTGTCTCTCAAAATCCATATCTTATGTGTGTGACCCTTTAGGCTCATGCCATCGTTGGCGGATCAACGTAAAATTTTAGTTTACCCAATCCATCATAAATGGCCTCTAGTAAGACTTTATGATTACCCAACATGGATGATGATTGATGATTCGATTTAACCTCATGTAGTACAAGTCGTTATCCTTTTCTCGCCGGGTATCTAGATTGATCATAAGGCATAGAGACGTCACCCTTATTTAATCAATCTCTGTTTCTCGATTGTTGAGATTACTGAATACGGATAACTCGTATAATTGGTATGGCCGTGCACTCTCTTTAGTCAATCTCTATCGAGTGGCCTAAGTAGATACCTATCCCATACCGTCGTACGAGGTATAAATCCCATAGCCGCCTTTCGTATTACTCATGCAGTTCGTCCCCGTGTCAATCATGTCCATTATGGTTGTCCTGTTACGGACTACGTTAGGAACAAATCAAACGTGGATGTTTACTGCATAGCAATCAAAAACACTCCTTGATCTAAGGATACAACGACAAGCTACCACAACTGAATGTGTTCATGACTATATCTATGCAACACCATTCAGAGCGGGTCGTCCAATATCACTTCCCAAGTGATATCTATGATCTGATTCCGGGATCCCATCTCAATGGCAAATAGAACTATACCATAAAGAATCATCCTCATACTTGGTCGCTTCATTGAAGCATATTTGACCAGGGACCCGTTAAGTGTGATCCGTACTGATATATGGTTCTACTACTTTAGTGGACATATATCAGGTCATAGTTAACCTATTACTTCAACACATAATTAATATAATACCCATTTTATATATTGCAAACGATGATTAATATATACAGACATTCACAGACTAATACAATTGGACTAGGGCATAAATATGCTTACAATCTCCCACTTGCCCCTAGTTCCAATCTAAGCCCCAGTCTATACCAATTGACCTCACATGCTCTTCATGCTTAGGTTGAGGAAGAGCCTTAGTCAAAGGGTCGGCTGTGTTATCATCTGATGCAACGCAAGTGATCTTCACATCACCCCTCTCGACGATTTGTCGTATCAAGTGATATTTTCTAGGTACATGTTTGGATTTGTTATGTGTTCTGGGCTCTTTAGCTTGCTCAATTGCCCCTGTGTTGTCACAAAATAAGCCTACTGGATCATACGCGTTTGGCATTACGTCTAACCCGGTTATGAAGCTTCTGATCCGTACAGCCTCCTTTACTGCTTCTGAGGCAGTAATGTACTCAGCTTCCGTTGTAGAAGCAGCTATGGAATCCTACTTCTTGCTCTTCCAGCTAAAAGCTCCTCCAATCAACATGAATACATATCCTGGCTGACTGTTATAGTCATCAGGATCTGTCTGGAAACTAGTGTCAACTTAATCGTTGACCTCGTGCACAAGAAAGGCGTCATTAGTTTTCCTCAAAATTAAGGATCGCTTTGACCGTAATCCAGTGTTCCTCACCGGAGTTAGACTGATGTCAACTGGCACAACTTAAGGCAAACGAGACGTCCGGTCTCGTCCAGATAATGTCATACAAGATAGATCCTATAGCCGAAGCATATAGGATCTCCGTCATTCATTTCAGCTCATCAGATGTCGCCGGACACTGATGGTTGCTAAGCGCTATGTCATGTTGTATGGGTAAGAATCCTTTCTTGGAATCAAGCATTGAGAACCTACTCAATACCTTGTTCACAGAGGTGCTATGGCACAACCCCAAGACCCGCTTGGTGCGATCTCTACATATCTTGATCCCAAGATGTAAGAGGTATCGCCTAAGTCAATCATTGCGAAACACTCGCCTAACCAAGCCTTTGTCAAGAGCAAGGTTGGGATGTTGTTTCCAATGAGTAATATGTCGTGGACATATAGCATCATAAAGATTATCTTATTTCCATCCGTCTTCTTGTAAACGCTAGGCGCATCTTCGTTCTTGATAAAGTCGAACTAATTATTAGCTTTATCAAAACTTAGATTCCAATTCCGCTACGTGTCACCCAACCATGTCTTATAGTTGGTACTGTCCATGCCTTCTCGAAAGGTGGTGGGCTTATCAACTTGATCCACCAATACCAGCTCGTCACCTTAAGTCACATAAATTCCATATCTCACATGTGGACGACTGGTCCTTTCTGATCGCCTTGGACCGTCCTGAAGAACTGCAGTGGGTGGTTCCTGCTCTACTAACTGCTCTAGCTCTAACTCTTCTACAGGGCTTTCTAGTGGTTCCCGAGAAACTACATCCTCTGGAATATCATTGAGATCTATAGTTCTCCCATTGCCTTCGTCAGAGCCCGATTCATAATGAATGCGACTGTTTTTGAACATAATCCTCGAAGGAGATTGGGAGATTAGAGTAACTCATCATGGAACGAACCATATCCCACAATATTCGATTCCAGCCTTCAGACAAACCATCCTGTTGCGGTGTTCCTGGCGGAGTCCACTCTGATAAGATCCCATATCCCTCAAGATGATCATGAAACTCTGTGGAGAAGTATTCTGCACTTTGATATAAACAAAGTGCCTTAATACTTTTCCCGAGCTGGTTTTGTACTTCAGTCTTAAACTCTTTGAATTTATCAAAAGTGTCAGACTTATGTCTTATTGAATAGACATAATCAAATCTACTGCAATCGGCAGTAAAAGTGATAAAGTAACTTAAACCACTCATGGCGAGTGAACTCACCTCTACCGATGAAGGGTGCTCTAGTCATTTTGCCCATCAAACAAGCCTCGCACCCTTCATCGAATAGAATTCGAATGGACTTAGAAGTCCGCACTTGTGAAGTGCTGAAATGCGCTTCTCATTTATGCGACTCAAATGACAATGTCATATTAGAGTTTTGTTTAATTCATCGGATTTAAACCTCTTAGTATTAACGTTATATTATGAGCTTAAGTTTTCCATATTCAATATGTATAAACCACCGACTTTATTAGAACTTACATAAGTATGTAATACACATTATGAAGTACTAATACAAGTCTACTGGACAAAACAAGAATAATGGAGCCTACAGCAGTTGCGGCAACCCTGATTCTGTTCCCAACTCTTAGGTCCATCTCTTGTTTCCCATAATCTCTTCTACCTTCAAGTTTCTGTTCATCCGTACAGATTCATGCCCGATATAAAAACCCATCAATTGGAAGTAGAAAGATTAAGCTCAATAACGAGAATACCAAAAGGCATGGTGTTTGGATTTTGTGCCCTAGCACAATGTATATTTCAATCTACTCATGTAATAAGATTATTAGTTGAAATAAAATCGACATTTATATTACTAAGTGTTGTAGTAATATCTTAAGTATGATTTGATTTGTATCATTGATGTGTCAACACATAATAGTAGATCTACAGATCAGATAAAATCACACTTAATTTGTCCCCGATAAGAATAGCTTCATAAGAAGCGATCGGTATGTGGCTAACTCTAAATGATCACACTCTACTGATCATGGCCAGAAGGAGGCCGGAGTTAGGTCATAGTATCGCCAGACGGGGTGATATAGGACGACCCGATCATGAGTATTTTATAAGGATTTTGAGGTTAATATCTAGTTATGGGCATGAAATTAATTGATTGGAACCCTCAAAATTCCTTCACATGGATCCACCACCCTTCTTCAGATCATCCTGGAACTTCTTGTAGTCTCTTTTCCAATGACCGGGCTGTTGGCAGTAGAAGCAGACTGATTCCCTTTCTTTTTAGCCTCCCCGACTTTAGGAGGTTTAGGAACCTAAGCCAGTCTCATCTTTGCTGCCGCGTGCATAGGGGTTTTACCCATATTACCTCCAGCTCTCTTTAAAAGCTGGATCCCTATCTGACCATTTGTACATCCCTCGGTATAAGGTTGACGTTCTTCTCAACCGTTACACGCTTTCATTGCAACTCTAAGATGATCTTGTTCATATCATGCATATTATAGTTCATAAAAAAGCTATCATAAGCACGAGGAAGGGATTGTAGAACGAAGTCTACAATGTCATCTCCTGTCCCATCCAAAGACTCGGTCTTGTCAGTTGTTCGAGATGTCCCTTCAACTTTAGGACTTGGGGACTAATAGAGCTGCCTGTTGACATTTTGCTGGACATGAGTTCCTTAAGAATGACAAATCTTTCGAGTCGAGCCTTCTCCTTGAACGTAACCCTTATTTGCCTCAGCATGGCAAAAGGGTCCTCGGATAGTTCCATAAACTACTTTTGGAGGTCTCCCTCCAAGAAACCGAACATCACATACGCCACATCCCCATGATCGCTAAGGTGCTTCCTGAATACATCCTTAACGACCCTTATGGCGTTGAGTGTTGGTTCCCCAGGGATAGCCTAGTCAAGGACGTATTCCTTGCGTTCCAACTTGAACACAAGTCGTAATTATCCTCCATTTATCAACAAGAGGAAAGTAAATTTAACCAGAAAGTTGAATAAATTTACGAAGATCCTGAATAAACATCAACGATTCGATTCTAAGTTAATAGAGTTAAAAACCAAGACCCGGGATTCATGATTCGAAGTACGCTAAGGCGCACCGCTCCGACTCACTTATTTAGGTAGGACATGCATCCAATTACAACCAAAACCAATGCAATTGGGTCCAATTACAACCCGTGTAATTCTTGGCAAGGGTCTGTACTATTGTACACGACATACTCTTTCTGACACCCTGGCTTGACCCTGGTCGAGAATCGCAGTCAAGTCAACCAAATCAAGTATGCTTATTTCGATACAGATGCTCCGCTAAGGCGCACGACATCTAGATAAAAATGCAGCAAATTTTTATAGAGCGCACTCTCGAAGATGCTCCACTAAGGCGCACGACATCAACAGAGTGGAGAACTATACAAGCTTATGATTTTGGGTTGGTGTCTCATGTGACTTGAAGTTATTTGTGATTGGTTGTGTTTAATTTAATTATGTTTAATACAATTACGAACGCGTCAATTGATCTCACATTATCTTCTTTAAAACCGTCATTTGCAAACCGTGCAAAACGTTTTCAAATTAGAACGCATCCATCACAACCCATGCAATGATGGTTCACAATGCTTTAACATGCAAACAATTAATCAGGTTTTAATCTTTGCATGTTGGTGATAGCTTAAACTAAAATTAAGCTAAGCATGCTCGCAAATAAATTTATCATACAAATAAATTCTAGCATGCATCAAAGCGTTAAATATGCATAAATAGCCCAAGCTAAGGTCCTAAGTGTTCTATGATACGAAAATTCCTTGAGCTCTTCTTGTCATCACCACTTAGGTCGCTCCCACTAGCCCGTGGACGTCCTCCAAGATTGTCACTGTTCTCAGTTTCCATCCTTCTCGACTTAAGCAATTAATTACAATTAATACTCGGTTCATAGACCCGATGTAAGAATAATTACACGCTACTACTAGCGGTTCGCAGCCCGCATAAAATAATATTTACACGCTACAATCTAAGGGTACACATATCGTATACAAGCGGTAAATAATTAAATGCTCTAGTGGGCTACCTAAGCACCATACATAGCAACACATCACACAAGCATGTTATCAAACAAGATGCATTTCCGGTTTTATTCTTATGCCTAAGTTGCTCAGTCGGGTTTATCGAAACTAGACCTTTTCGAAAAGACGATTTATCAAAACCGTTCAAATCTGAAAAATTTTCAAAACATTGGATATCGGGTTTGTGCCAGGGATCAAACACCGTGCGAAAAACCACCCGAGCCCCAAGGCCAATATGCCGAAGCCCAATGGGCCAAGCCGATAACAACGACGCGCTAGGGTTCGACAACCCTAGCCATCGTGTCTCTACCGTCGGCCTTGGCCACAAAGTTACACGTGCTAGGGAAGGGACGGGTTGGCCACATGACCATGGCAATCCAATGGTCCACGGCCCAGTCCAGCTCCGGCAAGCTAGAGCCCCCTCCCGGTCATCCTTCTCGGCTCCCCGAGAGTCCCGTTCCGGTGACCGGACAAATCCAATTTATTTCAAAATTTCAGTTTTGATATTTTCTCCAAAACTTCATTTTTCATGGCATTTTAACCCATATACGAAAAATAAATAAATTGGAACCAACTAGCATGTTAAAACACTAATAAAACTAAAATAAACAAGGATCTCGGAGGGTAGACTGCCTCTGATACCATTGTAGGGTTCCTGGGCATCCATATCAGAGTCACCGCAGCGAAAGCAAGACTAAACAACCCCGAACCTTCACAAGATCAACTACCCAAGTTAGATCCAAAAGCAAAAGAATTTTTGGGTTTTACCGTGAATCTGCCCTGCAGAAAAAACGTGACTTTGGAGCTTCATATCAGGAGCTATAGATTCTAAATGATTCGGGTCGTTTTGGAGAGTAAATCCCAACCAATTATCTACAACCTTCATTGTTTGCACCACGTCCAGTTCGGACGGCATGACCTCCGTCTGAAGCAAAACATTTTTCCCATCTGTGTTGGACAGATTCTGCAGACAGTCAGCTTTCCGGGATAGTATGTCCCAAACCGACCCTCTTTTGGAAAACTGATATTTCACAAAAGAGGTAGCCATTTGAGTCTTCTTTCATTTCCTGCTAGTTTCAGGTCGGTCGGAGGTCGGACCATGGAGCTATGGCTCACGGCCTTTTGGTCTCCGGAATGACAGTTTCTTCGGTTGAGGCTGGTACCAACGAGAGAGACCACTGGATATATCAAGACCGGGCTTGAGCTTCCAAGGAGCCTACGTACCTGTATGACAAGATCAAATCCCACGTAGTTCGGCTAAAATGATCCCGGGATAATTTTGGCAAGAAAGGAAGAAGAAGGAGAGCTTGTTCTTCAATGGTGGAAGAACTTCTTCTTGTTGAAAATGGGAGAGCTCTTCAACGTGAGAGAGAGAGCCTTTTCTTATGATGAAATGGTCTTCCCTCTTGGTTTTTGAAAGATGTGATCATGATTAGAGTATGACTCAAGTAATCCTTTCAAAACAACTCCCACTTGCCCATACTTAGCCCATACTAACCACATCACCATCCTTATCTCTACCACCTAACCAAGCAAGGAGGATAATTTTGTGGACCCACTAATGGGCCAATAATGGGCCGGCCACCTTGGGCCTCATTGGCCGAAGCCCAATTGCTTCAACCATATTGTCCCGTGCCGTGTCCAATTATTATCCGACCTTTCATTGTCTCTCAAAATCCATATTCTATGTGTGTGACCCTTTAGGCTCATGCCATCGTCGGCGGATCGACGTAAAATTTCATTTTACCCGATCCATCATAAGTGGCCTCTAGTAAGACTTTATGATTGCCTGACGTGCATGATGATCGATAATTCGATTTAACCTCATGTAGTACATGTCACTATCCTTTTATCGCCCGGTATCTTGATTGATCATAAGGCATAGAGATGTCACCCTTATTTAATCAATCTCTGTTTCTCAATCTGTGAGATTACTGAATACGAATAACCCGTATCATTGGCATGACCATGCACTCCCTTCAGTCAATCTCTATCGAGTGGCCTAAACAGATACCTATCCCATACCGTAGTACGAGGGATAAATCTCTTAGTCGCCTTTCGTATTACTCATGCAGTCCTTCCCTGTGTCAATCATGTCCGTTATGGTTGTCCTGTTATAGACAATGTTAGGAACAAGCCAAACACGGATGTTTACTGCATAGCAATCACAAAGACTCTTTGGTCTAAGGATACAACGACAAGCTACCACAACTGAATGTGTTCATGACTGTATCTATGCAACACGATTAAGAACGGGTCGTCCAATATCACTTCCCAAGTGATATCTATTATCTGATTCCTGGATCTCATCCCAATAGAAAATAGAACTATACCATAAAGAATCATCCTCATACTTGGTCTCTTCAATGAAGCATATTTGATCAGGGACCCGTTAAGTGTGATCCTTACAGATATATAGTTCTACTACTTTGATTGACATATATATATGATCCTACTAAACCTATTACTTAAACACATAAGTAATATAATGCTGATTTTATATATTACAAACGATGATTAATATATACAGACATTTACAGACTAATACAATTGGACTAGGGCACAAAAATGCTTACATAGTTGTGATGCCGCCTAACTGGAGTAGACCTTTCGAGGTCATGTGTGATGCAAGCGAACAAGGAGTTGGAGTGGTGTTGGATCAGAAGCATAACAACATGTTCCGGGTAATCTATTATGCTAGTAATACGTTGACAGGAGCATAATTAAGTTATAAAGTGACCGAGAAGGAACTGCTGGTTGTGGTGTATGCATTAGAAAAATTCCACCCTACCTGTTAGGAGTTAAAATAGTGTTGTAGAGTTGGCAATTCCTGCTTGCTTAAAGCTTATCCAGCTGAAAGCGCCACCATTCAACACAAAATATATCCTGACTGAGTTTTAAAGTCATCTAGATATGTCTGAAAACTAGCGTCAACATGTCTCTTGACTGCTAGTTCTCCATCCTTCCCGCCATACATTAGGAATGAGTCCTTAGTCTTCCTCAAATATTTGAGGATACTCTTGACAGCAGTCCAGTGTTCCTGGCCTGGGTTAGATTGAAATTTGTTGGCACAGCTTAGCGCGAACGAGACGTCCAGTCTCGTGCATATCATGGCATACATGATGGATCCCACAGCCGAAGCATATGGGATCTTACTCATCCTGCTCAGCTCATCAGGAGTACTAGGACTCTGTTGCTTGCTGAGCTTAATGCCATGACGCATGGGTATGTATCCCTTCTTAGAATCAAGCATTGAGAATCTTCTCAACGCTTTATCTATGTAAGTGCTCTGACTTAGGCCCAATATCCTTTTGGGACGATCTCTGTAGATCTTGATGCCAAAAATAAAAGCAGCATCACCTAACTCCTTCATCGAGAAGCATTTCTCTAACCAAGCTTTAACCTCAAGCAAGGTTGGGATGTCATTCCCGATGATCAATATGTCATCGACATACAACACTATGAATACAATGTTACTCCTACTCGCTTTCTTATATACGCAAGGCTCACTTTCATTCTTGATGAAGCCGAATTCCCTTACAGCTTCATCAAAACGAAGGTTCCAACTCCGTGAAGCTTGCTTTAATCCATAAATGGATCTAAGCAGCTCACAAATCTTTCTGTGTTTCTCTGGATCAACAAAACCCACAGGCCGTGTGATATACACACCCTCTAGTAAGTCCCTGTTAAGGAAGGGATTTTGACATCCATCTGCCATAGCTATGGCTAAGAATAATTCGGATTGATCTGACCATTTCTACTGGTGAAAAGATGTCATCATGATCCATGCCTTGAATTTGACGATAACCTTTTACAACCATCGTAGCCTTATTGGTCTGAGGATTTCCATCCATGTCGATCTTGATCCTATAGACCCACTCAGAACCGATGGGTTTTATCCAAGGGGTTTGATCAACCAAGCTCCATACTTGGTTGTCATACATGGATTTCATTTCCTCATTCATGGCATTCTGCCACTTTTCGGAGTCTGGACTGGCCAAAACTTGTCTGAAGGTTTCTAGATCATCCTGATCCACCAATATCAAGTCATTTCCCTCAGTGGCTAGAAAGCCATATCTGATGGGAACTTGACGAGATCTTTCAGACCTTCTTGGACCATCTGAAACTTCTGTAAGGATTGATTCTTCATCTACGACCATTTGAGGCTCCAGTATTTCTACATCCTCCATAGCAGGCTCCTGAATTGCTTCAGGATGTTCTGTACCCTCTCGAATTTCTTCGAGATGCACGGGACTCCCACTAGCTGTTTTGGAAATTAATTCTCTCTCCAAAAATACCCCTCCTCGAGCAACAAAGACTTTATTCTCGCTGGGTATGTAGAAGTTGTATCTCTTAGTTTCTTAAGGATACCTTGTGAAGACACACTTGTCTGCTACCCAAATCTTCAGGATAAACATATTAGGATATTTCCCACACCATATATGACTATGGTCCATTTCTTATTTGGCTACTGTGTGAAGGCGCACGCATCCAAATATAACTGACCATCTCATCCCGCTCGCATCCCAATGAATACTACGCGTAGGCGAACGCATCCACGGTAACGGGAGTCGTAATGAGTGTCATGTGGTGTACCTTCTGTGACTCTGGTTCAGTTCTTATTTGGCTACTACGCGGAGGCGCATGCATCCAAATAAAACCGATCACCTCATTCAGCTCGCATCCCAATGAATACTACGCGGAGGCGGACACATTCACAGTAATGGGACACCGAATGACTGTCATAAGGTGTACTATCGTTGTCTTCATCGGAGCCCGATTCAAAATGAATGCGGCCGTGTCCAGAGTCAAGTATTAGTTGAACCCTTTTCTGGCCTGAGTACTCATAGGTCCACATACGTCGGAATGTATTAGACTTAACAAGTCACTCGCCCTTTCACCTAAACCTGTGAAAGGTGCCTTTTTCCTTTTGCCCATTAGGCAAGACTCTCATCTTTCAATTTGAGTGAATTCAAACGGACTTAAAAGTCCACACTTGTGAAGTGTTGAAATGCGTTTCTCGCCCATTAGGCAAGACTTACATCTTTCAATTTGATTGAATTCAAACGAACTTGGAAGTCCACACTTGTGAAGTGTTGAAATGCGTTTCTTGGCTATGTGCCTTAAACAAAAATGCCAGATTATAATTTAGTTTAAATCATCCGATCTAAGCCTTTTCTTATTTACGTTATAGCGATTAAGCTCAATAACGTAAATACCTGATCATGAAGACGTGGATGCCCACTCTTCTTCACATGATCCTTGTATTGCTCGCAATCCTTTATTCCCGTGTCCTGGCTCATTGCATGTTAGAGTTATGCCCCAGTCTAATATAAAAGTGATCTACAGATGTAATGTTTTATCATCTTTCCGAAAAAATAAATCGGCATATAATACTAATGTATTGTAGTAATGAATCGAATGTAATTTTATCTATGTCATTATGTGTGTAACCACTAATAGTAGATCTATAGATCAGAAAGAATTACATTTGATGAGTCCCTGATCAGCTAAGCTTCTTTAAGAAGCGATCAGTATGAGACCAACTCCTTGTGATCACGCTCTACTGATCATGACAAAGTATGTGCCGAAGTTATCACATAGATATCATCAGGTCGATGGTATTAGAGGACCCGATGGTGAGTATGCATCATAGATACTGTCATGAGATACTCACAGATCGTAGCTTGTCATTATATCCTAAGACCAAGGAGTCTTTGTGTGCAGTGTGTAATGAATCTCTAAGGTTGACCTAGGCTAACGTTACTTTTAAAGGGTAGCCATAACGGCTGTGATTGGCATGGTTATGAATTACATTAGTGAACTCGAAGGACGTCTGAGGGATTTATCACTCATACTCCGGTATGAGAAAGATATTCGTTTAGGCCACTTGATGAGTATGACTGAAGGAATAGCATGGCCATGCAGGTGATACCTTTGTATCAGTTTTCAGTCATCTCAGATATCAAGAAACGGTGATTGATAAACTAAGATGATGTATTTATGCTTATTGATCAATTTGGATATCGGTTTGATAAAAAGACAGTGACATGTACGATAACAAGTTAAGTCGAATAATCGATAATCACGGACGTTGGGTAATCATAATGTCTTTCTAGAGGCCACTTATGATGGAAAGGGTAAAATAGTAATTTTACCAGTCTGCCAACGGGTCGTGAGCCTAGAGGGTCGCACACTTTAAGTACAATATGTGACAAAACAAGTTTGGATGGTAATTGGGAGAATCTGCTTTTCAATTTAGTCAAATTGAAAACAATTCGGTTGATTTCTGGCCTGGGTTTATTAACCAGTCGGTTGAAGAAATCAAGTTAGAGAGATCGGACCGGTTTAGCTAAACCATTTAATTATAACTCAATTAAATGGGTTTTAATTAGGTTTTAGCTGAGTGGGCTTAAAGATCATTCTTGGTTTTAATTAAGAATGAGGATTAAGTGCAATTAAGGGTTTTAAAGAGATTATTGTGTAATTATAAGGGAGATTAAAAAATCAGATTTTTTATTAATTACAAAAATATATTTTCCTAAAAACCCTAAGGAATTTCGAAAATCCTCTCTCTCTCTCTTCTCTTTGGCCAACCCTCCCTCTTCAACTCCTCCATTTGTTGCTTTGTCCAATTTTTCACACAACACTAGCAAGGGTCTGTGAAGAAATCTATTCAAAGTATTGTGCTTGTGTGGACAACCTAGAGAAACACATATTTTTGTGTTTTAGATTGATTTTAATTTCGATTCATAAGATCCATATTTAATTTTGATTCCCATGGTTACTTCAAGTCCGCTGCATGTAATTAATCTATGGAAACCATGGGAATCCTTCAGTGGTATCAGAGCATGTGTTATTTTGTGTTTATTTCAAGTATGTGTGATCTGATTTTTTTGATTTACTTGTTCATATGTTCATCGGTTTGAATATGCATGAAAATTGAAAAAAAAATCAGATTTTAATTGATTTGAAAAAATTGAAAAAAATTATTTTGGGGCTGTTTTGGGTTAGCCATGGCTAACCATGATCAAGACCTTTGGTGGACAATGGAATGCCCTAGGGCAGACCATGGTCGGCACCAAGGGCCAACAAGGTCGCTTGCGGGCGACCAAGGTCTGCCCCCACGGGCGACCATGGCAGCCCTCGCGGGCCACCATGGTTGCTCCCGTGGGCGACCACGGTCAGTCCCGCGGGCGACCATGGCCGTCCTCGCATGCCACCATGGTAACCTCCGCGGGCGACCTCGGTTGGGAGTCCGTTGAGTCATTAGTTTGTGTTTTTTTTTTGAGTTGGGGGCTCTTTCCTACAAAACCCTCAGGAGGAGACCGAGCTCCCCCTACGGAGTTAATTTTGGGGTTCGCACCTCGGTGCATACTCGGCCGATTCTGCATTTGATTTTTATTTCTTATCGAGGACGATAAGGCTTTAAGTGTGGGGTGTTGATGTGGGTCCGTTCGGTGCCTAGATTGACACCTCTTTACCCACATTTAGTGCCGAATTTCCCTCGTTATGTGGCTATTTAGAGAATTTTGTACCACTTTACGCCCTCGGGTAAGTTTGGTGCAATTGTGCAGAAAACATGTGAAAATGGAGCAAAATGGACTAAAATCACAACAAATTTTCTAAGAGACCACAACTTCCTCATATTTAATCCGACGTGACCCAAAGTTATATCAAATCGAAGATAACACGGTGATCTACAACTGTCTAGAAGGAAGTTTTCTTGAATTCTCATAGGAAGAAGCTCACAAATGCAATCAAAGGTAGCACTAAAACAGATTTCGGAATTGCAGAGCAGCAGACTTGCGAGCGCCATACCTCTCACATCCAAAGTCCAAATCGAGCAAACGATATGTCTAAATAAAAGAGAACGGAAAAATCTACAATTCTTGTGAAGGAAGTTCTTGCATTGGAGGTGGAAATAGGTGTCGATCGACACTACCCAAAATCCAAAAATTTCACAAAGTTTCGTCGACGAAGTACCGACGAGGTGGCGATGAGGTGTCGATCGACACCTATGTCGAAAAGTCAGATTTTCGACAATTCTAAAAGCCAAAGTCGGCCTAATTGGAAGGGGCTTCGAGTTTTTAAAAGAAAAACGTTCCAGAGTAGTTCCAGAGAGTTACCAGCGTCCAAGCCCTCCCTTGGAGACCAATTTTGGCTCTTCAAGGTAGGGGCTCCATCATCACCACCATCACGGGACGAAGAAAAGGAGACATGAAGATACAAGAGAGACTGAGATTGGAGAGTTTGTAATCTCCCACATCCTTTGAGGGTGTTGGGTTTGTTATCGCATTCCCCTTCTTGAATCTTGTAATTCCTTGTTGATTTTATACTTGAGCACCATGATTTAGGGCTAAAATCTCTAAATCATGGGTGCTAGACCTTGTAACTTAATGTTATCCCGAGTTTATAATTATTTGGCTAATTGACTGCATGCTGAATTGATTCTACTTTGTGAGTATCCTATGAGCATTGAATTGACGACTTGATGTTTATACTTTGGGTTCGAGGCCAGCTCTGAGTAGAGTGGTTGAGAACGGATCTAAGTAGGGTCGAGATGTCAGACTCTTAGAGTCGATATCTGGGTTCGAAAATTGTTGTTCATACTGGGGTTAGCCTTGAGCCATGGGTTCACTTGAAAGAGCCACACCTGCATTGAGTGACATTGTGCAAGTGTGGAAGACTCATCTGGATTCGCGAGACTCGGGCCAATTAGGCTCTACTCAGTGTCGAGAGATGGGTAGAGTATTTATAACAAGGCCAATTTGTGCATGTTAAGAGTAACTAAATAATTGAACTTAGAATTACGGATATCTTGTGGTTGATTGATGTATTATTTCTGAAAGTATGCGAGGTTGTCTTAATTTATTTTGTACTTCACTTTGAATGCTAAGATCGCTACTTAGGGTTCATCCTTTTAATTCTCAATCGATGCTGAGAGGTGGGTTTGGGAGTTGACATAGATGAATTGGAAGATAACGGTCTCCTAGAGTCTTTCTCTTGGTTCGACGATTGTTGAACTTAAAGATGTTGAGGACCGGTTGTGAAAAGTCCTGAGAGGGTCATCAGTTCGAAATTAGGCGTTGCCCAATGTCAAGAGGCGGGTAATGTATTCAAAACATAGGCCAGATGAATTGCATGCTTAAGATTTAATTATCCATTAATTGTGGGAGAGTTGTTGGTTTAGTGCCCTTGGTTGTTCGACTTATTGTGTGAATCCCTCCTCTTTATTATTTTTTCATTTAACTTATTTGTTCATTTCAACCAAAAACTCCAAAAAGAGTTATTATTTTATTTTATCGTGTGTTTGTCCGGGAAAGAGAGCACAAAATGTCCATGTATGAGACCCCTATTTGGTCCCTGTGGATTCGACCCGAACTTTAGCCGGAATATAAATTTACTTGATAACGATCGCGTCTGGTGCGCGAAGCCCTGAGGCGTGCGCGCTTCTGCAGCACATCAATAAGGGTGTATAAAAAGAAATAGATTCCAGAACGGATCGCTAAAGGTTATTTATACTGCAAACTCAAGAAGATTTATGATATCGATATCAAGAAAATACTTTATAAGTTAAAATCCTGCAGATTTATTCACTAAAATTCGACATCTACTGAGAACCTTATGTAAGACATCAGCTCGACCATACAAGCATATCAAAGTAAACTTGTCAACTATTAGGAGGAGCATCGATCAAGAGAGGCAACGATCAGGGGGAGCAACGGTCAGGGGGAGCATCGATCAGGAGTACAAATTATAAAGTCGATTACGCTTTGGACAAATGTGCGATGCACTCTTATTCCCTTATTCAGGTTTTATTCTATTGGGTTTTCCTGAAAAAATTTTTAACGAGACAACATTATGCACGTCCAACATCACTTGAATTACTTTTTTATTCAGTTTTTATCCCATCGACTTTTTTCTTATAAAATAAAATGTAATTATTTGTAAATAGGTTGTCTTTAAAGAATGTTGTGATGCCACCACGTTCACACGTGACTGGCATGCAGTGGCCACCACCTAATTGGATTGGCCACCTCACGGTGTGGAACAGCCATCCCCATTCTATAAATAGCAGTTGCTATAACAAGATGGTACCAAGTATATGTAAAAGTCATGATACAGAAATAATGATATTAGAGTTGCTCCAACTTCTTTGCTCTCAACTTCTTTACACCGTCCTATATGATTTATAAATTCTATCTGTCTTATTTGTATTATTTATTTGTTTATTATTTTATAACATTAAAAATATTTTTTAATAAATGGGTATGTTTGTTGTTTTTTATAAGAAAAACATGATTTTTTTAGAAAAAAAGTTAAAGAAAAAGGTAATGGGCAACTTTTGATAAGGGAAGTGAAATAAAGGTTATTTATTTAACAGGAATGAAGTAAGAATATGGATGTATTTGACGTTCTCCCACCATAAAATTAACATTTATAAGATTTGGAATTTTTCCCTTTCTAATACCAGTTGTAATTTGAATATGGAATTGAGAAAATTCATGTGACTAGCATTTATCAAGAAAATAGTTGTGGGGGAGTATTTAAAGTAAAGAAAGCAAAAGCCAACCACATGCTAATACATAATAATGACTACAATCAAATGGATTGCATTTGATACTAATGACTAATAAGACTAAAATTCACTTGCGAACAAACATCATATCCAGGTCGTCTTTTGTATCCTTATCAATAATGCAATTTTCTACGTTATGCTTCATTTTAAATTTTAATAATCTGTGGTTTCATTTACTTGTGTGTAGAATTTAAGGAAAAAACTAGAGAGGTGATTTTGAGCGGGAGGCAATTTAGGGACTGGGTAGGCGAACGGCTCCACCGTCCATCTCCGCCTATGCCTTCTAATAGTGTTCTCCTTCGCCGGAAGCCTCCTAATAGTGTCCTCCCGTAAATTGTGGCTTCGTATTTTCTAGGTTGCTTTCGGCGGTGTTGTAGTGGCTGAAGTGTTTAATGATGGATCACGATTGGGGTACTGTAAACGTCTGTTTGTGGGGCGACGTTGGAGATCCAAACGGAGTGACGACGTCCCATCTGTCCATCTCTGCCTCTCGTCGACTATTCTTCAGTTTAGGGGAGGATTTGGCTTCTCTGCCCGTCCCATCCTGCTTTTGCCTCTCCTGGGGTTTGCGGTGTGTGAGCCGGTTTTTGCGTATTCCGAGAGGCATCAATTTGCCTACTTGGTTTGTCTCGTTTGTTTTAACGTTTGTTTTGTACCCGTTTGGGTGTATTTTCTTTAAGCGAATAGTGTATTGCCCCATGAAATTGTGTGTCTTGCTTCGTATGATTAAGTGTATCGCCTTTTGCGATTGGTGTCCCATTGTAGAATAGAAAGAGTTTTATGAGTGAAAAGTAGCTTCAAATGCGCACCATTCTGTGTCCCGCTTTACGACGATGGGTGTTGGCGAGTTAGAGACTTTTGGAGTTGATGACAAAGTTCTAGATTTTGCAGAAAAAGCGGAAGATTTGGTCCTCGAATGGAAGTAGATTTGGAGATGCAGTTGCCGAGTCTTCTTTGGTCCGGGCGCAAAGGGACCTCTAAGTGGTGTGACCCAATGATTCAAGCCTCGTGGGTATCTTGGTGAGTAACTCTAGGAGAAGCACTCTCTCGGCTTAGAATCGGCAGTTCGGGTTTGGTTTGGAGCATGGGGACTCTGATCCATATTCTGCACCAGGAGGGGGGCGAGTGAGAGGGGTCGACGAAGTCTTTGTGACCGTTTTCTGGCGTTAGGTGTAGAATCGGTAAACTGAATTGGGAAGTGATGGTTCTGAAAGACGATTGGTTGGGGCAATGGTCGAACAGTGACAACTCATTTGGATACTGCTGTTTTTATCAGAGATTTCTATCTGTATCTTTCTTTGGCGTGCACTTCTATATGTTGTCTTATTTTACTATTTAGTTTGTAAATTGGCTAGGTTTTAGGATGACATGTTGTATGACAATCTCTGCTCTTTTTGGACTCTGGCTCGGAGATTGATATCAATTCTTTGTATTGTACTTTAATTATTAATAAAATTGTTAAGTTTGTTTCACAAAAATATTAGAATTTAAAGGTACAATTCAAATACTATTTGTAATAGAAATATTGTATCATAACTTTCTTTTAAGATCTTAACTATTTTTACAATACTCGAAGGTTAATCCACCCAAATTCACAAATCCCACCCAAACTCGACCTCGGGTTAGGTAGAGCCTTTTTGGATCTTTGCGTGAAGTACGGTTTCACAATATTGTATGATAACTTGATTAATTTTGTTTAATCTTTGAAATTGTAATTTAATGTATTTTATTATTCACTATTTAAATTGAACTGTAAATATTTTTAATTAATAACAACAGTTTATATGATGTTGAGACGATAAATAAACTATTATATTTAAAAAGAATAAGTAATGATTTAAATCAAAAAAGAAAATATTTATTAATGAGTTTCCTAGCTACTCAGTAACATGTCCAAAGGCCACTCACCAAGCCCACTCCCCAAACTCAACACCTTAAATATGGAAAGGTAAATTGGTTTCAACCCAGACCATGGACTAAGAAAAGACTCATTAATGGACCACCTGTGAAGTACATTTTCTCTATTAACGAGTTAAATGGAGTCGTACAAAATATTGACAACTTTAAACACGAAAAGGTCGGTGTGATATATAAATACACGAGGGAAACATTTTCCAAAAATAAAGAGAAAATGAGGCGTATATATATAGACAAGGGGAGCAAAAATGTAGAAGAGGAGGGATAAAAAATCGGCTGGTGAGCGATGGGGAAGAAAGCTGTTTTGATCGGAATAAACTATCCGGGAACGAAGGCCGAGCTGAAAGGGTGCGTGAACGACGTGTGGAGGATGCACCGATGCCTGGTGGATCGCTTCGGCTTCTCCGGCGACGACATCACTGTTCTCATCGACACCGACCGCTCCTACACGAAGCCCACCGGCAGGAACATCCGCAAAGCCATCAACCACATGGCCGACTCCGCCGACCCCGGCGACGTCCTCTTCGTCCACTACAGCGGCCACGGTACTCGGCTCCCCGCCGAGACCGGCGATCACGACGATACCGGCTTCGACGAGTGCATTGTTCCTTGCGATATGAACCTCATTACTGGTTATTTTCATTCTTCTTTTGCATTACCAATTGTTAACGCAGGAAGATATGTTATGGGGACTGCTGCTTTGTTTATCGTTGGATATGCATGTTTTAAAATCGATTCTAATCTTATTGAGATTAGTATGTATGGTGGTCTCGATGACCGGTTAATGAGTCAAGTCCAAGAACGAAACATCTGGTGGTTTGGGACACGAAGAGACCCTAGATAACCCGCTCAACAATTAGTGGGGCCTAAAACAATTTCTTTTAAAACTTTTAATTATATAAAATTTGGGTCTTTATTTTCATATTTGATCCTTCATTCTTGACATTTTATAAAAGATTTGTCCTAAATTATTAATACATTTCGACCTATTTTGAGGTGTCCCTAAAGTGAATCCGGCCCTAAAACCCTGAACCAAGCCAAGTACCTGATATTCGGGACTTGGTTAGGTAGTATGGGGTGTTTATTGAATAACGGTTTTCAATTTCCAATATATATACATATAACAAATTGAAATCACTTGCTAATTCTTGTACTTTGATTCTCTCTCATTAGAATTTCTTAACATGTCAGATCGTTCTACATAAATCCAGTTTTTTGCAATTATCGCTTTACTTTTCAACTGCTTGTATGTTTGTGCATAATATTTCTCGTTATAACATTTATTTCCTGCAGATGATGATTTCAGAGACTTTGTGAACGATCTTCCAAAGGGTTGCCGAATGACCATGGTATCTGATTCTTGCCACAGCGGTGGACTCATTGATGAGGCTAAGGAGCAAATAGGAGAGAGCACAAAGCAGCAAAAATCTATAGGAATCACCTCGGACTTACTGCATTCTAATTCATCTAAGTCTCGAGGAATTGAAGATCACGACAAAGAAGAAATGGAGACTGAAAATCCTTTTGGAGATGAAGGGTACATCAAGAGCCGGTCTCTCCCCCTTTCAACTCTCATAGCGATGTTGAAGAAAAATACGGGTAAAGAAGACATTGATGTCGGGAAGTTGAGGCCAACATTGTTTGACACTTTCGGATCAGACTCAAGCCCCAAGATCAAAAAGTTTATGAAGGTCATTCTCAACAAGATGCAGCAGAGCGATGAAGGCGGTATTAGAGGACTGACAGGTATGGTAGAGTTTCTAAAAAATAAGCTCGAGGACACAGAAGTGACCGACAATCAAGAGGTTTACGCTGGATTGACGAGAAAGGAAATTCCAGACAGTGGGATTTTGATCAGCGGTTGCCAAACCCACCAAACCTCGGCAGATGCAAATCCTAGAGGGAAGGTTTCGGAAGCTTACGGGGCTATGAGCAACACAATCCAAATAATACTTGCAGAGACAGAAGGCCCTATCACCAACAAGGAGCTGGTTTTGAAGGCTAGGGCAATGCTCAAGAGCAAGGGTTTCAAACAACGTCCTGGTCTTTATTGTTGCGACGAATACGTAAATGCACCTTTTGTGTGCTAACATGTGTATTGATCTAGAGATATAAGGTAATACATTATTTGAAAGAGAAAACTTGATAATTCATCAAGTTTTCTTCATAAAAATTGTATAGGTACTAATGTTTGGTTTATCCTTGAATTTTTGCCTTAAAAGTATATGGATTATTTTTAAGTTTCTTAAATTTTGGGATAAATGAGATTTAATTGTATATATTACACAAATAAAAAAGAAAAAAACCTAAATTTTTTGGGATAATTCCAAGTCACTTTACCTAAGTATATATGATTTTGAGTTTGGTACCCTAATTTTACAAGTACTCCGACAATTGTTAAGTTACAATTAATAAAACTTTCATTAAATTTAATATAATTAGTATGCAAAAAGTTCAACATTCTCTCGATGTATAATTCAAAAGGTATAACTATTTGATATATATGAAATAACCACTTTACCCTCTATTGAACAAAAAATGTAATTTATGGTTAAAGGGCATATGAATCTCTTTAAATATAGAAAATTAAAAAAAGTTAAAAATAAAATAAACGTTGAATTGACCTCTTTACCCTCTCCTTCTTCAACCTCTCCCTCGTATCTTTGATTCAACCCTTAAGTCTGTCTCTTCAATCTTAAGTTCGATGAGCCCTAAAATTACTCCCATGAACTTGAAATGGAAGAGTGAACATAAAGAGTATTGTTGAAAAATCAATAAAATATAGTTTATTAAGCCAATGAACGAAAAATGAGAAATTTACCATCAAAGATTGATATGGATGAAACAATCTAATAGCACCGGTGCTGAGAAATTTACGGAGAGAAGATCTAATTACTGAAAAATTAACATAATACAAAATGCAAAAACAATGTAATAGGCAGGGCGGACGAGGGAGATTTTTAGAATACTTCACGACGGAGAAGATTAGTGTAGTGGCGAGAGTGAGGATGCAATTGTCAAGTCCATATCTAAAAATCGCCCAGAAATCAATGGGAATCATCTCGGGTTAGTAATATTGAGCCAAAAAACAATTTAGGTGACCAGTAAAGTTAAAAAAAAGTTAGTTGACCTAACTAATGATCAAACATTTTAGATGACCTATGCAAAATTATTTCAAATTAAAATCTTTTAATTTTGAACAGAGAAACCGTTGATATAACCATCACCGTTGAGAAACTACAACTTCACTCACCAACTAAACACATCAATTACTTGAAAATTTTGACATTCATAATCTCATGAAACAAACACATTGATGTAGTTACTCAATTCCATTACATGACATTCATTAATTTTTATTTTACATATATTTGTGCTCCTAAAACCCGTGGATAATTTAGATGGTGGTTTATTTGAAACTACTTTATCGTGCTGAAATGGGTACAACATAACCAAATTTCTTATCCATGGGGCAATTAGCGGTCAGATTAGAGGAAATAAATAGTGGGGTCGATGGTAAGATAAGTGAGGGTTGTCATCAAGGATGGAGTGAGAGAAGGAAATCACTAACTTAGATCTTAGAGATTTGAAAAAAATTCACACATAGATGTAGTTGTCGACGACGAGATCATTATTGAGCTGAGATCTCTAATTCAACCAATTCTTAGGTGCAAGATAGAAGAGAGTGGATGAGTGACGAGAGATTTTGAGACCGAAATCCCAAGAGAAGAAAGGGTAGATTAGTAATTTAACATTTGCATACCTCATCTGAGGTCACGTGGCAAGATCAAATGCAAATTTTCATCCATTTTGTAGTCTTTGGAAGAGTGGGCAAGCACGTGAGCAGTTATTCGCAACAGTAATTCATGAGGGTAGTTTCGTAAGTGTGGATAAATCATTTGAGTAGTTATAGGCAATTACTCTTAATTGATATATACAAGTTTTTCACAAGAATTAGTACGAAAAATAAGGGTCGGCACTTTAGACCCGTAATCAATCCTCAACCATAACTAAAACTAAAAAATGAGAACTGTTGATCATGTGTTGGTTTTGATTTTGATTTTTAGAGAACCGATTAATTTGATTCAGTTCAATTCTAATATCGGAAGAACTATAGTTAACTGGTTCATAATCAAACCGGTTTACATCATATGTTATATTTTTTTTATCAGCTATATGTTATTTGTCTTTCATTTAAAAAAAATTATATTTAGATTGAGTTGTAGTAATTTAATTTTAACATTCAATTTTCGATACTATTTTTTGTATTTGCAAATTTAATGTTTTTGTCTATAGATTGGGATCAATTCCTTCTAATTCGACCCATAAATAGAGCATGAATTTAAAATCGAGAACTAATCGATTTCAACAAGGTAGAACCAGATTATCAAACATTTTCTCACATTAAAGTTTCAAGTTGGTTCCCATAAATTGGGAATTGAGAGTTTCGATTTGGTTCAGTCTAGTTTCAGAACCTTGCCCACCCCTAACGAGAACAATAAAAACTCTAGAGATAATTGCAATTTAATGTACCTGTTATATCTTATTTTGCAACTTACTACACCTATTATAAAAAAAGTGCTTTTGAACTCACTTAGTTACGTTTTTGTTACAAATTTCTCTAACGGTGCTAAAATTTAGAAGGTAAATTTTTAAACAGTATAAAAAGTCAAAATTATCCTCAACTATTGATCAAAATTTCAAATTGATGTCATTCCTTTCAATATCTAATTTTTTTTTATTCTCTCTAGTTTTTTAATTCCATCGACTTTATGAAAAGCAATAATTAAGATCCAATTTAATTTGAAAAGCTTTTGAATTGAGACTCATCAATATAATGCCAAAAAAAGAATGAGAGGGAGAGGAGTTTTTAGGGTGGCGACTGGAGTAAGTGGTGGAGGTGGTTTTTGAGGTGCATCGGCAGGAGGATGAAATAGAGACGTCCGAGGGCTCAGGTTTGGTCAACGCTTGCCGTACTCTATCTTTGTTTGTATTCTACCACTGTATATTACTAATTTCCGTCTAGAAAATTTATTCTCGAGGTATAGAGTGATCATAGGCAAAACCTAAAAAGTTGGAGGCGAACACCAAGAATATCACTAAGAAGTTGACGGGATGGGGTAAGCGTTATGGTTTTGTACATTATCGATCTCAAGACGATGTGGATTGAGCGATCGAATCCATGAATGTCATTTGAATGCGGGAGGAGAGGTTATTGGTTGTGCCAGGCCAGCGTTACCTGTCGAAAGCTGCAAGGACGGAGATGGATCGAGCGATCGAATCCATGAATGACATTTGGATGCGGGAGGAGAGGTTACTGGTTGCGCCAGGCCATCCTTACCAGTCTAAAGCTGCGAGGATGGAGGTGAATGTCCCAGTCCGTGTGGATGGCGGTGAGGACAAAATTCAATGTTCAGATAATCCACGTATGGAGAAGTTGTTGTAGTGTTGTGTTGTGGCCGTTGAGTGGTGAGAGATCACGACGTATCTCATTAACAAGTAGATGTGTGAACAAGGTTCAGAGGGAATGGAAGTTCTCAATTTGGGTGGGCGTGCTTTTCTGGTCTTGTTCCCAACTTGGGAAGTCAAAGATATGGTCTGAAACATAGGTTTGGAGCCTCTGAGTCTTTGGTTTTTTACGTTCAGTGATTGTACATATAGTTTAATATCTGGGGGAAGTCTTCGTTGGGTGGAGATTTAAGATATTTCCCTCTTGGCTTGGTCATCAGAAACATTAACGACCATTTTTTGTTGATCTGGGAAGCTTGTGACAATTCATTCAACCTCTACTAATGGGCGTGATTTTGATCGTGGACTGGATCTTATACATGTGAAAGATTGTGGTTGTAAGAGTTGGGAGAATGAACTATTGATTAAAGGCAAGGTGGTCCGGGTTCGTACAACGGTGATCCCTAACTCACTGGTGCCGGAGGTAGGAGGAGGACCGGAGATGTCGGCGTTTTGTCAGCTGGGATCGGGGATAGCTGTGGCGGAAGCTGCCGCACTAGTTTATGCGACAATTATGTTTTTGTTGGAACAACCCAAATTAAGTGTCGCGGAGATGGAGGCGAACACCAAGGAGGTCAACATAGAGGCATTGAATTGCACTGGTCTCACTCAAGAGTTTACGGGAGCTGGGCATGTTCATGGCTTGCTCAAGAGAGATGTGTTGGTCCTAGACCTCATTTTAATTTGGTTTTGCTGAAAATTTAAGTTTAGAAAGTCATTTAAAGCCTGTTGCTTTAATGGATGTACAAGAGGGCTCTCCTAATTCTGAAGCTATAGTCGATGCAGGTTCCTACAACGAAGAAGGGGTACTGCTTCAAGACGCGGTGCCATCGGTCTCGTCAAGTCATACTCAAATAGAAGAATAATGTATTTGAGAGTACACGAAGTCAAAAGGGGTAAGTTATAAGGGTTCGGAGCGGACATTTTTAAGCATCTTGAAAAGTTCAAGCGCGAGAGACATCCTCTCGCTAAGTGCTTAGACCAGCTTGAGAGATGACATTTTTGTTATGAAATAAACCTGTCCTTCAGGCTCTGTTTAAGCGACAGGTGTTTGAAGGCCGCGATCAGGAAGTACTTGCAGGATTTTATATTAATACAAGAAACCAAATTAGCGTTTATAGATTTTTGTGGGGGTAATGATGTCATTTTTAATAGGGTAATGGTGTGTCGCTGGGAGGAGGTGGTTGGTCAAGTTTAGATACAAACTTTTGCTTCCTTTGCTTAATTCTTTGTTGGGATGATTCCAGATGACTACACCTGGATGTGTCACATTATCACATGACTACACTTAGAATTTTTCTTGTTAGAGTGAATACTCAAGAATTTTATTTTTCTCACCGTCACTCATTCCGTCCATTTCTGTTAGTTTTTCACATTTTTAACGTGTGAAAAGACTAAAATACCCTTAAGAGGTAAATAATTGTTTATAAATTGAATGGAAAGACTAAAATACCCTTCACTATTCATTTCATTTTTGAAAAATCTCTCTCTCTCTCTCTCTCCTCCATCACCACCATCAACACCACCTCCATCTCCTGCACCATCATTCCCCTACCGCCTCCTCCACCACCATCTCCTCCCTCTCCATCGCCACCTCCTCCACCACCACCTCCATCTCCTCCATCACCACCACCGCCACCACCTACATCTTCGCCACCTACATCTCCGCCACCTCCTCCGTCACCACCACAATCCCCTCCCCGCCCCCTTCTCCACCACCACTACCACCATCTCCCTCCCCCATCCGTCTGTAGGGTTTTGGAGCGTTCTAGATCATCGAGATAGCGGAAGCGTTTAATAAAATCTACTCCAAACCTTGTCCAAGAACATAAACCGTTAAATCCCAAGGAAAAATCTATTCCACAAGATGTTTACCTTTAAGTCTTTGTTGAATCGATAAAGAAGAACTTTCGGATCTTCTTCGCTAAAGCAAGTCCACACCAAGGGGATAATCTTGAAGATCCTTCACTTAATTGCCTACTAGAACAATTAAATGAAGAACAAGAGAGCAAGATTGAGGAGAGAGAGAGCTTGGCCGGCCACTAGAGAGAGAGGAGAGCTTTTTGTGAGTTGTATGATATTTTGTGTAATGAATCAATAAATGGATATTTCAATTCATCATCCAACTCATAAGCATGGGTCAAAAGTGATTGGTATGGGCTTAAAGTGTCATCACCCATACCCCTTAAATCACTCGCCTCTTAATCCACAATCACCAACCAAGCATGGTGTTGTGTGGCCCCCACCATTGGACCCACCAATGTGGGCCGGCCACAAGAGGCTTATTGGGCCCATAATGGGCCCTTGTTTGGGCCGGTCACGTGACCTCATGGGCCGAGCCCAATGGGCTCGCCCATGTGGTTTCGTGCCGTGTCCAAAAGTTTGCCCGACCCTTTTTTTTTGTTACTTATCAAACAAAATCCGACGCAACATCGACGAAAATCTCAGTTTTCTCGATTCGCTAATTATTCTCTCAAACCGAACCCATGGCCCAAAACCTTCAGTTTTGTCCATCCATTGCTCCTCAAGAAACGTTAAGGTTTCCTTGTCTCAAGTTATCCGTCTTGAATGCGTGTGACCCTTCAGGCTCATGCCACCGTTGGCAGATCGGCGCAAAAGATCTCTCTTGCCCGATCCATCATAAGGGGCCTCTAGTAAGACGTTATGATTACCCAACGTGCATGACGATCGATGATTCGACTTAACCTTGTGCGTACAAGTCACTATCCTATTATCTCTAGATATCCAGATTGATCACAAGGCATAGAGTCGTTACTCTTGTTTAATCAATCATTGTTACTTGATATGTGAGATGGCTGAGAACTGATAACCCGTATCACCGGCATGGCCATGCTCTTACTCTCAGTCAGTCTCGATCAAGAGGCCTTTAACTGATATCTTTCCCATACCGTAGTATGAGGGATAAATCCCTTAGCCGTCTTTCATGTCACTCATGCTACCCGTTCCGCCACCCAATAATGCCCGTTATTGCAATCCTGTTACGGAAAGCGTTAGGCGCAAGTTAAAGCCGCACGTACATTGCATAGTGATCACAAAGACTCCTCGGTCTAAGGATATCGTGACAAGCTATCGCATTTGAATATGTTCATGGCTTAATCTATGAAAACACTATTCAAAGCGGGTCGTCCGATATCAATCACCTCATGATATCTATGATATGATTCCGGGATCCCTCATCCCTATGAAAAGTAGAACTACGTCATTAAGAACCATCCTCATACTGGTCACTTCTATGGAAGCATATATTGACCAGGGACTCGTTAAGTGTGATCCGTACAGATTTATGGTTCTACTACTTTAGTGGTCATAAATCAGATCATGCTTAACATATTACTTCAACACATAAGTAATACAAAGCCGTTTTATATATATTACAAACGATGATAATGTACATAGACGTTTACATGCTACTAGCAATTGGACTAGGGCACAAAATGCTATCAATCTCCCACTTGCCCTTAGTTCCAATCTAAGTCCCAGTCTATACCCATTGACCTAACATGTTTATCATGTTTTGCTTGAGGAAGAGCCTTGGTCAAGGGGTCGGCTGTGTTATCATCAGATGTAACGTAGTGGATCTTCACGTCACCTCTAGCAACAATGTCGTGGATGATGTGATACTTCCTGAGTACATGTTTGGATCTGTCATGTGCCTTGGGTTCCTTAGCTTGCGCAATGGCCCCGGTGTTGTCACAATATAAGTCTACTGGGTTAGATGGGTTTTGAATTACACATAACCCAACCATGAAACTCCTGATCCATACAGCCTCTTTTGCTGCTTCCGATGCAGCAATGTACTCAGCTTCGGTCATAGAGTCGGCAATGGTGTCCTGCTTCTTGCTTTTCCAGCTGAATGCTCCACCGTTCAACGTAAACACATATCCCAACTGACTCTTAAAGTCATCGGGGTCTATCTGGAAACTAGCGTCGACATATCCTTTGACGACTAGATCATCATTTCTTCCCCCGTACACAAGAAAAACGTCTTTGATTTTTCTCAAATATTTGAGAATCGCCTTAACGGCAATCTAGTGTTCCTCACCGGGTTTGGATTGATGTCTACTGGAACAACTTAGAGCAAACGAGACATCCGGTCTCGTACATATCATGGCATACATTATGGACCCTATAGCCGAAGCATATGGGATCTCATTCATTCTTGCTAGCTCTGCAGGTGTCTCAACACACTGCTTCTTGCTAAGCTTCATGCCATGACGCATGGGCAGCAGTCCTTTCTTTGAATCTTGCATTGAGAATCTTCTCAACACTTTGTCTATGTAGGTGCTTTGACTCAAGCCCAAGACCCACTTGGCACGGTCTCTATATATCTTGATCCCCAAGATGTAAGAGGCCTCGCCTAAGTCCTTCATTGCGAAACACTCACCTAACCAAGTCTTTGTTAAGAGCAAGGTAGGGACGTCGTTTCCAATGAGCAGTATGTCATCAACATAAAGCACCAAGAAGACTACTTTGCTCCCATCTGCCTTTTTATATACGCAAGGTTCATCATCGTTCTTGATGAAGCCAAACTGTTTCACAACTTCATCAAAACGCTGATTCCAACTCCGAGATGCTTGCTTCAAACCATAAATTGATTTGAGCAACTTGCAAATCTTTCCCTTATTCTTAGGATCCTCAAAACCCTCAGGCTGGGACATATAAACGTCCTCAGCTAACCTCCCGCTGAGGAAGGCGGTTTTGACGTCCATTTTCCATATCTCATAGTTGTGATACACTACTACGGCAAGTAGAATGCGGATAGATTTGACAATAGCTACTAGAGAAAAGGTCTCTTCATAGTCAATTCCGTGGACTTGCCTATAACCTTTTGCTACCAATCTTTCTTTATAGGTCTGAGGTTTGCCATCCATGTCTATCTTTATTTTAAAGATTCATTTACACCCAATGACTTTTACGTCAGGGGTTTGATCCACCAAGTCCCACACTTGATCATCTGACATGGATTGCATTTCTTCCCTCATGGCTTCCAGCCATTTCTCAGAGTCGGTTCCGTCCAAGGCCTCTCGAAAGGTAGCTGGATCATTGTCCACTAACACTAAATCATCACCTCCAGTTACTAGGAAACCGTATCTGACAGGTGCATGACTTATCCTTTCAGACCCCCTCGGACCGTCCTCATTAACTGTAGCTATTGGTTCTTGCTCAACGACCACTTCTGGCTCTACTTCTTCTAGTGGGTCGTCCAGTGGTTCCTGAGTGACCATCTCATCTAGAACTTCATCAAGATGAACAGCCCTCCCACTGACTGTCTTGGAAATAAATTCCTTTTCCAAGAATGTCCCACCTCGAGCGACAAAAACTTTATTTTCGCTCGGTTTGTAGAAGTAGTATCCTTTTGTTTCTTTTGGATATCCGACGAAAGTGCACTTATCTGATCTCGGTTCGAGCTTGGTTGCAAGCAACCGTTTTACATAAGACTCGCAACCCCAGATTTTTAGGAAGGACAAAACGGGTTCCTTCCCGTACCATTTCTCGAATGATGTCCCATCCACTGCTTTCGACGGAGCCCTGTTTATTATGAATGCGGCCGTTTGCAGAGCGTAACCCCAGAAGGAGATCGGGAGATCAGTGAGACTTAACATCGATCAAACCATATCCAACAATGTCCAATTCCTTCGCTCGGACACACCATTGAGTTGCGGTGTTCCTGGCGGAGTCCACTGAGATAGTATTCCACTTTCAGTAAGATGACTAAGAAACTCCTCGGATAAGTATTCTCCACCCTGATCAGAATGGAGTGCCTTGATACTCTTTCCGAGTTGGTTTTCTACTTCAGTCCTAAACTCCTTGAATTTATCAAAGGCTTCGGACTTATGTCTCATGAGATAGACATAACCATATCTACTGAAATCATCAGTAAATGTGAAAAAGTAGCCTAAACCACCTCTGGCTGGTGTACTCATTGTTCCACATACGTCTGAATGTATTAGACCCAATAGATCAACTGCCCTCTCACCTAAACCAGTGAAGGGCGCTTTAGTCATCTTGCCCATCAAACAAGCTTCGCATCTATCAATCGTTTGGAATTCGAATTGACTTAGAAGTCCGCGCTTATGAAGCACTGAGATGCGTTTCTCATTTATGTGACCTAGACGACAATGCCAGATTAGAGTTTGGTCTAAATCATTAGCTTTAAACCTCTTAGTATTTATATTATAGAGCATGTTGGATCTCGAGTTTTGCATATTCAATATGTATAAACCTCCATTAGTGTGAGCATTGCCATAAAACATGTTGTTGCGCATAATATTAAAAAACCCGTTCTTAATATTAAAATAATAACCTTCTTTTTCAAGAAGAGATATTGAAATAATATTCATGCTGAAAGCAGGTACGCAAAACACATCAAAAAGTTCAATTACAAGCCCACTGGGCAAAACAAGGTTAACAGAATCCACTGCAGTTGCGGTAACTCTCACGTTGTTCCCAACTCTTAGGTCCACCTCGCCTTCCCCCATATCTCTTCTACTATGCAACACCTGCACATCCGCACAGACATGAGACTCAGCTCCAGTGTCTAGTACCCAAGCATTTATAGTAGAAAGATTTAGCTCTAATGGAATAATTTATGAAGTAGCGGCCCCACCGCCCTTCTTCTGATCCTCCTTTAGTTGCTGACAGTCTTTCTTCCAATAACCAGGCTTTTGACAGTAGAAACAGACCGACTCCTTTGCCTTCCCCTCGCCTTTTACGGGCATGAAAGGTTTAGGAACAAATGGTCGTTTGATCTTTCCTGCCAGGTGCATTGGGCCTTTACCCTTGCCACCACCAGCTTTGAAGCTGGATCCCTTCTTGACAATAAGAACACTTTTGGGCGAACTGTCCCTTATGCTCTTCTCGGCAGTCACTAGCATGCTGTGCAACTTCGATGCGGTCTTGTCCATGTCATGCATGTGATAGTTCATGAAGAACCCACCATATGGATGAGGAAGGGATTGGAGAATAAAATCCACAGCCATTTCTTTTTCCATAGTCATTCCGAGACTAGTCATATGATCGAAATGTCCCTTCATTCGTAGGACGTGTGGACCTACGGAGCTGCCTGCTGACATTTTGCAGGCAATGAGTTCTCGGAGAACAGTGTATTTTTCAATACGTACTTTCTCTTTGAACATATCCTTGGTCTGTGCAAACATTACAAACGGATCATGGGATAGCTCCATAAACTGCTTCTAGAGGTCCGCCTCCATGCAGCCCAGCATGACGCACGCAACGTCGATAGAGTCGATAAGGTGTTTCTGGTACACATCCTTAACGACCCTCGTTGCGTTAGCAGCTGGCTCCACCGGGATAGCCTTATCAAGAACATACTCCCTACGTTCCAACTTTAACACAAGTCGTAAATTCCTGTCCCAGTCCAGATAATTTGTCCCATTGAGTTTACACTTTTCGAGTATAGTCCTCAGCGACAAATTAGACGAGTTTGTTGAATTACTAGCCATTTCTACACGAAGAAAGTAAATTTAATTAGAAAATTTGAATAAATTTACGAAGATCCGAATTAAACACCATCCATCCGATTCTAAGGTTTAGAATCTTTAAATCAAGATCCCTTATTTGTAAATTGAAGTACGCTAAGGCGCACCGCTCCAATTGACTTATTTAGGTAGGACGTCCATCCAATTACAACCCGTGTAACTCTTGGTCAGTGTATGTGCAAAAGCACACGGCTTACCCTTCCGATGCCCCAGCTCAACCTCAGGCCAAGAATCGTGGTCGAGTCAACCAACCTTCACTAACGAGTTAGCTTTGTGTAGATGCTCCGCTAAGGCGCACGACATCCAACAAAGTTTACCATTCCCATATAGAACCCATTCGATCGATGCTCCGCTAAGGCGCACGACACCGATAAAATGTTTCTACATGGGTGTGAATTTGGGTGGCATCTCACTTGACTCAAATTATGGTGTAATTTGGTTGTGCTTAATAATTCGGAAGTATTTGTCACTATTACGAACCCGTCATCAACAACTTGTGTTGTGACGTTTCTAATTGTCTCACATACTATCTTTATTTGAAGCCATCATTTGCAACCCGTGCAAACACGTTTCAAATTTGAACTCATCCATGACAACCCGTGCGATGATGGTTCACAACGCTTTAAACATGCAAACAATTAAAATCGATTTTAATCTTTGCATGTGAGGTGATGGCTTATAAACTTATAAGCTAAGCATGCAAGCATGTTATTATTTAAATAATTCAAGAAAGCAAACATAAAGCGTTAAATATGCATTTTATAGCCCATCCTAATCTTAGGATTCTACGAGTCACCACATCTTCTCGTCTTTCTCATTCGGGCTCCCACTAGCTCTTGGACTTCCTCCAAGACCGTTAATGTGCTCGATTTTCCATCCTTCTCGTCTTTGAGTAGTAATTACAATTAATACTCGGTTTGTAGACCGGATAAAAAAACAATTACACTTTATGGGCTCGAATGAAAGAATAATTCCACGCTAACACTAACGGTATGCAAACCGTGAAAGCGGTAAAATCTAATGGGATACTAATGCATCATACATCTCATCACATCATCTAACATGTTATCACACAAACATGTTATCAAATAATATGCAATTATTCCGGTTTTAATTTTGCCAAGTTGCTTGGTCGGGTTTATCGAAACTAGACATTTTCGAAAAACGGTTATCGAAACCGATTAAATTTTGAAAGTTTTCGAAATATTGGATCGCGGGTTCATGCCACAGAACAAACACCGTGCACAAACCAAGTCGGGCCAAGGCAATGGGCCGAAGCCCATTGGGCCGAGCCCAACATCACGGCTCGGTTTGGGCCTTGGAAGGCCCAAACTGAGCTTGCCTCCACTCTCGGCCTCGGCCAAGAGTGGGGACGGCTCCGGTCACCGCCGGCCTCACCGGCCTCCGGTGACCTCCGTCCGGTACCCCCGAGAGTCTCTTCTCGGACCCGACAAATCCAATAATTTTCGAAAAATTCCAAATTCAATATATTTTCAAAAATAACATATTTCATGCAATTATCCCAAAAAGCATTAAAATAATGTTATTAACAATTTTGGCATGCAAATAATCATAAAACCGAAACAAGTTCAACAAGACAAAGATTAAGAGGGTTAACCATCCTCTGATACCACTGTAGGGTTAAATAATGTTATCAACATGCCCGTTATTGCAATCCTGTTACAGAAAGCGTTAGGCGCAAGTTAAAGCCGCACATACATTGCATAGTGATCACAAAGACTCCTCGGTCTAAGGATATCGTGACAAGCTTTCGCATTTGAATATGTTCATGGCTTAATCTATGAAAACACTATTCAAAGCGGGTCGTCCGATATCAATCACCTCATGATATCTATGATATGATTCCGAGATCCCTCATCCCTATGAAAAGTAGAACTACGTCATTAAGAACCATCCTCATACTGGTCGCTTCTATGGAAGCATATATTGACCAGGGACTCGTTAAGTGTGATCCGTACAGATTTATGGTTCTACTACTTTAGTGGTCATAAATCAGATCATGCTTAACATATTACTTCAACACATAAGTAATACAAAGCCGTTTTATATATATATATATATATATATATATATATATATATATATATATATATATATATATATATATATATATATTACAAACGATGATGGGTGTTTTTTTGAAAATGAAATGAATAGTGAAGGGTATTTTAGTATTTTCATTCAATTTAAAAACAATTATTCACCTCTAAAGGGTATTTTAGTCTTTTCACACGTTAAAAATGTTAAAAACTAACGGAAGTGGACGAAATGTGTAACGGTGAGAAAAATGAAATTCTTTGGTATTCACCTTGACACGAAAAATTCTAGGTGTAGTTATGTGATAATGTGACATATCCAGGTGTAGTCACCTGGAATTATCCCTTCTTTGTTTGGCACTAAGACCAAGCTGGAGTTGAGGATTTGATAATGGGGTAATTACATATCATTTCACCCGCTGAAACCTAATTTCAGAATTGGTACCCGAAGTTTGATTTTTTTTCTCAGTCCCTCGAGTTGCGTTTCGTGACACTTTAGTTCATTCTGTAACAGAAAATGTTAAATGTTTTTTAATGCCAAAAATGCCCTCGGGTACAATTTAAAATGATACATTTATTTTATAAGCTAAAATGACAATTCACCCTCATTTGGAAAACAAATTAAACCTAAAATTCAGGGGCGGAATTGTATTTTCAATTAAACAAAATAAGAAACGTAAAAAATTAATTCAAAATAGAATGCAAAATATCATTTTTTTTTCCCTTCATCCATCACCTTTCTCCCCTTTCTCTTTCTTGCAGAACTTGCTGCGGAGCTCGTCTAGCGTCAACCGGCGTCGACGGTCCAGCTTTGGTGAGGATTCAGCTCCGGCGAGGTCCTTTCTACGAAAGATCTTCCCAGAATTGACCTCGAAAAGTCTCGTCGAGATCGTCCCAGACCCAACTTGCTTAACCTCCAAGACGCGCAAGATGGTGTCCTTGGTGGCGCCGCCAGCGAAACGTGAGGGTGTCCTTCAAACGAAGTGGTTTCTCGATTTGTCTAGATCTAGTTTCACGTCGATTTGAGTTTCATAATTTGGCCAGATCTAGGTTACTGGTTGGGTCGGTCTCGGTCATATGGAGTTCCGATGCTCCAGCGGAGGAGGGTGAGGGACCAGTGCTTGCTGAGGACGTAGTCGTCGCTGCTAAACTAACCCTCACCCGCACGCACCGTCAAATCTAACGACCCAAACCTTCAGCTTCACTCACTCTGAGATCTGAGAACCGAATCCATGAAACCGACCAATAGTCTCGATCTTTTTAAATCGTCAACGGCAGTCAAGATCACGACTTTCCTCTGCGTCGCCGTCGCCTTCTTCTTCAAAGAGGTGAGAGAGGGAGAAGATTGAAAGAGGTGAGAGAGGGAGAAGATTGACAGAAGTGAGAGAGTGAGAAGATAGAATGGCATTTTTTGAAAATTAGATTGATAAATGAGGGCATTTTTGTCTTTTCATATTTTATTAATTATTTCATAAAATAAATGAATCAGTTTTTGTTTTTTAAGTTTTTATTTTATTTGTTCATATGAAAAGACAAAGATGTCCTTAATCCATTAGATAAAGTTGTTTTTTTATTTAAGGGTAAAATAGTCATTTCATATTTATAAAATAATTACACTATTCAAGAGTTAAATACCGAGGCTATTTTAGACTTCTTACAAACAGTTATGTTAGATTTAACAGAATTTAGACTTAAGTGCTAACTTCTTAAATTTGGGGGATTGAGAAAAAAAAAATCAAACTTGGAGTATCAATTCTAAAATGAGGTTTCGATGGGTGTACTGATGTGTTTACCCCTTTGATAATTGAATGATCGTGGTTTGTTAAAACTTTTCTTGGGTGGCTATGTTTTGCTAGCTTTGTATTATGGTGTGTTGGAGTTTCTTGATTTCTTGTAAATCGGCATATATTACTAATGTGTTGTAGTAATATATCGAATGTAATTTGATCTATGTCATTACGTGTGTAACCACTAATAATAGAACTGTAGATAAGAAAGAATTACATTTGATGAGTCCCTGATCAGCTAAGCTTCTTTATGAAGCGATCCGTATGAGACCAACTCCTTGTGATCACACTCTACTGATCATGGCAAAGTATGTCCCGGAGTTATATCATAGATATCATCAGGTCGATGATATCGGACAAAGGAGCGAGTGGGAGTAAAATTGTCTTTTTAGTGCTGTATGTCGATGACATATTACTGATTGAAAATGACATCCTAACCTTGCAAGAGACATAGGCTTGGTTAGGGAAGTGTTTCGAAATGAAAGACTTAGGCGATCCTTTTTATATCTTAGGGATCAAGATACATAGAGATCGCACCGAAAGGGTCTTGGGTCTAAGTCAAAGTACATATTTAGACAACGTATTGAGAAGATTCTCAGTGCAGGGATCCAAGAAGGAATTCCTACAAATGCGACATGGCATAAAACTTGGCAAGACTCAGTGTCCCAAGACACCTGATGAGTTGAAAAGAAGGAATGAGATCTCGTATGCTTCGGTTATAGGATCCATCATGTATGCTATGCTATGCACGAGACCAGATGTCTCGTTCGCCTTGACTTGTACCAGCAGATTCCAGTCTAACCCAAGTGAGGATCACTGGATTGCGGTCAAAGCCATCCTCAAGTATTTGAGGAGAACTAAGGACGCTTTCTTGGTGTATGGGGGAAAGAGTGATGGACTAGTGTCAAAGGATACATTGGCGCTAGTTTCATGACAGATCCTGATGACTTTAGAAGTCAATCAAGATATGTGTTTATTTTAAATAGTGGTGCTTTCAGCTGGAAGAGCCGCAAGCAGGACACAGTCGCCGACTCTACGAAGAAAGCTGAGTATATAGCCGCTTCAGCAGCGGCTAAGGAGGCTGTTTGGATTAGGAACTTCCTGGCGGAATTAGACGTGGTGCCAAACTCGTCTAGTCCAGTTAGTTTGTTGTGTGACAACACTGGGGCCATAGCACTAGCTAAAGAGCCGAGATCACACGACAAATCCAAACATATACTCAGGAAATATCTCCTCATAAGAGAAATCATTACTAGAGGTGATATGAAGATCAACTATGTTGCTACTGATGACAATGTAGCCGACCCATTAACAAAGGCTCTCTCACAGCCTAAGCATGAGGGTCATGTAAATTTTATGAGAATAAACCGGAACTTAAATTGGAACTAGGGCCAAGTGGGACATTGTGGGATTTGTGCCTTAGTCTAATGCAAAGTAGTCTGTAATAGTTTTTTCATCTTTTGCAATAAAATGAAACTGGCATTATATTACTATGTGTTGAAGTAATATGTTAAATGTGATTTGATCTATATCATTGAGTGTGTCATCACTAATAGTAGAACTATAGAACCGTACGAATCTCATTTAACGGGTCCCTGGTTAGATATGCTTCACCATGAGCGACCAGTATGAGTATGAATCTTTATGATAACGCTCTATTGATCATTGGCAATGGGATTGCCGAAGTCAGATCATAGACATCATTTGGGAAATGATATTGGATGATCCAACTGATAGCATTTGTGCCCTAGTCCAATTGGCATTAGTCTGTAAACGTCTATGTACAAATATCATCGTTTGCAATGTATAAATATAAACGGCTTTATATTACTTATGTGTTGAAGTAATATGTTAAGCATGATCTGATTTATGACCACTAAACTAGTAGAACCATAAATCTGTACGGATCACACTTAACGAGTCCCTGGTCAACGTATGCTTCCTTGAAAGCGACCAGTATGAGGATGGTTCTTAATGACGTAGTTCTACTTGTCATAGGGATGTGGGATCCTGGAACCATATCATAGATATCATGAGGTGATTGATATCGGATGACCCACATTGAATAGTGTTTTCATAGATTAAGCCATAAACATATTCAGATGCGATAGCTTGTCACGACGTCCTTAGACCAAGGACTCTTTGTGATCACTGTGCAATGAACGTACGGCTTTAACTTGCGCCAAACGCTTTCTGTAAAAGGATTGCTATGAAGGGCATGATTGGGTGGCGGAACGGGTTGCATGAGTGACACGAAAGACGGCTAAGGGATTTATCCCTCATACTACGGTATGGGAAAGATATCTGTTAGAAGGCCTCTTGATGGAGACTGACTGAGAGGAAAAGCATTGCCATGCAAATGATACGGGTTATCAGTCCTCAGTCATCTCGCATATCAAGTAACAATGATTGATTGAACAAGGGAGACGACTCTATGCCTTGAGATCAATCGGGATATCTAGAGATAAAAGGATGGTGACTTGTACGCACAAAGGTTAAGTCGAATCATCGATCATCGTGCACCTTGGGTAATCATAATGTTTTACTAGAGACCACTTATGATGGATCGGGCAAGAGCGAGTCTTGCGCCGATCTGCCAACGGTGGCATGAGCCTAGAGGGTCACACACATACAAGACGGATAACATGAGACAAGGAAACATTGATGTTTCTTATGGAGAAGTATGTGGACAAAACTGGAGGTTTTGTGCCATAGGTTCGGTTTGAGAGAATAATTAGCGAATCGAGAAAAATTGAGTTTTTCGTCGATATCGCGTCGGACTTTGTTTGATAAGTAACGACAAAAGGGTCGGGCAACTTTTGGACGCGGCATGAGACAACACGGGAGGGCCCATTGGGCTCGACCCATGAAGCCTCATGGCCGGCCCAATAAGGGCCCAATAAGACCATATGGCCGGCCCACTTGGTGGGGCCATTGTGGGGGTCACACAACACCATGCTTAGTTGGTGGTTGTGGATTAAGAGGTGAGTGATTTAAGGGGTATGGGTTAAAGCACCTTTAAGCCCATACCAATCACTTTTAACCCATACTTGTGAGTTGGATGATGGATTAAATGCAAGACTTTAATTCATTAATCATTTAATCACAAAACTCACACGAAAACTCTCTCTCTCAAGTGGCCGGCCACCCCTCTCTTTCTCCTCCATCTTGCTCTCTTGTTCTTCATTTAATTGTTCTAGTAGGCAATTAAGTGAAGGATCTTGAAGTTCATCCTCTTGGTGTGGACTTGCTTTAGAGAAGAAGATCCGAACGTTCTTCTTTATCGATTCAAACAAGACTTAAAGGTAAACATCTTGTGGAATAGATTTTGCTTTGGGATTTAATGGTTTAAATGTTCTTGGACAAGGTTTGGAGTAGATTATCTTTTATTGCTTCCGCTATCTCGACGATCTAGAACGCTCCAAAACCCTACACCAACCTGAGTATGTAGCATAGATGATGTCATGAGCATACTTAGTTGTTGTGGCTTATCATTGTATCCTTAGACCAAGGAGTCATTGTGATCGCTATGTTGTCAACATCTGAGTTTAACATACGCCTAACGCTATTTGTGACATGATAGCCATAACGATTATGATTGGCTCAGGGAAGGACTGCATGAGTGATAAGAAAGATGGCTAAAGGATTGTCCCTCATACTCCGGTATGGGAACGATATCTGTTTAAGCCACTTGATGGGAATGACTGAAAGGAAACGCGTGGCCATCCTATTGATATGGGGTATCATTTTCAGTCATCGCACATGACAAGAAATAGTGATTGATCGAATAAGGATGACGACTTTATGCCTTATGATCAATTAGGATATCTTGTAACAAAGGGATAGTAAACGACATGAGTTTAAATCGAATGATCGATCATCGCGTACATTGGATAATTATAATGTCTTACTAGAGGCCACTTATGATGGATCGGATGAAACGGGGTTTCGCGCCGATCTGCCAATGGGACATGAGCCTAGAGGGTCACACACATAGAGCAAGTATGGAGTAGCGGAAGAGACACTAGAGAAAAGAGCGAGTGGCCAATTGGCCACGGGCACGTGGCCAAACCTAGGGTTTGACCATGGAAGCCATGACCAATAAGATGGGCCACTCCCCGTGGCCAAATTAGGTTTTGGGCCATGGACCCGTGGCGGATCGGAGTTGGCCACGGACGGCGACCCTACAGGGGTCACAGACCGTGACGGGGTATGTGGAAATCCTAGGGCTGCACACTCCTGCCATGGATAGACTCCATCATGGTCTTTGTGCGCTTGTTGAAGACCCGAAATGCTCGACTATTCCGTGAGTATCCCAGAAATATCCCCTCATCACTTTTAGGATCAAACTTGCGACGAGGATCCTTGTCGTCTAAGATATAACAAGTCGAGCCAAAGACATAAAAATATTTGAGGTTGGCCTTTCTCCCCCTCCATATTTCATAAGAAGTAGTGTCCATACCTGGACGAAGACTTAGTCTATTGTGAATATGTCATCCCGTGTTGAGTGCCTCATCCTAGAAGTGAGTAGGAATATCTTTGGCGAGCATTATCATTCTGGCCATTTCTTGGAGAGTTCGATTTTTCCTTTCAACAATTCCATTTTGTTGAGGAGTGATAGGCGCTGAGAACTCGTGGGCTATCCCCTCAGCATCATAATAATCCGCACAGCTTATGTTTTCAAATTCCTTACTGTGATCACTTATGACTCTGCTTATGACTCTGACAACTTTGCCAATATGATCGCCGTTTTCCCTTTGGACTATGTGAAAGAGATCACCACGGGTTCCAATCGATGAATATCATGCAGCAGACGTTATGTAACCGTGGTGATCGAAACAAGCTATGATTTTAATGCAATTTCAACATGTTATATATATAAATATAAATCTGAAAGTTACCTCTTCTAATCGATGAAAACACAAGTATAGTGTTTCTCTATCAAGTCCACACAAGAACCACAACCGAAGAGGTTTTCACTCAATAATTTTGCTATGAATTTTGAGAGAAGCTTGACAACAATGGAGGATGAAGAGAGAGAGAGAATTCAGCCCAAAGGGAGGAGGAAGAAGAGGGAAGTGGTCACCAATAGTTGGAGAAAATTATGGGAGATATTTTGGAATTTTTAATTTGAAATAAAATTGAATTTCAAATTAATAATTGCATATCTACCCTTCTTAAACTTCTATTTGCACATCTTCCCTATTCATCATTTGAATCCCTAAATGGGCTTCAAGCCCGTTTAGCTAGAACCCAAATTAAACCCATTAACTTGAGTAATAATTTCGGTTTAGACAAAACGGTTCAATTTCCTCGAATTGATTTCTTCAACCGTCTGGTTAAAACCTTAAGCCAGAAAACTACCGAATCGTTCTCAACTCTCATCCATAATTATTTGTCATGTATCGTGCTTAATGCGTGTGACCCTCTAGGCTCACGAACAATTGGCAGACTGGTAAAATTACTATTTTACCCTTTCCATCATAAGTGGCCTCTAGCAAGACATTATGATTATCCAATGTTCGTGATTATCGATTATTCAACTTAACCTGTTATCGTACATGTCACTGTCCTTTTATCAAACCGATATCCAGATTGATCAATAGGCATAGAATGGTCATCATAATTTATCAATCACTGTTTCTTAATATCTGAGATGACTGAAAACTGATACTAAGGTATCACCTGCACGGCCGTGCTCTTTCTTCAGTCATACTCATCAAGTGGAATAAACGGATATCTTTCTCATACCGAAGTATGAGTGATAAATCCCTCAGACGCCTTTCGAGTTCACTAGTGCAATCAATATCAAAGCCAATCGAAGCCGTTATAGTTACCCTTTTACAGATAACGTTAGACTAGGTTAAACTTAGGTATTCGTTACATAGTGTACATAAAGACTCCTTGGTCTTAGGATATAATGACAAGCTACGATATGTGAGTATCTTATGACTGGATCTATGCAGCATACTCACAATCGGGTTGTCCGATATCATCGACCTGATGGTATCTATGATATAACTCCGGCACGCACTTTGCCATGATCAGTAGAGCATGATCACAAGGAGTTAGTCTCATACTGATCGCTTCATAAAGAAGCTTAGCTGATCAGGGACTCATCAAATGTAATTCTTTCTGATCTATAGTTCTACTATTAGTGGTTACACACATAATGACATAGATCAAATTACATTCGATATATTATTACAACACATTAGTAATATATGCCGATTTATTTATTCGGAAAGATGATAAAACATTACATCTCTAGATCACTTTTATATTGGACTGGGGCATAACTCTAACAATCTCCCACTTGCCCTGGTTCCAATTTAAGTTATGATCTACTCCCATAGACCCTGCATGTTTCTCATGCCTAGGCTGCGGCTGAGCCTTTGTCAAGGGATCGGCCATATTATCATCAGTCGAATAGTGTTTAATCTCCACATCACCTATATATTTGATAACTCTCACGAGGTGAAGCTTGCTGAGTATATGTTTGGATCTGTTGTGGAATCTGGGCTCTTGAGCAATAGCTACGACACATGTGTTGTCCCACAACAAGCTTATCAGATCACATGCTCGCGGCGTTGCATCTAATCCGATTAGAAAGCTTGTAATCCATACGGCCTCTTTAGCTGCTTTTGTTGCAGCTGTATACTCAGCCTCCGTTGTAGAGTTGGCAATTTTGGCTTGCTTAGAGCTTATCCAGTTGAAAGCGCCACAACTCAACACAAGATATATCCTGACAGAATTTGGAAGTCATCTGAATATGTCTAAAAACTAGCATCGACTTGTCCTTTGACTGCTAGTTCTCTATCTATATCCCCACACCCTTGGAATGTATCCTTGGTCCTCCTCAAATATTTGAGGATGACCTTTGACAGTAATCCTGTGTAATTGGCCGGGGTTAGATTGGAATCTCCTGGTACAGCTTAGTGCAAACGAGACTTCCAGTCTCGTGCACATCCTGGCATACATGATAGATCCCACAACCGAAGCATAAGTGATCTTACTCATCTTGCTCAGCTTATCATGAGTTCTAGGACTCTGTAGCTTGCTGAGCTTAATGCCATAACGCATGGGTATGTATTCTTTATTAGAATCAAGCATTGAGATCTTCTCAACACTTTACCTATGTACATGTTCTGACTTAGCAACATGTCCTGACTTAGGCCCAAAATCCTTTTGGAATGATCTGTAGAGATCCTGATGCCTACAATAAATGTAGCATCACCTAAGTCCTTCATCCATAAGTACTTCCCTAACCAAGCTTTGGTGGCAAGGTCGGGATGTCATTCCCGATGAATAAATACCAAGAATACAATATTACTCCCACTCGCTTTCTCATGTACGCAAGGCTCACTTTTGTTTTTGATGAAGCCGAGTTCCCTTACAGCTTTATCAAACTGACGGTTCCAACTCCCTGAAGCTTGCTTAAATGCATAAATGGATCTTTGCAGCTTACATATCTTTCCGGGATTCTTTGGATCTACAAAACCCACAGGTCGTGTGATATACACGCCATCTAGTAAGTTCCTGCTAAGGAAGGGGTTTTGACATTCATCTGCCATAGTTATGGCTAAGAATAATCCGGATCAATCTGACTATTGCTACTGGTGAAAAGGTGTCATCATAATATATGAATTGAATCTGACGATAACCTTTTACAACCATCCTAGCCTTATTGGTCTGAGGATTTCCATCCATGTCGGTCTTGATCCTATAGACTCACTCAGAACAGATGGGTTTTATCCCAGGAGTTTGATCAACCAAGCACCAGACTTGGTTGTCTTACATGGATTTCATTTCCTCATTCATGGCGTTCTGCCATTTTTCGGAGTCTGGACTGGTCAAAGCTTGTTTGAAGGTTTCTGGATCATCCTGATCCACAATCATCAAGTCATTTCCCTCAGTGGCTGTGAAGCCATATCTGTCTGGAACATGACGAGATTTTTCAGACCTCCTTGGACCATCTGGAATTTCTGTAGGGATTGATTCTTCATTTGCGACCATCTGAGGCTCCAGTACTTCTACATCTTGCATAGCAGGCTCCTGAATTGCTTCAGGCTGTTCCGTATCCTCTCGAATTTCTTCGAGATGCATGGGACTCCCACTAGCTATTATGGAAATAAAAATTTCTCCAAAAATACCCCTATTCGAGCAACAAAGACTTTGTACTCGCTGGGTATGTAGAAGTTGTATCTCTTAGTTTCTTAAGGATACCTTACGAAGACACATTTGTCTGATTTGGATGCCTGCATCTTTGCTACCCAAATCTTTTAGGAAAATTATACTAGAATGTTTCCCACACCATATATGACTATGGTCCATATCTTATTTGGCCACTATGCGAAGGCGCACGCATCCAAATAGAACTGACCATCTCATCCCGCTCCCATCCCAATGAATACTACGTGGAGGCGCACGCATCCACAGTAACGGGAGACGTAATGATTGTCATGTGGTGTACCTTCTGTGACTCTGGTCCAACTCTTATTGGGCTACTATGCAGAGGCGCACACATCCAAATAGAACTGATTACCTTATTCAGCTCACATCCCAATGAATGGTACGCGGAGGCGCACGCATCCACAGTAATGGGAGACAGAATGACTATCACAAGGTGTACTATCGTTGTCTTCATCGGAGCCCGATTCAAAATGAATGCGGCCGTTTCTAGAGTCAAGTATTTGTTCAACTCTCTTCTGGCCTGAGTACTCATAGGTCCACATACGTCGGAATGTATTAGACTTAATAAGTCACTCGCCTTTCACATAAACTTGTGAAAGGTGCCTTCGTCATTTTTCCCATTAGGCGAAACTTGTTTCTTTCAGTTTGAGTGAATTCAAACGGACTTAAAAAGTCCACACTTGTGAAGTGTTGAAATGCGTTTCTCGCTCATTAGGCAAGACTTGCATCTTTCAGTTTGAGTGAATTCAAACGGACTTGAAGTCAACACTTGTGAAGTGTTGAAATGCATTTCTCGCCTATGTGCCTTAAATGACAATGCCAGATTATAACTTGGTTTAAATCATTATATTTAAGCCTTTTCTTATTTACGTTATAGCGATTAAGCTTACCAACGTAAATATCTGATCCTGAAGACGTGGATACCTACTCTTCTTCACATTATCCTTTTGTTGCTTACAATACCTTATTCCCGTGTCCTGGATCATTGCAGTGATAGCAGATCTCCTCCAATTTGTCCTTAGAATTCACAGCAGTTTTGGGAGCTGCTTGAACCTTCGGACGCTTGGGGTGTCTGATCTGCCCTGCAAGGTGCCCAGGAGCCTTACCCTTACCCAGATCAGCTTTCTTGAAGTTGACCTTCTTGTTGACCATAAGGACCTCCTTGGTCTTGCCCTTGAGGTTCTTTTCAGCGGTCACAGGCATCCCATGAAGCTCTGTTAAGGACTTGTCCAAGTCATGCATATTGCAATTTACTATGAAATCACTATATGTATCTGGAAGTGACTGCAACATAAAATCCGCAGCCATTTCCCCCTGATCATCAATGCCGAGTCTGGTTAGATGTTCCTGAAGACATTAAATCTTCGTGACATGGGGACTAACAGGGCTCCAACCTTAAGTTTGCAGGAGTTAAGTTCTATGAAAGTATCATATCTTTCGACACGAGCTTTCTCCTTGAGCATTTCCTTGACCTCTGCCTTACAGGTATGAGGGTCATCTGAAACGTTCCTGAACTGCTTCTGCAACTCTGGCATCCTACTGCCCGCCATAATGCATGACTCGTCGATTTGGTTACTAAGAAACTTTGATAACTATCCTTAGTGCCCTAGCGGCGTTCAACGGTGGTTCGGCAGGACGTTCCTTGGTAAGGATATACTACTTGCGTTCATGCTTGAGTACAAGCCTCAAGTTTCTATTCCAATCTGAGTAATTCACGCCCATGAGTCTGTCCTCAATCTGGACTCTCGTGCACTATTACTCCTTTGTGTTGTGTTTGCCTTTTAGTTCTACATGGTAAAATTAATTAAAATTCAAGTTGGAGATTAAGTTACAGAACACTTGTCTGATTCTAGCATTAGAATCTGAACCAGGATCCTATCATACCCTCAATTGAAGTGAACGGAGGCTCACTGCTCCAATTGAGAGCATCAAAGTAGGAATACATCCATTTACAAAACCATGTAATTCCTGGCTAGGGTCTGTACTAAAAGTACACGGCATACCCTATACTAATACCCTAGGTCAGCCCTAGTTGACAATCGTAGACAAGTCTACCAAGCTTGAACTATGGATAGAACTAATGTGGCTACTACGCGGAGGCGCACGCACCCACACAGAACTACCCATCTCATCCAGACCTTTTCTCTATGAATGTTACGCGGAGGCGTACCGACATCCATACGGTCAAAGCCCTTTTGAGTGCCCAAACTTTGATGGCATCACGCTTGACTTGTAATTATTTGCGTTTAAGTGAATTATAAAAGTCTGATTGCATATCGATACAATCTTAATCTGGAATCATCGATTGCAAATCCATGCAAAGATGCTCCCTTAGCAGGTTACATGCGAGTTTGATTAAATTCCGATTTTAATCTTTGCATGTGGGTGATAGCAAATCATACATAAACTTGTATATTTAAACTATCATACATTCATACATTCAAACATTTAAATGTAACGATAAAATATGCATAGTTAAGCTCATCTTAAGTTCCTAAGAATCTAGCAATACTGATCCTAAAGACATGGTCTTCAAGATCCAAACTTGCTCCATTCTCGTGAACTCCCACTGGTTTCGAGCCTCCTCCAATCCGAGTCTCTCTCTTGACTTGATTCTTGTGTCGGTCTTCGTGATTACAAATTAAAATAAATAAAATTAAATACAAATCACGACACGCAGGCCGTATTTACTACAACCCAAAATTAAGCAACACGCAGATTGCAAAACCGAAATTAAAATGCAAATCTAATGGGCTTAGCTAGCATCATGTGGAAAACATCATGTTATCAAAGATCATGTATACAATAAACATGCTTATCAAACAAATAAATTTTCCAAATTTTATCTTTCTTAAGTGTGGAAAAATTTCGGTTTATCGAAACCGGACGGTTTAATCGATTAATTGAATGTTGGACCGGTTCTTGCTGGTTTATCAAAACCGAACCAAATCTGAAAATTAAATTTTTAGGGTTTCCAAATATTCCCGCGAACCAACCGGTTCAGCTCGAATCTGGTCGAGCCGAAGTGGCTCAACCGAGGTCGCCCGCGGAGGCAACCACGGTGGCCCGTGAGGGCTGCGGAGGTCGCCCGCGGGGCTAATTGTGGTCGGCCACGGGAACGACCATGGTAGCCCACGAGGGCAGCCATGGTCGCCCCAAGGGCAGACCTTGGTCGCCCGCGAGACAACCATGGTGGCCCTCACGGGCTGCCATGGTCGCCCGCATGGGCAGACCGTGGTCGCCCGTAGGCGACCCTCGTCGGCCCTTAGTGCTGACCATGGTCTGCCCTAGGGCATTCCATGGTCCACCAAGGGACTCGACCTGGTCGGCCATGGCTAAGCCATGGCTAACCAGAAACATCCCAAAAAAAATTATTTTCCAATTTCCAAAATCAATCAAATCTGAAATTTTTTTTCGATTTACATGCATGCTAAGGTGATGAACACATATAAACTAAAAAAAAGCAGATTTAAACATATAGAAAAATACATAACAACCATGGCTCTGATACCACTGAAAGAGATCACCACGGGTTCCAATCGATGAATATCATGCAGCGGACGTTATGTAACCGTGGTGATCGAAACAAGCTATGATTTTAATGCAATTTCAACATGTTATATATATAAATATAAATCTGAAAGTTACCTCTTCTAATCGATGAAAACACAAGTATAGTGTTTCTCTATCAAGTCCACACAAGCACCACAACCGAAGAGGTTTTCACTCAATAATTTTGCTATGAATTTTGAGAGAAGCTTGACAACAATGGAGGATGAAGAGAGAGAGAGAATTCAGCCCAAAGGGAGGAGGAAGAAGAGGGAAGTGGTCACCAATAGTTGGAGAAAATTATGGGAGATATTTTGGAATTTTTAATTTGAAATAAAATTGAATTTCAAATTAATAATTGCATATCTACCCTTCTTAAACTCCTATTTGTACATCTTCCCTATTCATCATTTGAATCCCTAAATGGGCTTCAAGCCCGTTTAACTAGAACCCAAATTAAACCCATTAACTTGAGTTAAAATTTCGGTTTAGACAAAACGATTCAATTTCCTCGAATTGATTTCTTCAACCGTCTGGTTAAAAACTTAGGCCAGACAACTACCGAATCGTTCTCAATTCTCATCCATAATTATTTGTCATGTATCGTGCTTAATGCGTGTGACCCTCTAGGCTCACGAACAATTGGCAGACTGGTAAATTTACTATTTTACCCTTTCCATCATAAGTGGCCTCTAGCAAGACATTATGATTATCCAATGTTCGTGATTATCGATTATTCGACTTAACCTGTTATCGTACATGTCACTGTCCTTTTATCAAACTGATATCCAGATTGATCAATAGGCATAGAATGGTCATCCTAATTTATCAATCACTGTTTCTTGATATCTGAGATGACTGAAAACTGATACTAAGGTATCACCTGCACGGCCGTGCTCTTTCTTCAGTCATACTCATCAAGTGGCCTAAACGGATATCTTTCTCATACCGAAGTATGAGTGATAAATCCCTCAGACGCCTTTCGAGTTCACTAGTGCAATCAATATCAAAGTCAATCGAAGCTGTTATAGTTACCCCTTTACAGATAACGTTAGACTAGGTTAAACTTAGGTATTCGTTACATAGTGTACACAAAGACTCCTTGGTCTTAGGATATAATGACAAGCTACGATATGTGAGTATCTCATGACTGGATCTATGCAGCATACTCACAATCGGGTTGTCCGATATCATCGACCTTATGGTATCTATGATATAACTCCGGCACACACTTTGCCATGATCAGTAGAGCATGATCAAAAGGAGTTAGTCTCATACTGATCGCTTCATAAAGAAGTTTAGCTGATCAGGGACTCATCAAATGTAATTCTTTCTGATCTATAGTTCTACTATTAGTGGTTACACACATAATGACATAGATCAAATTACATTCGATATATTACTACAACACATTAGTAATATATGCCGATTTATTTATTCGGAAAGATGATAAAACATTACATCTGTAGATCACTTTTATATTGGACTAGGGCATAACTCTAACACTATGTTGCAAAGGGCTTTGAAAACTGTAAATGTGTCAGATTTTCCATGAACAAAATCTATCTTAGTGTACCTGGAGAAGTCGTCGGCACAGACAAAGACATATTTTTTTCCTCCAAGACTTTCAACTTTCTTTTTTCCCATCAAATTCACATGAAGAAGCTCCAAAACTCTTGAGGTAGTACGATATTGCAACATCTTGTGGGACATTTTGACCTGTTTTCCAATCTGGCAGTCACCACAGATTCTTCCTTCAGTGATCTTGAGAGTCGGGACTCCGGTTATGGCTTGCTATGATATTATTTTCTTCGTACTCTGGAGATTCAAAGGCCCAAGTCTTTGGTGCCAGAGCCGAACCTCATATGTTTTGGAGAAGAGACATGTCGGTCTTGTATCACTAGATGTTGGAGACCATAATTAGCAATTATCTCTGGACTTGGATCCCTTCATGAGCTCGACCTGTATCTATGTAATTTGAGAACACTGGTTACGGGTAAAGTTTATAAGTAAGTCGAGATCGCATAACTTACTAATGCTAATATGATTGGCTGTTAGTCCTTCCACTAATAGCGCCTTGGTCAAGCAATTAACATCAGGGAAGCTAAGTTGTCCTTTTCCGATCACTCTAGCCTTGACTCCATCTCCAAACGTAACATGGCCGAAAAAGCATGGCCTCATGTTTAGTAAAAGACTCCGATCACCTGTCATATGACGTGAACATCCACTATCAAAGTACCAATCCTTACCAGTAGATGCAGTCTTAATGGTATAAGCTATGTTGGCGTGATAGGTTACCTTCTTCACTCTTCACTCCTCTTGCGGTGAGGTCCTTCTTCGGGAGGAAGTACGTGTGAAAGTTGATTTAGACTACGTGTGTTTCTTCCCGTAGAGATGAGAGCAATAAGTTCTAATATGACCCTCTTGTCCAGTATAATGGGAGACCCATTGTGGTGTTTTGAAATCATCAGAAGGAGGTGGCTGCAGATGTCGTTGGGTGTGATATTTACTGGACGTCTGTAGCGTTGTGTTTGGAACAACGGTAGTTTGTCTCAGACAATGTCTTGGACCTTGTTCATCATCAGATGTGTATGAAATTTGGCTAGGTATCTGGTTTTTCTCCTTTTGACGAACAAAAACGGTTCGAGATGTGGAAGCCTCATGTCTATAGCCGAGCCCCTGCATCTTCTTAGCTGGTTTGCCTATGGACAAGAGTGTGTTTAAGACCTCAGTGCTTGAGTTCAGCATCCTGACTGATTTAGCCATTCGATCAATCTCTCCATTTAGTCGGCTCACTTCCTTCTTTAGATCAACAACTGTTTCATGTAATCTTTTCTTGTCTTCAGTGAGAGATAGGATGGTATCCCTCAGTTTCTCAAGAAATTTGGTCTCTTCTACCCATTGGGTGAACACCAGGTTGTAGGCATCGTTCATGGCATCATCAGATAACAATTATGTTTCATCAAAAGTTAGAACTTTGTTAGATGAGGTGGAAGCTGTAAATGCAACGAAGTTGCTTATCTGTTCGGTGTCACTATCTTCCTCTTCATCATCAGACATGATTGCAGTGAATCCTTTCTTTTGCTTTTTCAGGAAGTTAAGGCATTCCTTTTGAATATGTCCGAACTCTTCACATTCGTGGCATTGGATGCTTTTTCCTTTTCCGCCATGATATACACCTTTTCCAGTCTTTGGATTGTTTTCAACCTTCTAGGGTTTTTGCATCTGGTTGTCTTTGACATCATAGGGAACATGTTTCCCTGTCATCTTGGTGAACTTTTTCATAATCCTGCTACAATATTTTAGGGGTAATTACGGATCAGTACACCCGTTGAAACCTTATTTCAGGATTGGTACCCCAAGTTTGATTTTTTTTTTCGGTCCCCCAAGTTTCATTACGTTACACTTAAGTCAAAATGTGTGATTTAACTGATGTAATTTGTAAAAAGTCCAAAATACCCTTGGTACATAATTATCAATCTTATATAATCTTTGCGGTAATTATAAAATTACTCTTTCACCCCTAATTGAATAATCAATTTATTGAAGGAAAAATGGTCTTTGCAAGTACACAAGTAAAAGAATTAAAAATTTTAAACTAACCTTGTGAAATTCCAATTCTACCCTCTCCTTTACCCCTAATTAACACTTCCCTACACTCTCTCTAACTTAATTCTCACATCACTTCCGGCCCTCACCACTTCCAGCCCTCACCACTTCCAACCCTCACCACAATTTGCTCACACCCAAGTACCACTCAAAAATTGATTTGCTCACATCCAAGAAAATCCAAAATGAGAGCCTCGGGGAGATCAAAACTCATGAGCGAGAAGCTCCACTAGGAGTGCCATGTCACCGATCTCGGTGGCCCCAATCCCGCGAATCGCTCGGCGAAGACGGCGTATCTGGAATGACAAAAGTTCTGGCTATGGCGATAATGGCTCATCGAGGCCTCCGACCACCACCGCAAATCGCGACTTCGCCCAAATCACTTTTCGCACAGATATGTGCCAAAATCGGATTCGATTTTGCACTGATTTATCGATTTTAGCCTAGATCCTTCCGGCCAAGGGCCACGGCGACGGTGGCTTCAGTCCTCCGATTCGCCACCACCTAAACCCTAGAATCGAGCGAGGGGATCTGGTCGAAGGCTTCGACGTAGGCTCTCCACATGCAGTGGCCTAGGCGGCGGAGCTCAACCAGAAACAGTGGAGCGGATTCTTCATCTGGCCGAACTAGCTCCCCACAGATCGACACACTAAGCAAATAGTGTATATCCGTAATTGTGAATATATGGAACTTTGACAATCTGAGTTGTGAGATTAATTAAATCTGTAATTGTTATTATAATTGTGTTCTACCTTAAAATTTTTTTTAATTCTTCTAAAAGAAATTTGAACAGTTTTTTGGCCAAACAATAGTGTTGCAACATAAAGTTGAGAGGAAGGAGAGAGAGTTGAAATGAGAGAGACACAGGTAGAGAGAGTTGAGATTAGAGACACAAGGGTGTAAAAGTCATTGTGCTTTCAAAATTTTATTTTTTAAAAAGACAAATACACCTCACAACAAAAGATATATTTATATTTTCATGGAGGGTAAAATAGTAATTTCACATCTATAAATTCATTATACCATCTAAATTATACCTAGTGGCATTTTGGGTATTACATAAAATAACAATAGTGCTGCTGTTAGATTTAACAGAATTTGGACTTAAGTGTTAACGTTTTTGTTACTACGTTTAGTGTTGGCATATTTTTTAGCGCGAAGTCAAAATGTCGGACAACATGTTACAACACAGTTAGTGCGACCTGTTGCTCGCAATCATAGACAAGACAGCAAAGACTCCCTCTTTTAGTCACAGAAGAATGTGCGCGCTAAGAAGTCAAAGCATGACAGGTTTAGGCAAGGTTTAATGAAGGCGGCAACGCCAACTTGTCACTTGACATAAACGTAAGGCGGCAAGGAATTTCCTAATCGGATTAGGCAATGTGAGTTGCTATAAAAGCAGGCGCTACCCCCTTAGCAACCAAGTCCTTTCTCTGTGCTAAATTGACAGAACTCTTAAAATGTGTAAGACGAGCGGATTGAGAGGTTGATCTATTTGGAGAGGACACTTTCGATTATATACATCAAGTCAAGGAGATTTGAGTGTTTGTAGTCTATTGGGTTTTGTTCATGATATAAGACTCACGAAGAATATTGTCGAAGACAACGCAACCGAGCACAGGCTTGCTTAAAGGGTGGAATTGAAACGTTCTCAAAGACAGGGGGAGTCCCTGGTCGAGGTTGTTCACGGTGAGATCTTTAGTAGCTTAGGTGAATATCTTGTGTGATAGCTAGTTGATGGTTGAAGTTGTACAATTGACTACCTAATAGTGAAAACCTTTCCACTGGCAGAGTGCCCCCGGACGTAGGTGTGGAGTCACCAAACTGGGTAAACATATTGTGTCTTCTATTTATTACTTTACTATTTATTGTCCATACATAGTGCGTAAGCAAGTTGTCGAACCAAACGTTACGACATTAGGTTCGACATCTTGTCCCTGCTACGTAACAGAATTTCAATTGGTATCAGAGGAGGCACATTAAAATTCTTAGGTGATTTCCTGCATAAAATCTGTGTAGCAAATATGGACTCAAAGGAACGAGGATCGATCAATCGACCACCAGTGCTCGATGGAACTATGGTTATTGAAAAGCATGAATGTGTGCCTTCATAAAATCTCTCGATAGCAAGACCTGGAAGACTGTTGTCAATGGCTGGGAAGAACCTCATTATGCTGATGCTCAAGGAAATCAAACTGATTTAAAACTTGAGAAAGACTGGAGCAACGAAGAAGATGAAGCAACCTTAGGTAACTTTAAAGCTCTCAATGCTATATTTAATGGAGTAGACAAGAATGTCTTTAGGCTTATCAACATATGTACGAGTGCCAAGATAGCCTGGGAAACTCTTGCCACTGCATATGAGGAAACCTCCAAGGTTCGAGAGCAGAAACTACAATATATCAAAACAAATTTTGAAGCTCTCTCTATGAATGAGGACGAAAATATAGTTGAGTTCAATGTACGGATCATGAATCTGGCCAACGAGTCATACTCATTAGGAAAACCCATGACTGATGAAGATTTAGTTAGGAAAACCCTTAAAGCTCTAAGCTCCAAATTCAAGATGAAGATCACTGCCATAGAAGAATGTCATGATCTAAAAAATCTGAAATTTTATGAACTCATGGGATCCCTTATGACCTACAAGCTCTCCTTCCAACCATGGAGAAAAAGCTCAAAGGGTTGACCTTCAAAAACTCCACTGGTACTTAGAAAGAGCAAGAATTCTCAAACTCAGACAGCGATATTGATGACACCATTTCTATGCTTGCCAAGAACTACAATCGAGTCATGAGAAGGTTCAACCAGATGGCTGGAAAGAATGTCTCACGAGATGTCAGACACAAACCGCAACCAAAGTTTCAGAAGACTGAAACCAAAGAAGGCAGACGAGGCGAAAAATCTGAAAGAGGGGTTCAATGCTTTGAATGCGAAGGCTATGGGTATATGCAGAGAGAATGTCCAAACTTCTTGAAAAAGAAAAATAAGGGATATATCGCATCCTTTTCAGATGAAGAAGAAGGAAACAGTGACGCATAACTAACAAGTAACTTTGTAGCTTTCACTGTATCTACATCTACTGAACCCTTGAAGACAGTAGCCTTAGATGATGAGTTATCATATGAGACACTCAACAACGCATACAATGAGTGGTATATCAAGTGGCTTGAAGATTCTCAAGTTATTGAGAAACAAAACTCACTTATTCTCTCACTAAATGAAGACAAGACAAGACTCCTTGAAACTATCACTGATCTAAAGAGAGATATCGCTCATCTGAAGGGGGAACTAGAGCTTATGACCAAGTCCGTCAAGATGATGAACCCAAGCTCTAATACCTTGGATCAAATACTGTCTATCGGGAAATCAGCAAAGTGCTTAGAAGGACTAGGTTATTCTAAAGGGGCTTCAACATCTCAGACTATCTTTGTTCCCCAATCGAACATGCTCAACATGCCACAACAGAAGTCACAGACATCACACACAACTTGGCCCCAGAAGAAACATCTCCATGGCAGCTCCAAGAATAGAAAACATAACTGGACATGCCATCACTGTGGGCAAAAAGGTCACATCCAACCATTCTGCTATCAACTGTATGGAAAGAACTCCGTCAAACGTAGAACAACCAAAGCTCGAACTCAACAAGCATGGAGACAGAAAGAAGTACACCCTCAACCACCAAAATAATGGCGAGTAAAATAAGTACACTATCAGGCTAGTATTGCATACACCGCCTTAAAAGCCTCTACTAGTAATGATTGGTACTTTGATAGTGGCTCCTCTCGACACATGAGTGGTAATCGCTCTTTCCTTACTAAACTGACTCCATGTTCAAACTGTTTTCTTACTTTTGGTGATGGAGTAAAAGCCAGAGTATTAGGAAACGGGAAACTCAATCTCCCAAATTCATTCTATCTAAAGGAAGATTTGCTGGTAGAAGGACTCACTGCCAATCTGATAAGCATCAAACAGCTATGTGACCTAGACCTTTATGTCAAATTTACCAAAGACAAGTGTGCAGTAGTAAACTAGCTCACAGAAGCATGCAGAAGATCCTATCTGAGCAAGCCATAATTGGGATCCCAAACCTAAAGATCATTGAAGAAAAAATTTGTGGAGAATGCCAAATAGGGAAAAAAGTCAAGACGTCACACAAGAAGGTGGAACATCTTACCACCTCCCTGAAAGGGATCACCATGGGTTCCAATCAATAATTTCATGCAGCGGAGTTTTATGTAACCATGGTGATCGAAAAGAATGAAGATCTTAATGAAAAATTCAGCATGTTATAAACCTTTTTCAATCTGAAAATTTACCTTTGTCAATCAATTAAAACACAAGACACTGTTTCTCTATCGAGTCCACACAAGCACAACAACCACGGATGGTTTTCTCTCAGACACTTGCTCATGGATGTTTTGAGAATTTTTGACAAAAAGCTATGGATGAATTGACTTGAGAGGGTCGACAATTGGAGAGGGAATTAGGGAGGGAGGTTGCCAAAAATATGAGATAAAAAGGGAATAAAATATTTGTGTAATTAATTTGAAATTAAACCAAAAAAATCTGATTTTGAATTTCAAATAAATAAGTACACATCTTACCCCTTTAAACTCTTAATTGCACTTTTTCCCCATTTATCAATTAAAACCATAAATGGGCTTTAAGCCCGGTTAACTAAATCCAAATTAAAACCCATAAAATTAAGTTCTAATTTCGGTTTAGATAAATCGGTTCAATTTCCTCAACTTGATTTCTTCAACCGTCTGGTTAAAACTCTAGGCTAGAAATCAACCGAATCGTTTTCAATTTGACTAAATTGAAAACCGGATTCTCCCAATTTCCATCCATGCTTATTTGTCATGTATTGTGCTTAATGCGTGTGACCCTCTAGGCTCACGAACAGTTGGAAGACTGGTAAAATTACTATTTTACCCTTTCCATCATAAGTGGTCTCTAGCAAGACATTATGATTACCCAACGTTCGTGATTATCGATTATTTGACTTAACCTGTTATCGTAAATGTCATTGTCCTCTTATCAAACCAATATCCAGATTGATCAATAGGCATAGAATCGTCATCCTAATTTATCAATCACTGTTTCTTGATATCTGAGATGACTGAAAACTGATACTAAGGTATCACCTGCACGGCCGTGCTATTCCTTCAGTCATACTTATCAAGTGGCCTAAACAGATATCTTTCTCATACCGGAGTATGAGTGATAAATCCCTCAGACGTCTTTCGAGTTCACCAATGTAATTCATAACCAAGCCACTCACAGCCGTTATGGCTACCCTTTTACAGGTAACGTTAGACTAGGTCAAACTTGGAGATTCATTACTCAGTACGCACAAAGACTCCTTGTTCTCTCAAACCGAACCCATGGCCCAAAACCATCAGTTTTGTCCATGTATTTCTCCTCAAGAAACGTTAAGGTTTCCTTTTCTTAAGTTATCCGTCTTGTATGTGTGTGACCCTCCAGGCTCATGCCACCGTTGGCAGATCGGCGCAAAAGATCTCTCTTGTCTGATCCATCATAAGTGGTCTCTAGTAAGACGTTATGATTACCCAAGGTGCACGATGATCGATGATTCGATTTAACCTTTGTGCGTTCAAGTCACTATCCTATTATCTCTAGATATCCCGATTGATCACAAGGCACAGAGTCGTCATCCTTGTTTAATCAATCATTGTTACTTGATATGTGAGATGGCTGAGAACTAATAACCCGTATCACTGGCATGGCCATGCTCTTTCTCTCAGTCACTCTCGATCAAGAGGCCTTTAACGGATATCTTTCCCATACCGTAGTACGAGGGATAAATCCCTTAGCCGTCTTTCGTGTCACTCATGCAATCAGTTCCGCCACCCAATCATGCCCGTTATTGCAATCCTGTTACGGAAAGCGTCAGGCGCAAGTTAAAGCCGCACGTACATTGCATAACGATCACAAAGACTTCTTGGTCTAAGTATATCGTGACAAGCTATCGCATTTGAATATGTTAATGGCTTAATATACGAAACACTATTCAAAGCGGGTCGTCTGATATCAATCACCTCATGATATCTATAATATGATTCCGGGATCCCTCATCCCTATGACAAGTAGAACTACGTCATTGAGAACCATCCTCATACTGGTCGCTTTTATTGAAGCGTATATTGACCAGGGACTCGTTAAGTGTGATCCGTACAGATTTATGGTTCTACTACTTTAGTGGTCATAAATCAGATCATGCTTAACATATTACTTCAACACATAAGTAATAAAAAGCCGTTTTATTTATTACAAACGATGATAATTATACATAGACATTTACAGACTACTAGCAATTGGACTAGGGCACAAAAATGCTATCAAGTATCTCATGACGGTGTCTATGTTGCATACTCACAATCGGGTTGTCCGATATCATTGACCTGATGATATCTATGATATAACTCCGGCACATACTTTGCCATGATCAGTAGAGCGTTATCACAAGGAGTTGGTCTCATACTGATCGCTTCATAAAGAAGCTTAGCTGATCAGGGACTCATCAAATGTAATTCTTTCTTATCTACAGTTCTATTATTAGTGGTTACACACGTAATGACATAGATCAAATTACATTCGATATATTACTACAACACATTAGTAATATATGCCGATTTATTAACTCGGAAAGATGATAAAACATTACATCTGTAGATCACTTTTATATTGGACTAGGGCATAACTCTAACAATCTCCCACTTGCCCCTGGTTCCAATTTAAATTCTGATCTACTCCCATAGACCCTACATGTTCTTTATGCCTAGGCTGTGACTGAGCCTTTGTCAAGGGATCGGCCATATTATCATCAATCGAATAGTGTTTAATCTCCACATCACCTCTATATGTGATAACTCTCACGAGCTAATGCCTGCTGAGTATATGTTTAGATCTGTTGTGGAATTTGGGCTCTTGAGCAATAATTACGGCACCTGTGTTGTCCCACAACAAGCTTATCGGATCAGATGCTCGCGGCGTTGCATCTAATCCGATCAGAAAACTTCTAATCCATACGGCCTCTTTAGCTACTTTTGTTGCAGCTATATACTCAGCATCTGTTGTAGAGTTGGCAATTTTGGCTTGCTTAAAGCTTATCCAGCTGAAAGCGCCACCACTCAACACAAAATATATCCTGATTGAATTTTGATGTCATCTGGATATGTCTGAAAACTAGCATCGACTTGTCCTTTGACGGCTAGTTCTCTATCTATATCCCCATACATTAGGAATGCATCCTTGGTCCTCCTCAAATATTTGAGGATGACCTTTGACAGCAATCTAGTGTAATTGGTCGGGGTTAGATTGGAATATGCTGGTACAGCTTAGTGCAAACGAGACTTCCAGTCTCGTGCACATCCTGGCATACATGATGGATCCCACAGCCGAAGCATAAGGGATCTTACTCATCCTGCTCAGCTTATCAAGAGTTCTAGGACTCTGTAGCTTGCTGAGCTTAGTGCCATGGCGCATGGGTATGTATCCTTTCTTAGAATCAAGCATTGAGAGTCTTCTCAACACTTTACCTATGTACATGTTCTGTTTTAGCAACATGTTCTGACTTAGGCCCAAAATCCTTTTGGAATGATTTGTAGAGATCCTGATGCCTACAATATATGTAGCATCACCTAAGTCCTTCATCGATAAGTACTTCCTTAACCAAGCTTTGGTGGCAAGGTCGGGATGTCATTCCCGGTGAATAAATACTAAGAATACAATATTACTCCCACTCGCTTTCTTATGTACGCAAGGCTCACTTTTGTTTTTGATGAAGCCGAGTTCCCTTACAGCTTTATCAAAATGAAGGTTCCAACTCCCTGAAGCTTGCTTCAATCCATAAATGGATCTCTGTAGCTTACATATCTTTTCGGGATTCTTTGGATCTACAAAACCCACAGGTCGTGTGATATACACGCCCTCTAGTAAGTTCCTGCTAAGGAAGGGGTTTTGACATCCATCTGACATAGTTATGGCTAAGAATAATCCAGATCAATCTGACCATTGCTACTGGTTAAAAGGTGTCATCATAATCCATGCATTGAATCTGACAATAACCTTTTACAACCATCCTAGCCTCATTGCTCTGAGGATTTCCATCCATGTCGGTCTTGATCCTATAGGCCCACTCAGAACCGATGGGTTTTATCCCAGGGGTTTGATCAACCAAGCACCAGACTTGATTGTCTTACATGGATTTCATTTCCTCATTCATGGCGTTCTGCCATTTTCCGGAGTCTGGACTGGTCAAAGCTTGTCTGAAGATTTCTGGATCATCCTGATCCACAATCATCAAGTCATTTCCCTCAGTGGCTGTGAAACCATATCTGTCAAGAACATGAGGAGATTTTTCAGACCTCCTTGGACCATCTGGAATTTCTGTAGGGACTGATTCTTCATCTACGACCATCTGAGGCTCCAATACTTCTACATCTTGCATAGCAGGCTCTTGAATTGCTTCAGGCTGTTCCGTATCTTCTCGAATTACTTCGAGATGCACGGGACTCCCACTGGCTGTTTTGGTGTACCTTCCATGACTCTGGTCTAGCTCTTATTTGGCTACTACGAGGAGGCACACGCATCCAAATAGAGCTGATTACCTTATTCAACTCGCATCCCAATGAATACTACGCGGAGGCGCACGCATCTACAATAATGGGAGACAGAATAACTGTCACAAGGTGTACTATCGCTATCTTCATCGGAGCCCGATTCAAAATGAATGCGGCCGTTTCCAGAGCCAAGTATTAATTGAACTCTCTTCTGGCCTGAGTACTCATAGGTCCACATACGTCAGAATGTATTAGACTTAGTAAGTCACTCGCCTTTCACATAAACCTATGAAAGGTGCCTTTGTCTTTTTTCCCATTAGGCGAGACTTGCGTCTTTCAGTTTGAGTGAATTCAAACGGACTTCAAAGTTCACACTTGTGAAGTGTAGAAATGCGTTTCTCGCTCATTAGGCAAGACTTGCATCTTTCAGTTTGAGTGAATTCAAACGGACTTAAAGTCCACACTTGTGAAGTGTTGAAATGCGTTTCTCGCCTTTGTTCCTTAAATGACAATGCCAGATTATAACTTGGTTTAAATCATCAGATTTAAGCCTTTTGTTATTTTCGTTATACCGATTAAGCTTACCAACGTAAATATCTGATCCTGAAGACGTGGATACCCACTCTTCTTCACATGATCCTTGTATTGCTTACAATCCCTTATTCATGTGTCCTGGCTCATTGCAATGATAGCAGACCTCCTCCATTTTGTCCTTAGTCTTCACAGTAGCTTTGGGAGCTACTTGAACCTTTGGACGCTTGGGGTGTCTGATTTGCCCTGCAAGGTGCTCAGGAGCCTTACCCTTACCCTGATTAGCTTTCTTGAAGCTGACCTTCTCGTTAACCATAAGGACCTCCTTTGTCTTGCCCTTGAGGTTCTTTTCAGCGGTCACAAGCATCCCAAGGACTTTTCTATGTCATGCATATTGTAATTTATTATGAAATTACTATATGTATTTGGAAGTGACTACAACATAAAATCCGCAGCCATTTCCCCCTGATCATCAAAACCGAGTCTGGTTAGATGTTCCTGAAGACATTAAATCTTGGTGACATAGGGCTAACAGGGCTCCAACCTTAAGCTTGCAGGAGTTAAGTTCTCTGAAACTATCATATCTTTCGACACGAGCTTTCTCCTTGAACATTTCCTTGACCTTTGCCTTATAGGTATGAGGGTCATCTGAAACGTTCCTGAACTTCTTCTGTAACTGCGGCATCCTACTGCCCACCATAATGCATGACATGTCCATTTGCTTACTAAGGAACTTTGATAAGTATCCTTAGTGCCCTACCGACGTTCAGCGGTGGGTCAGCAGGAGGTTCCTTGGTAAGGATATACTACTTGCGTTTATGCTTGAGTACAAGCCTCAAGTTTCTATTCCAATCTGAGTAATTCACGCTCTTGAGTCTGTCCTCAATCTGGACTCTCAATGCACTATTACTCTTTTGTGTTGTGTTTGCCTTTTAGTTCTACATGGTGAAATTAATTAAAATTCAAGTTGGAGATTCAGTTATAAAACACTTTTCCTATTCTAACATTAGAATCTGAACCAGGATCCTATCATACCTGATAGCATTTTGTGCCCTAGTCCAATTGCTAGTAGCCTGTAAACGTCTATGTACATTATCATCGTTTCTAATATATATAAAACGGCTTTGTATTACTTATGTGTTGAAGTAATATGTTAAGCATGATCTGATTTATGACCACTAAAGTAGTAGAACCATAAATTTGTACGGATCACACTTAATGAGTCCCTAGTCAATATATGCTTCCATAGAAGCGACTAGTATAAGGATGGTTCTTAATGACGTAGTTCTACTTGTCATAGGGATGAGGGATCCCGGAATCATATCATAGATATCATGAGGTGATTGATATCGGGCGACCCGCTTTGAATAGTGTTTTCATAGATTAAGCCATGAACATATTCAAATGCAATAGCTTGTCACGATATCCTTAGACCAAGGAGTCTTTGTGATCACTATGCAATGTACGTGCGGCTTTAACTTGCGCCTAACGCTTTCCATAAAAGGATTGCATTAACGGACATGATTGGGTGGCGGAACGGGTTGCATGAGTGACACGAAAGACGGCTAAGGGATTTATCCCTCATACCACGGTATGGGAAAGATATCCGTTAAAGGCCTCTTGATCGAGACTGACTAAGAGTAAGAGCATGGCCATGCCGGTGATACGGGTTATCAGTTCTCAGCCATCTCACATATCAAGTAACAATGATTGATTAAACAAGGGTGACGACTCTATGCCTTGTGATCAATCGGGATATCTAGAGATAATAGGATAGTGACTTGTACGAACAAGGTTAAGTCGAATCATCGATCGTCGTGCACCTTAACGTCTTACTAGAGGCCCCTTATGATAGATCGGGCAAGAGCAATCTCTTGCGCCGATCTGCCAACGGTGGCATAAGCCTGAAGGGTCACACACATTCAAGAGAAATAACTTGAGACAAGAAAACCTTAACGTTTCTTGAGGAGCAATACATGGACAAAACTAGAGGTTTTGTGCCATGGGTTCGGTTTGAGAGAATAATTACCGAATCGAGAAAACTGAGTTTTTTCGTCGATGTCGCGTCGGATTTTTTTTTATAAGTAACGACAAAAAGGGTCGGACGACTTTTGGACACGGCACGAAACCACATGGGCGAGCCCATTGGGCTCGGCCCATGAGGTCTCATGGCTGGCCCAACAACGACCCATTATGGGCCCAATAAGCCCTATATGGCCGGCCCACATGGTGGGTCCATGTGTGGGAGCCACAAAACACCATGCTTAGTTGGTGATTGTGGATTAAGAGGTGAATGATTTAAGGGGTATGGGTTAAAGCACCTTTAAGCCCATACCAATCACTTTAGACCCATGCTTATGAGTTGGATGATGAATTGAAATATCTAACATTCATTCATTAATCAAAGAATCACAAAAACTCAAAAAGTCTCTCCTCTCTCTCTCTTGTGGCCGGCCACACCCTCTCTCTCCTCTCATCTTGCTCTCTTGTTCTTCATTTAATTGTTCTAGTAGGCAATTAAGTGAAGGATCTTCAAGGTCATCCCCTTGGTAAAGACTTGCTTTAGAGAAGAAGATCCGAAAGTTCTTCTTTATCGATTCAACAAAGACTTAAAGGTAAACATCTTGTGGAATAGATTTTGCCTTGGGATTTAACGGTTTATGTTCTTGGACAAGGTTTGGAGTAGATTTGTAAAACGCTTCCGCTATCTCGTTGATCTAGAACGCTCCAAAACCCTACAATACCCTCAATTGAAGTGAACGGAGGCTCACTGCTCCAACTGAAAACATCAAGGTAGGAATACATTCATCTACAAGACTATGTGGTTCCTGGCTTGGGTCTGTACTAAAAGTACATGTCATACCCTATATTGATACCCTAGGTCAGCCTTAGCTGACAATCGTAGACAAGTCTAACAAGCTTGAACTATGAACAGAACTAATGTGGCTACTACGCGGAGGCGCACGCACCCACATAGAACTGCCCATCTCATCCAGACTTCTCCTCTATGAATATTATGCGGAGCCGTACCGACATCAATAGGCTTAAAGCCCTTTTGAGTGCCCAAACCTGGATGGTATCACGCTTGACTTATTTGCGTTTAAGTGAATTATTATTGTCTGATTGTATATCAATACAATCTTAATCTGGAATCATCAATTGCAAATCCATGCAAAGATGAACCCTTAGCAGGTTACATGCGAGTCTGATTAAATATCGGTTTTTAATCTTTGCATGTGGGTAATGCAAATCATACATGAACTTGTATATTTAAACTATCATACATTCATACATGAAAACATACAAATGTAACGGTAAATTTATGCATAACTAAACCCATCTTAAGTTCCTAAGAATCTAGCAATACTGATCCTAAAGACTTGGTCTTCAAGGTCCAGACTTGCTCCATTCTTGTGAACTCCCACTGGCTTCAAGCCTCATCCAATCTGAGTCTTCCTCTTTACTTGCTTCTTGTGTCGGTCTTCATGATTACAAATTTATATGAAAAAAAATGAAATACAAATCACGACACACAAGTCGTATTTACTACAACCCAAAAATTAAGCAACACACAGGTTGCAAAAGCGAAATTAAAATACAAGTCTAGAGGGCTTAGCTACGCATCATGTGGAAAACATCATGTGAACATTCAACATACTTAGCAAACAACAAAATTTTTCCAAATTTTATCTTTCTTGAGTGTGGAAAAAAATATGGTTTATCGAAACCGGTCGGTTTAATTTATTAATTGAATTTTGAACCGGTTCTCGTTAGTTTATCGAAACCGAACCAAATCTAAAAATTAAATTTTTAGGGCTTCAAATTATTCTTGCGAACCGGCCAGTTCAGCTCGAATCTGGTCGAGCCGAACCGGCCTAACCGAGGTCGCCCGCGGGGCTGACCGTGGTCGCCCACGAGCAACCATGGTAGCCCGCGAGGGCTGCCATGGTCGCCCCTAGGGCAAACCCTGGTTGCCCGCGAGGCAACCATGGTGGCCCTCGAGGGCTGCCATGGTCGCCTGCGTGGGCAGACCGTGGTCGCCCGCGTGGGCAGACCGTGGTCGCCCGCGGCAGCAACCATGGTGGCCCGCGAGTGCTGCCATGGTCGCCCGTAGGCGACCTGGTCAGCCCTTGGTGCCAACCATGGTCAACCCTAGGGCATTCCATGGTCGACCAAGGGTCTCGACCCTAGTTAGCCATGGCTCGGCCATGGCTAACCCGAAACAGCCAAAAAAAAAATAATTTTCCAAATTTTCAAAATTAGTTAAATCTGAATTTTTTTTCAATTTCATGCATATTCAAGTGATGAACACATAAACAAAAATAAAATTCTAGATTTAAACATATTGAATAAATATCATAGCAGCCATGCTCTGATACCACTGAAAGGGATCATCATGGGTTCAAGTCAATAATTTCATGCAGCGGAGCTTTATGTAACCATGGTGATCGAAAAGAATGAAGATCTTAATGAAAAATTCAACATGTTATAAACCTTTTTCAATCTGAAAATTTACCTTTGTCAATCGATTAAAACACAAGACAATGTTTCTCTATCGAGTCGACACAAGCACAACAACCACGGATGGTTTTCTCTCACACACTTGCTAATGGATGTTTTGAGAATTTTTGACAAAAAGCTATGGAGGAATTGAGTTGAGAGGGTCGACAATTGGAGAGGGAATTAGGGAGGGAGGTTGCCAAAAATATGAGATAAAAAGGGAATAAAATATTTGTGTAATTAATTTGAAATTAAACCAAAAAAATCTGATTTTGAATTTCAAATAAATAAGTACACATCTTACCCCTTTAAACTCTTAATTGCACTTTTTCCCCATTTATCAATTAAAACCATAAATGGGCTTTAAGCCCGGTTAACTAAATCCAAATTAAAACCCATAAAATTGAGTTCTAATTTTGGTTTAGATAAATCGGTTCAATTTCCTCAACTTGATTTCTTCAACCGTCTGGTTAAAACTCTAGGCCAGAAATCAAACGAATCGTTTTCAATTTGACTAAATTGAAAACCGGATTCTCCCAATTTCCAACCATGCTTATTTGTCATGTATTGTGCTTAATGCGTGTGACCCTCTAGGCTCACGAACAGTTGAAAGACTGGTAAAATTACTATTTTACCCTTTCCATCATAAGTGGTCTCTAGCAAGACATTATGATTACCCAACGTTCGTGATTATCGATTATTCGACTTAGCATGTTATCGTACATGTCATTGTCCTTTTATCAGACCGAGAAAAAAAAAATTAAACTCTGGATACCAATTATGAAATGAGGTTTTAGCAGGTGTACTTATCTGTAATTACCCTAATTTATTTCCATCAAAGCAATAGTTTCATCAGTTTCATCGTCTGAGTCAGAAACTACTTGTTCATGAGAGTTGGTTGTGGAACTGCTGAGTGCCATCCCCTTTTGCTTCTTATCCAGACTAGGAAGCGAAAGTTTAAAAATCATCGATGATCCTATGAGTTCATCAAACCTGAGTTTCTTTAGGTCATGCATTTTTTCTATGGATGTGGTTTTCATCTTGAATCGTGGACTCGGTGATCTTAACATTTTCCAGACCAGATCCTCATCCGTCATGGGTTTTCCTAGAGAATAGGATTCATTGGCTAGATCTCCGATTCGTATGTTGAACTCACTAATAGTCTCATCTTCCTTCATGGACAAGGCTTCAAAATTAGTTGTAAGGCATTGAAGTTTTTGCTCACGAACTTTGGTCGTCCCTTCATAGGCAGTGGGTAAAATCTCCCATGCTTCTTTTGCACTTGTGCATGTGTTGATCAGCCTGAACACATTTTGGTCAACTCCGTTGAATATGGCATCTAAGGCACGAGAATTATCTAGGGCTGATTCGTCTTTGGCGGGGCTCCAATCACTTTCAGGTTTGAAGTATGCAACATTTTTTGCATCACTAGTTTGTGGAGCCTCCAATCCATGTATTACAGCCTTCCATTTTTTATTATCGAGTTATTTTAGGAATGCACTCATGTGAGCCTTCCAATAACCATAGTTCGTACCATCCAGCACAAGAGGCCTATTGACCGAACCTCCTTCTCTTGAACTATCCATATCAGGTTCATAGAATTTGTCTTACAGGAAATCACCTATAGGTTTAGATGCCTGCTCTGATAACAATTAAAATTCTGGTTATTTGCAAGATGTCAATCACAATGTTAAGACTTTGCGATAAACAATTGCGGATGCACAAATTAAACAAACACATGGATCGAAAATATAAATGACTCGAGACATGGTTACCCAGACTCGCTAATGCTCGGTTCTTCGTTTGTTCTTCAACGGATGCACGCGACTTCAATCGCGCGAACACAGCCCGAATTAGTCAATCACTCATTCTTCTTTGAATAGTGATTGAGCACAAAATGTCGATCTTTTTCAAAACAAAGATCATGCAGTCATATTTTTCTTGAACTTTCCTTAAGCTCCTACCAATTGTATCATGTCGAATCACAATTTATTTAGGAGATCTTCTAAAAATGGAAACTCACCGGATGTCGTCTTGAAAGATGTTTTGCTTCTCATGTTGCCACTTCTGGATAGACATCTTTTTGTTCATTCAGCATATAACACATGTCACAACATGTAGACTGACATCTTTCTCTAAACTAACAAAATAGCCAATTTAGTCGTAACTACAATCTCCCCCTTTGGCTATTTTTAGGCGAGCACTTGTGCGTCACGGAAAACTCATTCGCCGTCATTAGATCATCATACATAAAAGATAGCCTAACTCATCATTTATCGAACCATATTTAGTAAGGTCTAGTTCCTCCGCTCAGACACATCATTTAATTGTGGAGTCAATTCAGAGATGATCCCACAATCTATTAGGTGATCGTGAAACTCTTGGTCTAAGTAATCACCGCCCCGATCAGACCGAAGCGCCTTTATACTCTTTTCAAGCTGGTTTTGTACTTCATTCTAAAACTCTTTGAACTTGTCAAAGGCTTAAGATTTATGTCACATTAAGTAGAAATAACCAAATCTACTGAAATAATCAGTTTACGTGATGAAGTAATTAAAACTCCTTCTGGCTTGAATACTCATAGGTCAACATACATCGGAATGTATAAGACCTAATAAGTCACTCGCCCTTTCACCCAAACCCTTGAAAGGTGCCTTTGTCATTTTCCCATTAGGCATGAGTCGCATCTCTCGATTCAAGTGAATTCAAACGGACATATAAGTCCACACTTGTAAAGTGTTGAGATGCGTTTCTCGCCTATGTGTCCTAAACGACAATGGCATGTCACAATCTGGTTTAAATCATCGGATTTAAACCTTTTTCTTGTTTACGTTATTTATAGAACTTGTGTTAGTGTTTTGAGTATTTAAAATATACAAACCACCAATTAACGGAACATTGCCAAAACAAATATTATTCTTATAAATACTAAATAATCCATTGTCAATGGAAGAAGAATATCCCTCCTTATCAATAAGGAAACAGAAATAATATTCCTACAAAACGTAGGCACACAATGAACGTTGTTTAAAATTAAAAGAAACCCCGTGGGAAAACTAAGACCAATTGTTCCTACAACAGTTGTTGAGACTGGATTGCCATCACCAACTCTTAGGTCCACTTCGCCTTTGCCACAACCTTTCTACTTTCCAGAACCTGCACATTAACATAAATGTGAGATTCAGCACCGGTATCTAGTACCCAAGAATCAGAAGTAGAAAGAATGAGATTAAGCTCCATAACTTAAATACCTTAACCTAAGGACGTGGAAACACAGCCCTTCTTCAAATATTCTTTGTGCTTCTTGCAATCTCTTTTCCAGTGCCCCGACTCATTGCAGTAATAACAGACAACCTCTGTGTCCTTAGCATTCATAGCAGCCTTAGGATCTACTTGAACCTTTGGACCCTTAGGGTGTCTGATTTTCCCTGTAAGGTGCATGGGAGTCTTACCCTTAACTTTGTCAGTTTTCTTGAAACTGACCTTCTTGTTGACCATAAGCACCTCCTTGGTCTTAATCTTGAGGTTCTTCTCAGCGGTCAAAAGCATCTCATGGAGTTCTGCCACAGACTTGTCCATGTCTTGCATATTGTAATTCACTACGAAATCACTATATGCATCAGGAAGTGAATACAACACAAAGTTTGATGTCATTTCCTTTTGAACATCAAGACCAAGTCTGGTCAGGTGTTCTAGAAGACGTGCCATCTTCAAGACATGTGGACTGACAGGAGCTCCAGCCTTGAGCTTGCAAGAAAGAAGTTCTCTAAAGTATCATATCTTTCGACACGAGCTTTCTCCTTGAACATTTCCTTGACCTCTGCCATTAAGGCACGAGAATCACCTGAAATGTCCATGAATTTTTTCTTCAACTCAGGCACCATACTGCCCATCATAATGCATGACACGTGGATTTGGTCACTAAGATAGTTTTGGTAAGTGCCTCTTTGTGCCCTCGCGGCGTTCAATGCTAGCTCAACAGGTGGGGCCTGGGTAAGGATATATTAATTATGTTCATAATTGAAAACAAGTCTCAAATTTCTGTCCCAATCGATGATGTTAACTCCGTTAAGCTTATCTTGCTCGATTAGGACCCTTAGTGCATTGTTGCCATAGTGTGTTGTGTTCGCCATTTAAATCTACACGGTAAAATGAATTTTAATCAATTATTGTTTAAAATTAAAGTTGGAGATTTAGTTCTTTAAAAAATTTGTCTGATTTTAAACTTTAGAATCGTTGGGGAACGGGGTTCGATACAAAACATGCACATCGGAAATTATGACCCCGTTCCTTGCAAGGATCATGCTAGAATCGGATTAATCAAGAGAAGTGATTCCAAAATATTACCTTTGATGAAAGAGTAAAAAAGGCAAGGAATCGATCGAAGATAGTACCACTTGGAGATATCCTCTACATAGTCCACACGAGCAATCCGGTGATCGAAGCAAAAGGCAACCTCGATCTACTAGAATCAAGATCACCTTGTGGGTTTTGGTATCACCAACACATGAAGAAAAAGAGGCAAAACGGATGAGGAGAAAGATATGGAATAACTTGGGTTTTGTGAAAAACCCTCCTCATTTTATAGGCTTCGCACAGGGTCACGATCGTGACATGAGTCACGATCGTCACTTTTAAAGTCACGATCGTTACTTATATTCCCGTGTCTCTAAGACATGTGTTACCTCTGTCACGATCGTGATGACCAAGGTTGCGATCATGACTCATGTCACGATCGAGACCATCAAGCTCTTCTAGCTGAAAGCTCGACAATTCAACACAAACACATATCCTGAGTTACTTTTAAAAATATTAGGATCTGTCTGGAAACTAGCGTCAACATAACCTTTGACGACTAGCTCCTCGTTCACACCCCCATACACTAGGAATGTGTCCTTGGTTCTCCTCAGGTACTTGAGGATGGCCTTAACTGGAATCTACTAGTACAACTAAGGGAGAACGAGACATGCGGTCTCGTGTATATCATGGCATACATGACGGATCCAATAGCCGATGCATATGGGATCCCTTTCATTCTGCTTTGATCGTCAAATTTCCTTGGACACTGATTCTTGCTAAGCTTGATGCCATAATGCATGGGTAAGAATCCCTTCTTGCAATCAAGCATTGAGAACCTTCTCAACACTTTGTCAACATAGGTTCTCTGACTTAGACCCAAGACTCGCTTGGTGCGATCTCTATATATCTTGATCCCTAAGATATAAGCAGCATCGCCTAACACTCGCCTTCTTGCAAGGTTGGGATATCGTTTCTTATGAGAAGTATGTCATCAACATACAACACCAGAAAGACAACCTTACTCCCACTCGCCTTCTTGTACACACATGGCTCATCTTCGTTCTTGATGAAGACGAGTTCTTTGATGGCTTCATCAAAACGAATGTTCCAACTCCGAGAAGCCTGCTTAAATCCATAGATGGATATTTGAAGCTTACAAAATTTTCCTTTATTCTTTGGATCGATAAAATGTAGGAACTTTGGAGCTACCAAGAACACCATGGCAACGGAAGAAACAATATATAAACCCAAAATACTGTCCAAGAACATCAAACCATTAAATCCCAAGGCAAACCAAAATCACACGTTTACCTTCGGTTTGTTTGAATCGGTTTCGAAGAACACTTCGGATCTTCAACTCTAGCCAAGTCCACACGGGTAGGATGATCACTAAGGGATCCTACACTCCTCTACCTACTAGAATAGAAGAGAGAGCAAGAGAGGGGAGCAATGGGAGAGGCTCGGCCGAGAGTAGTGTTAGGGAGAGAGAATCTTTTGTGAGTTGTGTGGGTAATGGTGTTTATGAATTGATGTGTTTTGGGTTCAGGGAAAATGATGATGGTCATTGGGTGGCCTCCATTAAATCACACTTACCCAACAAGATTAGGATAATGTGTATCTAGTCATCATCCACTTAACCAAAGTTAGTGGAGAAAGGGGCCCACCCTTTGCTCCACTATTGGGCCCTTGTTGGGCCGGCCACTTAGGGCCTCGTGGCACGAAGCCTAATGCTTCAGCCATGACGTCCCATGCCACATCCAACTAACCCCCCGAACTTATCGTACAAAATCTGACGCGACATCGACGAAATATTTAGTCTTTCTCGATTCGCGTGTCACATTCAATTACACAAATCCATGGCCCAAAACGTCCAGTTTTTCCCATGCCTCTCTCTCGACTATCGCCGACCTTTCCTTGTCTCTCATAATCTTTATCAGATGTGTGTGACCCTCTAAGCTCATGCCGACGTCAGCGGATCGGCGTACAATTCCATTTTACCCTATCCATCATAAGTGGTCTCTAGTAAGAAGTTATGATTACCCGACGTGCATGATGATCAATGATTCGACTGAACCTCATGTAGTATATGTCGCTATCCCTCTATCGCCCGGTATCTAAATTGATCATAAGGCATAGAGACGTCACCCTTATTTAATCAATCTTTGTTTCTCGATCTGTGAGATTACTCAATACTGATAACCCGTATCGTTGGCATGGCCATGCTCTCCCTTTAGTTAATCTCTATCGAGTGGCCTAAACGGATACCTTTCTCATACCGTAGTATGAGGGATAAATCCCTTAGCCGCCTTTCGTATCACTCATACAATCCATCCCCGTGTCAATCATGCTTGTTATGGTTATCTTGTTACAGACAACATTAGGAGCAAGTCAAAAGCGGTTCTTTACTACATAGCGATCACAAAGACTCCTTGTTATAAAGATACAACGACAAGCTACCACAATTGAATGTGTTCATGACTATTTCTATGCAACATCATTTAGTGCGGGTCGTCCAATATCACTCACCCGAGTGATATCTATGATCTGATTCCGGGAGCCCTTCCCAATGGTAAATAGAACTATACCATAAAGAATCATCCATATTTGACCAGAGACCCGTTAAGTGTGATCTATACGGATATATGGTTCTACAACTTTGGTGACATATATCAGATCATACTTAACCTATTACTTCTACACATAAGTAATATAACGCCGATTTTATATATTGCAAACGATGTTTAATATATACAGACATTTACTGACTAATACAATTGGACTAGGGCACAAAAATGCTTACAATCTCCCACTTGCCCCTAGTTCCAATCTAAGCCCCAGTCTATACCGATTGACCTCACATGCTTTTCGTGCTTAGGTTGATGAAGAGCCTTGGTCAAAGGGTCGGTTGTGTTATCATCTGTAGCAATGTAAGTGATCTTCGCATCACCCCTCTCGATGATTTCTCGTATTAGGTGATATTTTCTGGGTACATGTTTGGATATCTTATGTGCCCTGGGCTCTTTAGCTTGCGCAATGGCCCTTGTGTTGTCACAAATAAGCTTACTGGACCAGACGCGTTTGACATTATGCCTGATCCAGTTAGAAAGCTCCAGATCCATATAAGCTCCTTTGCTGCTTCCGAGGCAGCAATGTACTCAAATTCCGTTGTAGAGTCAGCTGTGGAATCCTGCTTCTTGCTCTTCCAGCTAAAAGCTCCTCCATTCAACATGAAAACATATCCAGACTGACTTTTATAGTCATCAGGATTCGTCTGGAAACTAGCGTCAACAAAACCTTTGACGACTAGTTCATCATCTTCTCTTCCCCCATAAACAAGAAAAGCGTCCTTGGTTCTCCTCAAGCATTTAAGGATTGCCTTGACCACAATCCAATGTTCCTCATCGGGGTTGGATTGATGCCTACTGGTACAGTTTAAGGCAAACGAGATGTCCGGTCTCGTACATATCATGGCATTCATGATGGATCCAGCAGCCGAAACGTATGGAATTCAACTCATTCTTTTCAGCTCATCAGCCGTCACCGGACGCTGAGTCATGCTTAGTCTTATGCCATGACGGATGGGTAAGAATCCTTTCTTGGCATCAAGCATTGAGAGTCTCCTCAACACTTTGTCTATGTAGGTCCTCTGACTTAAACCCAAGACCCGCTTGGTGCAATCTCTCCATATCTTGATACCCAGGATGTAAGAGGCTTCGCCTAAGTCTTACATTGTGAAACACTCGCCTAACCAAGCCTTTGTTGGGTGCAAGGTTGGGATGTTGTTTCCAATGAGTAATATGTCGTCGACATATAGCACCAAAAGGACTATCTTGCCTCCATCCTCTCTTTTGTAAATGCAAGGTTCATCATCGTTCTTGATAAAGCCAAACTGTTTCACAGCTTGATCAAAACGTTGAATCCAACTCCTAGCAGCTTGCTTCAATCCATAAATGGACTTGAGCAACTTACAAATCTTTCCCTTATTCTTTGGATCTCCAAACACTCATGTTGCGTCATATAAACGTCCTCCGTTAAGTTCCCATTAAGGAAGGCGGTTTTGACATCCATTTTCCATATCTCGTAGTCATGATATGTTGCGATGGCAAGAAGAATTCGGATAGATTTGACCATAGCTACTGGAGAAAAGGTTTCCTCATAGTCAATCCCTTGAATTTGTCTATAACCTTTTGCTACCAGACGTGCTTTATAGGTCTGAGGATTGACAAACATATCAGTCTTCTTCTTGAAGACCCATTTACAACCAATGGTTTTAATACCATCGATTGGATCAATCAAGCTCCAGATTTGATTATCGTACATGGATTGCATTTCCTCCTTCATGGCTCCCAGCCATTTCTCGGAGTCGGTACTATCCACGGCTTCTCGAAAGGTGGTGGGTTCATTATCTTGATCCACCAATACCAGCTCATCACCTTGAGTCACACAGAATCCATATCTCACAGGTGGATAACTAGTCCTTTCAGACCGCCTTGGACCGTCTTGAAGAACTCTAGTGATCGGTTCCTGCTCTAGTACCTGCTCTGGCTTCATATCTTCTGCTGGGCTTTCAGGTGGTTCCTGAGAAGCTACATCCTCTAGAATTTCATCCAGATCTATAGTTCTCCCACTGTCTGTTTTGGAAATGAACTTCTTTTCCAAAAACACCCCACCGCGAGCAACGAAAACTTTGTTCTCGCTCGGTTTATAGAAGTAGTATCCCCTTGTTTCTTTTGGATACCCAACGAAGATGCATTTGTCTGATTTTGGTTCGAGCTTGTTTGAGAGCATACGCTTCACAAAAGCCTCGCAACCCCAAATCTTGAGAAAGGAAAAAACGAGCTTCTTCCCGTACCATTGCTCAAAAGGTGTACCTTCCACTGTCTTCGTTAGGGCCATATTCAATATGAATGCGACAGTTTCAAGAGCTTAACCCCAGAAGGATATTGGCAAATCAGCGTGACTCATCATGGATCGAACCATATCCAACAATGATTGATTCCTTCACTCGGACACCCCATTTAACTGAGGTGTTACTGGCGGAGTCCACTCTGATAATATCCCAAGATGATTGAGAAACTCTTGGGATAAGTATTCTCCACCTCGATCCAAACAAAGTGCTTTTATACTTTTCCCGAGCTAGTTCTGTACTTTAGTCGTGAACTCTATGAATTTATCAAAAGCATCAGACTTATGTCTCATTAAATAGACATAACCAAATCTACTGTAATCTTCAGTAAAAGTGATCAAGTAACTATAACCGCACCTGGCAAGTGAACTCATAGGTCCACACACATCCGTGTTTATTAGGGCAAATAGGTCACCCGCCCTTTCACCTCTCCCGATGAAGGGCGCTCTAGTCATCTTGCCCATCAAACAAGCCTCACATCTCTCAATCGAATAGACTTAATAGCCCGCACTTGTGAAGTGCTGAGACGCGCCTCTCATTTATGTGGCCTAGACGACAGTGCCATATTAGAGTTTGGTTCAAATCATCGGATTTAAACCTTTTCGTACTAACGTTATAGAGCTTATTTGAATTGGGGCTTTCCATATTCAATACATACAATACACCAATTGTACTTGCACTTGCATAATGTACGTCATCATGTTTTATATTAAAACTTCCATTTTCGATCACAAAAAAAATCCTTCCTTACCTAGTAAGGAAATGGATATAATGTTTCTGCTGAAAGTAGGTACAAAATACACATTTTGAAATACAAGAACAAGGCCACTAGGCAAAACAAGTCTAACGGATCCTACAACAGTTGCGGCAACCCGAACTTTGTTCCCAACTCTTAGGTCCACCTCGTTCTTGCCCAAATCCCTTCTATTTTCCAACACCTGCACATTTGTACAATTATGAGATTCAGCTCCGGTAGCTAATACCCATGAATCTGAAACATAGAGATTTAGCTCTAAAGAGAAAATACCTGAGGAAGACGCGGCCCCACCGCCCTTCTTCTGATCATCTTGGGACTTTTTGCAGTCTCTCTTCCAGTGACCGGGCTGTTGACAGTAGAAACAAACTGCTAGGAAGTAAAGGCAGTCTCATCTTGCCTACCAAGTGCATAGGGGCTTTACCCTTATCACCTCCAGCTTTGAAGCCAGTTCCCTTTCTGACCATTAGGACATCCTTGCCACGAGTGACCTTGATGTTCATTTCGGCCGTCACAAGCATTTGATGTAACTCTGAAACGGTCTTGTCCATATCATGCATATAATAATTCATTATGAAACTATCATATGTATGAGGAAGGGATTACATAACTAAATTGGTTGCCATCTACTTTTCCATCCCGAGGCCGAGTCGGGTTAGGCCGTCGAGATGTCCCTTCATTTTTAGGACATGTGGACCTATAGAACTGCCTGCTGACATTTTGCAGGCGAGGAGTTCCTTGAAAATCCCGAATCTTTTGAGTCGAGCCTTCTCCTTGAACATGACCTTTATCTGCGACATCATCGCTAAAGTGTCCTCAGACAGTTCCATAAACTGCTTCTGGAGTCCGGCTCCATAGCGCCCAACATCACACACGCCACGTCGATGTTGTCGCTAAGGTGCTTTTGGTATGCATCCTTAACGGCCCTCGGGGCATTGACTTCTGGCTCCACAGGGGTAGCCCGGTCCATGACGTATTTCTTGCGTTCTAATCTGAACACAAGTCGTAGGTTCCTGTCCTAGTCTAGATAGGTTGTACCATTAAACTTACCCTTTTAGAGGATATGCCTCAATGACAAACTGTTCACATTCAATGAAAGTAAATTTAATCAGAAAGTTGAATAAATTTACGAAGATCCTGAATAAACTTCAACCATTCAATTCTAAGTTAATAGAATCTAAAACCAAGACCCATGATTCATGAATCGAAGTACGCTAAGGCGCACCGCTCCGACTCACTTATTTTGGTAGGACATGCATCCAATTACAACCAATGCAATTGGGTCTAATTACAACCCGTGTAATTCTTAGTAAGGGTCTGTGTTGTTGCACACGACATACCCTTTCTGACACCCTGACTCGACCCTGGTCGAGAATGACAGTTACGTCAACCAAATCAAGTATGCTTAGTTCGATAGAGATGCTCTGCTAAGGCGCACGACATCCTGATAGAACTTTCACAAACTTGTATAGAGCGCACTTTCGAAGATGCTCTGCTAAGGCGCACGACATCAACAAAGTGGAAAACTATACAAGCTTATGATTTTGGGTTGGTGTCTCACTTGACTTAAAATTATTTGTGATTGGTTGAGTTTAAATCAATTATGTTTGATACAATTAGGAATCCGTCATCAACAACCCGTGTTGTGACGATTCTAATTTATCTCACATTATCTTTTTTGAAACCGTAATTTACAACCCGTGCAAAGACGTTTTCAAATTTGAACACATCCATCACAACTCGTGCGACGATGGTTCACAACGCTTTTAAAATGCAAACAATTAATCCGGTTTTAATCTTTGCATGTTGGTGATAGCTTAAACTAAAATAAGTCAAGCATGCTCGTAATTAAATTTATTATTCAAATAAATTCTAGCATGCATCAAAGCGTTAAATATGCACAAATAGCCCATTTAGCTCATGGACGTCCTCCAAGATTGTCAACGTTCTCGGTTTCTATCCTTCTCGACTTGAGCAATTAATTACAATTAATACTCGATTTGTAGACCGGATGAAAGAATAATTACAATTTATCACTATCGGTTCGTAGCCCGCATAAAAGAATAATTACACGTTACAATCTAACGGTTCGCAGACCGTTTTAAAAGCGATAAATAATTAAACGCTCTATTGGGCTATCTATGCACCATGCATATCAACTCATCACACAACATGTTAACATAGAAGCGTGTTTTCAAACAAGATACATTTCTGATTTTAATTTTCATGTCCAAGTTGCTCCGTCGGGTTTATCGAAACTAGACCTTTTCGAAAAATCGGTTTATCGAAACCGTTCAAATCTAAAAATTTTCAAAACATGGAATTGCGGGTTTGTGCCACAGATCAAACACCGTGTAACAAACCACCCAGGCCCAATCCAAATGGTCCGAAACCCATTTGGGCCAAGCCCCTACGCACCGACACGATAGGGTTTGGCAACCCTAGCCGTCGGGCCTCCACCACCGGCCACCGCCCGAATCTGGCCATTGCCGGGGCAGGGGTGGGGTGGACACATGACCATGACTATCTAATGGACACAGCCCAGCCCAGCTCCGGCAAGCCGGAGCCCCCGCCCGGCCCGAAATCACAAGTTTACCTTCGGTTTGTTCGAATCGGTTTTGAAGAACACTTCGGATTTTCAACTCTAGCCAAGTCCACACGGATAGGATGATCACTAAGGGATCCTACACTCCTCTACCTACTAGAATAAAAGAGAGAGCAAGAGAGGGGAGAAATGGGAGAGGCTCGGCTGAGAGTAGTGTTAGGGAGAGAGAGAGAGAGCAACTCAAGAACTTGTGTGATATTTTGTGAGTTGTGTGGGTAATGGTGTTTATGAATTGATGAGTAGTGGGTTAAGGAAAAATGATGATGGTCATTGGGTGGCCTTCATTAAATCACACTTACCCAACAAGATTAGGATAATGTGTATCTAGTCATCATCCACTTAACCAAAGTTAGTGGAGAAAGGGGCCCACCCTTTGCTCCACTATTGGGCCCTTGTTGGGACGACCACTTAGGGCCTCGTGGCACGAAGCCCAATGCTTCGGCCATGAGGTCCCGTGCCACGTCCAACTAACCCCCCGAACTTATCGTACAAAGTCCGATGCGACATTGACGAAAGATTTAGTCTTTCTAGATTTGGGTGTCACATTCAATTACACATATCCATGGCCCAAAACGTCCAGTTTTGCCCATGCCTCTCTCTCGAGTATCGTCGACCTTTCATTGTCTCTCATAATCCATATCATATGTGTGTGACCCTCTAGGCTCATGCCGACGTCGGCGGATCGGCGTAAAATTCCATTTTACCCGATCCATCATAAGTGATCTCTAGTAAGACGTTATGATTACCTGACGTGCATGATGATCGATGATTCGATTCAACCTCATGTAGTACATGTCGCTATCCCTTTATTGCCCAACATCTACATTGATCATAAGTCATAGAGTCGTCGCCCTTATTTAATCAATCTTTGTTTCTCGATCTGTGAGATTACTGAATACTGATAACCCATATCGTTGGCATGACCATGCTCTCCCTGATTACTGAATACAGATATCTGCTCATACGTCTATATGAGGGATAAATCCTTCAGCGATCTATTGAGTCAACTCATGTGACTCGTGATCGATTGAGTAAACTCATGTGACTCGTGATCTATTGAGTCAACTCATGTGACTCGTGATCTATTGAGTCAACTCATGTGACTCGGGATAAAGCCGTTATTGTAACCCTTTCACAGGAGACGTTCGTCAAACCACCCTCATCACTCATCACAAAGTGACCTCAATGATCCTTCCGTCTGAGGATGTGATTTCACATACCGACATATTAGTATGTTCATGACTATGTCTATGTAACATACTCACGATCGGGTACTCACGATCGGGTCGTCCTATATCACCTCGTCTGGCGATACTATGACCTAACTCCAGCCCCTTTCTGGTCATGATCAGTAGAGTGTGATCATTTAGAGTTAGCCTCATACCGATCGCTTCTTATGAAGCTATTCTAATCGGGGACAACTTAAGTAATATTTTATCTGATGTGTAGATCTACTATTATGTGTTGACACATCAATGATACAAATCAAATCATACTTAAGATATTACTACAACACTTAGTAATATAAATGCCGATTTTATTTCAACTAATAATCTCATTACATGAGTAGATTGAAAATACATTGTGCTAGAGCACAAAATCCCAACACTCAACACTTTCTCTATGTAGGTGCTCTGACTTAAACCCAAGACTCGCTTGGTGCGATCTCTCCATATCTTGATCCCAAGATGTACGAGGCTTCGCCTAAGTCCTTCATTGCGAAACACTCGCCTAACCAAGCCTTTGTCAAGTGCAAGGTTGAGACGTTGTTTCCAATGAGTAATATGTCGTCGACATATAGCACCAAAACGACTATCTTACTACCATCCGCCTTTTTGTAAACGCAAGGTTCATCATCGTTATCTCACCAACTCCTCGAAGTTTGCTTCAATCCATAAATGGACTTGAGCAACTTACAAATATTTCCCTTCTTCTTATGATCGACAAAACCCTCCTGCTTAGACATTTAAACGTCCTCAGCTAACTCCCCACTAAGGAAAGCGTTTTTGACATCCATCTGCCATATCTCGTAGTCATGAAATGTTGCGATGGCAAGAAGAATCCGGATAGATTTGACCATAGCCACTGGAGAAAAGGTTTCCTCATAGTCAATTCCTTGGACTTTTCTATAACCTTTTTCTACCAGACATGCTTTATAGGTCTGAGGATTGCCTTCCATGTCTGTCTTCTTATTGAAGACCCATTTACAACCAATGGTCTTTTACACTAGCGATTGGATCAATCAAGTCCCACACTCGATTATCGTACATGGATTGCATTTCCTCCTTCGTGGCTCCTAGCCATTTCTCGGAATTGATACTGTCCATGGCATCTCGAAAGGTGGTGGGCTCATCATCTTGATCCACCAATACCAGCTCATCACCTTGACACACAAAATACGTATCTCACAGGTGGATAACTGGTCCTTTCAGACCGCCTTGGACCGTCTCGAAGAACTGTAGTGGGCGGTTCCTGCTCTACTACCCGCTTTGGCTCCAACCCTTCTACTAGGCTTTCAAGTGGTTCCTGAGAAACTACATCCTCTGAAAATTCATCCAGATCTATAGTCCTCCCACTGTCTATTTTGGAAATGAATTCCTTTTCCAAAACCACCCCACTGCGAGCAAGAAAAACTTAGTATCCCCTTGTTTCTTTGGGATACCCAACAAATATGCATTTATCTGATTTTGGTTCGAGCTTATTTGAGAGTGTACGCTTCACAAAGGCCTCGCAACCCCATATCTTAAGGAAGGACAAAACGGGTTTCTTCCCGTACCATTGCTCAAATGGTGTACCTTCCACTGTCTTCGTTAGAGCCCTATTCAATATGAATGCGGCAGTTTCGAAAGCATAACCCCAGAAGGAGAGTGGTAAATAAGCATGACTCATCATGGATCGAATCATATCCAACAATGTTCGATTTCTTCCCTCGGACACTCCATTTAACTGAGGTGTTCCTGGCGGAGTCCACACTGACAATATCCCACTTTCCAAAAGATGATCAAGAAACTCTTGGGATAAGTATTCTCCACCTCGATCCGAACGAAGTGTTTTAATATTTTTCCCGAGCTAGTTCTGTACTTCAGTCTTAAACTCTTTGAATTTATCAAAAGCATCAGACTTATATCTCATCAAATCGACATAACCAAATATACTATAATCGTCAGTAAAAGTGATGAAGTAACTGTAACCGCTCCTGGCAAGTGAACTCATTGGTCCACACACATCCGTGTGTATTAGGGCCAATATGTCACCCACCATTTCACCTCTCCCGATGAAGGGCGCTCTAGTCATCTTGCACATCAAACAAGCCTCGCACCTCTCAATCCAATGGAATTTGAATGAACTTAAAAGCCGGCACTTGTGAAGTGCTGAGATGTGTCTCTTATTTATGTGGCCTAGACGACAGTGCCATATTAGAGTTTGGTTTAAATCATCGGATTTAAACCTTTTGGTATTAACATTATTGAGTTTGCTTGTATTGAGGCTTTCCATATTCAACACATATAAACCACCAATTGTACTTGCACTTGCATAATATATGTTATCACGTTTTATATTGAAAATCGCGTACTCAATATCACAAGCAAAACCTTCGTTATCCAGTAAGGATATCGATATAATGTTTCTACTGAAAGTAGGTACAAAATACACATTATTAAGTACAAGAACAAGCCCACTGAGCCAAACAAGTGTAACGGATCCTACAGCAGTTGCAGCAACTCGAACTTTGTTCCCAACCCTTAGGTCCACCTCGTTCTTGCCCAAATCTCTTCTATTTTCAAGCACCTACACATTCGTACAGATATGAGATTCAGCCCCGGCATCCAATATCATGAATCTGAAACAGAAAGATTTAGCTCTAAAAAGAAAATACCTAATGAAGTAGCGGCCCCACCACCCTTTTTCTGATCATCCTGGAACTTCCTGCATTCCCTTTTCTAATGACCGGGTTGTTGGCAGTAGAAACAGACTGACTCCCTTTTCTTTTTAGCCTCCCCGACTTTAGGAGGTTTAGGAAGCATAGCCAGTCTCATCTTTCCTGCCATGTGCATAGGGGCTTTACCCTTATCACCTCCAGCTTTGAAGCTAGATCCCTTTCTGACCATTAGAACATCCTTGCCTTGAGTGACCTTGATGTTCTTTTCGGCCGTTACAAACATTTGATGTAACTCCGAAACGGTCTTGCCCATATCATGCATATAATAATTCATCACAAAACTATCATATGTATGAGGAAGGGATTGCAGAACTAAGTCTGCTGCCATCTGCTTTTCCATCCCGAGACCTAGTCTCGTCAGACCGTCAAGATGTCCCTTCATTTTCAGGACATGTGGACCTACAAAACTGTCTGCTGACATTTTGCAGACGAGGAGTTCCTTGAGAATACCGAATCTTTCGAGTCGAGCCTTCTCCTTGAACATGACCTTTATTTGCGCCATCATGGCCATAGGGTCCTCGAACAGTTCCATAAACTGCTTCTGGAGCTCCGGCTTCATAGCGCCCAGCATCACACACGCCACATCGATATTGTCGCTAAGGGGCTTTTGGTATGCATCTTTAACAGTCCTCGGGGCGTTGAATGCTGGGGATAGCTCGGCCAAGGACGTATTCCTTGCGTTGCTACTTGAACACAAGTCGTGGATTCCTATCCCAATCTAGATAATTTTTCCTGTTGAGCTTACCCTTTTCAAGGGTATGCCTCAACGACAAACTATTCACGTTCATTGAATTATTCGTCATTTATCTACACGAAGAAAGTAAATTTAATCAGAAAGTTGAATAAATTTACGAAGATCCTGAGTAAACACCAACCATCCGATTCTAATTTAATATAATAAAAAAACAAGACTCATGATTCGTGAATTGAAGTACGTTAGGGTGCACCGCTCCGATTCAGTTATTTAGGTAGGACATGCATCCAATTACATCCAATGAAATTGGGTCCAATTACAACCCGTGTAATTCTTGGAAAGGGTCTGTACTATTGTACACGGCTGACACCCTGGCTCGACCCTGGTCGAGAATAGCAGTAAAGTCAACCAAATCAAGTATGCTCGGTTCGATAAAGATGCTCCGCTAAGGCGCACGACATCTAGATAAAACTGCAGCAACTTGTATAGAGCTCACTCTCGAAGATGCTCCGCTAAGGCGCACAACATCAACAAAATGGAGAACTATACAAGCTTATGATTTTGGGTTGGTGTCTCACATGACTTGAAATTATTTGTGATCGGTTGTGTTTAATTCATATATGTTTGATACAATTACGAACCCGTCACCAACAACCCTTGTTGTGACGTTTCTAATTGATCTCTCATTATCTTCTTTAAAACCGTCATTTGCAACCCGTGCAAAGACGTTTCAAATTTGAACTCATCCATCACAACCCATGCGATGATGGTTCACAGGGCTTTAACATGCAAACAATTAATCCAGTTTTAATCTTTGCATGTGGGTGATAGCTTAAACTAAAATTAAGCTAAACATGTTCGCAAACAAATTTATCATACAAATAAATTCTAGCATGCATTAAAGCGTTAAATATGCATAAATAGCCCAAGCTAAGTAACTAAGTGTTCTACGAGACGAAAGCTTGAGAAGTCCAATTCCTTGAGCTCTTCTCGTCATCACCACCACTTAGGGCGCTCCCACTGCCTCGTGGACGTCCTCCAAGATCGTCACCGTTCTCGGTTTCCATCCTTCTTGACTTGAGCAATCATTTACAATTAATACTTGATTCGTAGACCGGATGAAAGAATAATTACACTTTTATCACTAGCGGTTCACATCCAGCATACAAGAATAATTACGCGCTAATACTAATGGTTCGCAGACCGTGAAAATCGGTAAATAAATAAACGCTCTAGTGGGCTATCTATGCACCATACATATCATCACATCACACAACATGTTATCACACAAGCATGTTGTCAAACAAGATGCATTTCTGGTTTTAACTTATGCCAAAGTTGCTTGATAGAGTATATCGAAACTAGAACTTTTCGAAAAGACGGTTTATCGATACCGTTCAAATCTGAAAAATTTTCAAAACATTGGATTGCGGGTTTGTGCCACGGATCAAACACCGTGCAACAAATCACCCGAGCCCAAGCCCAATGGGCCGAGCCCACACACAGCGACGCGCTAGGGTTTGGCAACCCCGTCGGGTCTCCACCGCCGGCCTTGTCAATAATCTGACCGGCGCCAGGGTAGGTACGGGTTGGCCATATGACCATGGCCATCTAATGGCCACGACCTAGTCTAGCTCCGGCAAGCCAGATTCCCCTCCGGTCATCCTTCTTGACCCGACAAATCCAATTTTTTTTAAAAAATTTCAGATTTTATATTTTATCTAAAACTTCATTTCTCACGGCATTTGAACCCATATAAGAAAAACAAGCATGTGGAAGCAACAAGGCAAGCAAAACAACAACAAAACCGAAACAAACGAGGATCTAAGAGGGTAACCACCCTCTGATACCACTGTAGGAGTTTTGAGGCTACCAAGAAAACAATGGCAACCGAAGCAACAAGAAATAAAGCCCCAAATCTGCCCAAGATCATGAAACCATTAAATCCCAAGGAAAAATCAAAGCCACGATACTTTACCTTTGGTTTGTTCGAATCAAGCAAGAAGAGCACTTGAGATCTTCTCTCTAACGGTATCCATACGAATAGGATGATCCTAACAAACTCAAACCTACTAGAGTTTATGGTGTGAAGCTTGATAGGGAAGAAGGGGGGGGGGGGGGGGGGGTGAGTCTCGGCTGATTGCAATGTTGAGAGGAAGAGAGAGTAGTGTCTCTTGATATTTTATGTTATGATTTGTGTAAAATGATTTCTCTTGGTTTTTCACAAATGATGGTGATTAGATGGGCCACCATTTGGCCACTCCCAACCACACAAATGGATTAGGATAATCAAATCTAGTCATCATCCATTAACCAAGATTAGTGGACAAAGAAACCCATCCTTTGTGCCACTTTGGGCCTTATTGGGCTGGCCACATAGGGCTTCATGGGCCAAAGCCCAAATGCTTTGGCCATGTGGTCCCCTACCGAGCCCAAATATTATCCGACCCATTTCTGAACTTACTGCACAAAGTCCGACGCGACATTGACGAAAGAACTAGTCTTTCTCGATTCGCGAACCATATTCATTTACACATACCCATGGCCCAAAACGCCCAGTTTTGCCCATGCCTCGTCTCTCGAGAATCCCGATCTTTTCTTGTCTCTCAAAATCCATATCTTATGTGTGTGACCCTTGTTAGAGTTATGCCCAAGTCCAATATATAAGTGATCTACAGATGTAATGTTTTATCATCTTTCCGAATAAATAAATCGGCATATATTACTAATGTGTTGTAGTAATATATCGAATGTAATTTGATCTATGTCATTATGTGTAGTAGATCTATAGATCAGAAAGAATTAGATTTGATGAGTCCCTGATCAGCTAAGCTTCTTTAACAAGCGATCAGTATGAGACCAACTCTTTGTGATCACGCTCTACTGATCATGGCAAAGTATGTGCCGGAGTTATATCATAGATACCATAAGGTCGATGATATCGGACAACCCGATTGTGAGTATGCTGCATAGATCCAGTCATGAGATACTCACATATCGTAGCTTGTCATTATCTCCTAAGACCAAGGAGTCTTTGTGTACACTATGCAACGAATACCTAAGTTTGACCTAGTCTAACGTTATCTGTAAAAGGGTAACTATAACGGCTTCGATTGGCTTTGATATTTGTTGCACTAGTGAACTCGAAAGGCGTCTGAGGGATTTATCACTCATACTTCGGTATGAGAAAGATATCCGTTTAGGCCACTTGATGAGTATGACTGATGGAATAGCACGGCCGTGCAGGTGATACCTTAGTATCAGTTTTCAGTCATCTCAGATATCAAGAAACAATGATTGATAAATTAGGATGACCATTCTATGCCTATTGATCAATCTGGATATCGGTTTGATAAAAGGATAGTGACATATACGATAACAGGTTAAGTCGAATAATCGATAATCACGAACATTGGATAATCATAATGTCTTGCTAGAGACCACTTATGATGGAAAGGGTAAAATAGTAATTTTACCAGTCTGCCAATTGTTCGTGAGCCTAGAGGGTCACACGCATTAAGCACAATACATGACAACAATTATGGATGAAAATTGAGAACGATTCAGTAGTTTTCTGGCCTAAGGTTTTAACCAGACGGTTGAAGAAATCAATTCGAGGAAATTGGGCCGTTTTATCTAAACCGAAATTAGAACTCAAGTTATGGGTTTAATTTGGGTTTTAGTTAAATGGGCTTAAAGCCCATTTAGAGATTTAAGTTATGAATGGGAACAAATGCAAATAAGAGTTTATGAAGGATAGATATGCAATTTTAATTTGAAATTCAATTTTAATTTTCAAATTAAAATCACATAATGTCTTCCATGATCTTCTCTAATTTTCAGCAACTAATCCCATCACTCTCTCCCCCTCATTGCTGAATTCTCTCTCCCCTCTCATCCTCCATTGTTGTCAAGCTTCTCTCAAAATTCATAGCAAAAATTTGAGTGAAAACCTTCTTCGGTTGTAGTGCTTGTGTGGACCTAATAGAGAAACACTAAACTTGTGTTTTCATCGATTACAAGAGGTAACTTTCAGATTTAATATATATATATATATATATATATATATATATATATATATATATATATATATATATATATATATATATATATATATATATAACATATTGAATTTACATTAAGATCAGTGCTTGCATCGATCACCACGGTTACATAACGTCCGCTGCATGATATTCATCGATTGGAACCCGTGGTGATCTCTTTCAACCCTTTAGGCTCATGCCACATTTTGGCAGATCGGTGTCAAAATTTTATTTTACCCGATCCATCATAAGTGGCCTCTAGTAAGACGTTATGATTACCCAAGGTGCATGATGATCGAGGATTCGACTTAACCTTATGTAGTACATGTCACTATCCTTTTATCGCCTGATATCTAGATTGATCATAAGGCATAGATGCGCCACCCTTATTTAACCAATCTCTATTTCTCGATCAATGAGATGTCTGAATACTGATAACCCGTATCATTGGCATGGCCATGCACTCCCTTCAGTCAATCTCCATCAAGTGGCCTAAACATATACATCCCATACCATAGTATGAGGGATAAATCCCTTAGCCACCTTTCGTATCACTCATGCAGTCCGTCCCCGTGTCAATCATGTCTGTTATGATTGTCCTGTTACGGACAACGTTAGGAACACTTCAAACCAGGATGTTTACTGCATAGCGATCACAAAGACTCCTCGGTCTAAGGATACAACGACAAGCTACCACAACTGATATCTATGATCTGTGCAACACTATTCAGAGCGAGTCATCCAATATCACTTCCAAGTGATATCTATGATCTGATTCTGGAATCCCATCCCAATGGCAAATAGAACTATACCATAAAGAATCATCCTCATTGGACTAGGGACCCATTAAGTGTGATCCGTACAGATATATAATTCTACTACTTTGGTGGACATATATCAGATCATACTTATTCATTACAAACGATGATCAATATTGACAGATATTTACAGACTAATACAATTGGACTAGAGCACAAAAACGCTTTCAACCTATTGACCGAACCTCCTTCTCTTGAACTATCCATATCAGGTTACCAAAATTTGTCTTACTAGAAATCACCTATCGGTTTAGATGACTACTCTGATACCAATTGAAATTATGGTTAGTTGCAAAATGTCGATCACAATGTTAAGACTTTGCGATAGACACTTGTGGGATGCACAGGTTAAACAAACACGCATATCGGAAATATAAATGACACGAGATATGGTTACCCAGTTCAGTGCAATATCACCTGCGTCTAGGGGCACTCTGCTAGTGAAAAGGTTTCACTATACGTAATCAATCACAAATCAAAGCTTTATGATATTATTACAAGTGGCAACCTAGACCAGGGACTCCCCCTGTCTTCGAGATCCTCTCCCGATTCCACTCGTCGAACACTAGGTACTGCTCGATTCTTCGTTTGTTCTTCAACGGATGCACGAGACTTCAATCGCGCGAACACAACCCGAATCAATCAATCACTCATTCTTCTTTGAATAGTGATTGAACACAGAATGTTGATATTTGTCAAAATATCTAGCTTCCCAACACACTCTTCCTACACGTTTAGGAAATCTAAATGCTCAACACAAAGACCAACTACAAAACTATAAGCGCAACTACTAAGGGGACGCTACTAGGCTTTATAGTAGTTGATCGTTTGTCTTTAGGGTATCCTGAACCCTTACTCATGCAGTCATTTTCTTCTTGAAGTTTCCTTAAACTCCTAACAACTGTTCCATATCGAATCACAATCCATTTTGGAGATATTCTAAAAATGGAAACTCACCGAAAGTTATCTTGAAGGATGTTATGCTTCTCATGTTGCCACTTCGGGATAGACATCTTTCTGTTCATTTAGCATATAACACATGTCGCGACATGTAGACAGACATCTTTCTGACAACTAACAAAATAGCCAATTTAGTCGTAACTACACATCTCCTCTGATTTCTCGCTCTTCTCCAGAATCAGATAAGCTTTCTCATCACTCTGATTATTAGATTCAATCTCCGGCGAAGAAGATAGTGAATACGATAAACTCTCCAAAACAGAAAAAAAAAGTATGAGAAAAAAAACAAATAGTTGAAGAATAAGAGAAATAATAAAAGTGTGAAAAAGGATAACATGTGAAAATTTAAATTAAAATCAAGGGTAGTTTTGTCTTTTTAAGTTTAGTTTTTAACCGCCATGGACGGAATGAGACGGAAAAGTCCAACTGAGAATTTTGACTATTTTAAGGGACTGCAAATGAGAGGAAAAATTTTAGGGGGTGTCATGTAAGATTTGGCATATTTCAAGGATTGTTATATGAAATTATCCTTAGAGAGAATGATGCGTCTGAGTGAGGGTATTTTTGTTTTTCCATCAGCAAGATAATTAAAATAGACGAAAAATACTGATGTGTAATTATCCCAAAGTTTTATAAGCACGTGATAAAATTAAAATGTCACAATCTCACCGAGAAATATATAATTGAACCCTGATGCTTCATCAGATATAAATAAAGTGTTGCATGATTCATTGAAGTGGAGCTGCAAGCAACGGTGGTGTGTAAAAAAGAATTAGCTTTACAGTTTGTAAACGAAGCATCAATTCCTTCCCTTGCCTCTCAACACCAACCAAAGCACAGAGAAGAGAAGGTAAAATATCAAGCTAAGAATCGATTCCTTCGCTTGTTCATCATCAACTAGCAGATTATAGAATATTCCCGTTTCGCTTCTTCCTCGTATCTTCTTCATCTGCTCCTAAGAAGCAATTTTTTCAGAGAAATATGAAATGGGTTCCTTATTCTCACAAATCCGCAGCCCCAATCAGCAGCAGGGACAGGGACGGCCTCAGAGGCAAACCCACATGGACAAGCCAGCCCCGAGTGCCAAATCTAGTTCTAAGACCAAATATGCTTTCATTTCTGATAATTACTCCTCAATCGATCAGGTTTTTGTCTTCTCTGTCTGCAATGTTTGATTACATTTTACTCCCTCTTTGTTAACTACTGAAATAGTTCATTGCCATTTCAGTGCCATTTAGTTCATAAGAGTCTAAATAAGACTAAATTAAACTAAAATGCCTGGATTTTAGGACTAAATTGAAGCTAGCTGATATGACTTGGACTACATTGGAACCTTTTAGTTTGGAAATTGAATATGACTATCTTGTTGTAAATTCAGCTACCCAAAAATGGGCTAGTTTCAAAGTGGGGCTCAGAGACTAGAAGAGCAAGGAGGATTCAAGACCAGTAGTAGTTATTAGCATGGAAGATTTAGAGGTTAAGATTTGTGGTAAAGAGATATATTTCATCAGTATATTTTGTGTGGAAAATACTACTGGTCATGGGTATTGCGATCAGATACAGGATTCATATCTATCCCAGCTAATGATTAATGTCATTCTCGCGACTTTATGATTTAGTGATGTACGAAAATATGGCAACTTATATTGGTGTCCTGGTGCAGAGGACGAGACTGATACTTTGTGTACCCAACTTTACCATGCTCTGTTCATGGAGACTGTTTCACCAACTTGAACCAGTGACGTCAAGGCCAATAGAGGCTGTGGCTGAATACTGAGAAGCGTTTTCAAAAAAGAAGATTGACTGTTAACATTGTTTGGCCTGCGCCTTTGCTTTACAATAAAGGAAACGATAAAGTTAGATAAGAAATTTAATAAAGAGGTAGGAACTTTCTGAAAAGCTTGTGGAGTTGGCCATTAATTTTATGGTCCTCCTGACACTTGACCAGAATCACTTACCCACACTGTCGGCTAGTTTTGTTTTCCCATAAATGGGTGTTTGATATTTAGATGCTGAATGGGAAGGCTTTTAAGACAATAATGAATTATTAGTGGTAGTGTTAGTACAAATATAACACTCAAGAATTGAAATTCTACGCTTTTTGTCCATTTCTGAAAGTGTTCAGGTTTTTCTTATGCAAAAGAGAATGATCTTGTTCATCAGGATTTAGGACATATGTTGTCTATATTGCAGTTTCAATATTTCCTTTTATTTTAAAAGAGTGGATAATTTTGTCAAAGTTTTATTTCACCAAGACAACCCTACTGCTTTCACATGCTACACACTATTTTGTGTTTTTCTTTCACCATGTTCTTGAAGATTGTTAATGCACTCGATAAACATACATGGTTACTTTCTATATTGCTTGTGACACAAGACAGCTAACTTCTTGTGTATACACCAACTACTAGAGATTGCTTCTTTATATGATTGTATTTGTAAGAGAAAGCTAGTCATTGTGATGCAGGAGCATGTGAGTTAGGTCAAATACATGAGCCAAATATTTATAGCTCAAGCACGTGGATTAATTTAAGCACATGGTTTCAACAACCTTAGTTTCCTAATTTCTATATTTCCTAGTATTTAGTTTCTAGAATAATTGGCTTGCAAGCCAAGTAATTTCTGTTTTTCAAATTTCTTATTTTCCTAGTTAGTTATTGCTTTTTCTAGTTCTAGTTGTTATTTCCTACTTACATGTATTTAAAGGGGCTTTGGCTCTTTGGAAAATTCAGATTTTAGTAAAGAAAAATTATCAAAACTTTGTGTCTTTGTTTTCTTACTTATCACTTAGGCCGAGGAACCTAGGTGTGGCGTAAACCTTATCTTAGTCTACCCCCGGCTAAGTGGCGGTTGTGTTCCTCAAAACCCTACCCTAAACTTTCTACTCCTAACCCATTATTTCCTTTCGCTTCTAGCCTCTTTATTCAAACCTCCGAACTTCACTCTCAAGAAACTATAAAGTAATTCAAACCTAACCGTTGCACCTGTTTCCGTAGTAACCCCTGTATCAAGTGGTATCAGAGCACTGGTTAGATGGTCGGTGGTGGATCTACAGGCGTTACTAATGGTGGGGAAGATGACAGAAAGTCACTGTCAGATGAACAAAGGCGTATTGTTGAACTCGAACTCCAAGTTCAAGAACTTCTAGAACGCTTTCGCGTTGAAGACTCCAAAAAGGTCATAGAGAAAAGTGGGAGCATGAAAGGATCACATCAAGGACGAAGTTATGATTCTGAAGAGGATGTCATCCGACGAGAAGAATTTCACACTCATCCTCAATCAAATAGGGGTGAGGCAAGAAGGTACGGCGAGCGTTATCAATTTAAAGAAACCCAAAACCGTTATAGAGATCACGAAGCAGACGAAAGAAGGCCACACAAGGAATATTTTGGCTACACTAACATGCCAAAACTGACATCCCTGAGTTTGAAAGCCGCATGAATGCAGATGACTTTTTGGAGTGGTTAAGCACCGTGGAAAAAGTGTTCGATTATGCTGAACTACCAGAGGATCGAAAGGTAAAACAGGTGGCTATAAAATTAAGGAAAGGCGCTTCAATTTGGTGGGACAACCTCAAAAGGCAGCGAGTGAGAGAATGTCGTAACAAGATCACAACCTGGGATAAGATGAGAAAAGAATTAAAAAGAAAATATGTGCCGTCTACCTACATACAAGAGTTGTATCTTAAAGTGCAAAAGTTGAGACAAGGAAGCATGTCTGTAGAGGAGTATGTTGCTGAATTTGAACTCTTGATGATGAAGGCCGACTTGAAGGAAGTTGAAGAGCACTCCATTGCTCGATTCATTGCGGGTTTAAATTGGGACATTGGGAACGTGGTCGACTTACAACCATGCTATACGCTGAGTGATGTGATTAAATATGCACTGAAGGTTGAAGCTCAACATAAGCAACGAAGAATTGGCGCATCTCGAGGGTTCGCTGGAACCAAGAGCTCTGGGGCAAAAGAACAAGATGAGACAAAGACAACGCTCAAGCCAAAGGTAAAAAGTGAAGTCCACAAAGTAAATCTTGAAAACCCTTCAAAAAAACTTCGTTGTTTTAAATGTCAAGGTTTAGGGCATATTGCATTAGATTGCCCTAATCGAAGAGTGGTAGCACTTGTAGAAGAAGGTCAGGTTGAAGAAGAAGAAGATGATGACTATGTTGCTGAATTTGAGGAAACGGTTGTCACGTATGCACATGCAGATCATGGGCAGTCTCTGATTGTGCAAAGAAGTCTCAAATCAAGTCCGAGTCCTACGATGGAGGAGGATTGGTTGAGGACCGATGTATTTCACACCAAATGTACATGCCTAGGAAAAGTTTGCAAGGTCATCATTGATAGTGGTTCATTCGAGAATGTCGTTGCGGTTGAGATGGTTCAAAAGTTAGGGCTCATTACCGTACCTCATCCAAAACCCTATAGCTTGTGTTGGCTAAAAAGGGAAAGTGAGATCAAAGTTAAAGACAAGTGTTTGGTGTCCTTCTCAATCGGATCCAAGTATAAAGACGAAATATGGTGCGACGTTGTTCCCATGGATGCCTGCCATTTGTTGTTAGGAAGACCTTGGCAATACGACAGAAAGGTACATTATGATGGTTTCAAAAATACTTATACTTTTTGTAAGGATGGTTCCACTATATGTTTGGTGCCCATGCAACCTACGACCTCACCAACGATGCAAGTTGAGAAACCAAGCATGCTAGTTTCCAAAAGTCAACTGGAGGAAGAAATTAAAGATGGGGCTAGTGTGTTTGCTTTGGTGGTATTGGAAGAAGCAGAGGAAGTACAATTGGGGGTTCCCATAGAGGTGGAACCATTACTTGGGGAGTTCCAAGACGTGATCCCTGAAGAGATCCCAGCAGGATTGCCTCCCTTGCGGGATATCCAACACCATATCGATTTAGTTCCAGGTGCAACATTACCAAACAAACCTGCCTATCGCATGTCACCTAAAGAACATGAAGAGCTCAAGAGGCAAGTAGAAGGGTTGATGGAAAAAGGATTGGTCCGAGAGAGCAAGTCCCCATGTGCAGTACCGGCCTTACTAGTCCCAAAAAAGGATGGTAGCTGGCGGATGTGTATTGATTCAAGGACTGTAAACAAGATTACCGTGGACTATCGTTTTCCAATTCCTCGTCTAGATGACCTGTTGGATCAATTGCATGGGGCTAAATTATTCTCCAAAATTGATTTAAGGAGTGGGTATCACCAAATTCGGATGACAGAAGGAGACGAGTGGAAGACAACTTTCAAGACAAGAGATGGGTTATACGAATGGATGGTAATGCCATTTGGGTTATCCAATGCTCCATCAACTTTTATGAGGTTCATGAATCATCTATTAAAGCCGTGTATTGGTTTCACGGTAGTATATTTTGATGACATTTTAATTTATTCTCAAAATATGAATGACCATCTAGCACATTTGAGGAGTGTTTTTGGCCTACTTAGACAGTATAAGCTTTACGCCAACTTGAAGAAATGTCATTTTTGCCAAGACCGTGTTGTGTTTCTAGGCTATGTGGTGACTAGTAAAGGAATCGAGATGGATGAAGAGAAGATTGACGCTATAACATCTTGGCCAATCCCGGGAAGCTTACGCGATGTTCGGAGTTTTCATGACCTTGTGTCCTTTTATCGACGATTCATAAGGAACTTCAGCACGATCATGGCTCCCATTACTGAATGCCTCAAAGGGAAGAGCTTTCAATGGTCAAAAGCAGCTCAAAAGGCGTTTGAAAATATCAAAGAAAAGGTAATTCAATCCCCTTGTTTGGTTCTCCCAGACTTCACTAAACTCTTTGAAGTGGAGTGTGATGCTAGTTTGGTGGGAATTGGAGCTGTTCTTAGCCAAGAAGGGAAACCAATTGCATTTTTTAGTGAAAAGCTCAATGAGGCAAAACGCAACTACATCACTTATGATAAAGAGTTTTATGCTATATATCGCGCTCTTGGACATTGGAGCCAGTATTTGCTATGCAAACCATTTGTGCTCTACTCTGACCACGAAGCACTAAAGTTTATTAACTCTCAACACAAGTTGAATAAGAGGCACGCTGTGTGGGTTGAATTCTTTCAAGCCTTTAGTTTTACTTTGAAACATAAGGCAGGAACTCAGAATGTGGTGGCAGACGCACTTAGTAGAAGACATGCGCTGTTGGGGATGATGAAAATACAGGTTGTGGGATTCGAGGTGTTACGGGATTTATATGAGATTGATCGTGACTTTGGAGTTCTTTGGGAGGAATGCAAGTCAAGTCCAAGAGGAGAATTCCATGTGCAAGATGGGTATCTTTTTCGAGGTAATGCTTTATGTATACCTCATTGTTCTTTAAGACTTAATATTCTACATGAGGTGCATAGGGGTACTCTAGGAGGTCATTTTGGGAGAGCAAAGACTTTTGCCTTGATTAGGGCAAATTTCTTTTGGCCTAAACTGGAGCGAGATGTAAGCAGGTTCATTGAAAGGTGTACTACTTGTATTATGGCAAAAACTCAAGGCAACCAAGCTGGTCTATACACCCCTTTGCCAATTCCTAATGCGCCGTGGGAAGATATTAGTTTAGATTTTGTTTTAGGACTACCTACTACTCAAAGGCGTAAAGACTCTATCTTAGTGGTTGTGGACCGTTTCTCAAAAATGGCACATTTTCTAGCTTGCAACAAGACGAACGATGCTTCTAATGTGGCTGATTTATACTCAAAGGCGCGATTTAATGTGGCTGATTTATGGTGAGTGATCGAGATACCAAATTCATGAGCCATTTTTGGAGGACTTTATGGAGGAAATTGGGAACTAGTTTGATGTGTTCAAGCTCACATCACCCTCAAACGGATGGTCAAACAGAGGTTGTTAATCGAACTTTGGGTAATCTTCTGCGAAGCTATGTTGGAAAAAATATAAAGCAATGGGATTTATTATTGCCTCAATTAGAGTTTGCTTACAATAAATCAATTCATCAAACAACAGGGAAGAGCCCATTTGAGTGCGTGTATGGGCTGCAACCAATCGGGCCTGTGGATTTAGCTCCTAAGGCAGTAACACAAGGGTTCAGTGGTGATGCAGAAAAACTTGCTCAAGAGATCAAGAAGTTGCATACAGAGGTCCGAATGAAGATTGAGAAGCAGAATGCTCAATATGCAAAACAAGCAAACAAGAAGAAGTCATTTGTTAAATTCCATGTGGGGGAGTTAGTTTGGATTTATCTAAGGAAGGATCGTTTCCCCCCTGGTCGCTTTGGAAAGTTGAAACCAAGGGTGGACGGACCATTTAAAATACTTGAAAAGATTGGTGAGAACGCCTACAAAATTGAGCTACCAAGTGAGTATGAAGTATCCCCTACCTTTAATGTGAAGGACTTACGACCTTACCATGGTGAAAACTTGCAGGCAAGTCTTTTTTCGCAACTCTGGGGGATTGATGCAGGAGCATGTGAGTTAGGTCAAATACATGAGCCAAATATTTATAGCTCAAGCACGTGGATTAATTTAAGCACATGGTTTCAACAACCTTAGTTTCCTAATTTCTATATTTCCTAGTATTTAGTTTCTAGAATAATTGGCTTGCAAGCCAAGTAATTTCTGTTCTTCAAATTTCCTATTTTCTTAGTTAGTTATTGCCTTTTCTAGTTCTAGTTGTTATTTCCTACTTACATGTATTTAAAGTGGCTTTGCTCTTTGGAAAATTCAGATTTTAGTAAAGAAAAATTATCAAAATTTTGTGTCTTTGTTTTCTTACTTATCATTTAGGCCGAGGAACCTAGGTGTGGCGTAAACCTTATCTTAGCCTACCCCCGGCTAAGTGGCGGTTGTGTTCCTCAAAACCCTACCCTAAACTTTCTACTCCTAACCCATTATTTCCTTTCGCTTCTAGCCACTTTATTCAAACCTCCGAACTTCACTCTCAAGACACTATAAAGTAATTCAAACCTAACCGTTGCACCTGTTTCCGTAGTAACCCTGTATCACATTGGCAAGAACATGGATGCTTCTAAATTCTTTTGGATTTTTGGTGTTTAAAATGTGTTAAAAGTACATCATATCTCTGTATGCTATGAGAAAGCCAAAATCGTTAGCCTCTGAAGGTTTTAAATTCTAACAAATTTCCATTCTTTTCAGGTTACTGCTGCTTTGAGAGACGCCGGTCTAGAATCATCCAATCTCATTCTGGGAATTGATTTCACCAAAAGCAACGAATGGACAGGTCCGTACTACTAGCCCAAAACAATGGATTTTGCTATTTCTTGCGCAAACGTGGTATTATTTTGTTTGCAGTACTTCAAGGGTGAAATGTTCAGTACTATACGATAATATGAGATAACGTTTCCCTTTGTTACAATCTTTTAGTGCATTTATTGTTCAGAATTGACACCGCTGCTGGTTCTTTTTCTATTGTTTTCTTGTTAAATCCAAGTTGTATTCATTTTTTGTTTTAAATGGTCTTATGTTCAATTACAGTGCATATGTATCTGACATTGGTAAAGTAATGACCGGACTAAAATCTGTCATTTATCCTCCACCCCTCCCTGTTCTTTCTGTTTTAGAATTGATTGTCCATGATTTTGAATCTTGAAAGCCGAGGAATTTAATTTGTATAATGATTGAAGGCAAACAATCGTTTAACAATAGAAGCCTGCATGCTATTGGCGATACACCCAACCCCTATGAGAAAGCCATCTCAATTATAGGGAAGACATTGGCTCCTTTTGATGAAGACAACTTAATTCCATGTTTCGGCTTTGGTGATGGTAGGTTTCATATTCAAATGTTAAACCTTTTACTATTATTCTAAACACGCCATAGTTCAGTCCTGGCTTGATCTTTTCGTTACAGCAACCACACATGATCAACTATTGTTCAGTTTCCACAGTGATCATTCGCCTTAACATGGTTTTGAAGAAGTTTTGGCCTGTTACAGAAAGATAGTCCCACACTTGCGACTTTCAGGTCTGCCATTTTTATTATTTCACTTACTAATCTCGAGTTACAGCTTTAAAGATTTATCATGTGTTAAAGGGCCAACATCTTATGCGCCTGTGATTGAGGCTGCAATCGATATCGTGGAGGGAAGCGGTGGCCAGTACCATGTTCTGATTATCATTGCAGACGGTCAGGTTGAATCCATACTCACTCAATCACCCTCTCACACGAATTTGTGCAATAGTCTAACAAGTTTCATCGTTCAGGTGACAAGAAGCGTTGATACAATAGACGATGAACTAAGCCCACAAGAAGAGAAAACAATAAAAGCAATTGTCAGTGCAAGGTCGAGTCTTTCATATTTTCTTTAGGCCTCCATCGACTATTCGGATTCACGTCTTGTCATTTTTGTTTTAATTTGGCATGTAGTTCATATCCACTCCCGGTTGTTCTTGTTGGAGTTGGTGATGGACCCTGGGATGACTTGAAGAGATTTGACGACAAGATCCCTGCACATGAAATAGATAATTTTCAGGTATTGGTATTTAACCAACAATTTGAATGTGACGTGTTGATTGTTCATTTGAATGTTTGTGGGGTTGGTACAGTTTGTTAATTTTACAGCCATAATGAGTGGAGATGCGAGTCCGTCTCAGAAAGACGCGGCTTTTGCTGTTGCGGCCCTCATGGAGACCCCTATTCAGTATAAAGCAGCTCTCGAGCACAGAATGCTTGGGTATGTATGGATTGTACTTGACTGGTAGAAGTTGCATCGCTTTTATGCTATAATGTGATTGTTTATTATTTGTGTTTGACAAAACAAAAGACGTACAACGGGAAGAGCAAAGAAAATGGTTGCGCTGCCTCCTCCAGTTCCTTACACTCACAGAGCATCTGTGGAACGTGCAGCAAGCAATACAGCAGACGGAGATGAGGCTAAGGTATAGTAACTAACAGTTATAGGCGTGACATGTGGATGGACACATTAAGACGTGTATTGTCTGTGTTGTGGTAGGCTTGTGTGATTTGCTTGACCAACAAGGAAGATTTGGCTTTTGGCTGCGGCCACATGGTGAGAACATTCCCTTACTATACCATAGATTGTGTCGTGTTGTGTCAATATGATTTTATACTATTATGGTTGTTGCAATGCAGGTTTGTAGAGAATGTGGGTCGAGAGTGTCTAGCTGCCCGATATGTCGTCAGCCAATAACCAGCCGTCTCAGGCTATATACCTGACCTGACCTCATCACACAACCCTAGCTGTGCCATGTGAACTGAATGAATCAATGTAAGTTGTATTGTATTGTATTGGACACATTTTCAGGTCTGCTTTGTACCTACATGCGTTATAGGGGATGTGTAGTTTGTAAGGTTACCGTAAACTTTTTGTCGACAAATTATCGAGGAAGAAGAGTTTTGGTTGAGTATGTGAATAATTACACAAACTGCATGTAATCGTTTATCAACTAATTTCTTGCACAGGTTGTCAAAACAGATAATAAATGAGTCATATGCACCTCAACTTTTGTTGAAGGAGATGCTAGAGTTGAAGTCAATTATAGGATCCATTCTTGATCTATAAATTATAACGTTGTGTCATAGAACTTGATATGTCATGCATGTATTATGGTTCAAAATAAAGTTATTACTTGTTTATGTTACTACACTCAATTTCAAAATTATTCTCTTTACCACACTCAACCCAGAACCGCTCAAGCTTATGGGATTTACCGGGTATGGTTCGAAATATCTGCAACCTATTAAGATTTGTGTTCCAATTCCTTCATCAATCCATATGTGTGCTCTAACCTCACACATCGGTGATGGTACTTTAAAATTATGATCCCGTCGACCATTCCTCCTTAATGCTTTGGATTTTTTCTTCTTCTTGTTGTTGGTAGAGAAGATTTGTCGGAGATTGGAGCTGCAACAGAAAGTGGGTTGGAGATCTAGAATGGGTTTAGGATTGGAGGGTTTGAGACTTCAGAAACGGTACTTTTTTCATTATACAAGGAGTTGATACAAAATTAAAGAACATTTACTTGAATCACTTTGAATATTTTTTCTTTTTTGTTCAGCAATAAGAACTTTTATTGTTGAAACCAACAACAGCTTTCAAGGAGGAAGTAAGAGCCATCAATAAAGGAGAAGAATACAAATGAAAAAGGAAAGAAAGACATAAGGCAAAACACTACTAGAATCTTGAGGCTCAAAGCTCTGAGGCGCGTTTGGCCCTATTTCTGACCTCCTTCACTTCAATTGATTGGATAATTTCCTGATTAATTGCAAGACTTGTGAAACCTGAAGATTTGCATAGAGTGAAATTTTGTTATGAGCATGCACAATATTTCTAACACAATGTCTTTACGATTGGTTCGACGACTTGTCTTAATCGCAGATAATGGAAAGTAAATAAAGAACTAATAAACAGAAAACACACAATATGTTTGCCCAGTTCGGTCACTCTGCACATACGTTTGGGGGCACTCTGCCAATGGAAAGGTTGGAAAGGTTTTCACTAATTGGTAGTTAATGGTACAACTTCAAGCATCAATTAGTTATCACACAAGCTATTGTCTAAACTACTATTACTTCACCGTGAAGTACCTCGACCAGAGACTCCCCATGTTTTTGGCATCCTCTCAATTTCACCCTTCGAGCAAGCTTCTGCTCGGTATTGTTATCTTCGACAATTTCCTCGTGAGTCTCCAATCACGAACACACACCCTCAAATTACTAACACTCAATACTTCATGTATGATGTATAGTGATCGACACTGTTCTTCTAAATCATGCAGTCTCTCAATCCGCCAGTCTTGCACGGTTAAGAGCTCTGAAAATTTAGTACATAGAACGTCTGAGTTGCTAAGGGGGGAGCATATACTTTTATAGAAACTCCTCTTGCCTAATCGGATTCCAATTCTGATAAAGAAGTCCCTTGCCACCTTGCGTTATTGGCAAGTGACAGGTTTGCGTAGCCGCCTTCTTAGCCTTGCTGACGTGTCTTTATCTTTAAATGGAGGTTGCCTAAATCCGTCGTGTATTTATTCCCTTGCGCGCTAAGCTTCTGCGTATAAAATAAGAAGGTTTCGATAACTTGCCTAATCATGCGCGTATTATGTCAAACCCAATGTGTTGCAACATGTTGGCTGACATCTTGACCTTGCGCTAAAAAATATGCCAACACTTAAACGTAACAACAATCTCCCCCTTTGGCAATTTTTTTAGGCAAGCACAATTTCACCATAAGCTTCGGGTGAGCACCGTTTCCGGCTAGCAACGTCTTCAGCAGCTTCAGGCGAGCATCGTTTTCGGCTAGCAACGTCTTCAGCAGTTTCAGGCGAGCACCGTTTCCAGCTAGCAACGTCTTCAGCTATGACAACCATCTTCAGCCATCATCAGTAGTTTCTTCACGTCGTTTTTGGCATTCAACTGAGCGTCTTTCTTCGTTCTTCGCAGCAAGGCACATAACAAGTTGCAACATGTCGTTACACATGTTTCAACAAGTCTCATAACACGTTGTAACATGTCGTTACACATGTTCCAACATGTTGTGCAACAACAAAAAATTTATGGTCCTTAAATGACCAGTATTTCTCCCCCTGATTGCCTCAAAATGGCAAAGGGTAACCAGAGCATCAAGAGAAGGATATAAACCTAAAGAACTAGCTCTAAACCGAGCAATCCAGCTCCTAAAAGCGGAGCAAATATCCAAATATCAAAAGTAACCCGGACAGACCCTGGAGATTTAAATTGTTTCAACAAAAATAAAGGTTTTATCGGAGAGAGAGAGCAAATGTAAGAACTTATGTAGAGTCAGCAGTATCATCATCAACAAAGGTGGCCCTATTTTCGTTCTCATTCCCAGGAGCAGTGGTTAAATCATGAATAAGCCCTTCACAAATTATCCCGCGTCCAGAGAGAGTCTCAATGGTTTTGTTGAGATAACTAATTTCTTCCCTAAGCTCTTTTAGGACCTTCTCTTGGATCGTCTTTTCAGCTCTGGTGCTGCTCGGCTCCCCACATGTTCCTCTGGATGGTCTAACAAGATCTCAAACATGTTTTCCCTCAAACAACTTGTGGCTTATGTGGAGTGCACCAAGTCTCTTCCCTTCTACTTCAGTGGCTCGGAGAATCGTCGGGTTTTGGTGAAGGAGAATATGGAGGGAAAGCCTATGAGTAGCTTGATAGCAAAAGATCTTTCATGCCTACCCAAATGGTCATGAATAAAAGCAGCAAAGTCCATTGAGGAATGAGTACCTACTTGATACATGAGGCGAGCCATGTCAGGTGTGATGTTGGAACCATGTGACGAAGGAGCGCAGTTGGTAATGCCAATTTTGTACATAATAGAGTATTTGACCGAACGCTCCGATGATGTCATCTTTCCTTTGGAGGGCCACTGTACTATGTCCTCCCAGAGATCTCTTTTGTTGTAGTGTGTAGTGAGGTAACATGATTAGGAGTCCCTCTTTGGGTGTAAAGCAACAAGAGAGACATTATCGTCACTCAAGAGTCCTTTTTCAACCCTGATCTTTTCACCCTCAACAGTTTTATGCTCAGGAGATGTAGGGCGTCTTGCATATCGTCTGGTCCATCTGTCGTTGGGACACCTTCTTAGTCTCTAGATTCAATCCGAGAAGGAGAATTAGGGTTACATGTTCCATATGCTTTTTTTCCTTCAGCATTTGTTGTGACATCCTCCTTGACAATGAGAGGGGCGATCTTCATTCATTCTGGTATGGCTTCGTCCAAGACAGACGGTGGTGTCACTGAGGCCTCTGCGTGACCGGATGCAGATCCGGAGAAGTTCCCTTCTAGTACTTTTACCATGTATTTGTTGCGAGCAGCTCTTGGTCATGGGCCCTTCTTCGGAACAGTTTTGAAACTCATTATTTTTGTGGGTTTCTTGGATTTTGCAGGCGTTCGTCCACTCCTTGTGCCAACTATTGTATGTGTTTTAGCAAATAGCAGCAGATTGTGGAAGATGAAACTCTAGTTTTTGGGAAAGTGGAGAGGAGGTCGAGAAAGTAGGAGAGAGTGTAGAGACGTCTGCGTTTTTCTGCAGGTAGCCGAGAGGTTTGTGTTTTGATTGGCCACTTGTCAGATCAAATAATAACAAACCAGAGATATTATTTCCTATCTTTTAATTTTTGAACCTAAAACAGGTTTTGGATAAAATGGGCCCGGTTTTTTATTTTGTGGACCTAAGTCCTTTTTAAAGAGAGAAAACCGAGTCAGCAAAAGCTTATGATGGATCGGGTAAAATGAAATTTTACGCCGATCCGCCGACAATGACATGAGCCTAAAGGGCCACACACATAGGATATGGATTTTGAGAGAGACAACGAAAGGTCGGGAATTCGTTTGAAGCGAGACAAGAAAGGTCGGATAATAATTGGACCCGGCATGAAACCACATGGCCAAAGAAATTGGGCTTTGGCCCATGAGGCCCAAGGTGGTCGACTCAATTAGTGGCCCACAAGTGAATCCACACTTATATACACCATGCTTGATTAGATGGTGATTTGCCAAGAATGGGCTAGGCATGGGCAAGTGGGAGTTGGTTTGAAAGGACATTTTAAGCCATGCTCCAATTGTTGGGATTTGTGCCCTAGCACAATGTATTTTCAATCTAATATTGTAATAAAGATTATTCGTTGAATAAAAATCGGCATTCATATTACTAAGTGTTGTAGTAATATCTTAAGTATGATTTGATTTGTATCATTGATGTGTCAACACATAATAGTAGATCTACAGATCAGATAAAATCTTACTTAAGCAGTCCCCGATCAGAATAGCTTCATAAGAAGCGATCGGTATGAGGCTAACTCTAAATGATCACGCTCTACTAATCATGGCCAGAAGGGGGCCGGAGTTAGGTCATAGTATCACCAGTCAGGGGTGATATAGGACGACCCGAATCATGAGTATGTTGCATAGACACAGTCATGAACATACTCATATGTCGGATCATGAAATCACATCCTCAGACCGAAGGACCATTGAGGTCAATATGGAATGAGTGACGAGTTTGACTTAGTCTAACGTCTCCTGTAAAAGGGTCACAATAACGGCTGTGATTGGCTCGATCACAAGTTACATAAGTTGACTAGATGGATCGCTAAAGGATTTATCCCTCACACGGACGTGTGAGCAGATATCAGTTTAGGCCACTTGATGAGTACAACTGAAATACAATAGCATGGCCATGCAGACGATACGTAGTATCAGTTATAATTTAGTTAACTCAGAATCAAGAAACAGGACAATAGAACGAGGATGACTTGTCTATGCCTCGTGGTTGTCAAAGATATCAAGAGGATAAAAGGATAGATTCATGAACGACAAGGTTAAGTCGAAATCTCGATAATCACAAGCGTTGGGTAATCATGATGTCTTGCTAGAGGCCACTCATGATGGAAAGGGTAAAATGGTAATTTTACCAGTCCGCCGACGTGTCGTGAGCCTAGAGGGTCACACACTTTAGGTTGAGTAAAATGGATGGAATCATATGGAGGAATCATGAGAGAAACAAAATCCGGTTTTGGATTAAACCAGTTTAGACCGATTTCGGTTTAGGATTAAACTGGAATCAAGAACGGTTTAGCAAGACTAATTAATTATAATCTAATTAAATAGATTTAATTAAATTAGCTAAACTGGGCCTAGCCAGAATGGGTTAAGCTAGAATGGGCTTCTCTACACAATTAATTAAGAGCTTTGGGCTTTAAGCCCATTAAGGCCTTTAATTAATTAAAAGCCCGATTAAGGTTTATAAAAGGGAAATTTTCAGATCTGAAAATTACACAATTATTTTGCAAACCCTAGCCATCTTCTCTCTCTCTCCCTGCCAAGTTTCGGCCGGCCCCTCCCCTCCCCGTGCTCCGTCCGTTTTGCTTGCTTCGATCTTCTAGCAAGGTTCGTTGCAAGTATCCTTTGGATTGCTCTTCCTGTGTGGACGATCTTTAGAGGTTACTAAATCCTATTTAGTGACAAGGAGATTTTGATTCAAGGTAATCTTAAATTTTAATCTAGTCTAGATCTCATGATCAATTCATGATCATGCAAGATCCGTATCTAATCATGGAACTTTGAGGTTAATTTCTTGTATGGGCATGAAATTAATTGTCTGGAACCCTCAAATAATTCCTTCACCAATCACCATCTCATCTATCTAAGACCAAGAGGGAAGACCACAATGACATAACAAACAACACAAAAAAAGTGGTGGCTCTCTCTCTCCCTCTTGGCTAGCTCTCGTTTGAGACCAACACTCCCCTTCCTTCTCTTTCTCTTAATCTTCACACACAACTTTAGTAGGTTGTGTGTGTATGGATCTTTGATCATCCTATCCGTGTGGATACAGTTAGAGATAAGACCCGAACGTGTTCTTCTTGTTTGATTCGATCAACCGAAGAAATTGTCCAGCTTTGTCAAGTTCCGGCGACGGATATTGCGTGAGGTGTAGCTCTCTGGTCCGAAGTCCGTTTGACCTTAAACCAGCAGAATATTAAATAAGACTCAAAGTTCTACAAGTTTTGTGAAATGGTAATTTCGCATTAGAGCCCTGGTTTGGGAGATACAAGGCCGACAACCGAAGAACCCGGTCAACACTGTCCAGCATCATTGACCAAATTATTTTGCTCCAGACGGAGGTCCTTCCATCCGAACTGTGTGAAGAGAAAAAGATGAAAGTTGTAGAGATATGGATGGGCTTCACTCTCCAGAATAAACCGAAGCATTTGGATATTTGTAGCTCGAGATATTGAGCTTCAAACTCAGGTTTTTTTTCTGCATGGAAGATTCACGGTTAAACCCGAAAACTCGATTTCCTTTGGATCTAACTTGGTAGTCGATCTTGTGCAGGTTCGGGGCTGTTTTAGGTTGCTTTCGCTGCCATGAACCTGATTTGGATGCCCCGGATCCCTACAGTGGTATCAGACCCGATCTACCCTCCGAGATCCTTGTTTGTTTCAGTTTAATTGGTGTTTTAACATGCTATTTGCTTCCAATTTATTTATTTTTCGTATATGGCTTAAAATGACATGAAAAATGAAGTTTTAGAGAAAATATCAAATCTGGAATTTTTTGTAAAAAAAATTGGATTTGTCGGTTCACCGGAACGGGACTCTTGGGGAGCCGAGATGGTGACCGGGCGGGGGCTCCGGCTTGCCGGAACTGGACTGGGCCGTGGGCCTTGAGAGGCCCTGGTCATGTGGACAAACCGTCCCTGCCCCGGGGACGGTCATTTCATGGCCAAGGCTGGTGGTGGAGGCCCGACGGCTAGGGTTGCCAAACCCTAGCGCGTCAGTGTGTAGGGGCTCGGCCCAATGGGCTTCGGCCCATTGACTTTTGGGCCCGGGTGGTTTGTTGCACGGTGTTTGATCCGTGGCATAAACCTACAATCCAATGATGTGAACGGTTTCAATAAACCGATTTTTCAAAAAGTTCTAGTTTCGATAAACCCGACTGAGCAACTTGGGCATGAAAATTAAAACCGAAAATATATCTTGTTTGACAACATGCTTGTATGATAATATGTTGTGTGATGAGTTGATATGCATGGTGCATAGATAGCCCAATAGAGTTTTTGTTTATTTATCGCTTTATACGGTCTGCGAACTGTTAGATTATAACTTGTAATTATTCTTTTATGCGGGCTATGTACCGCTAGTTTTAAAGTGTAATTATTCTTTCATCTAGTCTACGAATCGAGTATTAATTGTAATTAATTGCTCACGTCGAGAAGGATGGAAACCGAGAACGGTGACAATCTTGGAGAAAGTCCACGAGCTAGTGGGAGCGACCTAAGTGGTGATGACTAAAAGAGCTCATGGAGTTTTTCATATCATAGAACACTTAGGACCTAAGCTTGGGCTATTTATGCATATTAACGCTTTGATGCATGCTAGAATTTATTTATATGATAAATTTAATGGCGAGCATGCTTAGTTTATTTTAGTTTAAGCTATCACCAACATGCAAAGATTAAAACTGAATTAATTGTTTGCTTGTTAAAGCGTTGTGAACCATCATCGCACGGGTTGTGATGGATGTGTTCAATTTTGAAAATGTCTGTGTACGGGTTGCAAATGAAGGTTTCAAAGAAGATAATGTGAGATAAATTAGAATCGTCACAACACGAGTTGTTGATGACAGGTTCATAATTATATCAAACATAAATGATTAAACTCAACCAATCACAAATAATTTTAAGTCATGTGAGACACCAACCCAAAATCATAAGCTTGTATAGTTCTCCACTCAGTTGATGTCGTGCGCCTTAGCGGAGCATCTTCGAGAGTGCGCTCTATACAAGTTTCCTGCAGTTTTATCTAGATGTCGTGCGCCTTAGCGGATCATCTTTATCAAACTTAGCATACTTGATTTGGTTGACTTAACTGCGATTCTCGACCAGGGTCGAGCCAAGGTGTCAGAAAGGGTATGCCGTGTACTTTTGTACAGACCCTTGCCAAGAATTACACGGGTTGTAATTGGACCCAATTGCACGGGGTGTAATTGGATACATGTGCTGCCTAAATAAGTGAATCATGGGTCTTTGTTTTAGATTCTATTAAGTTAGAATCGAATGGTTGATGTTTATTCAGGATCTTTGTAAATTTATTCAACTTTTTGATTAAATTTACTTTCCTCGCGTAGATAAATGGCTAATAAACACGAACAATTTATCATTGAGGCCTATCTTAGAGAAAGTTAAGCTCAATGATGCAAACTATCGGGACTGGGATAGAACCTATTGTGTTCAAGTTGGAACGCAAGGAATACGTCTTTGACCAGGCTATCCTGGGGAACCAACACTCAAGGCCATAAGGGCCGTTAAGGATGCATTCAGGAAGCACCTTAGCGATTCTGGGGATGTGGCGTATGTGATGTTGGGCTGCTTGGAGGGAGACCTCCAAAAGAAGTTTATGGAACTGTTTGAGGACTCTTTTGCCATGCTGACGCAAATAAGAGTTACGTTCAAGGAGAAGGCTCGACTCGAAAGATTCTTCATTCTCAAGGAACTCCTCTACTGAAAACTATCAACAGGCAGCTCTGTTAGTCCCCACGTCCTAAAGTTGAAAGGACATCTCGAACACCTGACAAGACCGAGTCTTGGGATGGGACAGGAGATGACATTGTAAACTTCGTTCGGTAATCCCTTCTTTGTGCTTATGATAGATTCTTTATGAACTATAATATGCATAATATGGACATGATCATCTCAGAGTTGCAATAAAAGCGTGTAACGGCTGAGAAGAACGAAGAGAATCAGTCTGCTTCTACTGCCAACAGCCCGGTCATTGGAAGAGAGTCAGCAAGAAGTTCCAGGATGATCTGAAGAAGGGTGGTGGATCCACGCCTTCTGGTATTCTCGTTATTGAGCTTAATCTTTCTACTTCCGATTCATGGGTATTTATACCGGGCATGAATCTGTATGGATGAACAGAAAATGGAAGGTAGAAGAGATTATGGGAAACAAGAGGTGGACCTAAGAGTTGGGAACATAATCAGGGTTGCCGCAACTGCTGTAGGCTCCATTATTCTTGTTTTGCCTAGTAGACTTGTATTAGTACTTCATAATGTGTATTACATACTTATGTAAGTTCTAACAAAGTCGGTGGTTTATACATATTGAATATGGAAAACTTAAGCTCATAATATAACGTTAATACTAAAAGGTTTAAATCCGATGATTTAAACAAAACTCTAATATAACACTGTCATTTGGGTCGCATAAATGAGAATCGCATTTCATCACTTCACAAGTACGGACTTCTAAGTCCATTCAAATTCTATTCGATGAAGGGTGCGAGGCTTGTTTGATGGGAAAAATGACTAGAGCGCCTTTCATCGGCAGAGGTGAAAGGGCGGGTGACCTATTGGGCCTAATACGCAACAGGATGCATGTAGGCCAATGAGTTCACTTGCCATGAGTGGTTTAAGTTACTTTATCACTTTTACTGCCGATTGCAGTAAATTTGATTATGTCTATTCAATAAGACATAATTCTGACAATTTTGATAAATTCAAAGATTTTAAGAATGAAGTACAAAACCAGCTTGGGAAAAGTATTAAGGCACTTCGTTTATATTAAAGTGCAGAATACTTGTCCACAGAGTTTCATGATCATCTTGAGGCATATGGGATCTTATCAGAGTGGACTCTGCCAGGAACACCGCAACAAGACGGTGTGTCCGAAGGCTGGAATTGAACATTGTGGGATATGGTTCGTTCCATGATGAGTCACTCTGATCTCTCAATCTCCTTCTGGGGTTATGCTCTAGAACAGTCGCATTCATTATGAATCGGACTCTGACGAAGGTAGTGGGAGGACTATAGATTTGGATGATATTCCAGAGGATGTAGTTTCTCGAGAACCACTAGAAAGCCCCGTAGAAGAGTTGGAGCCAGAGCGGGTAGTACAGCAGGAACCACCCACTACAGTTCTTCAGGACGGTCCAAGGCAATCAGAAAGGACCAGTCGTCCACCTGTGAGATATGGAATTTATGTGACTCAAGGTGGCGAGCTGGTATTGGTGGATCAAGTTGATAAGCCCACCACCTTTCGAGAAGCCATGGACAGTACCAACTCTGAGACATGGTTGGGTGCCATGTAGCAGAATTGGAAGTGAAGTTTTGATAAAGCTGATAATTAGTTCGACTTTATCAAGAACAAAGATGGGCCTTGCATTTACAAAAAGGTGGATGGAAGTAAGATAGTCTTTTTGGTGCTATATGTCCACGACATATTACTCATTGAAAACGACATCCCAACCTTGCTCTTGACAAAGGCTTGGTTAGGCGAGTATTTCGCAATGAAGGACTTAGGCGATGCCTCTTACATCTTGGGATCAAGATATGTAGAGATCGCACCAAGCGGGTCTTGGGGTTGTGTCAGAGCACCTACATAGACAAAATGTTGAGAAAGTTCTCAATACTTGAATCCAAGAAAGGATTCTTACCCATCCATCATGGCATAAAACTTAGCAAGACTCAGTGTCCGGTGACTGCTGATGAGCGGGAAAAGGATGGATGGAATTCCATATGCTTCGATTATTGGATCCATCATGTATCCCATGACATGTACGAGACCGGACGTCTCGTTTGCCTTAAGTTGTACCAGTAGACATCAATCCAACCCCGGTGATGAACACTGGACTGCGATCAGGGCAATCATTGGCACAAAATGAATCTTCAAAAATAAGTCCGATGAGCTTGGTAACATCACTCGCAATAAAGCAAGGTTAGTTGCTCAAGGGTATACTCAAATTGAGGGAGTCGAATTCGATGAGACCTTTGCTCATGTAGCAAGACTTGAAGCAATCAGACTCCTACTAGGGATATCATGCCATCTACAGATTAAGCTTTACCAGGAGGATGTCAAAAGTGCTTTCCCGAATGGAGATCTCAACGAAGAAGTGTATGTGTCGCAACCTAAAGGATTTGTTGATCCTCACTACCCTGATCACGTGTATAAACTCAAGAAGGCCTTCTACGGATTGAAACAAGCACCAAGGGCTTGGTATGAAAGGCTCACAAAATTTCTGATTCAAAGCGGCTATACGAGAGGGGGAGTCGACAAGACTCTATTTGTGAAGAATGAGGACGGAAATCTGATGATAGCCCAAATATATGTCGATGACATTGTCTTTGGAGGAATATCAAGAAAGATGGTAGAGCAATTTATCCAACAAATGCAATCAGAATTCGAGATGAGTATGGCTGGAGAGCTTACCTATTTCTTAGGCTTCCAAATCAAACAGCTAAAAGATAGCTTCTTCATCTCTCAAAGCAAATATGCGAAGAATATTGTCAAGAAATTTGGGCTAGAGAAAGCTTCCCATAAACGGACACCAGCAGCTACACACATCAAGCTAACTAAAGATGATCCAGGAGAAGCTGTTGACCAACACCTGTATAGAAGCATTATTGGTAGTCTTCTCTACCTCACTGCCAGCCGACCTGACATTGCCTACTCTGTGGGAGTATGTGCACGATATCAAGTTAATCCTAAGGTTAGTCATCTATCCCAAGCTAAAAGAATCATTAGATATATCTCTGAGACTACATACTTGGGTTTACTATACTCATTCGACACATCCTCTACCCTGGTGGGGTATTGTGATGCGAACTGGGCTGGAAACACAGCAGATTGGAAGAGCACATCTGGAGGCTGCTTCTTCCTTGGCAATAACCTCATATCATGGTTTAGTAAAAAGCAAAATTGTGTTGCCTTGTCCACTGCTGAATCTGAGTATATTGTTGTTGGGAGTAGCTGCACGCAATTGCTATGGATGAATCAAATGTTAGTCCAATATAATGTCAGACAAGAAGCCATGACTTTATATTGTGATAATGTTAGTGCCATCAACATCTCTAAAAATCCTGTCCAACACAACAAAACAAAACATATTAACATTATACACCACTTCATTTGCGAGCTGGTTGAAGACAAGAAGATCATCCTAGAGCACATCCATACAGAGAAGCAACTTGCTGACATTTTCACGAAGGCATTAGATGCAAGCAGGTTCGAGTACCTTAGGACGTCACTCGGTCTCTGCACCATCAACAAATAATCGAAGTTGCAAACGGTTGAGAGGAGTTAGTTGGTACCTCTTCATGAACCAATCCAAAATCCAACACATGCCATTGGGCCAAGCATGTCAAAAGCCTACATAAAGAGAGGAAAGGTCGCGAGATACGCTCTGTCACCAACAGATTTGATTTGAATTGACTTGTTTTCAAAAACAATATCTAGTCTGCCTCTTCTCGTTTTCGCTCTCATCTCCCACACCTCTCAAACCCTGTAACGAAAACCTCACAACCCACACAAACATGGTGAAAACAAGGAGCACTCTAGCGCCAAAGAAAGCCACTGACAGTCGACAATCCAAACCCAAGAAGGTCGAGGCCAAAAAACTCCAAGAGCAGCAATCCAAGCACCAACAAACGTGGGGTCCGAATCAATGGTCTAAAGACACAGAAGAATACCGAGGGATCCTCCAGAGTATGCCAGGATGTGCACGAAACTGGAAGTCTCGTTTGCACTAAGCTATACCAGCAGATTCCAATCTAACCCCGACCAATTACACTAGATTGCTGTCAAAGGTCATACTCAAATATTTGAGGAGGACCAAGGATGCATTCCTAGTGTATGGGGATATAGATAGAGAACTAGCAGTCAAAAGACAAATCGATGCTAGTTTTCAGACATATCCAGTTGACTTCAAAATTCTGTCAGGATATATTTTGTGTTGAGTTGTGGCGCTTTCAGTAGGATAAGCTTTAAGCAAGCCAAAATTGCCAACTCTACAACGGAGGCTGAGTATATAGTTACAACAAAAGCAGGTAAAGAGGCCGTATGGATTAGAAGCTTTCTAATCGGATTAGATGCAACGCCGCGAGCGTCTGATCCGATAAGATTGTTGTGGGACAACACAGGTGCCATAGCTATTGCTCAAAAGCCCAGATTCCACAACAGATCTAAACATATACTCAGCAGGAATCACCTCGTGAGAGTTATCACATATAGAGGTGATATGGAAATTAAACACTATTCAACTGATGATAATATGGCCGATCCCTTGACAGAGGCTCAGCCGTAGCCTAGGCATGAGGAACATGCAGGGTCTATGGGAGTAGATCAGAACTTAAAATTAGAACCAGGGGCAAGTGGGAGATTGTTAGAGTTATGCCCCAGTCCAATATAAAAGTGATCTACAGATGTAATGTTTTATCATCTTTCCGAATAAATAAATCGGCATATATTACTAATGTGTTGTAGTAATATATCGAATGTAATTTGATCTATGTCATTATGTGTGTAACCACTAATAGTAGATCTATAGATCAGAAAGAATTACATTTGATGAGTCCCTGATCAGCTAAGCTTCTTTCTGAAGCGATCGGTATGAGACTAACTCCTTGTGATCACGCTCTACTGATCATGGCAAAGTATGTGCCGGAGTTATATTATAGATACCATCAGGTCGATGATATCGGACAACCCGATTGTGAGTATGCTGCATAGATCCAGTCATGAGATACTCACATATCGTAACTTGTCATTATATCCTAAGACCAAGGAGTCTTTGTGTACACTATGTAACGAATACCTAAGTTTGACCTAGTCTAACGTTATCTGTAAAAGGGTAGCTATAACGGCTTCGATTGGCTTTGGCATTTATTGCACTAGTGAACTCGAAAGGCGTCTGAGGGATTTATCATTCATACTTCGGTATGAGAAAGATATCCGTTTTGGCCACTTGAGGAGTATGACTAAAGAAAGAGCATGGCCATGCAGGTGATACCTTAGTATCAGTTTTCAGTCATCTCATATATCAAGAAACAGTGATTGATAAATTAGGATGACCATTCTATGCCTATTGATCAATCTGGATATCGGTTTGATAAAAGGACAGTGACATGTACGATAACAGGTTAAGTCGAATAATCGATAATCGCGAATATTGGATAATCATAATGTCTTGCTAGAGGCCACTTATGATGGAAAGGGTAAAATAGTGATTTTACCAGTCTGCCAATTATTCGTGAGCCTAGAAGGTCACACGCATTAAGCGCGATACATGACAACAATTATGGATGAGAATTGAGAACAATTGAGTAGTTTTCTGGCCTAAGGTTTTAACCAGACGGTTGAAGAAATCAATTCGAGGAAATTGAGCCGTTTTGACTAAACCGAAATTAGAACTCAAGTTAATGGGTTTAATTTGGGTTTTACTTAAACGGGCTTAAAGCCCATTTAGGGATTTAAGATAAGAGAGGGAACAAATGCAAATAAGAAAGAATAAAAGGATAGATAATGCAATTTTAATTTTGAAATTCAATTTAATTTCAAATTAAAATCACATAATATCTATTTCATTTTATCCTTGATTTTTTCAGCAACTTCTCCCTCCTTTCTCTCTCCCTCATTGCCGATTTTCAGCCCCCTCTCTTCCTCCATTGTTGTCTTGTTTTTCTCTCAAAATTTCTAGCAAAATATTGAGTGAAAAATCATTTCGGTTGTGGTACTTGTGTGGACTTGATAGAGAGAACACTACACTTGTGTTTTTGTCGATTACAAGAGGTAAATATCAGATTTATATTTATGTTTATAACATGTTCAAATGGCATTAAGATCTTAGCTTTTTACGATCACCACAGTTACATAAAGTCCGCTGCATGATATTCATCGTTTGGAACCCGTGGTGATCTCTTTCAGTGGTATCAGAGCCATGGTTGTTATGTTTATTTGTATATGTTTAAATCTGATATTTTTTATGTTTATATGTGTTCTTCATCATTAGCATGCATGTAAATTGATAAAATTTTTCAGATTTGATTGATTTTGGAAATTGGAAAATTTTTTTTTTTTTTGGGTTTTCCGGGTTAGCCATGTCTTAGCCATGGCCGACCAGGTTGAGTCCCTTGGTGGACCATGGAAAGCCCTAGGGCAGACCATGGTCAGCACCATGGGCCGACGAGGGTCACCTACGGGCGACCATGGCAGCCCTCGCGGGCGACCACGGTCTTCCCTTGCGGGCGACCATGGCAGCCCGTGAAGGCCACCATGGTTGCCTCGCGGGCAACCAGGGTCTGCCCTAGGGGTAACCATGGCTGCCCTCGCGGGCTACCATGGTCGTTCCCGTGGCCGACCACGGTCAGCCCCGCGGGCGACCTCGGCAGCCCTCACGGGCCACCATGGTTGCCTCCGCGGGCGACCTTCGGTTGAGCCGGTTCGGCTCGACCAGATTCGAGCCGAACGGGTTGGATCGCGAGGATATTTGGAAACCCTAAAAATTTAATTTCCATATTTGGTTCGGTTTTGATAAACCAGCGAGAACCGGTCCAAAATTCAATTAATCGATTAAACCGTCCGGTTTCGTAAAACCGGAATTTTTCCACACTTAAGAAAGATAAAATTTGGAAAAATTATTTGTTTGATCAGCATATTGATTGATAATATGATCTTTGATCACATGATGTTTTCCACATGATGCTAGCTAAGCCCATTAGATTTGTATTTTAATTTCGGTTTTGCAACATGCGTGTTGCTTAATTTTGGGTTGCAGTAAATACGGCCTGCGTGTCATGATTTGTATTTTATTTAATTTATTTTAATATGTAATCATGAAGACCGACACAAGAATAAAGTCAAGAGGGAGACTCGGATTGGAGGAGGCTCGAAGCCAGTGGGAGTTCAAAAGAATGGAGCAAGTTTGGATCTTGAAGACCATGTCTTTAGGGTCGGTTTTGCTAGATTCTTAGGAACTTAAGATGGGCTTAGCCATGCATATTTTATCGTTACATTTATATGTTTGAATGTATGAATGTATGATAGTTTAAATATACAAGTTTATGTATGATTTGCTATCACCCACATGCAAAGATTAAAATCAGAATTTAATCAGACTCGCATGTAACCTGCTAAGGGATCATCTTTACATGAATTTGCAATTGATGATTCCAGATTAAGATTGTATCGATATACAATCAGACTTTTATAATTCACTTAAACGCAAATAATTTCAAGTCAAGCGTGATACCATCCAAGTTTGTTCACTCAAAAAGGCTTTGACCCTATGGATGTCGGTACGCCTCCGCGTAACATTCATAGAGAAAAAGTTTGGATGAGATGGGTAGTTCTGTGTGGGTGCGTGCGCCTCCGCGTAGTAGCCACATTAGTTCTATCCATAGTTCAAGCTTGGTAGACTTGTCTACGATTGTCAGCTAGGGCTGACCTAGGGTATCAGTATAGGGTATGCCGTGTACTTTTAGTACAGATCCTAGCCAGGAACTACATAGTCTTGTAGATGGATGTATTCCTACCTTGATGCTCTCAATTGGAGCAGTGAGCCTCTGTTCACTTCAATTGAGGGTATGATAGGATCCTGGTTCAGATTCTAATGTTAGAATCAGACAAGTATTTTATAACTTAATCTCCAACTTAAATTTTAATTAATTTTACCATGTAGAACTAAAAGGCAAACACAACACAAAGGAGTAATAGCGCACTGAGAGTCCAGATTGAGGATAGACTCAAGGGAATTAATTACTCAGATTGGAATAGAAACTTGAGGCTTGTACTCAAGCATGAACGCAAGTAGTATATCCTTACCAAGGAACCTCCTGCCGAGCCACCGTTGAACGCCGCTAGAGCACTAAGGATACTTATCAAAGTTTCTTAGTAACCAAATCGACGAGTCATGCATTATGGCGGGCAGTAGGATGCCAGAGTTGCAGAAGCAGTTCAGGAACATTTCAGATGACCCTCATACCTGTAAGGCAGAGGTCAAGGAAATGTTCAAGAAGAAAGCTCGTGTCAAAAGATATGATACTTTCATAGAACTTAACTCCTGCAAACTTAAGGTTGGAGCCATGTTAGTCCCCATGTCACGAAGATTTAATGTCTTCAGTAACATCTAACCAGACTCGGTTTTAATGATCAGGTTGAAATGGCTGCAGATCTTATGTTGCAGTCACTTCCAGATACATATGGTGATTTCATAGTAAATTACAATATGCATGACATGGACAAGTACTTAACAGAGCTTCATGGGATGCTTTTGACCGCTGAAAAGAACCTCAAGGGCAAGACCAAGGAGGTCCTTATGGTCAACAAGAAGGTCAGCTTCAAGAAAGCTGATCTGGGTAAGGGTAAGGCTCCTGGGCACCTTGCAGGGTAGATTAGACACCCCATGCGTCCAAAGGTTCAAGCAGCTCCCTAAACTGCTGTGAATTCTAAGGACAAATTGGAGGAGATGTGATATCACTGCAATGAGCCAGGACACGGGAATAAGGGATTGTAAGCAATACAAGGATCATGTGAAGAAGAGTGGGTATCCACGTCTTCAGGATAAGATATTTACGTTGGTAAGCTTAATCGTTATAACGTAAATAAGAAAAGGCTTAAATCTAATGATTTAAACCAAGTTATAATATGACATTGTCATTTAAGGCACATAGGCGAGAAATGCATTTCAACACTTCACAAGTGTGGACTTTAAGTCCGTTTGAATTCACTCAAACTGAAAGATGCAAGTCTTGCCTAATGAGCGAGAAACGCATTTCAACACTTCACAAGTGTGGACTTTTTAAGTCCGTTTGAATTCACTCAAACTGAAAGAAACAAGTTTCGCCTAATGGGCAAAATGACGAAGGATTCAATACATGGATTGCCATGAGTGAGGAAATGAAATCCATGCATGAAAACCAAGTCGGGTGCTTGGTGGATCAAACCTCTGGGATAAAACCCATCGGTTCTGAGTGGATCTATAGGATCAAGACCGACATGGATGGAAGTCCTCAGACCAATATGGCTAGGATGGTTGTAAAAGGTTAACGTCAGATTCAATACATGGATTATGATGACATCTTTTCACCAGTAGCAATGGTCATATTGATCCGGATTATTCTTAGCCATAACTATGGCAGATGGATTTCAAAACCCCTTCCTTAGCAGGAACTTACTAGATGGCGTGTATATCACACGACCTGTGGGTTTTGTAGATCCAAAGAATCCCGGAAAGATTTGTAAGCTGCTTAGATCCATTTATGGATTAAAGCAAGCTTCATGGAGTTGGAACATTCGTTTTGATGAAGCTGTAAGGGAACTCGGCTTCGTCAAAAACAAAAGTGAGCCTTGCGTACATAAGAGAGCGAGTGGGAGTAATATTGTATTCTTGATATTTATTTATCGGGAATGACATCCCGATCTTGCCACCAAAGCTTGGTTAGGGAAGTACTTATCGATGAAGGACTTAGGTGATTCTACATTTAATGTAGGCATCAGGATCTCTACAGATCATTCCAAAAGGATTTTGGGCCTAAGTCAGAACATGTTGCTAAGTAAGAGCATGTACATAGGTAAAGTGTTGAGAAGATCTCAATGCTTAATTTTAAGAAAGGATACATACCCACGCGTCATGGCATTAAGCTCAGCAAGCTACAGAGTCCTAGTACTCCTGATAAGCTGAGCAGGATGAGTAAGATCCCTTATGCTTCGGCTGTGGGATCCATCATGTATGCCAGGATGTGCACGAAACTGGAAGTCTCTTTTGCACTAAGCTATACCAGCAGATTCCAATCTAACCCCGACCAATTACACTAGATTGCTGTCAAAGGTCATACTCAAATATTTGAGGAGGACCAAGGATGCATTCCTAGTGTATGGGGATATAGATAGAGAACTAGTAGTCAAAGGACAAATCGATGCTAGTTTTCAGACATATCCAGTTGACTTCAATATTCTGTCAAGATATATTTTGTGTTGAGTTGTGGCGATTTCAGCAGGATAAGCTTTAAGCAAGCCAAAATTGCCAACTCTACAACGGAGGCTGAGTATATAGTTGCAACAAAAGCAGGTAAAGAGGCCGTATGGATTAGAAGCTTTCTAATCGGATTAGATGCAACGCCGCGAGCGTCTGATCCGATAAGCTTGTTGTGGGACAACACAGGTGCCATAGCTATTGCTCAAAAGCCCAGATTCCACAACAGATCTAAACATATACTCAGCAGGAATCACCTCGTGAGAGTTATCACATATAGAGGTGATATGGAGATTAAACACTATTCAACTGATGATAATATGGCCGATCCCTTGACAGAGGCTCAGCCGTAGCCTAGGCATGAGGAACATGCAGGGTCTATGGGAGTAGATCAGAACTTAAAATTGGAACCAGGGGCAAGTGGGAGATTGTTAGAGTTATGCCCCAGTCCAATATAAAAGTGATCTACAGATGTAATGTTTTATCATCTTTCCGAATAAATAAATCGGCATATATTACTAATGTGTTGTAGTAATATATCGAATGTAATTTGATCTATGTCATTATGTGTGTAACCACTAATAGTAGATCTATAGATCAGAAAGAATTACATTTGATGAGTCCCTGATCAGCTAAGCTTCTTTCTGAAGCGATCAGTATGAGACTAACTCCTTGTGATCACGCTCTACTGATCATGGCAAAGTATGTGCCGGAGTTATATCATAGATATCATCAGGTCGATGATATCGGACAACCCTATTGTGAGTATGCTGCATAGATCTAGTCATGAGATACTCACATATCGTAACTTGTCATTATATCCTAAGACCAAGGAGTCTTTGTGTACAGTATGTAACGAATACCTAAGTTTGACCTAGTCTAACGTTATCTGTAAAAGGGTAGCTATAACGGCTTCGATTGGCTTTGGCATTTATTGCACTAGTGAACTCGAAAGGCGTCTGAGAGATTTTTCACTCATACTTCGGTATGAGAAAGATATCCGTTTAGGCCACTTTCTCCGGTGAGAAAGCCATGTTCTGCTCTTATCTCCGGTGATCTCACGGAGGACTTTGCTAAGGTCGGGTGGTGGTATAGATCGAACCTTCTTCCTCCCCAGGAATTCATTTATAGTGTCAGAGGAGACGTCAAAGCGAATGCCTCTGACATATACTTTATCAAACTCTGGAGCATCTGGGGTACCAAACGTTGTAGGCAAGTTGGCAATAAATTCTTTAACTAGGAGGGGATAGTAGTTGCCGATGTCAGAGACGATTCTCATCAATTCTGCCTTCTCCAAGAGCTGTATAATGGCCTTTAGCCCAAGCAGCTCCGACGACAGTGTCTTCTCTAGGTACGCCGTTCTCTGAAATACAAACTCCCACCTCTTTGCACCTTCTGCTGAGTGAAACGACACGTTGTCGTAAGTTACACTCATGGTGTTCTTGGCCGTCTTCAGGGCCTTCTTCTTCCTTTTTTCCTCAGCAGGGACCTCTTCAACATCATCATCAGTTGTCTCATCCATCAAACTCCTTGTCGCAATTACTTTCTTCCCCTTTTCTTTGACATGCGATTTTTTCTTTTTGTTGCTGGGACCTCCAGCCTCCTTGACCTCCTTTCTTTTCCTTGTTTCTTTTAGTTTTCCAACCATTACAGCCAAACTTTCAGTTTCTTCTAGAACCTTTTTCTTTAGGGACGATAGGACTGTGTGTGCCGTCTCAGCGGCTTCTTCCATGACATCTTCTCTGGCATCCAGAGTGTTTTCTTCTGTGTTGTTGGTGGTGGCATCCTTGTTCTTCTCAGCTTCTTCCAGATCGGTCTCTCCGTTTCTGGTTTCTTCTTTCTCTTCTTCTTCCTCGGCTTCTTTCGAGTCAGCTATTTCTTCCTCTTCTACAACTTTTTCCGTGACTTTTGGTATGACATTGGTTCCTTCTTCTTCTCCCCCTTCTCCTTCCGCAATGCGTTCCAACCCATGACTGACTGGAGTCAGATCCTCCTTTTCTCCTTCCGGACGTATCAGTTCTTCTACCACACCTTCTTGAGGTGGGTCCTGGTTTTCCAGCAGTGATTCTAACAAAGCACTATTTCTAGAGGTATCGGCAGAGAAATCGTTACCTGTTGGTGTTGGAACTGCGACGATTTGCATGGAGGCTTCTCGATTTTCCTGGCCAAGATCATTCTCTCTTTCTGGTCCAGTTAGGTCAGTCAATGAGAATACAGCGCTTCCGGTCCGAGACTTTTTGGGGACTCGAGTAAAGACTGGCATTGGGGCTTTCTCCGGTGAAGCATCCTTGGGGATTTCTTCTGACTTTTTCAGGGTTCTTGGCCCTTTAATCCGCACTCCATGCTTGTTTGTTTTCGCTCTGCTGCTTCTAGAGCCTTTTGCTTCAGCTTTCTTTGAATCGGTGGCTTCCTTTGGGGCTACTGTGCTTCGAGTTTTCACCATTGTTGTTTGTGAGATTTGCAGAGAGTGAATGGTGAAGGGGATGAGAGCAACCACAGAAAAGAGAGGCAGACTAGGTTTTGAAAATAAATGATTCAAATCTTCCTAGCGTTTGATCGTATCTTCTTTTTCTTATATATGGGCTTTCGATATGCTTTGGCCCAATGACATTTGTTGGATTTTAGATCGGTTTATGAAGAGGCACCAACTAACTCCTCTTAACAGTTTCTGCATCTTCTTACTGGTTGTTGATGGAGCACAGACCAAGTGATGATCTGAGATCCTCAAATCTACTCGCATCTAGTGCCTTTGTGAAAATATCAGCGAGTTGCTTCTCTGTTGGGATGTGCTCTAGGATGATCTTCTTGTCTTCGACCAATTCTCGAATGAAGTGGTGTCTAATATCAATGTGTTTGGTCTTGCTGTGTTGGACAGGGTTTTTGGAGATGTTGATAGTGCTGACATTATCACAATATAAAGTCATGGCATCCTGTCTGACATTGTATTCGACTAACATCTGTTTCATCCAAAGTAGTTGTGTGCAGCTACTCCCAGCAGCAATATACTCCGATTCGGCAGTGGAAAGGGCAACACAGTTTTGCTTCTTACTAAACCATGATATGAGATTGTTGCCAAGGAAGAAGCATCCTCTAGATGTGCTTTTCCTATCCGATGTGTTTCCAGCCCAATCGGCATCACAATACCCCACCAAGGTAGAGGATGTGTCGAATGAGTATAATAAACCCAAGTTTGTAGTCCCAGAAATATATCTAATAATTCTTTTGGCTTGGGATAGATGACTAACCTTAGGATTAGCTTGATATCGTGCACATACTCCGACAGAGTAGGCAATATCTGGTCGACTTGCAGTGAGGTAGAGAAGACTACCGATGATGCTCCTGTATAGGTGTTGGTCGACGGCTTCTCCTGGATCATCTTTAGATAGCTTGACATGTGTAGCTGCTGGTGTCCTTTTATGTGAGGATTTCTCTAGCCCAAACTTCTTGACAATATTCTTCGCATATTTGCTCTGAGATACGAAGATGCTATCCTTTTGTTGTTTAATTTGGAAGCCTAAAAAATAAGTAAGCTCTCCCACCATGCTCATCTCGAATTCTGACTGCATCTGTTGAATAAATATCTCTACCATCTTGCTTGACATCCCTCCAAACACAATGTCATCGACATAGATTTGAGCTATCATTAGATTCCCGTCTTCATTCTTCACAAATAGGGTCTTGTCAACTCCCCCTCTAGTGTAGCCGCTTTGGATGAGGAATTTTGTGAGCCTTTCATACCAAGCCCTTGGTGCTTGTTTCAACCCATAAAGAGCTTTCTTGAGTTTATACACATGATTAGGATAGTGAGGGTCAACAAATCCTTTGGGTTGTGACACATATACTTCTTCATTGAGATCCCCATTCAAGAACGCACTTTTGACATCCATCTGGTAGAGCTTTATCTGTAGATGACATGATATCCCTAGCAAGAGACGGATTGCTTCAAGTCTTGCCACAGGAGCAAATGTCTCATCGAAGTCGACACCCTCAATTTGAGTGTACCCTGAGCAACTAACCTTGCTTTGTTGCGAGTGATGTTGCCAAGCTAATCGGATTTGTTCTTGAAGATCCATTTGGTGCCTATGATGTTTCCTTCACTTGGTTTGGGCACCAGTTCCCATACCTGGTTTTTCTCAAATTGAATCAGCTCTTCTTGCATAGCATTGACCCAATACTCACCATTGATGGCTTCGTTGATGTTTTTGGGTTCTGTCTTTGAAACGAAGCAAATACTTCCTATCATCTCGTTATAATCTTCAGGAGCTTTTGACCGAGTCCGTACGCCTTTATTCAGGTTTCCAATAACTCCAGAGATAGGATGGTTGGTCTGGACTCTTCGTGAGGGATTTTTGTTGCTGGTTTCAGGAACTACTTCGTTATCGGCGGTATCATCTTCTGTTTTGCTGCTAACATCTTCTGTGACATTAGGACCAGCATTCTTCCTGACATTATTGGGCGGATAGGCTCCGTCTTCGTCCGTCGCATCTTCTGAGACACCTTCGCAGGCATCATCAACAACAACATTGATTGATTCCATCATGGTCTTGGTTCATTTGTTGAAGACTCGGTATGCGCGACTATTCCTTGAATAGCCAAGGAAGATGCCTTCATCGCTTTTTGGGTCAAGCTTTCGACGAGGCTCTCTATCAGCCAGTATATAACAAGTGGAGCCAAAGATATGGAAGTACTTAACATTGGGCTTTCTCCCCCTCCATATTTCATAATGAGTTACTGACATACCTGGTCGGAGAGTAACTCGATTGTGGATATGGCAAGCAGTGTTAAGTGCTTCTGCCCAGAAGTGAGTTGGTATGTCTTTAGCCAGCATCATAACTCTCGCCATCTCCTGTAGAGTCCTGTTCTTGCGCTCAACAATGCCATTCTGTTGAGGAGTGATTGGTGCTGAGAATTCATGCGCTATCCCTTCTGAGTTGCAAAAATCTGCAAACTTGCTGTTTTCGAACTCTCGACCATGATCACTACGAAGACGGATGATTTTGCCAATTGTCTCTCCTTTTTCTCGTTGGACTTGGATGCATAGATTCTTGAAGATCGAGAAGGTGTCTGATTTGTCACGAGGAAAGTCAACCCAAGTGTATCGTGAGTAATCATCTACACATACAAAGACGTATCGTTTTCCTCCAAGGCTTTCAACTTGCATTGATCCCATGAGGTCAACATGTATCAGCTCAAGTACCCGAGAGGTGGTGATATGCTGTAGCTTCTTGTGTGACATCTTGGTTTGCTTACCAATCTGACATTCTCCGCAGATCTTTCCTTCTATTATTTTCAGGTTTGGAATACCTGTGATTGCCTGCTCTGAGATTGCTTTTTGCATGCTTCTAAGATTTAGATGTCCAAGTTTTCTGTGCCATAGTTTGGTTTCTTCAGCTTTGGAGACAAAGGCACTTGGTTGCTTCGATATGTGTCTCGGGAGACCAAATATAGCAATTGTCCATTGAGCGAACTCCTTGTAGAATAGTGACTTGATTAAAGTCTTTAACTATACAGGCTTCTTTAGTGAATTTCACTACTAAATCCTGATCACAGATCTGACTGATGCTAATCAGGTTTGCCTTAAGTCCTTCTACAAGTAATGCTTCAGTCAGACAGGTGGCTTCTGGATGCTTGAGCACTCCTTTTCCAATGATTCGAGCTCGGATCCCATCTCCAAACGTAACAAAGCAGTTTGTATATAATTTAAGATTGGAGAGAAACTCTGGAGTACCTGTCATGTGTCGAGAGCATCCACTGTCGAGATACCAGTCCTTGTTCGTTGAAGCACTTAATGATGTATATGCAACATTAGCTCGATAGGTCAGGTTCTTAGGTCTCCATTCAAGGAGAGTTGTCTTCGGAGGAGATGGGAGATGCCTTTGATATTTCTGAGCTTGCTTCCTCTTAAGAAGTTGAAAACAAAAAGGTCTGATATGACCTGGTTGACCACAGTAATGACATATCCATTGATATTGATAAGCTGGTCTTCTGTAGCTTTGTTGTCTGCGTGGAGGATGTCTTCTGACAGTTTCTTGACAAGAACAGATTGTAGACGATGTTATGGCTTTTGTTGTAGGTCATCCTGTAGGATGAGTTGGGGCATCCTGTTGTTTCTTGTCAGTCAAGGCTTGTTGTGGGATAAACTTTGTCCCTGTCGTTGAGGGGACAGCATGTGTGTACCCTAGTCCCGTCGTATCTTTGGACTGTTTTCCCACCGATAAAATCTTGTCAAGGCTTTCTGTGCTCGGATTCATCATCTTTACCGATTTAGTCATGAGACTAATTTCTCCATTAAGTCTGGTGATCTCTCGTTTTAGCTCCACGATCGTCTCTAGAAATCTAGACTTGTCGCAGGTAAGACTAATGATCCTTTCGCCTTGTTGATCAAGTATCAGAGTTTCCTTGATCCATCTGGTATGCAAGCCTTTGTATGCCTCGACTAGTTGTTCTTTAGTCCAATTCTCATTTGGAGTTGGATCATCATTGATATCGACAGCATTATCAACATTACATGTAGGAGTAGTAGTAGTGAATGCAACAAAGTTGCTTACCTCTTCAGATCCACTATCTTCATTGTCATTATCTGATAGGGTGGCATTGTATCCCCGTTTTTGTTGTTTGAGGAAATTTGGACATTCTCTACGGAGGTGGCCGAATCCTTCACATTCATGACATTGAAGTCCTTTGTTTTTGTTTTCTTCTCCACTCTTGTTTGGTCTGTCAAGGCTACCTCCAACCTGAGCTTTTTGTGGGGCTTTGTTTCTGGCATTTGCTGTGACATTCCGTCCACCCATTCGACTAAATCTTCTCATGGCTTTGTTGTAATTTTTTGTGAGAAGGGCTATTGTAGCTTCGATGTCTTCATCAGAATCGGAGTCCTCAGGATCTGGTTGCTTGTGTGTTGAGCTTTTGAAAGCAACTCCTTTGTTCCTTTTGTCGATGTTGGGTAGAGACAACTCATAGGTCATTAGAGACCCCATCAGCTCATCAAATTTCAAGACCTTGAGGTCATGAACTTCCTCAATTGCTGTGATCTTCATCTTAAACCTAGGGCTAAGAGCACGTAGGGTTTTTCTTACCAATTTTTCATCAGACATTGGTTCTCCCAGGGAATAGGATTCGTTGGCTAGATCACGAATACGAACATTGAACTCTGCAATTGATTCGTCTTCTTTCATGATGAGGGCTTCGAAGTTGGTAGTTAGGTATTGCAGCTTTTGTTCTCGAACCTTAGTTGTTCCTTCATATGCGACGGCCAGGATGTCCCAAGCTGATTTGGCAATTGTGCATGTGTTGATTAGTCTGAATACGTTCTTGTCAACACCATTGAAGATAGCATTCAGAGCTCGAGAATTTCCTAGTGATTCTTCATCTTCATCATCGGTCCAGTCTTTTTCTGGTTTTGGGCCGATAGGATTGTCATCACTGTCACTGAGTTGTGGTGCATTCCAACCATTGAGTACAGCCTTCCATGTCTTGTTGTCTAGTGACTTCATGAAGGCACACATTCGAGCCTTCCAATAGCCATAGTTGCTTCCATCTAGAACAGGTGGTCGATTTATGGATCCTCCTTCTCTGGTATTGTCCATCTTTGATCAAAAATATTTGTTTAGGAACTCACCTAAAGCTATAGGTGCCCCCTCTGATACCAATTGAAATTTTGATCAACTAGTCGTGCAAGATGCCACACACAATGTTACACAGAATGCTATAACGTTGTGTCTGACTTCTTGCGTAGCTAAGGCAGGACAGTAAATATAAAGCTCTAAGTAATGACACAGCAGATTGTTTACCCAGTTCGGTGCAACGTCACCTACGTCTGGGGGCTCTCAGCCTAGTGGAAAGATTTCACTTATCAGTAATCCGTCAGAACATACAAGTACCCGTGATCCCTCCTAGATCTATACTTTATGCTACGTCTTACAGTGCAATCTATCTCAGGGTCTCCCCTTGAATCCAAGAACGTCTTGATTCCACTCTTCGAGCAATCGCCTTGCTCTGTCGTCTTCAAGTCTTCTTCAAGCTTGGTGGTTGCGTGCAGTCTTCAACTCACGACTTCAGTAAACCCTCAATCACCTAACTCTCTATAGTTATGTGATACACAATGTCCTAAGCACAATCTGCAATTTCTCAGCCCGCAAACCTTCACGTCTAAGAACCTTGCAAATTGTTGCTAGGAAACAAATAAAGAACCACACGATTGCTAAGGGGGTAGCCTAAGCTTTTATAGCAATCGTGGATGAGTACTAACCCTAAAGGGTTTCCTCTTAATCACCGTCTTTCTTCTTTTCAGATTAGGAGTCGTTCTGCACTTTCCTAATCGTTTTCTTGCTGCACTACCGAACCTGCACTTTCCTGATTTCTGTCGATCAGGATGCTTGCCGAGATGCCGTCAACAATGTCACACAAGATGTCATAGAAGATGCTTCGACATAGTCGTAGAAGATGCTTCGACATTCGTTGTAACATGTTTCTTCAGTTCCTTCAAAATCAGCCAATCTCGAAAATCGTCGTAACTACAGACTTGATAGAGAGAACACTACACTTGTGTTTTTGTCGATTACAAGAGTAAATATCAGATTTATATTTATGTTTATAACATGTTCAAATGGCATTAAGATCTTAACTTTTTACGATCACCACGGTTACATAAAGTCCGCTGCATGATATTCATCGTTTGGAACCCGTGGTGATCTCTTTCAGATCAGAGTATGGAAGTCTTGCAAACCCGAATTCGGGCTCAAGAGGCGGCAACAAAAACCCTAGAACAGAAAGTTGAGAACATTGATAAGCGCTTTGATGAACTTATCACCCAACTTTCTGCCTTAGGAGTAGTTGCCAACATAAATACGGGTGACGATAGGTTACGACCAAAGGCAGAAGAAGATGACGGCGAACAAATTGGTAGACCTATTATTGTGAACAATCGCCTTAGGCGACCTGACTATGATGATTGGGAGAAAGAAGATGAAACACTTAATACATGTAGGCACACGAGGCAAGGAAGCGACAATTATGGAAATCGAGGTTCTGATTTTAATAATTGCGAGTTTCAACTAAAAGTGGACATCCCCAACTTCAACTTCAACTAAAGCATTGAGGAGTTAATTGACTGGATCGCAGAGGTCGACCGATTTTTTGAGTATATGGAGATCCCTCAAGATAGAAGGCTAAGGTTAGTAGCTTGCAGACTGAAGGGGGGAGCTTCTGCCTGGTGGGATAGATTGCAAAATAGGATGAGTCGAGAAGGGAGAGCGCATATTAAAACATGGGACGCAATGAAGTATGTGATGTAAAGATATTTCCTTCCACCTGATTATGATCAAATCCTATTCCAACAGTACCAACGATGTCACCAAGCCCAGAAGATTGTTCATGAGTATACTGCAGAGTTCATGAGACTGGCAGAAAGAAATTACTTAAGGGAAAGTGAGGGACAACAAGTTGCAGGATATCAGGATAGGCTGAAACCGCAGATTCGAGATAAAATAGGGGTGCACGTTACTCGCGATTTGAATGAAGCTAAGAATATGGCTGTTAAGGCTGAATTTATGCTACGAGAAAAAAATAACAGGTAGGAATCAAATAGGCGTAACTATGGAGGAGAGGGTTCTCATAGAAGTGTTGCTGACAGGAACAAACCCACTCATGATTTTCCACCACGCACAGAGCGACATGAGGATAAAGTAGTTGGGAAGAAAGTGGTGGATTCAAGGGAAACGTTAAGGCCTGCAAACCCATATGCTAAACCAGCCCCTACAAAATGTTATCGATGTGGTCAACCCGGCCATAGGTCCAACGAATGCCTAAATAGGAGGGCAGTTAACATGGCGGAAAAAACAGAAACTGAGGAGGTTTGCTGTGAACCTGATGAAGATGAAGAAGAGACATATGTGATTAGAAAGTTGATGTTAACCCCTAAACAAGAGGAGTGCAATCAACGACATCAGTTATTTCGTAGTCGGTGTACAATTAACGATCGTGTTTTCAATTTAATCATAGATAGTGGCAGCTACGAGAACATAATTGGAATAAAGGCAGTAGAGGTGTTGAAACTACCAGTGGAGAAGCATCCAACTCCATACTCCATTGGGTGGATCAAGGTTGGTGAAAAGATACATGTGACGGAACGTTGTAGGGTTCCTTTCTCCATATAAAAATACAAGGACGAAGTGTATTGTGATCTTGTGGACATGGATGCATGTTATCTTTTACTCGGTAGGCCTTGGCAGTATGATGTCGATGCACAACATTTGGGCAAGGAGAACATTTATTGGCTGGAGAAAGGAGGAGTAAAGTTTACATTACTTCCCTTAAAGTCAACTACTCATCCTAAAATCACTAAACCAGATGAACGCTCTTTCCTCACTATCACACAAACTGGGCGTGAAATGGAAGATGCCGTGAGAGAGTCGAAAGTTGTCCATGCTTTGATTGTGAAGCAAATTTTATCAGTTGGTGAGGATGATTCGACTAAGGTACCATCAATAATTCAACCATTGTTAGAAGAGTTTTATGAGATCTTACCAGAGGAGTTGCATGATGGATTACCTCCAATGAGGGATATCCAACATCACATTGACTTGATTCCTGGAGCAAGCTTACCAAACTTGCCCACTACAGGATGAACCCAAAAGAGAGTCATATATTGCAAGAAAAGGTCCAAGAGCTACAACAAAAGGGTCAAATTAGAGAAAGCATGAGCCCGTGTGCAGTCCCTGCACTATTAACACCCAAGAAGGATGGTAGTTGGAGAATGTGCGTAGACAGCAGAGCTATAAATAAAATCACTATTGGGTACAAATTCCCAATTCCGCGGTTAGAGGATATGCTTGATCAACTGAGTGGAGTCGTAATCTTTACTAAACTGGATTTAAGAAGAGGATACCATCAAATTTGGATAAGGCCCGGAGACGAATGGAAGACAACATTCAAAACTAAGGAAGGATTGTACGAATGGTTGGTCATGCCGTTATGATTGACTAATGCCCCGAGTACTTTTATGCGAGTAATGAACCAGGTACTAAAACCTTTTTTCAGGAAATTTGTTGTGGTATACTTTGACGATATCCTTATCTATAGTAGATCTGAGAATGATCATCTCGAACATCTGAGAAAGGTGTTATCAGTCTTGTAGAAAAATAAATTATATGTGAATTTAAAGAAGTGCAGCTTTCTAGCAAGAAATTTGCTCTTCCTAGGATTTATTGTTAGTAAAGATGGCATACAGGTCGATGATGAGAAGGTAAAGGCAATCAGAGAATGACCCATGCCAAAAACAATTACTGAAATGCGGAGTTTTTTAGGGTTGGTCAGCTTCTATAGAAGATTCATTAAGCATTTCAGTACTATCGCGGCCCCTCTTACGGAATGTCTGAAGAAGAGAAGATTTGTACTTGGTGACGAGACTTCAACGAGCTTTGCAGTGATACAAGAAAAGCTATGTTCTGCCCCGGTCCTAGCCTTGCCAGATTTTAACAAACTATTTGAAGTTGATTCTGATGCAAGTGGTGTTGGCATAGGAGCTGTTCTGTCTCAAGAAAAAAGACCCGTGGCCTTTTTCATTGAAAAGTTGTGCGAATCTCGGCTAAGATGGAGTACCTATGATAAAGAATTTTACTCTGTGGTACGAGCCTTGAAGATTTGGGAGCATTATCTAGTAGGAAATGAATTCATGCTTTACTCAGATTGTGATACTCTAAAACACCTGAGTAGTCAAACGAGGATTAGTAAGGATATGCATGCCCGATGGATTCAATTCCTACAAAAATTCCCGTTCAGATTAAAGCATAAAGTAGGCATTCAAAATAAAGTAGCAGATGCTTTGAGCAGGAGGGCTAGTCTATTGGTCACATTGAGCCACGAGATTGTAGGGTTTGAATATTTAAAGGAGTTATACAAAAAGGATGAAGACTTCAAAGAGGTTTGGGAAAAATGCATTACACAACAATCATGCACAGATTTTCATATTCACGATGGGTATTTGTTGCGTGGGAATCAACTTTGTATCCCTTAATCTTCCTTAAGGGAAAAGATTATACGCGATTTACATGCTGGAGGATTAGCAGGTCATTTGGGACGAGATAAAACTATTGCATCTGTCGTGGAGAGGTTCTATTGGCCTCACTTGCGGAGAGATGTGAGCAGGTTTGTACAACGTTGTTATGTGTGTCAAACTGCTAAAGGGCACTCGCAAAATACAGGCTTATACACACCCTTACCTATTCCTGATAACATTTGGGAAGACCTATCCATGGATTTTGTTTTGGGATTACCACAAACACAAAGAGGCATTAATTCCATGTTTGTGGTCGTTAACAGATTTTCCAAAATGGCTCACTTTATTCCTTGCAGAAAAGTTGCAGATGCCCAAGGTATAGTCAAATTGTTTTTTAAAGAAGTCGTACGTTTACATGGTGTGCCCAACACAATTATTTCGGATAGGGATAGTAAGTTCCTTAGCCATTTTTGGAGAACATTATTGAATTTGTTTGACTCATCCCTTAACTACAGTAGTACCGCCCACCCCCAAACAGATGGGTAGACTTAAGTGACAAATAGGACTATGGGAAACCTGATCCGTAGTATATGCAGCGACAAGCTGAGACAATGGGATGTTGCATTAGCACAGGCGGAATTCGCGTACAATAACGTTGTTCATCAGACAACAGGTCAATCACCCTTCTCCATTGTCTATACTTCGGTTCCTCGTCACACTTTAGATTTGGTGAGATTGCCTAAAAGTTTGGATAACAGTATACCAGCAAAGCACTTGGCGGAACACTGGCAAACCACCGTTGCAGATGTGAAGAAAAAAATTGAGCAATCTAATGCTAAATATAAGGAAGCCGCAGACAAGCATCGCAGGAAACAAGTTTTTGAAGTAGGGGATCAGGTTATGATATTTTTGCGGAAGGAAAGGTTCCCAGCTGGAAAATATAGTAAGTTGCAGCCAAAAAAATACAGGCCCTATACCATCACAAAAAAGATCAATGACAACGCCTTTGTCGTGGGTCTACCAGACAACATGGAAATATCCAAGACATTCAATGTAGCGGATATTTATCCGTATCATTTCAAGGATGTCCCATTAAATTAAAGAAAACTCGAGGACGAGTTTTTTTCACGTAGGGGAGAATGATGAAGCAATATTAAATAGAATAATATTATGGTTGCTATTAGTTTTCTTTTGAAATAAGGTTGGGTTAGATTTGGATATTAGTCTCATTTTTGGATTAGTTTTTGGGCTATTTAGGATTTTTCTTTTGTATTTAGGTTTAGGTTGAGCTAGTACTATATAAGGAGCCTTTTGGCATCATTGTAGAAACAACTTTGATGATAATAAACTACTTTTCTTTCAAACTTTTGAGTTTGTGCTAAGTTTCTGGATTGAAACTTGTGTGGTGATTTTCAACCATGTTTACTCACGCGGACTCGCTGCGTCAATAAGCTAATGAGCCTAGAGCACATAACAGATCCAAACATGAACCTAGAAAATATTACCTAATACGAGAAATCTTTGAGAGGGGTGATGTGAAGATCACTAACGTTGCATCAGATTGTAACACATCCGACCCTTTGACCAAGGCTCTTCCTCAACCTTAGCATGAAAAGCATGTGAGGTTAATGGGTATAGACTAGGGCTTAGATTGGATCTAGGGGCAAGTGGGAGATCGTAAGCATTTTTGTGTCATAGTCCAATTGTATTAGCTTGTCATCATATCCTCAGACCAAGGAGTCTTTGTGATCACTATACAGTAAAAAATCGCGTTTGACTTGTTCCTGACGTTGTCCGTAACAAGATAACCGTAACAGACATGATTGGCACGAGGACGAACTGTATGAATGATACGAAAGGCGGCGAAAGGATTTATCCCTCATACTACGATATGAGATAGGTATCTGTTTAGACAATTTGATAGAGATTGACTGAAGGGAGAGCATGACTATGCCAATGATACGAGTTATCAGCATTCAGTAATCTCACAGATCGAGAAACAGAGATCGATTAAATAAGGGTGACGTCTCTATGTCTTATGATCAATCTAGATACCGGGTGATAAAGGATAGCGACATGTACTACATGAGGTTAAATTGAATCATCGATCATCATGCACGTCGGGTAATCATAACGTTTTACTAGAGGCCACTTATGATGGATCGGGTAAAATGAAATTTTACGCCGATCCGCCGACGATTGCATGAGCCTAAAGGGTCACACACATAGGATATGGATTGTGAGAGAGACAACGAAAGGTTGGGAATTCGTTTGACGCGAGACAAGAAAGGTCGGAAAATAATTGGACCCGGCACGAGACCACATGGCTGAAGCAATTGGGCTTCGGCCCAAGGTGGCCGGCCCAATTATTAGCCCACAAGTGGGTCCACACTAATATCCACCATGCTCGATTAGATAGTGATTTGCCAAGGCATGGGCAAGGCATGGGCTAGGCATGGGCAAGTGGGAGTTGGTTTGAAATGACACTTTAAGCCATGCTACAATCACCATCTCATCTATCTAAGACCAAGAGGGAAGGCCACAATGACATAACACACAATATAAAACGAAAGTACTGGCTCTCTCCCTCTTAGCTAGCTCTCGGCCGAGACCAACACTCCCCTTCCTTCTCTTTCTCTTAATCTTCACACACAACTCTAGTAGGTTGTGTCTATGTATGGATCTTTAAGCATCCTATCCGTGTGGATACCATTAGAGAGAAGATCCAAACGTGTGCTTCTGGTTTGATTCGATCAACCGAAGAAACTATCCAGCTTTGTCCAGTTCCGGCGACGGATATTTCTTGAGGTGTAGGTCTCTGGTCCGAAGTCCATTTTACCTTAGACAGCGTTAGATTAAAGAAGACTCAAAGTTCTACAAGTTTTCTGAAATGTTAATTTCGCATTAGAGCCCTGGTTTGGGAGCTACAAGGCCGACAACCGAAGAACCCGGTCAACAATGTCCATCACCGTCGACCAAACTATTTTGCTCCAGACAGAGGTCCTTCCATCCGAACTGGGTGAAGAGCAAAACCTGAAAGTTGTAGATAATTGGTTGGGCTTCACTCTCCTGAAAGAATCGAAGCATTTGGAGATTGTTAGCTCGAGATATGGAGTTTCAAACTCACGTTTTCTGTAGGGAAAATTCACGGTAAAACCGAAAACTCGATTTCCTTTGGATCTAACTTGGTAGTCGATCTTATGCAGGATCGGGGCTGTTTTAAGTTGCTTCCGCTGCCATGAACCTGATTTGGATACCCCGGATCCCTACAATTTTTCAGTTGAGACATACTCCAATTTTATCTTCTTGTCTTCCACAAGCTCTCGAATGAAGTGGTGTCTGATGTCTATGTGGTTAGTCTTGCTATATTGAACAGGTCTTTTCAAGATGTTGATGGCGTCGATGTTTTCATGGAATAATGTCATGACATCTTTCTTGACACTATATTGTGCAAGCATTTGTTTGATCCATAAAAAATGAGTGCAGCTACTTCCAGCAGCAATATACTCTGACTCTGCAATAGATAGGGCAATACAATTTTACTTCTTGTCGAACCAAGAGACTAGATTATTCTCAAGATAGAAACATCCTCATGAGGTGCTTCTTCTATCCGAAGTACTCCCAGCCCAGTCCGCATCACAATATCCAACTAGAGTAGAGGATGTGTCGGAGGAATATAGTAGACCTAACTCAGTTGTTCCTGATATGTACCTTATAATTCGTTTGACTCGAGTTAGGTGACTTGTCTTGGGATTTGCATGGTAGCAAGCACAAATTCCCACCGAGAAAGCTTTGTCAGGTCGACTTGTTGTGAGATACAAGAGGCTTCTAATGATACTTCGATAGAGGTTTTGGTCTACAGGTTCTCCTTGATCATCCTTGGTATGCCTTATGTGAGTGGCAATCATAGTTCTTTTGTGGGAAGCCTTCTCCAAACCAAACTTCTTTACAATGTTCTTGGCATACTCTTGCTTTAGGAGATAAAGATGTCATCATTCATTTGCTTAATCTGGAAACCTCGGAAATAGTTTAGCTCACCAACCATACTCATCTCGAATGCAGACTGCGTATGTTGGACAAAAAGTTCCACCATCTTGTTTGACATCCTCCGAACATAATGTCGTCTACATAGATTTGAGCAATCATAATGGTTGCTTCCTTCCTTCTTTACAAACAGAATTTTGTCAACTCCCCCTCGAGTATATCCATTATGAACTAGGAACTGAGTTAGGCGTTCATACCAGGCTTGAGGAGCTTGCTTAAGACCATAGAGAGCTTTCTTAAGTTTGTATACATGGTGAGGTGAGTTGTGGTCTTCTCTCAAATTGTCTGGCTTGGGTACTAACTCACAAACAACATTTCTCTCAAATTGAACCAATTCTTGTTGCATGGCACATACCCAGTATTCATCATTGATATCATATTTGCACATTTTTTGGTTCGAATTTTGAGACAAAGCAGATATTATCTATCAACTCCCTATAGTTCAACGGAGTCTTTTGTCGAGTTCGCACACCTTCATTGATATCACCGATCACCTCATGAGCTGGATGATTCTTTTGAACTCTTCTAGAGGGGATTCTCTGTTCTGTTGTAGTTAAAGGCTCTTTGTCAGAAGCAATGTCATTCTCATCTTCAGGTTTTATGTCATGAGCTTTGTCACTAACATCTGGTCTGACATCTAGGGTATTTGGGATTACTTCCTCGTCATCGTTAGGTTGTTGTTTAGAGCTATCATCATCAACAACCACATTTATGGACTCTATCATGGTCTTAGTATGTTTATTAAACACACAGAAGACATGAGTGTTTTTGGAGTATCCAAGGAAAATACCTTCATCGCTTTTGTATATAGCATACCGAACCAAAGACATGGAAATATTTGACATTAGGCTTCCTCCCCCTCCATATTTCATAAGGTGTGACCAAAGTACCTGGACGAAGGGTGACTCGGTCATGAATATGGCAAGTCGTGTTAAGTGCCTCTGCCCAGAAGTGAGGAGGGATATTTTTTGCTAGCATCATGACCCTGGCCGTTTCTTAAAGAGTTCGATTCTTCCTCTCAACGATCCCATTCTGTTGAGGTGTAATGGAAGCAGAGAATTAATGGGCTATTCCTTCAGCATCACAGAAGCTGACAAAACTTATATTTTCAAATTCCCGTCCATGATCACTTCTAAGTCTGACCACTTTTTCAATGCTTTCTCCCTTCTCCCTTTGGACTCTTCGACTCATGGATTCGAAAACAGAGAATGTTTCTGAATTTTCCCGAATAAAATCAACCCATGTGTACCTTGAGAAGTCGTCGACACACACAAAGATATATTTCTTACCTTCAAGACTTTCTACCTGCATGGGTCCCATGAGATCTACATGCAAAAGTTCTAGATCCCGAGAGGTGGTAAGGTGTTGCACCTTCTTGTGTGACGTCTTGACTTGTTTCCCTATATAACATTCTCCATAGATTTTTTCTTCGATGATCTTTAGATCTGGAACTTCAACGACAACCTTTTTTGAGAGAATTTTCTGTATACTCCTTAGATTTATGTGTCCAAGCTTTTGGCGCCAGAGCTTGGTTTCTTGTGCTTTGGATAGGAGACATTTGGTAGATAGGGAAGCTGTTTTTGGAGACCATAGATAGTCGTTTTCTCGTGACATGATTCCAGTCATGACTTCTTCTAGGTGTTTATTTACTACTACACATTTGTCCTGAGTGTAGTTGACACATAGGTCTATATCACAAAGTTGATTGATGCTAATTAAATTTGCAATAAGTCCTTCTACCAGCAAGGCTTCTTTTAGACATGGTGAGTTGGGTAGGTTGAATTTCCCTTTTCCTAACACCTTAGTCTTTACACCATCACCAAGGGTGACATAACGATTTGAGCATGGTGTCAAGGTGGTCAAGAACGAGCTATTACCAGTCATATGTCGAGACGAGCCACTATCAAAGTACCAATCATTACTGATGGAAGCTCTTAGTGAAATGTAAGCAATATTAGCCCGATAGTGTACTTCTTTAACTCGCCATTCTTTTCATGGTGGAGATTGCTTGGTGGTAGTCTTGTTTTTGAGCTGACTCCTTCCATAAAGTCGATAGCAGAATGGTCGAATATGTCCTTTCTGTCCACAATAATTGCATACCCAGTTATGCTTTTTCTTCTCTAAGCTTGATCGACCATGATTGTGATGGTGTTGTTGTGGTTGTTTGTGGCCAGATGTATGTGACATGTCAGTGGTGGCCTTTTGAGGAACAAAGGTTGTATGGGATGATGAGCCTCCTTTTGAGTAACCAAGACCCTCCATGTTTTTTGATGGCTTACCAATGGATAGAACTTTATCTAGAGTATACGTACTTGGGTTCATCATTCTGACAGACTTGGTCATATGTTCTACCTCTTTGTTTGGACGAGCAACTTCTCATTTGAGATCTATAATGGTCTCGAGAAGCCTTATTTTGTCTTCATTAAGGGATTGAAATAAGGGTATCATGTTTTTCAAATACCTTAGAATCTTCGAGCCATTTGACATACCAGTCATTATATGCATTATTTAGGGTTTCGTCTGATAGCTCATCTTCATAGACATTTGTTTGATCAATGTTGGCTTATGTGGAAGCAGTGAATGCAACATAGTTGTTGGTTTGTTCGGTTTCACTGTCTCCTTCTTCTTCATCTGAGAGTGATGCGTTAAATCCTTTCTTTTGTTTCTTTAGGAAATTGGGACATTCTTGTTGCATATGCCCATAGCCTTCACATTCAAAGCAATTAACTCCTTTCTCTTGCTCACCTCGTCTACCATCTCTGTTGGTGGTCTCAAACTTCTAAAATCTTTATTGAGGTTTGTCTCTGACATCTCGAGAGACTTTCTTCCCTGCCATTTGGTTGAATCTTTTCATAACCTTGTTATAGTTCTTTGTCAGCATAATGATTGTATCATAAATTTCTTTGTCTGAATCAGAGAACGCTTGTTCTTTCTTACCATTAGTTGAGTTTTTGAAGGCTACGCCTTTGTGTTTCTTTTCTATAGTTGGAAGGGAGAGTTCGAAAGTTATAAGGGATCCCATGAGTTCATCAAATTTCAAGGTTTTTAGATCATGAACTTCTTCTATGGCAATGATCTTCATTTTAAACCTAGGGCTTAGAGCTCTTAGGGGTTTCCTAACTAGGTCTTTGTCAATTATTGGTTTACCAAGTGAGTAGGACTCATTGGCCAGATCCCTAATTCGTACATTGAACTCAGTTATGGTTTTGTCTTCATTCATAGAGAGAACTTTGGTGGTGAGATATTGTAGCTTTTGCTCTCGGACTTTAGAGGTTCCCTCATAAGTAGTGGCAAGAGTATCCCAAGCTATTTTGGCACTTGTACATGTGTTGATGAGCATAAAGACATTCTCGTCAACTCTGTTAAAAATAGCATTTAGTGCTTTAGAATTACCTAGCGCTGCTTCATCTTCTTCGGTGCTCCAGTCTTTCTCGGGTTTTGGACCAGTCAGATTTCCTTGAGCATCAACATACTGAAGTTCCTCCCAACCATTGATAACAACCTTCCAGGTTTTGCTGTCAAGGGATTTCATGAAGGCACAAATACGTGCTTTCCAATAACTATAGTTGGTTCCGTCGAGTACTGGTGGTCGATTGATCGTACCTCATTCCTGTGAATCCACATTCGCTACACATAATCTTTGCAGTAAATCACCTAAGAGTTAAGGTGCCTCCTCTGATACCAATTGAAATTCAGTTATGTAGTAGGGACGAGATGTCTAACACAATGTCGTAACGATTGGTTCGACAACTTTTCTTAATCGCATATAATGGACAGTAAATAAAGAACTAATAAATAGAAGACACACAATATGTTTGCCCAGTTCGGTCACTCTACACATACGTTTGGGGGCACTCTGCCAGTGGAAAGGTTTTCACTATTTGGTAGTTAATGGTACAACTTCAAACATCAACTAGCTATCACACAAGCTATTGTCCTAAGCTACTATTACTTCACCTTGAACCACCTCGACCAAGGACTCCCCCTATCTTTGAGATCCTCACAATTCCACCCTTCGAGCAAGCCTATGCTCGATATTGTTGTCTTCGACAATTTCCTCGTGAGTCTTCAATCACGAACACACACCCTCAAATCACTAACACTCAATACTTCTTGTATAATGTATAGTGATTGACACCGTTCTTCTAAATGATGCAGCTTCTCAATCTGTCAGTCTTGCACGGTTCGGAGCTTTGAGAATTTAGTACAGAGAACGTGCGAGTTGCTAAGGGGGAAACATATGCTTTTATAGCAACTCCTCTTGCCTATTCAGATTCCAATTCCGGTTAGGAAGTTCCTTGCCGCCTTGTGTTATTGGCAAGTGACAGGTTGGCGTTGCCGCCTTCTTAGCCTTGCTGACGTGTCTTTATCTTTAGCTGGAGGTTGCCTAAATCCTTCGTATCTTTATTCCCTTGTGCGCTAAGCTTCTGCGTATAAGATAGGAAGGCTTCGATAAATTGTCTAATCCTACGCGTACTATGTCAAGCCCAATGTGTTGCAATATGTTGGCTGAGATCTTGACCTTGCGCAAAAAAATATGCCAACACTTAAACGTAACAACATAGAGTTCAAGCTTTAACTGCACAACCACGAGAGCTATGTGGATCAGGAATCTTTGAAATGTCATGCAATCTTTTCTCGTGATGGATGGAGGCACATTGGTAGAAGGGGCAGCAAGGATCCCCTAAGGAGATCTAAGGTGATGTGAGGGCTTAGACAGATGTTTATGAACCCAGTGGCACGATACACCAAAGGATGAGAAAAATAATACTTCCGCTTTCTGCGCCTACTTTTCGCCTAGAATTTGATAAGAAAATCGGCAAGGGGTTTGTTCCAGTCAGTTAAGTTAAACATGGATGATCCATCAAGAGAGCTAGAGCAGCCCAAATTAAAACAGATGAAAACATAATTGGAACCTAGGCCTAAGCTAGAGGGTTCAAGCCTAACATGTAAGTCATAGGGCTCTTGAATACCACTAGATTCAAAAGCCACGACGTTATTAATGATCTCAAGAATATGCATAACGCGTGGGAGATCACACGGTGGGTTGAGCGAGGCGACGTCTATGTGGCGTTGGGAGACGATATAGACACGGTACGCGAGGAGTCGCTGGAAGTTAGGATCTGAGCTGCCGCCAGTGAGATTTCGCCATCTTCCAAATCATCGTCAGAATCCGGAATTGACAAAGGAGAGCCCATAGCCGATTCCGAAGCCAACGATGAAGAATTATATTCAGCTGAAGACGACACGACCATTGAAAATAGAGGGTGAGATGGAGCTTGCGAAATCCATTCTAAATCTGAATAGGAAAGTGTTTTTCGAAAACCAACGTCTTATCCATCGCCGAAATTGGTACAAGAGAATCGGAGAGAATGAGGACAAAGGCATGGTCGAAATTATGGCCAGAATTACTAGCAGAATAAATGAAAACAATTTCTCCAACAAGACCCAAAATATTTTGATGGATTTCATCGACCAACGTGTGGGAGAAAGGCCGACGATTGTAATCCATTGGAAAATACCACCTCTTTCAACCAGTGTGAGCTTGGGTTGAACATTAATGAATATCGATCAGTTCAAATTGGACCAACTTTCTTGCTTTGAATTACAAAAGCAATCATGTGTGTCGAAAGAAATAAGAAATGCTTTATGTGTCGAAAGAAATAAGAAATGCTTTGTTGCTTAAGGAAGATATCGAGACATCAAAGATGGTGTTTTTGATACGGATGCCTTCATTGGAAAGTATCATAAAAGGAAAGGGGAAAGACAACGGGCAGCACCACCTAAGTAAATAGAAAAAATAGTATTTCCTAAATATATGTTTCCTTATTCTAATACTTTCTAGTTACATGTTTTCTTATTCTTATTCGGTTACCTATTTTAAATATGAATAATATATTTAAGGTCATACCTAATGTAGCCTATAAATAGGCCTTCGTTAATGAAATAAAATATCATCTTTTATTCTCATAAATTAGTTCAAGGAGTAGGCTCTGTCAAGGACGAGTCTGTTATTATCACTATTGGTTCCAAGGATAATCTAGGGTGTCTAGACCCATAACTAGATCTTAGGAGGAGGTACATAACATCGTGGTATCAGAGGCCCTTTCACGCAACATGTGGAAGAGATGGCTTCGAATTTGCGGATGAAGAGGATGGAGATAGAGATTGAAGCTCTTGGGGAGAAACAAATTGATCTATTGCTACAACTGGAGGACAAGAAAGCGGAGTTCTATGGCTACTACAATGCTTTTCCATGGTGGCAGGAAACAATCTGTCGCAAGGCCGAGATGTATGCCATGATGGATCAAGTGGACAATTGGCGTCGTTCAGAGTATAAGCTGAGGGAGAAGTTAGCTTTGGAGATCCAGAAACAAGAGCAGGTAGCAAAGTTATTTAATGAGATAGTAGAGATTCGAGCTTTAATGGAGAAACATCATCAAGTTGATCTTGTTGCCGCGAAAGAGAAGGAGCATCAAGCTAAACTTAAAGAGGCAAGAAAAAAGCTAGAAGTTGAGCTACAAGAAATGGAGATGATCATTTGGAATGTTCGGAACTTGTTTGTAGCTAAACCCAACAACAGTGGCTACGAACAATACTTGGGGGGACTCAACAACTTAATGGAAGAAGAAGAATCTGAGGAGAAGAAATTATGGTCCCAAGAAGCACATTCATCATCGACTTTAGGTTTGGCGTGGGAGATTCGATCACTACAGATTGGGATATTCTCATTTGATGACGACTACTCAGACATATAGATCTTAAAATTTGTACCTGATGGCCACTATAATCTCGATGTAGAAGATATGAAGACGCCAAGTCAATTTCCCTTTGATATGATATTGATAAGGGACATTAAGACCCAACTCGAGGATCAACCTCTACCATATTTGGGTGTAGGAAAATGGCGTACGTGAATTGGCAACTCTTTGTAAGTTAGTCGCCTTGAAGACAAGATGTTTATTTCTGGAATTTTTTTCATGTCAGTGGTATTCTCCAGGCGATGCCTCATAGAAACTCCTTAAACATGAGCTTGAGGACAAGCTCATCTCCGAGATGGGAAGTAATGATACGGATGCCTTCATTGAAAAGTATCATAGAAAGGAAAGGGAACAGACAACGGGCAGCACCACCTAAGTAAATAGGAAAAATAATATTTCCTAAATATATGTTTCCTTATTATAATACTTTCTAGTTACATGTTTTCTTATTCTTATTTGGTTACCTATTTTAAATAGGAATAATATATTCTAGGTCATACCTAATGTAGCCTATAAATATGCCTTCGTTAATGAAATAAAATATCATCTTTTATTCTCATAAATTAGTTCAAGGAGGAGGCTTTGTCAAGGACGAGTCTGCTATTATCACTATTGGTTACAAGGATAGTTCTAGGGTGTCTAGACCCATAACTAGATCTTAGGAGGAGGTACATGACAATTTTTTGTCATTTGATTCCGGATGACCTTAACATTTTGACACGCATGACTTTGAGCGATGGCCACAACGCTGAAATCGAGTTTCCTTGTTACAACGAAATTTGGAAAACCAGTACATTCAAGAACTGCGGTGGAATGTCCCAAGGGCGACTGAAGGTCGTGTTTGTTGCCGGTGACTGCATTCAGGTGTGAACTGACAGATTTAAAGGGTTCACAAGACTTAAAATGTTCGTTAGTACTGGAGTTCGATGAACAGCCTCTGGCAAAAGAAACAATCATTCTCCCTCGGAAACAAACTGAGCGGTGAAGAGAATTTATGGCCTTATTCGCATCATCTAGGTGGGAGAGATAGACGAAGCGATAGGATCTACCATTTTTTTGTGCTTTTGGGGGATAGTAATTGAAGTTATTTCCCCGAACTTGGCAAAGATATCCTGGAACTATTTTTTCAGGATTCTGGGGAGGGAGGTTGAAAGAAAAAACTAAGGAAAAGGGTGTCTTGGAAGGAAGTTAAAGAGAGTGGGCATGAAGAGGGTGAACAGGGAAGGAGGGTTGGGACGTTTTCTTAAAGTTTTCTTATTATTCATCTTCACTATAATGCATGGAGTTGTAAGTTCACATTATTTAGCAGACAAAGTCATAGAGATGAAGTTATATGTGGAGGTGTTTGCCAGACATGTAAATAATATATTAGTACGATAACCTCAAATAAGTGAAAATTTTAAGGTAGTAGCATGAAGATACCCCTTCTATTTAACATTTATCTATTATTTTCATCTATTTTTCTATCATCTGCGTGCCACTTATATCTCATTTGACTTCTCTTGGTAATTCAAATCCTTCTTTGCCTCAACAGCAACAACCATCCCCTGACGGGAATGACAGACTCTCGTTCGTTGTGCACAATCTTTTCAAACCCTTCAATTTCAACACATCGTTGTTTCCGTCATGGACATTGTCTACATTTTCATCTCCGCCGACTACTCTCCTATTATCATACCCTACCTCATCCATTACCTCCATCTACTTCGGATGGTAATGGATTTGGTTCGAGGCGTATTTTATCATGCACATATTTTACTCGGCACTCACTCACCTTACCCATGTATCTGACTCGCTTGTATACTCGCTTAATTACATGTGTACCGATTATTCAATAGGTACATGTATTTCTTAATACATAATAGTGATAATCTCAGCTAGCTACAACTAGTTTGACGTCATTCTCACATAACTACATCTAGTTTATTTTTTCACTTAGAAACCCAGCTAGTTTTGGTAAATATCACCTAGCTACATTTTCCGTCAGTTTTAACTTAACACCGTTAGTTTTCGTTGCAAAATGACCAAAATGCCCCTGAGAGTTATTCAAAGGGATAATCTCAGCTAGCTACAGCTAGTTTGACGTCATTCTCACATAACTACAGCTAGTTTATTTTTGGGTTAATTACAGTTTTCCCATACTAGTCTGGCGCGATTTGCAGTTTGCCCATGTTATGATAAAAAGTTCAAAATAAGATACGCTAATTACATTTTTTTTTTGCAAAATTAACGGTTATGTCCAAATTTGGACGGAAACCTAAATTTTTTTTCCAAAAAGACGAAATCACCCCTTCAGCTGTATCATATAATAAGACTGTATTATATAATTTAATACAGAACCGGTCCAATTAAATAAACTAGAAATCAATTCTGGTTTATTTCTAGTCCGAGTAGAACCAGCTGAAGGGGTATTTTCGTCTTTTTGGAAAAAAAATTTAGGTGTCCGTCCAAATTTGGACGGAACCGTTAATTTTGCAAAAAAACGTAATTAGCGTATCTTATTTTGAACTTTTTATCATAGCATGGGCAAACTGCAAATCGCGCCAGACTAGTATGGGCAAACTGTAATTAACCCAAAAATAAACTAGCTGTAGTTATGTGAGAATGACGTCAAACTAGCTGTAGCTAGCTGAGATTATCCCTTTGAATAACTCTCAGGGGCATTTTGGTCATTTTGCAACGAAAACTGACGGTGTTAAGTTAAAATTGACGGAAAATGTAGCTAGGTGATATTTACCAAAATTAGTTGGGTTTCCAAGTGAAAAATAAACTAGTTGTAGTTATGTGAGAATGGCGTCAAACTAACTGTAGCTAGCTGAGATTATCCCTACATAATATCATACTCAAATTAAATAAATAATAAATTTATTTTATATGTTAGAGTATTTTTTATATTTATATTTTATATATTTTATTCCTATTATAGATTATTCCTATTACCTAATACTTAAGGTTTCCTATTCAATTGTGTATTATGGTTTTCCTATTGCCTCTATAAATAGAGGTCTATGTATTCGTAACTATCAATCAATCAATAATATTCTCTACACTATTTCTATCATGGTATCAGAGTTAGAATCGATCATTGGCTAGATTTTAAATATGTTTACGCTTTTCCCACTCATTGATTTATAATTATGATGGGTGGGTAAGGCAATCCAATTATTAGCTTCCGCATAATGTTGTCATCCACAATCCGGCGCGTCATCCATTATTCGATGTCGTCATCCGTCATCCAGCGCTACCATCTACGATATAGCTCTGTCATCTAACATCATTCGCGCATCATCTGTCATCCCGCATCCACCTATTTACATCATGTATCTTCAAGTGTCTAATGGCACGTATTTTCAAGTGTCTCGCAACACGTAAGTACCTCAGGACACGTATCTTCAAGCGTCTCACGGCGCCTATCTACAAGTGCCTCATGACGCCTATCTACAAGTGACTCACGGAGCCTATCATCAAGTGTCTCACGACGCCTATCATCAAGTGTCTCACATCACCTATAATCAAGTGCCTCAAAGCACCTACCTATATCTACAAATGCCTTAGGGAACCTATATCTACCTACCATATCAATCGTCTCATATTCAAGACACTCAATAAATTCAAGATGCTCAAGATAGTTAAGATAATCAAGCTTTTCGAAACTCAATTCGGCGATTTACAGCCGATTTGAGTTTGAGGGAGGTTGTTAGAATATTTCTTATATTTTATTCATATTCTAGATTATTTCTATTACCTAATAATTAAGGTTTTCTATTCAATTGTGTATGAAGGTTTCTCTATTGTCTCTATAAATAGAGGTATATGTATTCATAACTATCAATCAATCAATAATATTACCTACACTATTTCTATCATTATCAAAACAACTTTAGATAAGGTTATTAATTATAAAAAAATATTCTATTTTTTAAAAAGTAAAATAAATTTTAATAAGTTCAGGTTATGATTATTAACTTTAAAGGATAACTACAAATAAATATACCAAACTACACACATTTTCAAGTTTTCTACTCTAACTTTAAGCAAATAATAAATGTTGCGACTTTTTTTTTCTAACAATCAAGATAACTTTTGTTAAATTTAACAGATTCGGTGTGTAGAAAGTCCAAAATGCCCCCACATATAAATTCCAAATGGTAAAATTGTTTGATAAATATGAATTGACCATTTTACACTTAGTTGAATGAAAAATTGATTTTGTGATTAAAGGGCATATCAATCTTTTCAAAAATATAATATAAAAATATATGACATTATAAATTACTTGACAACAAAATCACAACATTGGAGTGTAATCAAGTGAGAACCCACGCGTTACAAAAGAAAATGAGGTCTAATTATAATTATTAGACAAAAGTTTTGGTGGTTTGAATGTTTGATGACTCATCAATGACAATTTAGTGTAATCATTCATAACTTTCTATTTAATTTTGTCTATTAGCACAAGTATAATGATATGTTTTTGTATTTTTATATAAAAAAGCATTAAATCATTTCATTTTTAATTATAAAATCTACTTTACTAAGTTGTGATTAAATTTATTTTTATTTTACTTATTCAATATTTTATGAGTTTGTTTTTACAAAAACAAAATTTATTTTTATTTTATTTTACTATTTTATGACTTGATATTTCATTTTTTTTCTCCAATTTCATTATTTTATTTGTACGATTACATGATTTACACATATTTTTTACTAATTTATTTTTTATGATTTCATTTTCACAAACACAAGGTTTACACGAAAAAAAATCTATTTCAATTATTTTCGATTTTATGACTTTATTTGTACGATTACATAATTTACGAAAATTTACATTTCACTTTTCATGATTTAAATATTTCTAGAAACACGTATTTTTATATCTTTTTGTGAACAAAATAATAAGTCTGCATGTTTTATTTTTACACCGACTCCATGGTCTTGCAAACACATTTATTTTTACAGTTACACGTGTTCATTAATAGAAATTTACACGAATACATAATGTTCACAATTTTTTTCATGATGTGAGTTTTATTTTCGTTTCATAAACATGGTGTATGTTTATTTTCATTTTGAAATGTATTATTTCAGCACAAAAAGATTGAAAATGGAAAAATACTCTAGAATTTTGTAGACAACTAATTAAAATTAATTACCATGCTAAATTTCATGATTTTATTTAAACAATTTCACATTTTACTCCAATTTTCGTTGTAAACCGTGAAACCCATTTGCCATGAAACAAATATAATAAATCAAAACATATGATTTTATCAAGTATAGAAAGATGATTTCATAATTTACCAGGTAGGGAAATATAATTTTATTTTTGGAATTATTTTTTAATCAAGTTAGTGACAATTGTCCCATTTTCTCTATTGATCTAATTAATGTAATATTGATTATGGTTAATTATAATAGCCATGGATCATTATCATTTTCACTTCCAAGTCCACAAAAATTTGTCACCCATTTTTACCTTCCTCAACCACGTTTTGTTAGAAATATTCAGATTTTTCAACCTAACTCACAAGAATACAACAACAAAACTTGAATTCACTAGAGATGGACAGAACCTAACGGAAAGGGAAAAAGTGAGATCTTGTAATTCTACGAGATTTGTGTTAAGAATTTCACATGTGAGTTCAGGTCCCACATTAGAAGTATACATGGTATAAGGAGAGTTTATATACACATTAGACCCAAGATCCACCAGGCTAGTCTTTTGAGTCAGAGGTGGTCTCTAATGTGTATGTGGACTTTCCTTGTGGTGTGCTCCTCCTTGGTAAGGCCCGGATCTCCCCCAACAAGTGGTATCAGAGCCAGGTAAGCACATATCTCATCGGGCCGGGTAGGCCAATAGGATCCAGAGAACCATGATTGATCAGGTCAGGATTGTCAGATGGGCAAGCGGGTGAGAGTACAAAGTGATTTGGGCTTAGGGGGAACAACCCGATGTGATGAGGTTCAATGTGGATGGGTATAAGGCGACTTTATATACACATTAAACCCAAGACCCATTAGGCTGGTCTTTTGGATCAGAGGTGGGCTCTAATGTGTATGTGGGCTTTCCTTGTGGTGTGCTTCTCCTTGGTAAGACCCGGTTCTCCCCTAACAAGTCGCGCTAAGAAAAAAAAAATTAGGCGTATTTATGTGAGAAGCATCTAATTCTAAGTGTATTCATATGAGGTTATCCTCATTTTAAGTATCATGTATAAGTCGAGCGGATATAGATACTACAAAGATACTTGTTTCCTAACCAATCACCAATTTATTTTCTAATAACTTATGATCGGGTCAAGGACATCATATACCCGTCATTTTTTAGCCATCCCTATATACCTCAAGACGAGCATTGTTGTTCATGTCTGATGTCAACATCAAAACCCAACCAACACGACCAAATTTTATGACATGCTTAGCAAATTAGAAATATGTGTTTACATTTCAATATACATTATATTTTCTATCCACCATTTTAACATTAAGAAAATGTTGTGAGATAAAAAGTAGGTAAGTAGTAAAATGGAAATGAGTTAAAATATAAGTGCAAATATGTTTTTTGCCCATACCTATCAAACACCCAAAAAAAGAATTAAGATATATATTAACTGGGATAATATATCAAGTAATTTTAAGTGATATTTAAGGTAACTTATGTTTAATCTAACATGATGATGTGTTTAAATAAAGTCTAAATTTTCTCAACAGTTTTGATTTGAAATCAGACTGGTCTAACTGGTTCAAATGTGATTTGACCTATTCAAATTAAAAATTCATTTACTTTTATTTAATAAATACAAATGATATAAACATTTAATTATTAATAATATACTAAACTTTCGAATGGTATAACTACGAACTCCGTTTTAAACTCATAGTATATCAAATTGAAGAGAATTAGAAGATCGATGACTTTTAAAAAAAAAGCTTTCGCCTATGTAATATTAAAATTGATTTACTTTTATTTAATAAATAATCATTACAAAACTATTAAATAATATAATGATACTTATAGTTAATTATTAGTAATATGGTAAAACTTCCAAGTGACATAACTCTCTCATACAAGCTCTGTTGCAGACTCAAATATATCAAACCGAAGAGAATCGAAATATCAACAAGTTTGAAAAAAAATCTTTTTGTCTATATATTAATAATTAATTTAATACATAATCATTGCAAAAATATTAATGATTAATAATATATATACATAATTAATTATTATTAATATACTTAAATTTTCGAATAACATAATTCTCTCGTACGAGCTCCGTTTCAGGCTCATAGTATATCAAATTGAAGAGGTACGAAAGAATAACAATTTCAAAGAAAGAAGTTTTTTCTATATATTAAAAAAAAATTGTAATGATTATTATTAAATAAAAGTAATCCAATTTTTCGTTTGAGTCGGTCGGATCATCCCAATTTCAAATCAGAAACATTAAGAGCATTTTAGACTCTCTTTTTTAAGGATAATCGAATTTTATTAATTAAATAGCAACTAACCCGGCATCAAGCCAGACAACTGAAGCTATAGATGGTGGGACAGACCCCTTACCATAATCCTAGCTACGGTTAGTTAAAACAAATATGGCCAATTCGTGAGCCATTTGATTACGAGTATAAACAATTTTGTTATATTAAACCTAAGTTACTTTAAATGTCACTAAAAACAATTGGGGTATCTGTAAAAATATTAAAGCTGGGGTATTGAATTTGAAAACGTGTAGAGTTGGGTGTAATGATTTGTCATTATCTCTATTAACCAACTCTTTATTGATCACACAATGATGGGAAATTTTTAAACGATGTCATGAACATTTAAAATTTGGTGTGAACTTAACCTTCTTTTTTTTTTGCAAAATGTGTACATTTTTCAAAAGTAAGACAAAAAAAAACCTTAGAATTAATTTTTTGAAAATAATAAATAATGTTTTCTTTCTCAAGCTCGCCGATTTTTCTGTCTACTCCGAACTCGTCCAAATTTGAAATCTCACTAAAGAAATTATAAGTGTACAAAAGAATAAAAAAACGCGTATTGATAAAATATATTTTTTAATTCAATAAAAATGATTTCAAAGGCATTTTCTTCATTTATAGAAAAATGTACACGATTTACAAAAACAATTATAACTACATAGTGACTTTTTACAAAAAAATGAAAGTTTATCGCCACATTTTTAAAAATTAAAATAGTTTATGGCAACTTTTTGTAATTTACCAAATTATCTCCATTCATTTGTATGTAGTGGTGTTAAAAATACTGGAAAATTGGACTGGAACCGAATATCATGGTCGGCCACCCACGGTTTTCGGTCTTGGTGTCAGTTTTCGATAGAAACCGAAGACTAACTTGGACTGTCCAGTCAGCCTCAGTCAACCCCAGTTAATCTAACTGAGCCTAGCAGCAGCGCCCCAGTCCATTCTTCTTTGCAAGAGCCTAGCCCATTCACTAATTTCTTTAGTGATACATTTTGAACCCTAACGTTCCTCTGCCTCCTCATCAATCATCATTGCCTCCACTCTCCACTCTTCACTCTCTTGGTATCTCCAATAAATCCTCCTCGTTCAACCAAAGCATCTCCATACTCTACTCAGCTCTAAGTCTTCATTTTCTACCTTTCTCGTTCTCGTTCTCGATGAGACCGCCAATCTCCATCTCCTCTATCGATTATCGACCAAGCAACCTTTGTAAGATTAAAGTCTGAACACCACAACAACAATGTAAGTCTTATAATTCACAGTCTTCATATTTTCTCGTTTTGAATTTTTACTCTCCATACTTGTAACCCGTGGTCGTATACGTGTTCTTCTTCTTTCCGATTGAGTGTTTTTTCTTCTCGAGTTTAAGGAAATACTCTAAAGGATCTAGATCGACAAAGAAATGTTCGATATCAGTCAGATGACTCGGATTGGTAATATGCAACCACAACCACAACCAATATATTTCTTACTGGTTGCCAATAACTTTTTTAATTTCTGATGATAGATTTCGGATTCTCGAACTTTTTGTTTTTTATTTTTAATTTTTTTAATTTATGACTTTAATTTTTTCATTTGAGAATTTCAATTTTTGTTCTCGATAATAGATTTAGGGCTTAAAATTTTTTGTTTCTAATTAAAAAATTTTTAGTCTCTAACTTTCAATTTTTTCGTTTCTAGCTTTTATTGGGGTTTTGATTTGGGGTTTTTCGATTTCAGGAATTATGGTTTCAGAATTTTTGGTTTTCGATTCAAGGAATTAGGATTTCTTAATTTAGAGTTTTAAAATTTCTAAAAATCTGATCATAATTTCTCACTAATAATTTATTCACTTTTTTGTGTGTACATACTACAATATCAATTACGATTCTTAATTATGTTAAATTTTAGATAGTTTTAAAATTTTCTAATAAATTAAGTTTCTTAATTGTAATTAGTTTTAACTGGTTTAGGTTTTTTAGTTAATTTAGTTTTGGAGAATTACTTTTATATGAGTCTTAACTCGTGTAGAGATTATTATCATCATTATTATCAATTTGAGTTATTTGAATTAATTTTGTTTTCTCCCTAAAGTTTGGATTTTATTCTTTTTCGTTTCGAATCATGTTTTGTTGTACCACTCTCGCTCAGACTACAACAGATATGGGGGTCAAAAATATCGAAAAACCGGAAAACCATAAGTGGAACCGGATACCACGGGGGTTACCCACAGTTCTCCGGAATGGTTCACGATTTTAGAAATAGGAAACCGGAGGGCTCTAGTCCGGGGGACGGTTGCAGAGGCCCAAAATCGGACAGAAATCGGACCAGCCAGTCAACGACTTCCCAAAATGGGTCGAGATTTCCCATCCCATTTTTGGTTACGAGCCTAGTCCATTTCATCGATCAAATGATGATATAATATCATCATGATCATCCACCCTGATCGACGCGCCTTCACCTCTACTCAATCATCACGCCTCCACGCTCTCTCTCGATCTCTTTGTTGAGGATTCCCGGGATCTATGTACAGCGGAAAATTGTAATAATAACCGGGAAATCCCGCACAAGGACCTCTCGCCAGCAATAGATGAATCAATTGGATACGAAGCTATGAAGTCCAAATGAATAGCTCTCGAGTCCAATCCAAGACGTTTCCTCGGGCCCGTCTTCTACGAATGTACACATACGTGAGCTCGACCTCTTGAAGCGTGGATTCTCCCGGCGGCACTAGACCACTGTAGAACCCTCTCCTCACTCGATTCCCTAGCCCCAATGCAAGACCTAGAGAGTTTTTAGGTGATGTATCAAATATTGCTCAAGGCATTAAGTGGCTCTCACCCCAAGGCCTTTATTTATAGGCTTTGGGTGAGGGCCTACGGTTTTTCCCGTCTGACACAGGTGTCAATCGACACCGTTCCCGTGGTAGAAGGTGTCGATCGACACCACCCTTTTTGCTGCCAGACATAGGTGTCGATCGACACCCCACTACAATCATTCATACACAACCTAATTTTGTACCTCTTGAGTCCCATCGAGTCACTTCGGTCTTGCTCTTGGTGTGTGACCCTGTAGGCCCGTGACCCATTGGCATATCAGCGTGAAACGTCATTTCACCTTATCCATCACTAGTGGTCTATAGTAAAACATAGTGATTACCCAATGTCCACAAGGTATCGATCGGTTCGATATCTCCTCTCTGTCATCTGTATCACTAACCATTTGTTTGCTTTAAGGCGTATGAGATCGAATGAGGCATAGAGTCGTCATCTTCATGTATTCGATCTAATTCCTTGAATTTCGAGATGACTGATAAGTATTGGTGTGGCAGCACACTTTATCATTCATGCTCATCAAGGGGCCCAGAACCATACCCTTCACCACGTCTCACCGTGGGAAAACAAATCTCTTCGGACGCAATATGCGCTCCAACTACAGTCTGTCCAATAGCCAACGATGCCCGTTATGACTACCTTGTTACATGCAACATTGGAGGATGTCAAAATACTGGAGTGACGTGCATGTGAGCCACTCGCTCCAAGGTCTTAAGGCAGTGATCACACGACGACGAAGTATGCGTTGGTGACTTAATTTATGCGCCATACTCCAAGTCGGGTCATCCAATGCCATCTCCCAGATGATATCCGTGATATGAATTTGGTAACCCCATTACCTAGATTAGCAGAATTTGATCTTAAGTCATCCTCATGTTAGTCACTTATGGATAAGTATTCGACTAAGGATTCGTCCAGCACAATTTTATAGTATCTAAAGGTTCTTCTATTAGTGATGGCACACTCAATGACTTTTGATGAAATTATCGCTTGACTCATTATTACAACACAATAATAATGAAAATGTCTTTTATTGCTAAACATGAGATTACATAGGAAAGACTTGGACCACGGCACGAACTCTTACAATCTCCCATTTGCCCCTAGCTCCAATCTAAATCTCAGCGTAAACACATTGACCTTACATTGCTTTCATGTTTAGGCTGTGAGAGAGCCTTTGTGAATGGGTCCGCTACATTATCTTCTGTCGCAATTTTACAAATCTTCATTTTACCTTGATCGACGAATTCTGGAATATCGACGAACTCACGAATCAAGCGAGACCACCGCAGTACATTTTTGGATCTGGAATGCGCTCTAGGCTCTTTAGCCTATGTTATGGGGCCAGTGTTGTCGCAGTACAAGTTCACCGGTGTGGACTGATTTTTAATTACGTCCAGTCCGGCCATGAACTTCCGGATCCATACAGCCTCCTTTTCCGCCTCTTAAGCGGTCATGTACTCGGCCTCTATAGTAGAATCTGCAACGGTCGGCCACTTGAAGCTTTTCCAGCTAAAAGCTCCATCGTTGAGCACAAACACGCAGTCAGACGGAGATCACGAGTCATCCGGATCAGTCTGGACATGGCTTAAGAGACATCAAGTCTCGTTCAGACCATGGTATATATGATGGATCCTACCGCAGATGCATAAGGGATCTCACTTATGCGCCTCAGCTCATCACGTGTTGTGGGACATTGAGTCTTGCTAAGCTTTATGCCATGTCTGATGGGCAATCAGACTCAATCCCTTCTTGGATTCGTGTATCAAAAATATCTTCAAGATATTGTCGATATAAGTGCTCTGACTTTGCCCAAGTATCCTCCTCGGGCGATCTTCAATAAATCTTGATCCCCAAGATATACGCAGCCTCGCCTAAGTCCGTATAAGTGCTCTTACTTAGCCCAAGTATCCTCCTCGGGGGATCTCGATAAATCTTGATCCCCAGGATTTACGCGGTCTTGCCTAAGTCCTTCATCGCGAAACACTTCCTTAACCAAGCTTTGTGTAGCATGGCGAGGATGTTGTTTCCGATAAAGAGTATGTCAATGACATATAGCACTAAGAATACGACTGCATCCCCATTTTCCGTATTGTACACACAAGGTTCATCTTCATTTGCAACCAATGGTCTTAACACCAAGTTCCACACTTCGTTGCATGGATTTTATCTTCTCCTTGTTGGGATTCGAGGGATCCAAATCAAATTGCACATCGGAAATAAAATAATTAAAATAACCCTAAACCCGTCATGATCTTATCTACGCGATAGATCTACAAGTTACGAAATCATGTACCTTTTCGGTTTTGCAGATTAGTCAGGTTGCGGGCCAGATAACGCCCAAATCTGATGTCTAATGGAAAAGGTTATTTCATGAGAAATTGAAAAACTTTGAATTTCCTTTAATATGGCGCTGGTTTCGAGGAAATCAGACATCACACCTAGGAGTTATGCATCTCGCAAGTTAGTCGCCAGATCTTGAAAAACAGCAACTTTGTTTAGAAAACAAAACAATACTAGAGATTCGAACCGGATCAGCAAGTGAAAATCCTGAATCGGTCTTTCCCTCTATAAAGCACACACGAATGCACAAGACCACTAGATCAAAATTCGAATGCTCGTACTAGAAAGAAAACAAGCTCGATTAGTAAATCTGGCAGAGTAACGGTATGGAAAAATCAAATTGTGATTTTTCAGCTCATGGGGCCTCCTATTTAAAGAGATGGCTAGGGTTTTGGGAGCTTGTACCAGCCCATAAAATGGGCTAGGTTCGGCTCCCTCCAAACCCTAGCCGCCGGCCACCATGGGCGGCTTGGGCCTCATGGGCCGAACCCATTAGGGTTTCGTCCATGAGGCCTTGGCCTTGCCCATTTTGGCAGCCCATGAGGTATGCCAACCTCATGGCTTTCGGCCCCATTCCTCATCATGCCCGGCGCCCAAAACCCTAGGGTTTTGGCCCGGTCCATGGAACTGAGCTGACGGGCCCGTGGCCCAAAACCCTAGTGTTTTGGCCACGACCCGATTTAACCAATTAACAATTAATTATACTGGATTTCGTAAGATGTGCATCCTTTGCGTGTGCCTCTCTAGGCTCTTGTCCAGTTGGCATGTCGGCGTAAAATTACCATTTTACCCTTTCCATCATAAGTGGCCTCTAGTAAGGCATTATGATTACCCAAAGTACATATGATTATCGGTGATCCGATTTAACCTCATGTCATCCATGTCACTATCCTTTTATCACTAGGTATCTTGATTAATCATAACGCAGAGAGCTGCCATCCTTATTTAATTAATCACTGTTTCTTGATATCTGAGATGACTGAAAATGATACTCCGTATCATCTGCATTGTCATGCGTTTCCTTTCAGTCATTCTCATCAAATTGCCCAAACCGATACTTATCCCATACCGTAGTATGAGGGATAAAAATCATACAGATCTATAGTTCTACTATTAGTGATGACACATTCAGTGATATAGATCGATGTATACTTAACATAATACTACAACACAATAGTAATATAATGCTGATTTTATTTCGTTGCATACGATGATAAAACTATTACAGACTTACTTCGTACTGGACTAGGGCACATATCCTACAGTCTCCCACTTGCCCCTAGTTCCAATCTAAGTTCCAGTCTATCCCCATAGACTTTACATGTCCTGCATGTTTAGGCTGTGAGAAAACCTTCGTCTAGGGGTCGGCTGTATTATCATCAGTAGCAACATTACAGGTCTTCCTCATGTCTTAATAGAGACAATGTCTGCTGAGTATTTGTTTGGACTTTCAAGATCTTGGCTCATAAGTCTGTGCTATGGCCATTGGTGTTATCACAAGCGAATTTCACTAGATTTAAATGGGTTTGGCATTACATCTAACCTAACTCCGAACTTCTGATCCATACAGCCTACTTAGCTACTTCTGAGGCAGCTAAATACTCAGCTTTCGTTTGCAAAATTAGTAATGGTAGCTAGCCTGGAATCGTTCCAGCTCGTTAATGCCACCACTCAATAACAAAACACATAACCTGACTATGATCTAAAATTATCAGTCTGGAAACTAGCATCATCGTATTCTAACGACTTACTATTTATCTATACCCTTAACACAGAAGTAAGATATCCTCTGTAACGCCCCAAGATCCGGTTCTCCGAATTTTAGTCGTCACGCGATAAAATACAAGTATCGATAATACATATACGAAGATACATATACGAAATAGTTATGAAACACCTCGAGCGTCCTCGAGTGTATCATAACTATACTCGCACAAAGTCAACACCTTTAGTTTAGGCGTCCCTAACTTAAAGGTGATTGCACAAGTAAGTAAACCAGTTCTAAAACAATTCCATCAAAACATCCTTTGAAAATGAAGCAAGTAACTCATAAATAAATACCATAATGGTGAGGCATAACGCCACCTCACCGAGTGTTTTACAAAATAAAGTAATAAACCGGATAATGAAAAGCAGTAACAAAACAGGTTCAACTCAACAGAGTCTACAACAGCCGACCAAACACCACTGGCAAAGACACGTCGACACGACACGCCCCCAAGCTCCCAGTCAAAAGATTTAAACGCATCCATAACCTGCACAAGTTGTAGGGGTGAACACGCTACCTCCAAGACTCAAACATCGCACATACACAAGATGATAACAATGCAAAAGTAGTTGTATAACATAATTAACTACACCCTAGGGTAACCGATTTCAGCCCAGGGAATCCACCCTTGCCTCGGTTCACCCTCCCTTAGGTAAAGGTAACCGATCTCGATCAAGGGAGTCCACCCTCAACTCGATTCACCTTACACCTAAATAAAGGCAACCGATCACAACTAAGGGAGTCCACCCTCAGCTCGGTTGACCTTTCCCACAAAGATAAAGGTAACCGATCTCGATCAAGGGAATCCACCATCAACTCGGTTTACCGTACACCTAAATAAAGGTAACCGATCACAACTAAGGGAGTCCACCCTCAGCTCGGTTGACCCTTACCACAAATAAAGGTAACCGATCTCGATCAAGGGAATCCACCCTCAACTCGGTTTACCTTACACACCATCTGTAACACAAGTATCACACCATACTCATGCAGAAAACATACTAGGTGCAAAACGGAAGCATATACTAAACTAATTCACCCAACAATATCATGCAAATCTCACTATTCGCATATAATCATACCAAGCATATTCACGCCACTACCATAGTGCCAAATCATGCTCACACGTATATATACACACATATATAATCAAACAAAGGCATCAAGCCATATAGTCTAGGTAGCTATGTCCCCCTACCTTAGGAAAGCTCCACGTACGCTCCTAGCCTCCCGCTCGAGCTATTCATGCCTTGCCTTTCCCGCGAGCGTCAATATCAACTAATAATTATATTCAATAATTAAAAACTCAAACAGACTCTGAAACGAATGCAATAAATTTACAAGTGTACTCCAACAAGTGCCTAACACTTGGACACACTTCAAATTAATCAAAGTAGCCAAAATGGGTCCGGAATGACCCATTTTCCCCGAAACACCCAATCTGCCCGGAAACGAGTTTTTGACCCTCGGGACTCCGAAAATTACGAAACTTGTTTCTAAACTCCTCATTTAATATTCTAAGACCAATGCAATTAACGGAATCGAATTCCGACACCCGAGCGTTAAAATACTTCAATTAAAGTTATTGGTGGAAAAACCGTCTTTCACAATTTAAATCCGGAAATTATCAAATACGCAAGTTATCGACTCGGGGGTCACCCGGGACAAACTTCATGGAAAACACGTAAACATGAAAGTTGAAGCTCTGCCAGTCCTCTACAAACTTCATGTTTTGCTCGGAACCAAGTTCGAACGGGAACGGCTCCGTCCGGAGCAAAACAGATTGTCCGTCCGGCTGGACAGATTCAGCGGTTCAGTCACTTCCCGGGCTTCTAGCTCCCAAACCGTTGCTCCTTTGGAAAAACTCACAAGATGAAGGTTGAAGCACTTCGAGTCAGCGTTCCATGGCCACCGGAATCAGCCACCAACGTGGCCGGAGCTCCGGCGACCCTCCGGTCACCGGAATTTGTTCAAATTTGTCTTAAAACATGCCTAATCATCTCTAGTGTCTAACTAAACTTAAAACAACACATTTCTACTTAAAACCCACAAACCAAACTACTCCAAATCGAAAAGATAACCATACCTCTTGTAGTCCTCGATGTCGGGATTCCGAATACGAAGAAATCTCGAAGAAACGACGGACGGATTGACGGGAAATCCTCCTTGCTTGGCCGGACCCTCCTTCTCCTTCCCTCTTTCTCTTTCTTTCTCTTTCTCTTTCTCTCTCCTTCTTTCTTCTCTTCTCCCTCTCTTTCTCTTGGTTGTTCTCGGATGAAATGGGAGCTCCCCCTCCTTATAACAACACATTTTATTTAATTAATTACTTAATTAAATAAAATGAAAACCCAAAAATCAACCCTTTTTCCTCTTTCCCAACATCACCAAACCCCACACACAACAAGTCACTTCCTTGTCCCCTTGATACCTAACCCATCAATCACATCGGTCACCTTTTCCACCAACCGAAAACGAATCAGATTTCCCAAAATCGGACGTTTCGGACCCCGAACGGGCACTTTTATCGAGATTTCAGCAAAATCTCCCGAGTGACTTAAAATGGGCTAACTAAGAATACTGCATCGACCGTTTTGCGATTCGGGACTTAACGAGTCCAGAATCGCCCAAAACGTCCTCGGTTGACTTTTCCAGCAAAAAGTCAACCTAAGTCAACTTTCCCCGAATGGGTCACGAAGTGGTCTTTAGTCGCCCTGAACTTAGCTTGGTCGAAAATAACGTCATCTTATGTCCAAAACAACTCTCGGGGTCAGGTTCAGACTCGATCTGGTCACTATTCAAAAATTTTGAATTTTCCCAGATTTTAGTCTAACTGCCCGGGAGAGGTCCTTACATCCTCAGTTATACTAAAGTACATGAGGATCTTCTCTACTGCTTTCTAGCGTTTCTCACAAGGGTTAGACTAGCATTTACTAGTACATGCCAAGGTAAGCAAGACATATGGTCTTGTTCATGTCATGACATATTTGAAGGAATCCATGGAATCCAAAACATTTAAACTCATGCATAACGGAAGCAAATTTAACATGGATTCTTAGAACTTTGAATGGATCATCATGTGAAAATTTTCAGCAATCATAATATAAATAAAATATGGAACCTTACCTTGTAAAATCGAATCCAATATCACAAATACTTTGTTTTGTGATCTCTAGTTGTATCCACACAAGCAAAGCACCTTTAGAAGGATTTCTACAAAACCAATAATAGTTCATTTTTAGAAAATAGCAAGAACAATTGAAGAACGAGAGAGAGAGAGAGAGAGAGAGAGAGAGAGAGAGAGAGAGAGAGGGAGGGAGGGAGGGAGGGAGGGAATTCGGCAATGGGGAGGTGGTGGCCGAAAATTAGGGTAGGAAACTTGTGTAGGATTATTCCTTAAATCAAATATATGATTTATGCAAATATCTTCCACTTTCCAAATCCTAATTAACTTCTTATTTCAATTATAATTATAATTGTAATAAGAATGTGCTTAAAACCCACTTAGCTAAGTCCATTAATTAAATCCATTTAGATTAGGTTATAATTAAATGGTTTAGCTAGATCGTCCCAATTACTCTAAACCGATTACTGGTTTAGCTAATTCGTACTTGATTTAATTAAATTAAAGTGCGAATTTCCCAATTCTCATACTCTTCCTATACTAACTTTTCCAAATCAACTTTTACTACCCTCTAGGCTCACGACCCGTTGGCAGACTGGCAAAATTACCATTTTGCCCTTTCCATCATAAGTGGCCCCTAGTAAGACATTATGATTACCCAACGTTCGTGAATATCGATGATTCAATTTAACCTCTTATCGTCCTCCTCATACTTGGTCGCTTCATTGAAGCATATTTGACCAGGGACCCGTTAAGTGTGATCAGTACAGATATATGGTTCTACTACTTTGGTGGACATATATCAGATCATACTTAACCTATTACTTCAACACATAAGTAATATAATACCGATTTTATATATTGCAAACAATGCTTAATATATACACACATTTACAGACTAATACAATTAGACTAGGGCACAAAAATGCTTACAACACATAGATTCGTCATCACTTTATAATAGATCTAGTTGAAGAAAGGATAATCCAGCCGGAGTACATTCCCACCGAAAGGCAATTGGCTGATATTTTTACTAAGGCTCTTGACACTGCTTGGTTCGAAAGTCTACGGTCATCATTAGGACTTTGTATAATCGGGTTGTCAGCTAAGACTTGAAGCCAAGGCAAGAGTGGTGTGGATCATGACAGTTAACATCCACACCACATGATGGGGGGGAAAGATGTTCAGAGCCCGTACTAAAGGGAAAAAGGAAAGTGTTGACCTCACAAATATAGTTTATTTTATTTCTTATTTTTCGGTCCCACTCATTCGAAGGGTTTATTTTCACAACTACCTATTTTACCTTCCTAACCTTTCGCTTTCCAAAATATTTGCAACACTCTCTTTTGTTTTCTCTCTCTCATCTCAAGCTCGCTTCGACTCAACAATGGTGGGCACACGAAACGGTATGGTTGAGGCTAACTTTTCCAGGACAAAGGCACTACGCCTGAAATCCATGTCTCCCTCACGCTCAAGTTTAGGGAAGAAGAAAGGAGAGAAGAAGAAAGAAAAGGTCGGAGAGCAGTTCCATAAAACAACCAAAACAGGGATCACCATTGCCGAATCTTCTGAGGCTCCCATTGCCAGAGCAAGTGCCATTGAAGAAGAAGTCGTCCCAACTTCCTCTACTCCAGGTAACCTTGTAATCCATGATTTCAAACTTCTTGATTCGAATGTTGTGGATGTCACTCCTACTCCGTCCACTAGAATAAAGGGTTTGGGAAAAATTGGAGATTCTGTTGAAATTGTAGAAGCAATTATGTTGCAAACAGTTTTTCCGTCTAAAGAAGGTGGGGTTGATATTGTTGAAAACCCTCAAGAAGGTGAGCCATCGAAAGAAGTTGATGAAGACCATGATCAGTACCTGAACAGTACTGAATGCACCCAAGAAGAAATTTCTGATACACCGCCAGAAACTGAGAAGGTAATTGGTAACACCATGGGTAAAGGAGATGTTGTGAAATGTTCAAATGTTGTTACTGAAGGAAGTCAGATTGTTGCAACATGTGAGAAGGTATGTGATGATGTTCAGACATTTGTGCAAGATAATGTGGAGAACGATGTTGGGGAAGAAGTCCCAGACTCGATGTAGAAGGATGTGCAGGAAGATGTTCCTGTTGAAAAAGGTGAAGATACTAGTCCAAATAATTTTGTAGCTTAAGTACTTGTCGATCTAAGGCAAACGATTGAAGACAGTGAGAAAATTGTTTCTCACGAGAAAGAAGATTCTGAGAAATCTGTGTCCATTGAATCCGCTGGAGAAGAAGAGGATCAGGTCTCTAAGAAAGAAGTTGTTGTTGTGTCCAAGTCCAAGTCCAAGCTCCAGGAAAAGAGAAAGAAGCCTATTGAGGTTGTTGTATCTGAAAAGAAGGGTTCCACCAAGAGAAGGAAGGTCATCATTGAAAAGAAATATGCTGGAAATAGTAGAAAGAAGCGAAAAGCTGACAAGGCAGCGAGTCCTGCCAAGACAAAGTCCCAAAAGATGTCGGGTATCAGGGGACAGAAACTACCAAAGAATGTTCCACCTGCAAAAAATTGATAATATCTCCTTCCATCGTGTCGAGTTTGCTTTGACATGGAACTATGTCGCAATGAGGAAAGTTGTCCCTGAAAGGGAACTGTCTCCAAACGCCTTGAAGCTGGAGGATATCGTAGAACTAATTACAGATGCAGGGCTCCTACAGAGCTTCTCAAACATTGGTACGTACTACCCCCTGCTTGTCCGAGAATTCATTGTCAATATATCTCCTACTTTCAACGAACCCACCAGTTCGGAGTATAAAAAGGTGTATGTCAGAGGGAAGTCCTGCAACTTCAGCGAAAAAATTGTCAACAACTATTTGGGAACATACACTCTTGATGTCTCCAATGATGCCCCAACATTAAACGAAGTTGAACATGAGATATCTGGGAGTACCAAGAGACTATGGCCAACTAAGGGCAAACTATCCCCCTCTGTTCTAACTGCAAAATACTCGATCCTCTTCCGAATAGGCATCGCAAACAGCGCGCCTTCCTCACACGGCTCTAGCATCACTGCTGAGCTTACTAGACTTATATACTTAATAAGTACGCGTTCCGTTGGGATTTTGTGCCTAGCACAATGTATTTTCAATCTACTCATGTAATAAGATTATTAGTTAAAATAAAATTGGCATTTATATTACTAAGTGTTGTAGTAGTATCCTAAGTATGATTTGATTTGTACCATTGATGTGTCAACACATAATAGTAGATCTACAGATCAGATAAAATCACACTTAAGCTGTCCCTAATCAGAATAGTTTCATAAGAAACGATCGGTATGAAGCTAACTCTAAATGATCACGCTCTACTGATCATGGCCAGAAGGGGGCCGGAGTTAGATCATAGGATCGCCAGACGGGGTGATATAGGACTACCCGATCGTGATTGCGTTACATAGATATAGTCATGAACATACTCATATGTCGGTACATGAAATCACATCCTCAGACGGAAGGATCTTTGAGGTCACTATGTGATGAGTGACGAGTTTGACTCAGTCTAACGTCTCATGTGACAGGGTTACAATAACGACTGTGATTGGCTCGATCACGAGTCACATGAGTTGACTCTATAGATCGCTGAAGGATTTATCCCTCGTACAGATGTATGAGCAGATAGCTGTTTAGGCCACTTGCTGAGTACAACGGAAATATAATAGCATGGCCATGCAGTCGATACGGAGTATCAATCACAATTCAGTTAACTCAAATCAAGAAACAGGACAATTGAACGAGGATGACTTGTCTATGCCTCGTGGTTGTCAAGATATCAAGAGAATAAGATGATAGTTTCATGTACGACAAAGTTAAGTCGAAATCTCGATAATCACAAGCGTTGGGTAATCACGTGTAGGGTTTTGGAGCGTTCTAGATCAACGAGATAGCGGAAGCGTTTTACAAATCTACTCCAAACCTTGTCCAAGAACATAAACCGTTAAATCCCAAGGAAAAATCTATTCCACAAGATGTTTACCTTTAACTCTTTGTTGAATCGATAAAGAAGAACTTTCGGATCTTCTTCTCTAAAGCAAGTCCACACCAAGGGGATGATCTTGAAGATCCTTCACTTAACTGCCTACTAGAACAATTTAATGAAGAACAAGAGAGCAAGATGAGAGGAGAGACTTTTTGAGTTTTTGTGATTATTTGATTAATGAATGAATGTTAGATATTTCAATTCATCATCCAACTCATAAGAATGGGTCTAAAGTGATTGGTATGGGCTTAAAGGTGATTTAACTCATACCCCTTAAATCACTCACCTCTTAATCCACAATCACCAACTAAGCATGGTGTTGTGTTGCCCCCACACATGGACCCACCATGTGGGCCGACCATATAGGGCTTATTGGGCCCATAATGGGCCCTTGTTGGGTCGGCCATGAGACCTCATGGGCGGAGCCCAATGTGCTCGCCCATGTGGTTTCGTGTCGTGTCCAAAAGTCGCCCGACCCTTTTTGTTGTTACTTATCAAACAAAATCCGACGCGACATCAACGAAAAAACTCAGTTTTCTCGATTCGCTAATTATTCTCTTAAACCGAACCCATGGCACAAAACCTCCAATTTTGTCCATGTATTGCTCCTCAAGAAACGTTAATGTAAGGACCTCTCCCGGGCAGTTAGACTAAAATCTGGGAAAATTCAAAATTTTTGAATAGTGATCAGATCGAGTCTGAACCTGACCCCGAGAGTTGTTTTGGATATAAGATGACGTTATTTTCGACCAACCTAAGTTCAGGGCGACTAAAGACCACTTCGTGACCCATTCGGGGAAAGTTGACTTAGGTTGACTTTTTGCCGGAAAAGTCAACCGAGGACGTTTTGGGCGATTCTGGACTCGTTAAGTCCCGAATCGCAAAACGGTCGATGCAGTATTCTTAGCCCATTTTAAGTCACTCGGGATATTTTTCTGAAATCTCGATAAAAGTGCCCGTTCGGGATCCGAAACGTCCGATTTTGGGAAATCTGATCCGTTTTCGATTGGTGGAAAAGGTGACCGATGTGATTGATGGGTTAGGTATCAAGGGGGCAAGGAAGTGACTTGTTGTGTGTGGGGTTTGGTGATGTTGGGAAAGAGGAAAAAGGGTTGATTTTTGGGTTTTCATTTTATTTAATTAAGTAATTAATTAAATAAAATGTGTTGTTATAAGGAGGGGGAGCTCCCATTTCATCCGAGAACAACCAAGAGAAAGAGAGGGAGAAGAGAAGAAAGAAGGAGAGAGAAAGAGAAAGAGAAAGAGAAAGAGAAAGAAAGAGAAAGAGGGAAGGAGAAGGAGGGTCCGGCCAAGCAAGGAGGATTTCCCGTCAATCCGTCCGTCGTTTCTTCGAGATTTCTTCGTATTCGGAATCCCGGCATCGAGGACTACAAGAGGTATGGTTATCTTTTCGATTTGGAGTAGTTTGGTTCGTGGGTTTTAAGTAGAAATGTGTTGTTTTAAGTTTAGTTAGACACTAGAGATGATTAGGCATGTTTTAAGACAAATTTGAACAAATTCCGGTGACCGGAGGGTCGCCGGAGCTCCGGCCACGTTGGTGGCTGATTCCGGTGGCCATGGAACGCTGACTCGAAGTGCTTCAACCTTCATCTTGTGAGTTTTTCCAAAGGAGCAACGGTTTGGGAGCTAGAAGCCCGGGAAGTGACTGAACCGCTGAATCTGTCCAGCCGGACGGACAATCTGTTTTGCTCCGGACGGAGCCGTTCCCGTTCGAACTTGGTTCCGAGCAAAACATGAAGTTTGTAGAGGACTGGCAGAGCTTCAACTTTCATGTTTACGTGTTTTCCATGAAGTTTGTCCCGGGTGACCCCCGAGTCGATAACTTGCGTATTTGATAATTTCCGGATTTAAATTGTGAAAGACGGTTTTTCCACCAATAACTTTAATTGAAGTATTTTAACGCTCGGGTGTCGGAATTCGATTCCGTTAATTGCATTGGTCTTAGAATATTAAATGAGGAGTTTAGAAACAAGTTTCGTAATTTTCGGAGTCCCGAGGGTCAAAAACTCGTTTCCGGGCAGATTGGGTGTTTCGGGGAAAATGGGTCATTCCGGACCCATTTTGGCTACTTTGATTAATTTGAAGTGTGTCCAAGTGTTAGGCACTTGTTGGAGTACACTTGTAAATTTATTACATTCGTTTCAGAGTCTGTTTGAGTTTTTAATTATTGAATATAATTATTAGTTGATATTGACGCTCGCGGGAAAGGCAAGGCGTGAATAGCTCGAGCGGGAGGCTAGGAGCGTACGTGGAGCTTTCCTAAGGTAGGGGGACATAGCTACCTAGACTATATGGCTTGATGCCTTTGTTTGATTATATATGTGTGTATATATACGTGTGAGCATGATTTGGCACTATGGTAGTGGCGTGAATATGCTTGGTGTGATTATATGCGAATAGTGAGATTTGCATGATAATGTTGGGTGAATTAGTTTAGTATAACTCTGAACTGATTGTATGCACGAGATTGTGCCAGGTATTATATTATTTGCTTTTCAGACGATGATTTATTCCGTCTTGCACCTAGTATGTTTTCTGCATGAGTATGGTGTGATACTTGTGTTACAGGTGGTGTGTAAGGTAAACCGAGTTGAGGGTGGATTCCCTTGATCGAGATCGGTTACCTTTATTTGTGATAAGGGTCAACCGAGCTGAGGGTGGACTCCCTTAGTTGTGATCGGTTACCTTTATTTAGGTGTAAGATAAACCGAGTTGAGGGTGGATTCCCTTGATCGAGATCGGTTACCTTTATCTTTGTGGGAAAGGTCAACCGAGCTGAGGGTGGACTCCCTTAGTTGTGATTGGTTGCCTTTATTTAGGTGTAAGGTGAATCGAGTTGAGGGTGGACTCCCTTGATCGAGATCGGTTACCTTTACCTAAGGGAGGGTGAACCGAGGCAAGGGTGGATTCCCTGGGCTGAAATCGGTTACCCTAGGGTGTAGTTAATTATGTTATACAACTACTTTTGCATTGTTATCATCTTGTGTATGTGCGATGTTTGAGTCTTGGAGGTAGCGTGTTCACCCCTACAACTTGTGCAGGTTATGGATGCGTTTAGATCTTTTGACTGGGAGCTTGGGGGCATGTCGTGTCGACGTGTCTTTGCCAGTGGTGTTTGGTCGGCTGTTGTAGACTCTGTTGAGTTGAACCTGTTTTGTTACTGCTTTTCATTATCCGGTTTATTACTTTATTTTGTAAAACACTCTGTGAGGTAGCATTATGCCTCACCATTATGGTATTTATTTATGAGTTACTTGCTTCATTTTCAAAGGATGTTTTGATGGAATTGTTTTAGAACTGGTTTACTTACTTGTGCAATCACCTTTAAGTTAGGGACGCCTAAACTAAAGGTGTTGACTTTGTGCGAGTATAGTTATGATACACTCGAGGACGCTCGAGGTGTTTCATAACTATTTCGTATATGTATTATCGATACTTGTATTTTATCGCGTGACGACTAAGATTCGGAGAACCGGATCTTGGGGCGTTACAGTTAAGGTTTCCTTGTCTTAAGTTATCTGTCTTGAATGTGTGTGACCCTTCAGGCTCATGCCACCGTTGGTAGATCGGCGCAAAAGATTGCTCTTGCCCGATCCATCATAAGGGACCTCTAGTAAGACGTTATGATTACCCAAGGTGCATGACGATCGATGATTCGACTTAACCTTGTGCGTTATCTCTAGATATCCCGATTGATCACAAGGCATAGAGTCGTCACCCTTGTTTAATCAATCATTGTTACTTGATATGTGAGATGGCTGAGAACTGATAACCCGTATCACCGGCATGGCCATGCTCTTACTCTCAGTCAGTCTCGATCACGAGGCCTTTAACGGATATCTTTCCCATACCGTAGTATGAGGGATAAATCCCTTAGCCGTCTTTCGTGTCACTCATGCAACCCGTTCCGCCACCCAATCATGCCCGTTATTGCAATCCTGTTACAGAAAGCGTTAGGCGCAAGTTAAAGCCGCACGTACATTGCATAGCGATCACAAAGACTCCTCGGTCTAAGGATATCGTGACAAGCTATCGCATTTGAATATGTTCATGGCTTAATCTATGAAAACACTATTCAAAGCGGGTCGTCTGATATCAATCACCTCATGATATCTATGATATGATTTCGGGATCCCTCATCCCTATGACAAGTAGAACTACGTCATTAAGAACCATCCTCATAGTGGTCGCTTCTATGGAAGCATATATTGACCAGGGACTCGTTAAGTATGATCCGTACAGATTTATGGTTCTACTACTTTAGTTGTCATAAATCAGATCATGCTTAACATATTACTTCAACACATAAGTAATACAAAGCCGTTTTATATATATTACAAACGATGATAATGTACATAGACGTTTACAGGCTACTAGCAATTGGATTAGGGCACAAAATGCTATCATCATGATGTCTTGCTAGAGGCCACTCATGATGTAAAGGGTAAAATGGTAATTTTACCAGTCCGCCAACGTGTCGTGAACCTAGAGGGTCACACATTAAAGGTTGAGTAAAACGGATGGAATCATGTAGACGAATCACGAGAGAGATAATTTCTGGTTTTGGGTTAAACCGGATTAAACCTGAAATCAAGAACGATTTAGCTGGACCAATTAATTAGAATCTAAACCGATAGATTTAATTAATTAATTTCAGCTAAACATGCCTAGCCAGATTGAGTTAAGCAAGAATTGGCTTCTCTATTTAATTAATTAATAAGCTTTGGGATTTAAGCTCATTAAGACTTTTAATTAATTGATTCTTAAAGAGAGATATAAAAGGAAAAAAATTTAGATTTTAATACAGAAAATTTTTCCAAAAATAAAGGGAAACCCTAGCCCACCTCTCTCTCTCTCTCGGCCGGTCGGCCCCTCCCTCTCCCTTCCCTCCCGTTTTGTTTGCTCCGGTCTTCTGGCAAGGATCGTAGCAAGTATCTTCGGATAGCTCTTTCTGTGTGGACGTTCTCTAGAGTTCGCTGAATTAATTGTAGTGACAAGGATTTCAAAGCAAAGGTATATTTTCATATTTGTTTTTCTAGCCTAGATCTTATGATCAATCAATGATCATATCAGATCCTTATTTTATATGGACTTTTGAGGTTAATTTCTTGTATGGGCATGAAATTAATTATTTTGAACCCTCAAAATTTCCTTCACGTTCAACTTTCGATTTTGGCAAATTTGTGATTGACCACTTGATGAAACATGCAAAATCATTCGCGGTCAAAATGCCAATTGGCTTTCCCTCCCTTAGTATTAGGATCATCTTGAGCCAGTGACCCAAGCTGCTCCGAAGTACGGAATCAGTTGGAAAGAAATCTTCTCCTCTGTCTTTCAGCCCGAAACTCTTTGAAGGATCTCATGTCCCAAACATTGGACATCCTTCTAGTGGAATGTCAAAGAAAACATCTGGATCCACTAATGTTCAGAAAGATGTTGTGATAGAGTTGCGCGAGAAAATAAAGTTCCTAGAGAACAACATAGATATCATGTTCTCCAGAAAGACTATCTGTGAAGGAGTGCTCCAATATCTCTTGCAAGACAGAAAGGGAAAGAAGAAAATTGAGGATGCACCTGAGGAGGAAGACGTTGCAAATGAGGAAGAGGATGAGAAATCCAACTCCGTCAGTATCTAACCGGTTACCTTTTTTTTGGGATAATTGTTTCAAACTTATTAACCTCGGGGGAATGTCCGCGTAGAACAGATGTAAAGCTGTTACTGAAGCCTCGGTACTTATGGGTTGGTTATTTCTTTGCTTCATGTTATATCTTGTTGTGTGAGCATATTTGGTATGATTGCGTATGTCGTCTTGGGATATTTTTGAGGCAATCAGAGGGAGTAAAGGCTAGTTGAGACTAGCTTCACGTGAAGAAGGACAAGAAGAACGCCAAGATGGAGCTCACTGAAGAAATCAGCATTACTAGTATAGTATATCGTTATTATTATTGCCTGATTTTGTTTTGACATCTTATGGTGTATCATGTCTAACCATATGTCTCAGACATCATGTGGTCTGAGCTACTTTCAAGAGTATTGAAGATTCTCTCTCCAGGACACGTGCAGAAAAGAGTGCTCGCCCCAAAAATAGCCAATGGGGAGATTGTGGTTCCTCCGAAAGGTGGCTACTTTATAGGGTGGAAAGATGTCCAGCCATATGTCGCGACCTTAGACGTCGATGCTCAAAACGAAGTATGTCTAACCAGATGTCTCGGGCATCATGATCAGACATCTTAGCAGAAGGCTTTCAGGAAGTTTCCATATTTAGATAATCTTTTAATTTTGGAAGGATTGCATTCGAAACAGCTGTGTAGCAGCAAAAGGAAACTCAGAGAAAACGTATTCGGCAAGAATCGTCAAGGCGCGTCAAGAGGACTTTCAGGAAACCCTAAAAGGATACTCGCCGATCATCTATATATAGGTGCTCTTCTCATCCCGTAGAGGTGTGATGTGTAGTTATATCTTAGTTCATAATATACAGAGTTCCTAAGCGTGTTGGACTAGCGTGTTAGGGAGCTGTATGTTGTAGCTAAGATTATAGCTTGTGTGCTCAAACAAATATTCAAGAGAAAGATTGTTTGACTGCGGACGAACTCGCACCAGTAGAGCTGCGTGCAAACCTTTGAAGAAACGACAAAGGAGGTACGGAACAGTGGGATCTGTTCTAAGAGTAAACTCTAGTTGGATGCTCGAAGACAGGGGAAGACCCTTGGTTAAGTTGTCACTGGTAACAATACCATATAGCTTAGATTTGTGTGATAATTGTGAGAAGATTTGTATGAATGATTGATTACATATAGTGGAACTTGTTCACTGGCAGAGTGCCCCCAGATGTAGGTGACGTTGCACCGAACTGGGTAACAAACTCTTGTGTCGTTTACTTTCTATTTGTTATTTTATTATTTACTTTGCACTAACAAGATGTCTGTCACTTAGTATCGACATCGTGATAGACATCTTGTGTTTCACCTGAATTTCACAAATATTTAGTGTTTCTGATTTGGGGATTAGGGTTTCTGATATTATCTTCGATTTGGGGATTAGGGTTTCTAATAATTTCTTCAATTTTTTTGGTGTGTACAGGCTCAAACCAAAGACATTGTTACTGGTCAAACTCTCATTTAGCCTAAAACTGAAATAGAGACTCAGACTATGAGTACACCGGGTTCTTCTAAACCTAAATGCAAAGGTCGGTATATATTTGTTGTGTGGAATCATTTTACTGAACCGGCTGATGATAAAAATGGTAAACCAGTTACCACTTGTAAGCATTGTTTGAAGCTTCTGGCGTATGTTGTTACATTTAGTGTTGGCATAATTTTTTAGCGCAATGAAAGATGTCAGACATGCATGTTGCCAAACGATTGGAATGACATCATGCGCTCAAGATTAGGAAAGTATTCGATCCTTTTTATTTTAGTTCTCATAAACGTAGAGACAAAGGGAATCGAGTATCTACAAGATCAGGCAACCTCTAGCCATGAAGATATCATGTCAACAAGATCAATTTCAGGGCAGCAACTCCAACTTTCCAATATTCAATAACGGCGAAGAGATTTCCTATTTAGAGTCGATCTCCTTAAGGGTATCGGAGAAACCAAATTAGGCATGTGAAGTTGCTATAAAATCAGAAGTTTCCCCCATAGAAACTTGGACGTTTTGTGTGCTAAATACTCAGAGCTCTTAACCGTTCAAGACTGGCGTGTTGAAAGATTGATTTATTTGACAAGAACGGTGTCGATCGCTAAATATCATTCAAGAGTTTGAGTGTTAGTGATTTGTGGGTTTGAGCTTGCGTGATTGAAGATTCACGAATACTATTAAAGACAACGATAATCGAGTATATGCGTTTTCTCGAAGAGTGGAATTGAGGCGTTCTCAAATTCAGGGGGAGTCCCTGGTCTAGGTAATACATGTGTAGTAATAGTAGCTAGGATAATGGTTTGTGTGATAACCAGTTGATACTTGAGTTATGCTATTGACTACCACATAGTGAAAACCTTTCCACTAACAGAGTGCCCCAGACGTAGGTGATGTTGCACCGAACTAGGTAAACATATCGTGTGTCTTTTGTTTACTGTTTATTTACTTATTGTCCATTATTTGTGATCTACCAAGTTGTCGAACCAAGTGTTACAACATTGTGTTTGACATTTTAAATCTACTCATAGTCAGAATTTCAGCGTGTAATACTAAGAATAATGGCACATCTAGTTTACTTCGGCATATGAGACGATGTGGGAAAAATCCTGGAAAAAACGCGATAAACAAAAATTTATCACATCTAAACATTTAGGCAGTAGCAAAGATAGCATAGATTCTTGGTATTTTAATAAAACAACATGTCGGGAAGCGTTGGCTAAGATGATTTTAATTGATGAGCTTGCTTTTAGTTTGTTGGAGGGGAAGGTTTTAAAAAATTTATGGATGCTTGTATATGTAGAATTTCATCTCGTATCCCTGTAACTACAGATGTGCTTAAGTTACATTTGTGTGAGCAGCAAAAACTTAAGGATGATATCAGATTGAAACATCCTAGAGTTTCTTTGACTACTGATACATGGAATTCTTATACTCAAGTTAGTTACATGTGATTGACTATGAGTGTTGTTGATGATGAATGAAAATTGCACAACCAAATTTTGAACTTGTCCTATAAATTGACATGGGGATGATATTGGTAAGGTTGTTGAACATTTTCTAGTGAATTGGGGTATTTCTAAGTTGATGTGTGTTACTATTAACAATATTAGTGCTGATGATATTCCACTTGCACATTTGAGAATGAAATTCAACTTGATGCTTGATAATCTTTTGAATGGTAAACTGTTGCATATGAGGTGTGTTGCACATATTGTTAATCTGATTGTTAAAGACGGTTGTCAAATGTTGGGAAGATCTATTGACCAGGTTAGGGTTGTTGTTAGATTTATTAAACACTCACCTAGTCGATTAAACCAGTTTAAGGCATGTGTTAAGGAAGCTAATATTACAAGCAAAGCATTGTTATGTTTAGATGTGCACAATAGGTGGAATTCCACTTACTTAATGTCATGTTCTGCTTGTACGTTAGAAAGAGCCTTTGAACGGTATGATGAGGAAGATCTGTCGCTAAAAATGGAAGTGGAGACTAAGATTATGAGACGGGTGTCTGCACCTTTGGGAATGTTGTGTGATGATAATTGGATTATTATTAACATGTTCATGAAATTCCTTGGTTTTTTCATGATCTAACCACTTGTATTTTAGGATCTTAGTGTGTTTCATCCCATCTACTACTGGATAAGATTTGTGATACAGTATATGATAAATGATGGGATAAATAGCGGTGATCTTGAGATTATTGAAATGACAACCAAAATAAAGTCTAAATTTGACAAATGTTGGGATAACGTTGATTCTGTTATTCTTTTGATATTTCTTGGTTCTGTTTTTATCCTAGACACAAACTTCATTTTGTGTTATATGTGATTGAGAATATTTACCCTCTTGGTTTTGCTTCTGTGTTATCTTCTTGTGTTCAAACTGCTCTCTCTTATCTGTTTAATGATTATGTGAGGATTTGTTCATCTCTTTGCCATCATAAATTAGTAAACACTTATATTTGTTGATAATGTTGTTGGTACTGGTGCACCGGTACATGGGATGATGAGCAATCTTTTAAGAAGATAAGATCTAGTGAAGAGGGGAATATATGAGAGTCCTGGTTTTGATGTTCTTATGTAGTGAAAATATAATATTTGAAAGATAAATTGGAGGATGAGAGTCCTTGTTTTAATGTTCTTATGTAGTGGAAATGTAATGATTTTTGGAGTTCCTTAACTCCAAGACTTGTTTAGCCTCTAATAGGCACTCAAAACTGGATTCGACCATACCGATTTTAAACTGTTCATACAAGTCTAATTTCAAAATAGAACCATTAAGAGCATTTTAGACGTTTTAACAAACCAATTCAGTTAGATTTAACAGAAGTTGGGTTATCTGTCGTGTAATCTTGAGGTATCCCAAATAAAAATTTTGAAGTTCGGGTGCTGATTTTGAAAAGTGACATAGTTTGGTGTAACCATCTATCATTACCCCTATTGTTTTTGTATATTTCGGATGAGTACGGGTAAAACCATAAACCCGTGTGGAACCCGCCATGAAAAAACCAGCCAAATGCGACCAATTTTGGGTGATAACCAATTTCCAATTTCCATCCCCACCACTCTTACTAACGGTTTCTATTTCAGGCCTCACATACGGTTCACCCGTTCATGAACTCCCCTAGTTGCATGATAAAATAACTGATTCAATTCGAGTGACGAGCTTACTTTATATGAGAAAACCAGCCCGACCCATACATATAGAGAAACTGGCAAATATATCTTCCAAGTTCCAACAATAAATACCATTTTAACTTAACAGTACATCAAATTAGCAAACAAGGTTAGAAGTTATCAACTAAAAATTAGGAGGAAAAAAAAGAAAGTAAATAACTTTATAATAGTGGATTACCATATAGTTCACTAAGCATCTCTACGTCAACACAACTCAGAAGATAAATATGTAGAATACAAGCAACCTCTTGCAGGCACAGGGCAGCGACCACCAGTTGAGACCTTGGATAATAAGATGATTGCACTCACTCGCATATATTATTCACTGGAAGAAGACCCTAAAAAAACCTGGAGGTGACTAAGGTGACAAGGTTAGTAGCTGTTCTGCCAAAGTTGCTGCTTTGATTGTTGGCCCTGAGAGTGAGAGCCGTCTCGTGGGTTCTGCTGCAGCAGCTGCTCCTGCGACATCCCCGTCTGGGAGTGGTAGAAATTTGGGTATCCGAGACCCCCAAACTGCTGGGACAGTTGCTGGGCTTGCCTGAACCCACCGGGCTGCTGCTGCTGCTGATTCTGCCCCTGAAACCCATAATATGTGCTGGCTGGAACAGCACCAGGCATCGTTCGCGATCCAGGAACCCACATGCCTGAATTATCATTCTGAAAGAAGCACAACTTGCATTTTAGACTAAAAGGAACAAAAGAAACAATTCAAGTGATTGTAAATAAAAACTCCAAGTTCAAATGTTTTCATGCTCTATTTAAGCATGTACAGTATCAGTGCATTTCAAAGACATGTTCCATCTGTGAGATCATGGATTCAAGCCATTTTGGGGGAATTTAGGACAACACGCTATCGAGTAATCCAAGAGGTTCACTTCTCCTGATGTGTAATCCATCTAAGTGTGTCATACTTCCTCTATTCCACAAAAAAGTGTTCCTAAAATTATGGATCAGTGGAGTTTCCTACCATGCCCTCCTCGCATGAGCTCTTAACTTGCTAAAGACACTATTGTGATAAGCAACTTATACAAGTATACTATTGGTAATATAGGCATGATTTACTCATTCAAAAGACATTTGGACATTTATTTAGGAATATCTGTTTTGAAAAAAGCATGATATATATATATATATAGGATCATGATCTGGTTCGCACCATACCCGTGTATTTCTATACCCGTGTTTCCATCATTATGACAAGTATTTCCATAACATTATTAAGGCAGACCAGAAAAAGTAAAGAACTTTTATTTTTCTTCTAATCCATCGTAACATCCCTCCCCTCGACGGGTAATACTTTCCCTTCTAGATTATAGAAAAATACACGTCCCCCTCGTTACATTTGGATGGTTCTCACGTGACTCATGGTTCTCACTTGAATGTGCCCCTATATATGTGTGTGTGTGTGTGTGTGTGTGTGTGGGGGGGGGGCATGATACCTGTTGAAGTGAGATTAGATGATTAGCATCCTTGTACTGAGAGCTTATAACATCGTCGTAGTTCATGGCAGCGCCGGTAGGAGCAGCAGGTTGATTCGGCAGGACGTTGCCAGGCACGATAGTTGAATTACCAAACCCGTAGCCAGAAGCAATGGCAGCAGACTGGGGTAAGCTGCTGACTGAAACGCTGTTCTTGTATTGTGGGAGCATAGCGGCTAGAGACTGATGATACGTGCTACTACCGGCAAATGCTTGCTGGAATGCTGACGGCATATACGGGTAACTCTGCGGCAAGAATGGATAGCCAATCATGTTGGCAAAATGTCCCAAAGGAAGAGTCGGCTGCGAATATGGATGCACGGCAAGGTGCTGAGGGAGAGCAGGTCCGGTGGCAAAACCATTACCAGATAGGGTCTGCAGGGTTGGCTGTGGTGAAGAGATATTACCCGCTCTCATAGACTACAGATACATGTGAAAGCAATCAGAATACTTTAGTTCATGTACTAATAAATGCAAAGACTATTCATTCTTATTTTTATTATAATTATGAAAAAATATACTTGGGTTGCAATTGTAATGTTTATATCAAATGAACAAACCAAATTAAGTTATGCACACTTGACATCTTTCAATAGACAATTACAATAGGCATGATTTAAGAGGGGAGATTATGCAAGTATGGTACCTCAGTCATGGCAATCGTTGAACCACCAATGGAAGAATTCACATTGCCGTACTTCGTGGCCATTGATTGTGCCATGGGGAACGGTGAGTATGGAAGATCAGAGTCTCTTGCACTCTGAACGGTGGATGCTAACAAATTACTAGGTAAAGAATTTGTATATGCCTGTTTCACCAATATTAGACAAAATATAGACTTAGATGGCATGAATAACTGTTACACCTCCTAATGTTGGTTTAGAAAAAAAAATAAGCAACTGACACCAACTTGACCCTTGAGAGGTAAAGTTACCTACATCACAGAAGTACAACAATGCAAACAAATTTGATGAACTAACATCTATGATAATTCCAAACCCTTCAAAAGATACATAATTTGTTATAACTGGGATGGCCCTTTCGTTGTAGATGAAGGTGAAAATGATCTGTACATCGTACTAAAAGTATGCTCCTGTCATTATATGCTTAATTACTTTCAGTCAATAAGCATTAATCCCATAGACACTACCATAATGTTCTATAGTTCAAATCATCAAGAATTTTCTGCATCTGACTTAAGAAATATAGCCAAACACAACTCAAGACATGCATAGACATATACAAACATATGCTTGGATTCGATCAGGTGAAAATGTGTCCTGCGTATTAGAAACCAGCAATTTTTCCTAGAAAACATCATATTTTAATATTCCCCTAATGTATTGGCATTTCCATCTGTCCATATATTCTTGGTACTGACCTTCAAACAATCTCCCAGCAAACCATTTTCTGCAAATACAATTAATGACTTCTCATATTTCAATTCCAACCTTCACGCGGAACAAAACTTCAAACTTCAGGCAGGATGCATAAGCTTTCTCCAGATTTTATCATCTACTATATCCAGTTATGTATGCCAAGTGTTTTATAGCATGTAACTCACATGTCTAAGCCATGCAATATAAAGTATAGTAGTAAATCATTACATGGCATTAATGTTTTAAGTGCATCTTTACCATTACACTTGAGAAGGAATCAGGATTTTGAATCTGAGAGCTCATCTGTGAATGATCGTAAGCTGCATGTTGGGCATTTTCAAAGGCATAACCAGGCGCAGAAGTAGGAAATGCATATTGATTTCCTTGAGCAGCATCCGGAATATCCTGTTTTAACACTTCTGGCTCTGAAGTTGAAGGAGGCTCGTAACTCCCAGCACTTGGACCCATTCTATGAACTAAACTTCCATCAGATGAAGGCCTGGGATGCTCATCTCCATAATAATCAGAACTTCTACACCAAGAAAATCAGAATACCATAAGCAATTGCTCAGCAAAATGAAGGGACTGCTTATCGTATAAAATTAAGAAAATAAGTAAGAGCATACATATTTTCCGAATGCCCAACTAATGGTGCATCAGCTTCTGTAGATGTCTCCTCCAAGTTACTTTTTTGTGGCCCAGATGCAAATGATCCAAAACTACCAAAACTCAAGTGAGAGCATTCTGGAGTATGCACTTGCAGGTGATTTGGGATGAGAACAGAAGGTTTTTCTTCAGAAATGTCAGTTTGGTTATCATTCTGCAAGTTCAACTGCCGCATGTTTGAAGCCAGTGATGAATCATTATCTTCATTACGCTCATAAGCATTCATGTTAGGATGGTAAGAATTCATGTTCTCATGCAAGTCGTTACCAAAAAGAGATGAATCTCTACAACTATCCTCTTGTATATTTCTACTAGATATAGTAGCAAGTCCAGCGAGGTTTACAGAACTATCATTAGCCTCATCTTCTGATTCCTGATCCTCTTCCAGCTCAGACTTTATATGTTGATCAGTTCTATCTAATGGTAGGTTGGAAGAGTCTGGATATAGTTCAGTATCAACAGGTGCTTCTAGGATAGAGGATACACTAGCCGCTGGACGCTGCTCAACTATGGGCCACTCATCATTAGGAGAAATATGTTGACTTGTTGGGAAACCATAATCAGATTTCATCTCTATCACCTTTGAGGCGTAGTCTCTTGAATAGGAATCATCCTGTGGAGCGGTTGAAGGTGCTAAACCATGATGCTGATTACCATTGTGTTGAGCAGTGTTTGACAAGACAGAAGCCTTGCCGTGTGGCCTACCCATCTTAACAATGTCAGCCATGGATACTTGACCTGGGGCCCCCAACCAGGAAGATTGAAATCCTGGAGAAGCCTGGGATGACAAAGAAAAAGCATCACCTGTGCCTCCGATCGACATTTTGTTTTCGGCAGTAATGTTATCACTGCAAGAGATTTACAAATGTACATGTCAGCCAGTTAGTTTAACATCAGAGACTACAACTGGAATACATAAGTTCTAAACTTGAACAGGAAATAACCTGTGTGATGGAGATCGCCGGTTCGTGTTATACCCTGCCATGCCAGAAGCCCCTGATGCTGAACTTGTAAAACCATATGTTTCACTTTCCTTCTTGTAAGCAGGTTTACTATGCAGTGAGCCATTCTCTAGAAAACAGCGAGGTAGCTAGGTAAGAATAATTCTACTGAAGTTCCGCGAAATTCCAGACAAGGTAGATAGAGAACTTTAGTAATCAGGAATAAACACAGCATAGTAATACATACATACCTGTAGAGCTGAACTGGGTGGAGGCACCACGCCCTATACGTCGATCTGTAACTCCCCTACTACCTCGGTTTAAGGTGTTGCTAGCACTGCGTGACCTGGAGTCTGATGTTTCCTTATTCTGAAGTAAGGACCATAATATTATAAAGGAGTAGGAAACACGACCAATTAAAGAAATTAACTGAAGTCTTGGAAGTAAATCTATAAGCTTCAGCAAATTTCCTATCAGTACAGATGTATCAAGTTGACAGTGCATAAAGATGTAAGAACTTTGCACTCAAAACGAAGATTACAAGCAATGGAGATAATGACCAAAATATGTTTATAGCATGAACGTCAAACTATTATCAAGAGAAATGACATGCTTTGTTCTCTTCAAATACACACCTCTTTTTTCTTTTCGCGCTTGCTCTTCACCTCATGAAAAGGATCTACACAACAAGATTTGGCAATCAACAAGAGTACTTTACATTCTACAGTGCATATCCATAAAATAATAGTGCATGTTGACAAGTAGAAGCAAACACACAAGGAGAACAAAAAAAAATTAAATATGCATGGACATTTCTGTCATGGGGACATTATTTACAATGATTGATAGCTCTTTCACCTTTATACATCCTATAAATTTCAATCTAACATGTAGATCAATGTTCCAATTAAATTGGATTGCACAATATACAGTGTCAATTCAAAATTTATTGATGATTGTTAGTGTTCATAATATAATGAGAGCAACCCTTTATATAGGGAATACACATTACAAATAAGAAAATATCTACTAAACCAAATTAGGAAACCCTAAATAGGCAACCTTGGTAACCCTGATTGACACCCCCTCAAATTGATGTGAGTCGACCAACATCAATTTGACTTCAAAAAAACTGATACAGTGGCGGCACTTGACGGCTATGTCGGCTGAACGATGTTGATTTGGTATTTGAACTCGGAACTCGGAAGTCGGAGAACTTGGAGACTTCGGGACTTCGGAAACTTGTAACTCGGAGACGGAGACAAGAGCCTTAGGATTTATACCCAACTTGGAGATCATGGGATTCATACCCATGCCTCGGAGACGGAGACTGGGGATTTATACCCAACTTGGAGATCATGTCCATACCTCCGAGACAAAGTCACGAGTGCGCTACAGCTTCAGCATATCCTCTCACATTCTTGAGTGAAAGTGGCTTACGATAGTAAAAAAACAAAACAGAGATCCGAACATCTCGAGAGAACACCAAAAACATGTCAATGAACAAGGAAATAGCCGAAAAATTCATGGTAGCAACCGGGATAGTGAAGCAAATCATAGAACATTGGGAGGAACCAGGGAGGTAGGTCGGAAAATAAAATTCAATGAACAGTGATGGTGAACAGTGTCGATGAACAATGTCTGATGAACATGAACAGTAGCCGGATTTTTATTTGTCGAGAGAAAAAAACTGGGATGAGAGTTTGAATATAGGATGAAATTGGAATTTCTAATGCCTTGCTCACCCGCTAAAACATAAGTAACGAGTAGGCAAAACAACACTCACGCGAAAATTGACCCAAGGATCCAAAAGGTTAGAGAGCCTCTGATACTATGTCAATCTCAAGATTTATTGATGATTGTTGGTGTTCATAATACAATGAGAGCAACCCTTTATATAGAGAATATACATTACAAATAGGAAAGTACCTATTAAACCAAATTAAAAAACCCTAAATAGAAAACCTTAGTAACCCTGATTGACATATAAAAATTTAGAAAATTTCAAAAACAACACGAGTACCAATCCCATGCCAACATAACACAGGCAGTGTTCATTGGCACAATCATTCCTGCTCAAAGGAACAATAATAGTATCACATGTTACTTCTTGTGAAAATATACTAAATCTATAGCCTCTGAACATTAAATCATATCACCAAGACGGTATAACGGTTTCCATGCACGAAGTAAACAGCTACCAAATAACGCAGAAATCAGACCTTGTCAGCCTGTGCGTTAAAAACATAAAAGAGGAGGATAGTTTCCCCTCGATGATAAAATAAAGATGACCTAAACACTATACCATGAACCAGAAAATGTTCGAAAGTTCATTGTTCCTTTTAAAAGAAGAAATACTACCATTATACAAGTTCGACTAATAGTGTGATGCATTATCATGAATATTGAAATGTAATGGTGTAAATACATAGCCTATTGACATTTTAAAACATATTCCAACCAATTTATAGGGGCGAAGAGTTTCATCCAAACAGTGACAGGTGCAATATAACCCAAAGATTCACATTTGAAGATCAGACATGCAGAAAAATCGCAAAAAATGAATGATTTCCCCTCTAAGATGAATAATTAAGCATTTCGTAACCCTGTAAATGGGAGTAAAAAAAACTCGCTGAAAAAACAAAGCCATACAAATATACATACCTGCTTGGAAGCTAAAAAATTAAGAAACTTTAAATCCTAAATCAAACATACCTCATTATAATGAATCAACTTATACTAATCCAACTGACATGCTCAGCAAATACATTTGAACCTCCATTAACCATCAACAAAACCACACAAAGAAACAACACCCTCAATCCTACTTCTCCACAATCCTAAATAAAACAAGAAATAACAACCACCAATCATCCAAAAAGAGTAGCTTTTCAACAACTAGCATTCAAAGTTCATCAGAGCCTAAAGCAGCATAACAGTCACTACTAGAGCCTCATCCTCACACATGATTGCTCACCAAAATACCAACAGAAACTGAAAAGAAAATCGACCCATGACAGAAAATACACCATATAAGCACCCCCAGAAACTAAAACAACAAAACCCATCATTCCAATCCACCGTTGAAAATAAGAGAATGAGGGAGAGGGAGAGACCTTGTACGAGGAGGCGATTAACAGCGTCGTTAGGGTCCATGTTACACTCCTTAAGCATAGCATAGATCTCGGCCTCGGGACAGTTCACAATCTCCTTCAAGCTCAGAACAATCTCCCTCGACGCCGCCGGGATTGCAGAAACCCTGTTGATTCCCTTCCCTCCTTTGCCGCTCATGTTTTGTCCTGCTAAAACAACCTCAGATCTGAAAAGGGCGTGCAGATTGTTCTTCACTCTCAATGAAGATGAACAAGATTATGCAGAACAGCTCTCTATCTCTGCTTTTCTTTAAACCGAAAACCCTCCTCTATCTCTCTCTTGCGATTTCCTTTTGTTTTCAGTTTTTAATATTTTGTTTATTTATTTCTACTTGTAAAGTTATTGCAGTTTTTAGTTTGGATTGCCTTGAGTTTCAAAATCCGTAAAACGGATTTAGAGTCGGTGTCACAATTTAGCATTAAGTTAGTGGCCAATGCAATTCATAAAGTATATTTGAAAATTAATTTAATCAACTACTTAAAATGATGGTCAATATTATCTTTTTTGGAACAAAGCATGTGATCTTAACAGCTATCTCATGAATAAAAAAATGATAAGTTCGGATAAATGCACTTGATTATTCATTTTTTTAACATGCTTGCACATATTTGAATTTAATTTTGAAAATTCAATTGAGAATATTTTAGACTTTACTATATTTTGTATTTTTTTCAAGTTAACATTGTTAGCTTTTAGTGAGAAGTGACCAAATTACATATAATTGACTTTCATATTTTCAAAACGATATCATTTGTCTCTATTTTTCGTTCTCCTTCTCTCATCCTTACACTTTCATTTCTATTTTTCCCTTCAATCCACGAGTTAAACTGGAAGGTGCCTCATAGTTACTACGTATTCTAGAATTTGTACGTATCACACTCAAAATTTTCGATACATGAACCCCTGCAAATCTTAAGCTTGAAATCCACCTGCAATATCTTGTTCTCTACAGGCATCTAAATAACGCGGTCGTTATAAGTAATAAAAGCTGGTAAACACATAGTCGAAACCACAAGAACCAATGAGGGTTAATCCAATACAATTTTCGCTATGTAACTTAAATTAACACACATTTTATGGAGAATAATAATTAAGACCAACTTAAACTTAAAAATGAGCAACGAAGAGAACTATTCAGTCAAAAAGAATCATGAAAGCTTATCACTACAAATATATCACTTCAACAATTATAATTTATTATGAAAGCATCATGATGAATCATATGTCAACACAAACGTCGATCCCACCACTCGGTATTGGAACCGAACCTAGAGTCAAAGTGTATTATGATTCTCTTGAACCCGATACACCTTGACTCCGCTAAAGACCAACGATCAAATGATAGGGGTTCCGAGGAGTTGAATCCCTTGAATTGTGTTGTTTCCGTTACCCACCGGTTCTCTCAGGCTCGGCAACGCAACTCACACGATCTTTATTGCTCGTCAACATTATCAATAAGAAATAAATCATAGCTCATCATGTTGGGTCTTGGGTGAGGGAAGAAAAAGCAAGCATAGCGGAAGCAAAATATAATTCTTGAGACTACACAAGGACCACTACCACGATTAGATTCACAAGGCAAAACCAAATCACGATTTCTTACCGTTCGAAGAACACCGTGATGATATGTATCGGCTTGAGTCTCTAAGACGCCTATGTATCCTCCACTAGGAATCAAAGCCACGTAGTTCTTGAGTTGAGGACTCAAGAACACAAAGGAGGAGGAGGGGAGAGGCTCGGCCGAGAGCAAGAAGAAAGGAGGGAGAGAGAGCCTTTTCTTTTTTTTCTTCTTGTGTTGTTGTGTAATGAAAATGATAAGATTGATGAATATATTAATCCCACTCACTTAATATATTAATCATATCTTTGTATTGAGAATGATGAGTTAATATTAGATTAATTGGATGAGTTGGTGGGATGTGATTGGTGTGGGTCCAAAACTTAGGGCGGCAACAAGAATCCCCATTCCACTTCAGACTCCCTCCCGGGTAATAAAATGCCTGAAACTAGTAAAGGTAACCAAACTATCCCTAGTCATGATTTAACTGAACCAGCAAGTATTAAGTTTTATGAATTCTATTAACTTTCGGTTTTGGGAACCTATGGTTATTGTTTTTGTGTTAACTCCCCTATCTTAAGGAAGAATTTAAACTCAAGCTCTAAACTTTTTAAATCCATTTCCAAGTTCAGTTTCCCGACTAAAACCTATAAACTCGACCACACATTAGGCAATAAATGAGATACATCATTAAGTAAAAAAGATTAAAGACACCATACTCGAAGTTATATGCATAATCTACAATAAAAATGTCTTTAACCCATCATACGAATTCAAGCCATATATAGAAGGCTCTTGCAAATCATGATTCTAAGAATTTGGTAAGTTGAAAATAAAAATAAAAACATGAAAATTATAACAGTTTATTCATCCACGAAAAACTTAAAATAATTCATCAATTCATTGAGCCAAAAGTGAAATACATGAACATCAAATAAAGTAGAAAAGAGAAAGACAAAACCCATTTTGGTGTTCAATACATGGATCCGGGCTTTGATAATCTTCCTCTTGTTCTTCTCCCTTGATTTCACCTTCGCCGCATTGATTCTCCTCTTCCAAGCCTCAATTTCTCTATCAATTTCGTGCTTCTCTCTCTAAAATGTCTTGTAAATTGATTCCCTTTTCAGAAATGAGATTGGTCAATTTATAATGTGATTTTTCGGCCCGATCAGGGGGGCGTGGTCAATCATGCTTTGTAAATTCCGAACACTCCTCGCTCACCTCTTCACACGATTTGAAGTGGAGTTTGACTGAGGTGTTGACCACGGTGGTTGTGTTTAATGACCAAGGGGGGCGTGGTAGTTGACCCCAAAATGAACTAGAGGGGGACCCCGATTTTGGCCATAGCCCCGTGGTCGATGACCCCATGGACCCCGGTATCAACCACGGCTCCGCGGTCAATGACCACGGAATGAGACCGCGGTCTCGACCACGGCTACGTGGTCAATGACCACGGAGCTATCCTAATTTTCTGAAATTTGCTTAAAAAGTCCTGAAATTTGCACAGTAATACTAAAAATACCCGTGAGGCCAAGTGAGCTAAATAAGTGCATAGTTCATTATCAAATGGGACAAAAGAAGGCTCAATGTGAGGTTAAAAAGGTCTTCAAAACCCGGTAAAGATGTCCTCGCATCAACACCCCCACACTAAATTTTTTCTCGTCGCGAGAATACCAAATCATACACTGAGAAAGAGAGACAAGTGGCGGTTTTAAGCCCCGGGATCACCCCGATAAAACGAGTTCGACATCTCCTGAGGGTTTTTAAAACAGACTACCCACAAATCCGCTGCACAAAAAAACGAAGCAATATGAACAAAATAATGCTCTTACAACGAGAAGGCCTATTACTCAAAGAATATGCAAGGAATTTAGCAAATAATTTCATCCTAATGATTACAAACAGTGAATGATAAAGTAGATTCAGAAAATACAAGACTCAATAAGTGCATGAGTGATGTGAAATTTTAAACAAAAATGTCTTCAATCCTCAAAATGGACCATGTTTGTTTTGGTTCCTAAACTCCCACATATTGAATAAATAAATCAACCCTCAACTCACACAAATTGAATAAAAAAATACAAATCACCCGTTACAAACATAAAATGAAGTCTAAAGATCGGGTGCTCCGACTTCGATTGATTCGTAAAAGAAGTGCAGCGAGCGACAGAAATTCGTCGGAAGGGAAGAGAATTAGGGTGAAATGGTTTAAGGCGAGATAAGGGAATGAAGCGACTTTGTCTGATTTCTTATTCTTAACGTTTTAATTATTTTTTTTTAAAATATATATAAATTCTGAGCCGCCTGACCGCCTAGGCATCTGCTTGGACGCCTGAACCGTCTGATGAACCAAAACGTTCACCACCGCTCGATTAGCTTAAAACATGGAGGTAAAGTGAAAAAAGCGCCCAGGCAGCCCTTTTTAGAACATTGGTCACTTAATGGCTTAGGAAAATATAATTTTGTAACAAATTCAAATTTTCTTACGTGATCAACATGAAAAGGAACGAGTCTTTTGCGTAAGTGAGTGAGCGGTCTTGTATATGAATGAGCCGAGAGAACCGCAAAGCAACGTGCCTCAAAGTTATGCGTATCATAACACGATCGTATCAAGTACATTTATATTCCGACTTTACCAGTTCAAACACTCGAAGACCAAATAGAAGTCTCTTACTTGAACATTTTGCGCTAACTTTCCCAACTCAAACACAAAATAAAGTAAATACACAATTAAAGGCGAGTTTTGAATTATCATCAACCATGACATGGATGGAGCTCCTCATACCTATAAGGCCCGACTGGTTGCAAAAGGTTTTAGGCAAATATAAAGAGTAGATTATGATGAAACTTTCTCGCCAGTGGCCATGGTCAAATCAATCTGCATTCTATTCGCCTTAACTGCATATCATGACTACGAGATATGGCAGATGGATATCAAGACTGCTTTTCTCAATGGGAAGCTAACTGAGGACGGGTATATGACCCAATCTTAGGGTTTTGTCGATCTAGAGAATGCTGAAAAGATTTGGAAGCCGCAGAGGTCCATTTATGGATTGAAGCAGGCTTCTCGGAGTTGAAATCGTCATTTCGATGAAGCCATAAAAGAATTTGGTTTCATGCAAAATAAAGACGAGCCTTGCTTGTACTAGAGGGCAAATCGGAGTGCAGTTGTATTCTTAGTGCTATATGTCGATGACATACTTCTTATCGGAAACGAAATCCCCACCATGCAAGCCAGAAAAACTTGGTTGGGGAAGTGTTTCGAGATGAAGGACTTGGGCGAAATCGTGTATACCCTGGGGATCAAGATTTATCGAGATCGCCCGAGGAGGATCAATCGGCTAAGCCAAAGCACTTACATCGACAAGGTCTTGAAAAGATTTTCGATGCACGAATCCAAGAAGGGATTCCTTTCCACGAGACATGGAACGAAGCTCAGGAAGACTCAGTGTCCCACAACACCTGATGAGTTGAAGCACATGAGTGGAGTCCCCTATGCATCAACAGTAAGATCCATCATGTACGCCATAATCTGCACGAGACCTAATGTCTCTTATGCCATATCCTGCGTAAGCAGATTCCAGTCTAACCCCGGAGAGGACCATTGAACATCAGTGAAGACGATCCTGAAGTACCTAAAGAGAACAAAACATACCTTCTTGGTCTACGGGGGAAGAGATGAGAAGCTAGAGGTAACGGGATACGTCGATGCCAGTTTTCAGACTGACTCGAACGACTCACGGTCACAGTCTGGATACGTGTTCACACTGAACGGTGGGGCTTTCAGCTGGAAGAGCTTCAAGCAGCCAAGTATTGCAGATTCTACTACAGAGGCCGAGTACATAGCTGCTGAAGAAGCGGCAAAGGAGGTTGTGTGGATCAAGAAGTTCATGGCCGGACTGGACGTAATTAAAAACCCGTCCGCACCGGTGAACTTGTATTGCGACAACACTGGCGCCATATCACAAGTTAAGGAGCCCAGGGTGCATGCCAGATCCAAACATGTACATCAGCGATTTCAATTGATTCGAGAGTACATCGATCAAGGTGAACTGAAGATTTGTAAATTTACGACAGAAGATAATGTAGCTGATCCATTGACCAAGGCTCTCTCACATCCTAAACATGAGGGACATGTGGAGTCAATTGGTTTACATTGGGATTTATATTGGAGCTAGGGGCAAGTGGGAGATTTTAAGAGCTAGTGCCCTAGTCCAAGTCTTTTCTATGCAATCTTCTTCGGTTAAGCAATGAAAGACATTTTCCTTATTATTGTGTTGTAATAATGAGCCAAGCGATAATTTCATCTAAAGTCATTGAGTGTGTTATCACTAATAGTAGAACCTTTAGATACTATGAAATTATACTTGACGAATCCCTAGTCGAATACTTATCCATAAATGACTAACGTGAGGATGATTTAAGATTAATTTCTGCTGATCTAGGTAATGGTATTACCAAAGTCATATCACGGATATCATCTGGAAGATGTTATTATATGACCCGACTTGGAGTATGGCACATAGATTAAGTCACCAACGCATACTCCGTCGTCGTGTGATCACTGCCTTAAGATCTTGGAGCGAGTGGCTCACATGCACGTCACTCCATTAGTTTGACATGTCCTAACGCTACTGAAAGGGATTCCCATGGGTTCCAAATAATAATTTCATGTAGCATAGCGTAATTGAACCATGGGAATCAAAATAAAACTTGAATCTTAATAAGAAATTCAGCATGTTATAAAACTTATACAATCTGAAAATTTACCTTCTTAATCGATTAAAACACAAAGAAGTGTTTCTCTATCGAGTCCACACAAGCACAACAACCACGGTTGGTTTTCTCTCACACACTTGCTAATGAATATGAGAAGAATTGAACACAATTGGCTATGGAGGAATGATGGAGATGGTCGGCAATGAGAGAGGGATTAGAGGGGGAGAGTGCCGAAATTTTGAGCTAAAAGGGGAAGGAAAATATTGTGTAATTATCACAAAAAATTTAAATTTCAAATAAATAATTACACATCTTACCCCTTTAAACTCATAATTGCACTCTTTCCCCATTCATGAATTAAAACCCTAAATGGGCTTCAAGCCCGTTTAACTAAATCCAAATTAAAACCCATATAATTGAGTTTTAATTATGGTTTAGCTAAACCGGTTCAATTTCCCCAACTCAATTTTTTCAACCGTCTAGTTAAAAACCTAGGCCAACCGAATCGTTTTCAATTTGACTAAACTGAAAACCAGATTCTCCCAATTTTCATCCATGCTTATTTGTCACGTATTGTACTTAATGCGTGTGACCCTCTAGGCTCACGACCCGTTGGCAGACTGGTAAAATTACTATTTTACCCTTTCCATCATAAATGGTCTCTAGCAAGACATTATGATTACCCAACGTTCGTGAATTATTCGACTTAACCTGTTATCGTACATGTCATTGTCCTTTTATCAAACTGATGTGCAAATTGATCAATAGGCATAGAATTGTCATCCTAATATATCAATCACTTTTTGTTGATATCTGAGATGACTAAAAACTGATACTAAGGTATCACCTGCACGGTCGTGCTATTCCTTCAGTCATACTCATCAAGTGGCCTAAACGGATATCTTTCTCATACTGGAGTATGACTGATAAATCCCTCAGACGCCTTTCGAGTTCACAAATGCAATTAATATCCAAGCCAATCAAAGCCGTTATAGCTACCCTTTTACATGTAACGTTAGACTAGGTGAAACTTAGGTATTGGTTACACAGTGTACACAAAGACTCTTTGGTCTTAGGATATAATGACAAGCTACGATCTGTGAGTATCTCATGACTGGATCTATGTTGCATACTCACAATCGGGTTGTTCGATATCATCGACCTGATGATATCTATGATATAACTCCGGCACGCACTTTGCCATGATCAGTAGAGCATGATCACAAGGAGTTAGTCTCATACTGATCGCTTTTGAAGAAGCTTAGCTGATCAGGGACTTATCGAATGCAATTCTTTTTGATCTATAGTTCTACTATAAGTGGTTATACACATAATGATATAGATCAAATCACATTAGATGTACTACTACAACACATTAGTAATATAATGCCTTTTATTATATCGAAAAATGATGTACGTTACAATATAGATTGAGAAATTACATTGGACTAGGGTATAATCCTAACAGCTACCTGTAACAGGGTAGTCATAACGGGCATCGTTGGCTCTTGGATAGTGGGAGTGTACATTGCGTCCGAAGGGATTTGTTTCCCCATGGTGAGACGTGGCGAAGGGTATGGTTTTGGGCCCCTTGATGAGCATGACCGAGGAAGTGTGCGGCCGCACTAGATACACCTTAGTCATCTCTAGATCAAGGAACTAGATCGAGTCGATGAGGATGACGGCTCTATGCCTCATCTCGATCGTATACACCTTAAAGTAAACAAAGGGTTAGTGGCACAGATGACAGAGAGAAGATATCGAACTGATCGATACCTCATGGACATTGGGTAATCATTACTTCTTACTTGAGACCACTTGTGATGGATCGGGTGAAATGATATTTCACGTTGATCTGCCAATGGTTCACGAGCCTACAAGGTCGCACGCCATGAGCGAGAACCGAAACAACTCAATGGGACTCAAGAGGTCCAATATGGGATAATGGTGGAATAGGAATGGTGTCCACGTGTGGAGTGTCGATCGACACACGTCACATGTGGGGCGGTGTCGATCGACACCTAGGTGGCGAACGATACCTGGGTGGTGTCGATCGACACCTACTTCTGATGGGCGCACATTCCTAGGCACTACCCAAAACCTATAAATACAAGGCTTTGAGTGAGAGCCACTCAAGCCATAAGGCACTATTAACTATTAACTATTAACTATTTCCCTTCTCTAGTTCTTGCATCTTGAGAGCTAGAGAGCTTGAGAGGAGGGTCTCTTGCCGGTCTAGTAGTCGTGGAGAGGATTCTAGCTTCGCCTTCAAGCTCCCGTGTGTGCGAGATCGTAGAGGACGGGTCCGAGGACGCATCTACGAGTTGGATTCGAGAGCCAAGTGTAGAGACTACAAGAGGTAGATGCTCTAACTTGCTAGTGTCCCATTGATTCATTTAGAGTTGGCACAAGATCCTATAAGGGTTCCCCGGTTAGATTCAATTTTCCGTTGCGCCTAGAACCCGAGATTCCCCAACATTTTTCTCGACTCTTTCTCTCCTTGCAATTGTGTTGTACTTTGGTGTGTTATGAATTATGAGGCGGCTCAAAGAAAAAAGGTAGAGAGATTAGCCCTAAACAGTGAGTTTTGATGGTAATATTAAATGGTGAGTTTTGAGGATGGAGTAATAGACTGAACCGAGGTCGGCCGGTTCGGTTTATGATTGATTCCAAAAATTTAAACTGAACCGAAGCTATCAGTTTTTAAAGAAACTGAACCGAAGCTATTGGTTACTGACCCAAATCGGTCAGTTCGGTTCGGTTTTGGTTGGTTAGTTTTTTCAACACCCCTAGAGTAGATGGTTGGAAATCAAGGAGTTGAGAACCGCGGGAACTAAAATGAAGATTGTTTAATGATTAAGTGAGAATTACATACTAGCATGCAATTTATTTGGCCTATGTTTTAAATATTTTCCCGGTAAACTCAAATTGTTTGAATGGTTCCGTGATGAAAATTTATCCGTTTTAGATTGTTAATTTCAGAATTTGTATCTTTAAAATTGTTACCATTGATCGCTATTTTAGATTGTCACAGAAAGATTGTGGTTGTTAATTTTTTATATTTATGTTTATATAGTATAATCAATTTTAAATTAAAAATAAATTAACATAATAAAGAGATACAAATTCAATTAACATGATTAATTCTTTTGAGGTGTTGTTCGTTCAACTAGCTCCTAGCGTTTTTGAGATACTTGTACATAATACTAGCGAGAAACAAATTGAAAAAGCACAGGATATTTTAGGTGTGTTGAAGGAGTTGTAAGTGTGACTGTGTAAAAAGAGGCAAGAGAAGAGAAGAGAAGAGAACTAAGAAATGAGGGTGTTACTCTGCTCCAATAACTTGTTATCTTCACTCTCTCACTCAATCCCAATCCCAATCCCAACTCCAATTCATAAACCTAATTCCATCCCCAATTTCCCCGGTAAGCTCTTCGCCGGTGCTCTCTCCTTGTCTCTCTTCTTCTCTCCCGTTCCTTCTTCACTCGCTTTCGATTCTCCATCGCCGTCTTCTTCCGAGCTTTGCCGCGAAGACCAGCCCCAAGAGAAGCCGGAGCCTTCGTCTCAGCTCGTCACCAACCAAGCCATTGTTGAACAAGCTTGGCAGATCGTCAATGACGCCTTTCTCGACTCCGGCCGCACCCGCTGGTCTCCCCAATCCTGGCGGGTATATATGCTTCTCTACACACACATCCATTATTTGATGTGAAATTGACTGGTTGCTTTTTGTGGTAGCAGCAAAAGAAAGAGGATATCTTGTCTTCTTCAATTCAATCCAGAAGCAAAGCTCATGATATAATTCAGAGAATGTTGGCCAGCTTGGGTGATCCTTACACGCGATTTCTTTCCCCTCCAGAGGTACCTACCTGTTGTCTTCTTCATTTATATTTATTTTCTGTTAATTCAGTTACTTTATGTGTTTGTATGATGAATTTTAGCCATGCCCTTGTTGCCACTCAAGTGTATTGTGGTGTTTGCTCCTCTCTATGCCAAACAATCAATTGATCGTGAATAAAATGGGAACAGAACATTTGCCTCACAGTATAAGTGACTCAAGTTTATGGGATCATGTTTGTTAGTTTACTTTTACCCTATAATGACATTTTAAATGAGAAGTGCTTATTGAATAAGTGGAAACTATGGTTTTCAAATGAGAAGCATATCACTAGTTAGTAAATTCTTTTTTTCGGCAAAAATTGCACGAGAACATTGTGAGGGAGCTTTAGTCTGGGTTCAAGTGTTTACCGTCCCAAACATCTGGTCTATAACAAAGATTTTCATTGTTTTTTTTATCGGCAATAATAATTTGTTAAGAATAAAAGGGTTCCCGGGATGAGGGACATCAATCCAAGCTTGAAGTTCTCTGTGCTACTCCCGCCATCCGCTCCCAATAAAGAGAAGGATCAGTGCTATAACTTGAGAAAAACATCCCCTGGTATTGAGTCTTCACTCTTCGCCCCCCAAAACCTTCATGTTTCGTGTCAATTAGATCTGCTAGAGGAACAAAAAGCATAATCACTATGTCTTGCGACCCGACCTTCTCAGGCAAAAAAATACTAACCCTCCAAAAAGGGCCCCACCTGGTCTGGTAGAATGGTTGCTCCCCACCAGACCAAAATAAGACCCCGTATGCCACACCCAAGGGCACATCAAAAGGAGGTGAGATCAGTATTCGAAACGAGACTGATAAAGAACACAAGGACATCGCCTGATTGGGATGTAAACCCCTCGATTCTCTTGGAATAAAGTGGTGGAATCGCCTCATGTGCTGACAACCACGCAAAGCACTAAATCTTTGGAGGGACCAAAACTCTCCAAATTGCCTGGCCCGAGGTATTGGTGCCTCCACCTCTCACCCTGCCAAAATGTCAAAAGCTCTCAAGAGGAAAAGCCTTTTGGGTCCCGATTCCAAAGAAGTACATCACGTCTGGTCAAATCAATGTGAATCTCCAAATCAGCTAGAATCTTAGTCAGCCACTCTATCTCATGATCAGCCAGCAGCCTCCTGCAAACAAAACCCCATCCCCCTATAGCCCCAGCCACTGGGAGATCCTTCTCCAAGAGGAGGCAAAGAGCTAATAAAAAAGAGAGGAGGTAAAGACGGGATATGGGAGGCAAAGAAGAGAGTGTCATAACCAACGGTCTTCCCAAAATCTGATACGAGAGCCCGAACTCAGTTTCCAGTGCAATCTGTCTGCCCTAAAAATGCCATGAAACCCCTAATTATGAGAGAGCTCAATAAAATGTCTCCTCACCTAAGAGGAGGAATGGCCATGGAGTGGTATGGAAGAGAGATTCCACTCGCCGGATGCCTATCCATACTTAGAACAAAAGACTCTCTTCCAAAGAGAGGAATCACCTGCGATCGCAAACCTCCACCACTTGAGAAGAAGGTTCTGAAAGGTCTCTTATTCCAAACCCTCCTGCCACCACTTGAGATTTTCGCTGTTGGTAATTAATTATATACAATTGATCAATTTGTGGGGTCTCCTATGGGACAGCTCAGTGATAAATCCTCATTTTGTTATTTATGTATCTCTTAGCAGCCATTTGCGGGAGGATTACGTGTAATACTTTACCGGGGACATAATGCTCACATTGATACTATTTGCACCTATTTCTATCTGTTACGAATACATGTTTTATTTACTTCTAACATTCTCATATTTCTCATTCCATGGCATGTGCCACTCTTTGCATTCTTGAAAGTTCTCCAAAATGGCGAGGTATGACATTACTGGTATTGGAATAAACATTAGGGAATTTCCAGATGAGAGTGGAGATGTGAAACTGAAGGTACTAGGACTGATATTGGATGGACCTGCACATGCTGCTGGTGTCCGACAGGTATTTTCGCAGCTGGAACTTTTTATGCAATACGATAATATTGTTTTTACGGCAATATTTACATGATTTTGTCGTGGTATGTATGTATTTTTTTTTGATAAGCTACGGAATATTATTGCAAAAAGTAAATGGTACAATAATAAGAAAGAAATACCCAGAAATCAAACAAAGAGCCAACCTGAAAAGCTATTCTAAAAACAGAGCCACCCAAGCCCACAAAAAAACCCGAAGAAGAAGAGAAAGAAGAAAAAACTCTCGAGGAGAAAGGCTCAAGTCTGGTGCAAGAACATTCCTGGATCGTGACGGAGAGGAGACGAGGCCCATGCCTTAATTGAGTCTTGTAACTTGCTTCTATCTAGCATGTGAGCTAGGTGTATGGATAAGGCTAAGTGCCTGATCTTGAGGAAGGAGATCGAAGGGGAGGCCGGAGTATTTTCGAAAATACGAGCATTTCTGGCTAACCAAATATGCCAGATCGAAATGCTGAAAAGTGGCATCCAAAGAGTTCGGTGCTTCCTGGACGGGATCAAATAGGGCCACATTTCCTGGAATTGGGAGATCGACGACGGCAATATTACCTTTATACCCCACCATGGTTTAGATTATGTTCACCAAATGCAGTAACTAACTTCGTGTATTCACCCGATGCACATCTTCGTTGTTGTAGCATTACTACAAATATGATTGGTAATATGTTGAAATCAAAGTGTATCGCTGGATCTGGATCAGGTTGTTGTGAATTTTTCATCTGAATATGGGGTATTTTACATGAATGTTTCTTTGTTTGTGTGTTCATGTATCCGTAAATTAGATTTACCATAGTGATCAAAGATTAGCTTTACCATATAATTTTATGTGATTTCTTAGCCGATTATGGTGAAGTCTACCACACAGACTGATCGCTTAGCCAATTATGGTAAAGTCTAACTGCACATAGACATCGAAGTGATTGGACAAAAGAGATAATTTACAGGATCCTTTCCCCATTGAGAGAAAAACACACACTATGATTACATGCTCCATCTACTTCACGGCTGACAAAAATGATAATTCTAGTGCATTTTCCATGAAAATTGTATACTAGTTTTGTGGATCCTGTTTTCATCTAGGGGGAGGGGATATTTGATTAGTTTGAGTAACTCAAGATGTATAAGTATGAAATGACATATTCTCACTGTGAGACTGCCCTACCCTTTTCTCTGTAATATACATAATGATTGTACCTGGGTTGGAACTTTGGTTTTATTCTGCCATCTATCTGCATAAACCGTTCCCTTGCACTGGAATTTCTTATAGAGTATTTATTTGCCCAATGATACAGTTTATCTGCACTAGAATTAATCTGAAGGGGTGGGCTATCTTGACGTTCTTCTTTTGGTAGGGAGATGAAGTCTTGGCCGTTAATGAAGTGGACGTGAGAGGGAAATCAGCCTTTGAAGTATCATCTCTGTTACAAGGTCCTAATGGAACATTTGCTACTATTAAGGTTGTAATTATTCATCCAGCCTTTGATATTTATATATTAACTATTTGTTCATCCCCCTCATTTGAATATTTTCTCTTTTATTTTGTTAAAACTCTAGGTTAAGCATGGAAACTGTGGACCTATTCAATCTCTTCAAGTTCAGAGACAAAGTATTGCCCGGACCCCTGTTTTTTATCGGCTGGAGCAAGTAGACAATGGGGCTACTTCTGTTGGGTATATTCGTTTAAAGGAGTTCAACGCATTGGCAAGAAAAGATTTGGTTATTGGTAATCATTTATTTAATTTAACTGGATGATGATTACCTTTAATAACTATTCTATTTCTATAACATAGTCTTTCATTCCATGAAGGATGGATATGTCTCCTTTTATATTTCTTCCCAGCAAACATTATGTTAAATCAAAACTAAAGGAATTAGTGATTATCTTTTTACCATTGATGCCCACGGACTTAAACAGAACAAACCATTTGATCCCAGAGTTACAAAAATGTGATAACATATGATAGAATCCAGTGCATAAGTACACCGTTTAGTGGGATATAAGCCTGTTCGCTGCATGGTGGGTGCTATTTCTTACATTAGTCTTGTTAGGGTGGAATTTATTCAAACAATATTAAATGCAAAAATGTTTGTTCACTATTCATTGAACCTTTTCAGTTCGTTGACATATTCATTGTCCTTCAAGTCAACATTTTTTACCTCAGCTTAATGCTGGATTTCTTTTCTGCTGTGAAGCATAAAATCATCTTTGTAACATACATTCTTATATTAATTACTGCAGCAATGAAGCGACTTCAAGATATGGGTGCATCGTACTACATTCTGGATCTTAGAGACAATCTTGGTGGACTTGTTCAAGTATTTTTCAAATTAACACTAAACTTACCTAAGACTTCTGCAAAAGTTTAGGCTTGGTGATTTAGTTAATGTATCTATAGGTACTCAATGTTATCACTTACAGTTTGATTCAATCCTTTTGTTTACTCAGGCTGGAATTGAAGTTTCTAAGCTATTTTTGAATCAAGGAGAGACGGTATGTTAGGTTGCAAAGTTTAGATTTGAAGATATACTTCTCTGTTTATATCATATGCATTCTATAAAATATTAGATGAACAGTCAATCAATTGTGTACATGGTTTTGACCGTTCAGTTGGGTTGTTCTGTTAATGTACGTCAACAGGTGATTTCTACTGTTGGAAGAGACACCCAGTCCCAACAAAATATTGTTGCTGATACTGCCCCTTTAGCTACAGCTCCTCTTATCGTAAGCTTTTCCACATGTGAGATATTAACTGCCATATTACTACTACCGACTAAGCAAGCCCATTGCGTGAACAAGAAGTTGTGGCCATGCAATTTTGAATATTTTCAACTTTCTCATATTGCTCTTGGTTCATTTTCATTTAGGTTTTGGTGAACAACAAAACTGCTAGTGCAAGTGAAATTGTGAGTATTCAAAGTTACTTCTTGCCAATGACTTTTTGGTTGCATCTAGTTTCCTGCAATCGTGAACATGGATTTGCATTTCAGGTAGCATCTGCACTTCATGATAACTGTAGAGCGGTCCTTGTGGGAGAAAAGACTTATGGAAAGGTATAACAAGCAGCTTATTGCATATAGCAAGATGAACTACTTTTACCGGTTCTACATTATCCTTGCATTATGGATCGTAAACAATTGTTTGTGCATCAAACGTCCTGAGCCCATTTTTCATCCAAATCCTTACCATTCACTCCATATGGTTAATTCCCATTTGTTGGAATTCCCAATTATTTGAGCGTTTAGTTATTATAGAGTTCAATGTTACTGAACACCTGCAATAATTGTGAAAGGGCTTGATTCAATCTGTATTTGAGCTTGATGATGGATCTGGCGTGGTTGTCACCGTTGGGAAGTATGTAACACCAAATCACATGGATATAAACGGCAATGGAATAGAGCCTGATTACCGTAATTTACCAGGTAAAACTCTTATTTTGGCAGTATGATTGATGACGATAGTAGTTCTAGTTCCTCTGTTTATCTAAAGAGAAGTCTCTTTGAGCAGGCTGGAAAGAAGTGATGCAACACCTTTCACAGTGCAGTATTCAGCGGCAAGGTTAAGTTAAAGGTTTGCATATTCTTATACGGTTATTATGATGTGGGCCGTGTTGTTTAACATATAATATGTTTTCATGGCATACACTGATCCACTTGCTCGGTGTCAGTGTCACATCCTCTATGTATTGTTGACAAAGGAACCATCTCTATGTGAATAGAATAGATGATTGGTACAGTACATGGTTCATAGTGGCTAACCAGAAATCAATAGTCTTCATGTGTTGTGTTGGACTTGGAGGCGTTCTGTTCCCAACTACTGATTGTAAATAGTGCTGACTGTACTGAGAACAGCATATCCATTTTTTCTTGTATATTTCGAATACAATTTTACTTGCTATGATTACAAGTACAATCACTTGTATTTTATTGCAATATAAGAAATGATGTACATATCTTACTGTGTAGCTGCCAAAAGAAATTAGGGTTAAATTACAATATACTATACTTGATTTCACAAATTTTACAATTTGCTGTACCTATTTTTAAAATTTATAACTTTCTATTCTTGGTTACAATAGCTGTTGTAATGGAAAATTTTATGAAAGTGTGAAATGTCAAAAATACCATTAACTATTCATCAAATCTTCGGTCTGTTATTTTGACCAATTTCTTTATTTTCTTTCTTTTCAATTTTGTTTTTCTTTAAAATTTCAATTTTATTTAATGATTCCATCAATCAATAACTGATTTCATGGCTTTGAATCAAAACATAAATATAAATGCAAAACCATAAATTTTAGTTAATCAAAACTCATTTTAGATTAAAAAAGAAAACTCAAATACAAAACATATAAAATCAAAAGCTTCAGTGAGAAAGATGATGTCAGTTTTGAATCAAAAGACCTTAATCAATTGTTGTTGTTGTTGTTACCCTTCTCACTCACTCTCTCCGTGCTTCTTCTCTACCAGTGTCAATGGCGTATCTCGTAGCAAATTGGGCCGGAGGAATCGCGATGGGGCGATTCTGCGGGTTCGCAGCTCGAGGAGCTTCCAGATCTAGGGTTATGGGCAGATCGGGGAGCCTGTTGATGGTGGAGGAGACGAAGCGGAGAGAAGTCGCGGCCGTGGTGGGTTCTCGAGGTTCGGGGAAGGGAAAGATGAGGGACGGCTTCAGCTTCTTAGTCAAATCCGAGGAGGGTCTCCGCCGCGCTCAGCCTCCGCCGCCGTTCTGCTCTGAACCCGCCCCTTCATGGCCGTAGACGTCTCCGGCGAATCGAAACGGCAGCCGGAGAACGTTGCTACTCATCCAAAATCGCCGGACAGGGAAGCTCTTGCCGTCGAGCAAAGCGACGACGATTGGGTTGAGGGCGACCCTGGCTTTAGGCGCCGATCTTTCAACGGTCCGGTTACGGAGAGCCTGTAGTCTCCGGGTATTTTCTGGATCGGGGGCTTCACTGCGTGAGGAGTTAGTCTTGATTTGGGGCTAGAACAGAGTGGAAGAGACAGAGAGAACCTTCGACAGAGAGAACGTTGCTACTAATATGAAATTGCAAATTTGCTCATTTATACCAAATATTTGTTATGATATATTCAAGTTTTTGATATATGGGAAATAAAATTTGGTTTTGCTGGACTTCTTGTGATTGCTGGGTTCAATGGTTTTAATATGTACTGCTTAATTTGTGTTTGTTGTTTCTTTATTGAGAAAGTTTGTTATTTGTCAAGGAAACAATTGTTTCTCAAATGAAAATGATAATATTGTCATGAGTCACACGGCCATGTGTTGACTTTGTGGCCACCACCTAATCCCTTAGTGCCACATCATGTTAGGCTTTACCGCCATGAGAGAGCTATAAATATAGCTTATCATTCACACTCTTGGAATGTTGCGAAAAATATTAAATAAGAAGATGACCAAGAACACTTGATCTGTGGCTTTGCTCCATAAACATGTTTTCACCTTTGTTCGATTCTCTTGTTTCGTCTCAATCATTTTCTATATTGATTATTTATTTACAACACGTTATCCGCACGAGTAGCTTATTTATTGCGGCGATTTTTTTAAAATGCAAAGTAAATTTAATTTAATTCTTAAATTTATGTTTACTTTATTAATTTATTTATTTATGTTATTATAAGTATGCTCTGCGATCGCCAATCTTGAATTGGATCTTTCGCATCAGAAAATTATATGTTTTATTATATCTGTTGAATATTTATAATGTTAGCAACCCGAAGTTTGTTAATTTTATGACGTCTTGAACCCGAAGTTTCAAGGTTGTCCGAAAATTTTATTACATGATTTTCCATGTAAACCCGAAGTTTACAAAACTAAAGGCATATTGAACCTGAAGTTCTAAAATTGCCAGGAAATAAAGTTGTTGAACCCGACGTTCACATAAACAGAAGTTTGCTATTTTTAAAGTTTACGGAACCCGAAGTTCCAAATAAAAGTATAAATCTCAAACTATGTTATAAGATATCGGGACTGAAATTTGATGCTTTAAAAGTTAGAACCAGCAGTTCTAAATACCGCAAAAATATGTCATATTTTTATGTTTGAATAAATATTTTGGACATATTTTAATTGTGTTCTTGCGGTTAATTTTTCAGATGTCGTACCTGGTAAAATGTCACTATGAAGCGCTATGCCTGGATGGAAGCAACTATTTCGAATGGGCATTAGAAACAACTCTTCATCTTATATCTCAAAATCTTGGGGAGGTCATCAATTCTAAAAATACATCGTCCCTGTAGGACAAGTCGAAGGCTACTATTTTTATTCGTCATCATATCAGTTCTGGCCTATGTGCAGAATACCTGGATATTGAAGACCCCCTTGACCTCTGGACTAAACTGAAAGAAAGAATTGAACATATGAAGTCAATTGCTCTTCCTAGAGCATTGAGTGAATGGAGTAATCTCAGACTCCAAGATTTCAAATCGATCAACGAGTACAATTCTGCGATATTCAGAATTGTATCCAAGCTCAGAATGTGTGGTGAAAAAATGACTGATAGTTCCATGCTGGAAAAAACCTTCTCTACATTTCATCCCTCAAATATGCTCTTGCAGCATCAATACAGGGAACGAAAATTTGAAAAATTTACTGATCTGATCACATGTTTGCTTATTGCAGAACAAAATAACGAGTTGTTATTGAAAAACCACAATACTCGTCCTGTCGGCAGTTTTCCATTTCCAGAAGTAAACATGACCAGTCGTCATAATCCTACAAGATTCGAACGAAGCCGAGGCCCCAGTCGTGGTCGTGGTCGTGGTCGCGGTCGCGGACGAGGGCGTAACAATTTTCAGGCACATGGAAGAAATGATAGAATATTTCACCAGCAGCGGGATAGACAAGATATACATGAAAGAAGAAGAGAAAACGGCCCACGAATTCAAACTCCCAAAAACAATGAAAACATCTGTTATAGATGTGGCGGAATAGGGCATTGGTCGCGTACCTGTCGTACGCCAAAACATCTGGTTGACCTGTATCAAGCATCTGTGAAAGATAAAGGCAAAGAAAAAAATGGTAGAGACAAACTACATCGACAACACAGATAATGAAGATCTGACCAATCTTAATATTTTTTTTTCCTGGCAGATGATGATGGAGAAATAGGTCAAATAAACAAGGATATGGTTGAAACTCTTAATGAATAGTTATATGGTGATAGACTATATTTTGTGTTGTAAATGTTTTTTTTTGGTACGTTCTTTTGAGAATCCTTTCTATCATTTTTGCTAGCTAATGTAATGTTTTTTTTGTTTTATGAAAGGATGGATTTTGAAAAAGAATCATCTATCTGCGGAAATGACCAAGAGATGTGCATTGTTGATTGTGCCACTACACATACAATTCTCAAGGATGAGAAATATTTTTCGTATCTAACTTTGGGTGAAGCGAATGTTAATACAATTACAGGCTCTGCAAATATAATTGAGGGCTCTGGAAGAGTTACTCTACTACTCAAAAATGAAACAAAAATTAAGCATCTACAATGCTTTATATGCAAGTAGATCCAGAAGAAATCTACTGAGCTTTAAAGACATACGAAGTAATGGATATCATATCGAGACCTCAAATGAGAATGAAAATGAATATCTCTATATCACGTCATATGATTATGGTAAAAAGCGTATACTCGAAAAGTTACCTGTCATATCATCAGAGTTATATTACACAATTATAAGAACGGTTGAGTACTACGCGATATTGAACCCGAAGTTCTCTAATCAAAATACTTTTATGCTCTGGCATAATCGCCTTGGCCATCCAGGGTCAACCATGATATGTAGAATTATTCAAAATTCTCGTGGTCACGCATTAAGAAGCCATAAGATTTTACTATCAAATGATATAGCCTGCACTGCTTGCTCACAAGGAAAACTAGTTGTCCGGCCATCCTTAACAAAAGTCAGTACTGAATGTCCATCACTCCTGCAGAGGATTCATGGAGATATATGTGGACCTATCCATCCCACTAGTGGACCGTTTAGTTATTTTATGGTTTTGATTGACGCATCCAGTAGATGGTCACATGTTTGTTTGTTATCAACTCGAAATATTGCATTTGCTAAATTGTTGGCACAAATTATTAAGTTGAGAGCACATTTCCCTGATCATCCGATAAAATCAATCCGCCTTGATAATGCGGGTGAATTCATGTCTAAGACGTTTGATGATTATTGCATGGCATTGGGTATCAATGTTGAGCATCCCGTCCCACATGTTCACACCCAAAACGGGCTAGCAGAATCTTTTATTAAACGTATACAGACAATTGCACGCACATTATTATTGTAGTCAAAATTATATGTTTCTGCTTGGGGACATGCTGTATTACATGCTGCATCTTTAATTCGTCTACGACCCAGTGCGTATCATCACTACTCTCCTATACAACTTATATGTGGACATCAGCCTGATATATCCCATTTACGAACATTTGGTTGTGCAGTACAAGTGCCTGTTGCACCTCCCAAACGCACAAAAATGGGACCTCAAAGGCAATTGGAAATTTATGTTGGTTTTGATTCACCATCTATCATTAGATATCTTGAACACCTGTCGGGCGATCTATTTAAAGAAAGATTTGCTGATTGTCATTTTGATGAGACAACATTCCCGTCTCTAGGTGATCATAAAACCCCTCATGAAGAAAAACATGATCTTTCATGGAAAGTACCTTCCATGCATCATTTGGATCCACGAACGCCACAATGTGAAAATGAAGTAGAAAGAATAATACATTTGCAAAATATTGCAAATCAAATGCCCGACGCATTTACAGACACGGCAAAAATGACAAGGTCATATAATGATGCCGTTAATACGCCTGCAAGAATTAAAATAAAAGATGATAACTCTAAGGAAGCAGTAAAATCCTCTAATACACATCGGAAACGTGGAAGACCAATAGGAGCAAAAGATATCGTTCCACGAAAACGAAAAAATCAATCAAGTATCGAAACTGTTCCAGAAGAACTAATGGTTCCTGAAGAAATATCGATTTCTCAAGGATTATTGACCCCAATGCAAATTCAGAAAATCCTGAAAGTTTTCAAGAACAGGAGAATAAGGAAATTAACATAAATTGTTCTTATGTAAAAGAATCTTGGGATCAAAAATCAATTATAATTGATGAAGTTTTTGCTTTTGCAGTAGCAAATGAAGTGATAAATGATTTTGATTTTGAGCCACGTAGCATTAATGAATGTCGTGAAAGACATGACTGGTCAAAGTGGGAAGAAGCAATTCAAGTAGAATTGACTTCATTGGCAAATTGCCAAGTCTTTGGACCTATAACTCGAACACCAGAAGATGTTCAACCAATTGGATATAAATGGGTATTCACAAAGAAAAGAAATGAGAAAAACGAAATTGTTCGATATAAAGCTAGGCTTGTTGCACAAGGTTTTTGTCAACGACCCGGGGTCGATTTTGATGAAACATATTCACCTGTAATGGATATGATTACTTTTAGATACTTGATTAGTTTAACAGTCTCTGAAGGTCTGGATATGTGTTTGATGGATGTTGTCACTGCTTATTTATATGGTACATTGGACACCGATATTTATATGAAGCTCCCTGAATGAGTTAAATTGCCAGAAGCAATTAAAAATAGTCCAAGGAACCTATACTCAATAAAATTACAAAGGGCATTATACGGACTAAAACAATATGGTAGGATGTGGTATAATCGTCTTAGCGAATACCTTACCAGAGAAGGGTATAAGAATAATGTTATATGCCCATGTGTATTCATCAAGAGAACAAATATGGGATTTTTTATTGTGGCCGTGTATGTTGATGATATGAACTTGATAGGGACTCCTGAAGAGATCTTAAAAACTGCAGCATACTTGAAAAAAGAATTTGAAATGAAAGATCTTGAAAAAACTAAATATTGTCTCGGCCTGCAAATCGAGCATGTGACCAATGGAATTTTAATCCATCAATCCACATATATTGAGAAACTCTTGAAGCGGTTTAATATGAATAATGCTCATCCACTCAGCACTCCAATGATGGTTCGATCTCTTGATCCTAAGAAAGATCCATTCCGTCCAAAAGAAATAGATGAAAATATACTTGGTCCTGAGGTACCATATCTAAATGCAATTGGAGTTTTATTATATCTGGCTCAATGTACGCGACCAGATATAATGTTTGCCGTAAATATGCTGGCTAGATTCAGTACTGAGCCAACTAGACGGCATTGGAATGAGATCAAACATATATTTCGTTATCTGAGTGGAACAAGAGACTTAGGATTATTATATTCCAAATCCACCGTAAATGTTGGCCTCACAGGATATGCAGATGCATGATATCTTTCAGACCCCCATAATGCACGATCCTAGACAGGATATGTCTTTATGTGTAACGAGACAGCGGTGTCCTGGCGATCTACAAAGCAGACTTTGGTTGCAACATCCTCAAATCATTCAGAAATTTTAGCTGTGCATGAAGCAAGTCGAGAGTGTGTATTCTTACGATCAAGCATTCATCATATACAAGAATCATGTGATATCTCCCAAATAACTGGCTCTCCATCTATAATATATGAAAACAATGCAGCTTGTATTGCTCAAATCAGAGGAGGGTACATCAAGGGAGATCGAATCAAGCATATATCGCCAAAATTTTTCTACACTCATGAACTCCAGAAGAATAACGAGATAGATGTCAAGCAGATTCGCTCCAGTGAAAATCTTGCAGATTTGTTCACTAAAAGCTTGCCGACGTCCACATTCGAGAAGTTAGTATGTCGAATTGGCATGTGTCGACTCAGCAAACAACCAAAGTAACTCTGTCAGTCATCAAGGGGAGCATCAATCAGGGGGAGCAAGGATATGAAGACAATCAAACTTTGGACAAATGTGCGCTGCACTCTTTTTCCCTTATTCAGGTTTTGTCCCACTGGGTTTTCCTGAAAAGGTTTTTAACGAGGCAGCATTATGCACGTCCAACATCACCTAAATTACTTTTTTACTCGGTTTTTATCCCATCGGGTTTTTCCTTGTAAAGTCAAATGTAATTATTTATATGTGGTGTCCAAGGGGGAGTGTTATGAGTCACACGGCCACGTGTTGACTTTGTGGCCACCACCTAATCCCTTAGTGCCACATCATGCTAGGCTTTACCGCCATCAGAGAGCTATAAATATAGCTTATCATTCACACTCTTGGAATGTTGCGAAAGAAGGTAAATATTAAATAAGAAGATGACCAGGAACACTTGATCTGTGGCTTTGCTCCATAAACATGTTTTCACTTTGTTCGATTCTCTTGTTTCGTCTCAATCATTTTCTATATTGATTATTTATTTACAACAAATATTTGTTAATTGTTTAGTTTGTATTAATTAATTCTTGGACAACAGCAGAAGCAAACACATAACAACAAAGGATTGCAGCAGAGAGAGAGAATTGGGCGAAGGTATTTTTGACATTTGAAAAATATTACCAGCAAAGTCAGTTAAAATGAACAAAAATGAGTCAATTGTAAAAGAAAAAATAACTAGGTGAGCTCAAATGAAATTTTTTAAAATAAGTACGGTAGTTGGTAAAAGGGCTCCAACTAAGTATAATAAATTGTGATTACCCAAAAAATTATGGATCATTGTAAAAGTTGACTGTGTAGTAAATTTTGTAATTGTTAATAATAAATATTTTTCAAATTTAAAAAGAAAGATAAATTATATACAATTCTTCTCAAGTATATATGTTTTCACTCTAACATCTCCTAGTGTTCTGTCTGGCACTTAAATTAATTTCACTTCACTTTAAGTTTTTTTGGTCTGCCATAATAATGTTATGGAAATATATATCATAATAATGGAAATACAGTTATGAAAATACATGACATAATAATGGAAACACATGGCTTAATAATAGAAATACATGGCATAATAATGGAAACACGGTTCTCACAAGACCTCATGGTTCTCATGAGATCATGACTCTCTCTCTCTCTCTCTCTCTCTCTCTCTCTATATATATATATATATATATATATATATATATATATATATATATATATATATATATATATATATATATACACACATATATATACATATATAGGGAAAGTATTAGCTACAAACCTCTTATTTGGTGTCAAAACGTCCAAACCATCTCCCAACCGGCTGATTTGCACAGAGCGAAAGAGATGATAACACGTGTAACCACGCGGATTGGGAGGGAGATAACGGGCGGTGACGGAGCCGTTAGGGTGTTGGTGTGTAACATACTTATTCCGTGTGTGTAACTGACCCGTTGTTACTGTGTAACGCCTTCAAATAGTGCGTACATGTGTTCGGTTTTATGAACGTGTAACTGGTACCTTAGTAGTGTATAACACCTACAATATAATTGTATAACCATTCACGTATAACGTAAAACCATAATTGATTTGTGTAAGTGCTGAATTGTATAACAATGGTTACAGACGCGAAACAAGTATGTTATACACCAACACATTAACAGCTCCGTCAGCGACCATTATCTCCCTCCCAATCCGCGTAGTTACACGTGTCATCATCCCATTCGCTCTGCACAAATCAGACGGTTGGGAGATAGTTTTGATGTTTGGAAGCTCAAACATGGTTTGTAGTGGAGAGCATCTATATATATATATATATATATATATATATATATATATATATATATATATATATATATAGGGATACACTCCACTACAAACTCCACCAAAACGTCCAAACCATCATCTGCCCATCCATTTTTTCGCGAGCGACGATCAAGCGACACGTGACAGAGAGGTTTGCTAACCCCGTTAGTCACAAATAGACAGAGAGCTGAGGGCACGGTCGTCATTCCAATATTAGATTGATGTATAACGTTATGTGTTGTATTGTATAACATCATATTGTGTGCTGATCGCGCATTTAAAGCGCGATCATTTAGCGATTCACACTAAAAATAGGCGCATTTAAAGCACGATCACGCAATTAAACCGCGATCATTCAACGATTCGCACTAAAAATAAGCGCAATTGCACATTTAAACCGCGATCATTCAACGATTCACGCTAAAAATAGGCTAGATCTAGAGAGCGATCATTCATCGTTTTTTGTGTTGTTGAGCATTATATAATTAATCTGGTTATACAATATATAACAACATGTTATACGTAGTACATCGACATGTTATACATCTACAGTGAGACAGTCATACATAGACCTCTGAAAGTGGGTAATCGTTTCATGTGCTGCTGAACATTATTAATTTAAACTGGTTATACAGTACAATCCGACATGTTATACATAAACAGAAAGACAGATGCAAACTTGATTAATATAAAGTTTGTCCTGAAGGAGAATCGATTACAAAAGCATTACAAACACAGGAAAATTAGTAAAAAATATGTAGCAACGGTCATCAGTCGTTGTCATCCCCTTCGTCATCGTCTTCTGCACCTCGAATTTGTTGCAGATAAAAGAAAACCCCTAGATTGGATCAAAACCGACTAAAATAAAAAAATAGCAAATCGAAAATCACAACATAATAATCGAATGCATATCTATCATGAAATCGTGCTACTTACCGATAACTCTCAACCGAATCGACGACAACAAATTACTCTTCTCGCCGTCCCTGAAACAAAATCAAAATCGCTTTGATCGTGTTGTTTTGAGAAGCCAAACCGTAGAAATAGGTATTAGGTCATGTGCGTGAAAGGACCCAAATACCCTTCACAATCTGTCTTCACCCGTTAACTGGCTTCAAAAACCATTTGCGCCAGGTGTCACTCCAACGTCGCGCGCGCTCCAATCCAACGGTTGTGCTCAAGTTTGGACATTTTTGGCTGGTTTGTATTGTTGGGAATTATGGGGTCCAAAACACGCAGAGGAAGCAAATACCAATTAAACCATAACCATAATTCCGTCCTAGATCTTGCAATTTACTAGAAACTAACGTAACATGGGATTTTGAAATCAACCTGTTGAAGGCGTTACCCACCCTCTACTGGTATACACACAGACACGCCTTGCTTCGAAGCACTGAAGAATTAAGCCTGCTAGAACTCTGTTCCTCTCTCTGTGAGTTTTTTTTTGGCGTGGAGAAACACTGATTATGATAAAATCGTCAACCTCTCCCAAAAAGAAATGAGGCTTAATACTGGATCAGGTTCGGTTGCACGATCGCTGATATGGCGGTTTCACAATCTGTGTATCTATAGCGTTCCGACTCGCCACTGACCCCACCACGGGGCCGTGGCTAATCTTAGCCACACCGTGGCCCTTTTCAAGGCGCCACAATCTGTGGCCAATTCCTTGGTTCGGCCACGGGCCCATGGCCAATTGCTTGGACACGGTCTAGTGGTCAACCTAGCCACGATGAACCTTTCACCCGCCACGGCCTAGCCTTGGCTTCGCCACGGACCCGTGGCCAATGGCCACGGTCCTTGGCTCTTTGCAATTTTGTCATATCCTCCCACTAGCTTCGGGTCGTGCCTTTTGTGTGTGACCCTGTAAGCTCATGTCTTATCCATCATAAGTGGCCTCTAGCAAGACGTTATCATTACCCAACGAGCATAAATATCGATTGATTCGACTTAACCATATGTTGTCTATGTCATTATCTTTTTATCGCTAGATATCCTGATTGATCATAAGGCATAGAGTCGTCACCCTTATTTAATCAATCACTGTTTCTTGATATGCGAGATGACTGAAAAATGATACCCCGTATCATTAGCATGCCCATGTGTTTCCTTTCAGTCATTCTCATCAAGTGGCCTAACCGGATGTCATTCCCATACCGAAGTATGCGGGATAAATCCCTTAGCCGTCTTTCGTATCACTCATGCAGCCCGTCCCCGAGCCAATCATAGCCGTTATGGATATCTTGTTACAGATAACGTTAGGTGTATGTAAAATCTCGGATGTTGACTACATAGCGATCACAAAGAATCCTTGGTCTAAGGATATAGTGACAAGCCACGACAACTGAATATCTACATAACTTGATCTATGTCGCATATTCGGGTCGGGTCGTCCAATATCATTTCACAAATGATATCTATGACCCTGTAAGCCCAAATCATCCTCGTTCAATTGTCCTGTTTTTGATCTAAGTTAACTGAATTATGACTGATACTCCGTATCGACTGCATGGCCATGCTATTATATTTCAGTTTTACTCATCAAGTGACCTAAACAGATATCTGCTCATACATCTGTATGAGGGATAAATTCTTCAGCGATCAATTGAGTCAACTCATGTGACTCGTGAACGAGCCAATCACAGTTCTTATTGTAACCTTGTCACATAAGACGTTAGACTGAGTCAAACTCGTCACTCATCACATAGTGACCTCAAAGATCCTTCCGTATGAGGATGTGATTTCACGTACTTACATATAAGTGTTCATGATTGTATCTATGTAACATACTCACAATTGGGTCGTCCAATATCACCCCGTCTGGCGATACTATGATTCATGATCAGTAGAGCGTGATCATTTAGAGTTAGTCTCATACCGATCGCTTCTTGTGAAGCTATTATGATCGGGGACAACTTAAGTGTGATTTTATCTGATATGTAGATCTACTATTATGTGTTGACACATCAATGATACAAATCAAATCATACTTAAGATATTACTACAACATTTAGTAATATAAATGCCGATTTTATTTCAACTAATAATCTCATTACATGAGTAGATTGAAAATACATTGTGCTAGGGCACAAAATCCCAACAGTCTTCCACTTTCCCCAGACCCAATTGGTATTCCAATCTAAACCCATTCCCCTTACATGCTCCTCATGCTTTAGTTAAGGGGTCAGCTAGATTATCATGCGTTAAAACGTAACTTATCTCTACTTCACCTTTATCAACCTTCTCTGATGATGTGATACTTTCTCTCAACGTGCTTGGTCCTGTTGTGAAATCTGGGCTCTTTAGCGAGTGCTACGGTCCCCGTGTTGTCACGCTTTAAGCTCACGGGATCAAACATTCGCGACAGTACATCTAATCCACTCAAGAAGCTCCTGACCCATACAGCCTCCTTAGCTGCCTCTAACGCAGCTATGTATTCCGCCTCCGTGGTGGAGTCGGCTATCGTCGCTTCCTTGAAGATTTTCCAACTGAAAGCTCCCCCACTCAACATGAACACATACCCTCCTTGAGACTTGAAGTCATCGGGGTCTGTCTGAAAAATAGCGTCAACATATCCAGTGACACTCAGTTCTCCTTCTATCCTGCCATACACTAAGAAGGCGTCATTTGTTCTCCTTAGATACTTGAGGATACACTTGACGACAGTCCAGTGATCTTGGCCTGGGTTAGACTGAAATCTGCTGGCACAACTGAGGGCAAACGATACGTCAGGCCTCGTACAGATCATGACATACATTATGGATCCCACTGCCGAAGCATACGAGATCCCCTCCATCTTCTTCAGCTCATCAGGTGTTCTAGGACATTGAATCTTGTTGAGCTTGATGCCATGTCTTACTGGGAGGTTCCCTTTCTTAGAGTCAAGCATTGAGAATCTTCTCAACACTTTATCTATGTAGGTGCTCTGACTTAGGCCTAAAATTCTCTTGAATCGATCTCTATAGATCCTGATCCCCAGAATGTAAGCGGCCTCTCCTAAATTCTTCATGGAGAAACACTTCCCTAACCAAGCTTTAGTCTCAAGCAAGGTTGGGACGTCATTTCCCATGACTAGTACGCCGTCAACATACAACACCAAGAACACTATGTTACTCCCACTGCTCTTCTTGTAAATACAGGGTGTAAGCATTTTTGTGCCCTAGTCCAATTGTATTAGTCTATAAATGTCTGTATATATTAATCATCGTTTGCAATACATAAAATCGGCATTATATTACTTATGTGTTGAAGTAATATGTTAAGTCTGATCTGATATATGTCCACCAAAGTAGTAGAACCATATATCTGTACGGATCACACTTAACGGGTCGCTGGTCAAATATACTTCAATGAAGCGACCAAGTATGAGGATGATTCTTTATGGTATAGTTCTATTTGCCATTGGGAAGGGCTCCCGGAATCAGATCATAGATATCACTCGGGTGAGTGATATTGGGCGACCCGCACTAAATGGTGTTGTTAGGATTGTGCACTAAATGGTGTTATATTGCAACAGACATCATTCTTCTACATAATAAAAGGCATAATATTACTAATGTGTTGTAGTAATAAATCTAATGTAATTTGATCTATGTCATAATGTGTGTAACCACTTATAGTAGAACTATAGATCAGAAAGAATTGCATTCGATAAAGTCCATGATCAGCTAAGCTTCTTCTGAAGCGATCAGTATGAGACTAACTCCTTGTGATCATGCTCTACTGATCATGTCAAAGTGCGTGCCGGAGTTATATCATAGATACCATCAGGTCGATGATATCGGACAACCCAATTGTGAGTATGCAGCATAGATCCAGTCATGAGATACTCACATATCGTAGCTTGTCATTATATCCTAAGACCAAGGAGTCTTTGTGTACACTATGTAACGAATACCTAAGTTTGACCTAGTCTAACGTTATATGTAAAAGGGTAACTATAACAGCTTCGATTGGCTTGGATATTTATTACATTAGTGAACTCGAAAGGCGTCTGAGGGATTTATCACTCATACTTCGGTATGAGAAAGATATCCGTTTAGGCCACTTGATGAGTATGACTGAAGGAATAGCACGGCCGTGCAGGTGATACCTTAGTATTAGTTTTTAGTCAGCTCAGATATCAAGAAACAGTGATTGATAAATTAGGATGACCATTCTATGCCTATTGCTCAATCTGGATATCGGTTTGATAAAAGGACATTAACATGTACGATAACAGGTTAAGTCGAATAATCGATAATCACGAACGTTGGGTAATCATAATGTCTTGCTAGAGACCACTTATGATGGAAAGGGTAAAATAGTAATTTTACCAGTCTGCCAACTGTTCATGAGCCTAGAGGGTCACACGCATTAAGCACGGTACATGACAAATAATTATGGATGGAAATTGAAAACGATTCGGTAGTTTTCTGGCCTAAGGTTTTGACCAGACGGTTGAAGAAATCAATTCGAGGAAATTAAACCGTTTTGTCTAAACCGAAATTAGAACTCAATTTAATGGGTTTAATTTGGGTTTTAGTTAAACGGGCTTAAAGCCCATTTAGTGATTTACGTGGTGAATGGGGAAAAGTACTAATAGGAGTTTAAGAGGGTTAGATATGCAATTAATTTGTTTTGAAATTCAATTTTTAATTTCAAATTAAAATTGCAAAATAACTTTCTCAATTTTCTCTAACTATTTGGCAACCACTCTCCCTCATTCTCTCCCTCATTTGGCCGAACTCTCCTTCCTCTTCCTCCATCATTTTTTTGTCAAAAATTATCAATATTCATTCATAGCAAAAGTGTGAGAGAAAACCTTTTGGTTGGTGTGGTTGTGTGGACCTAATAGAGAAACACTACATCGTGTTTTCATCGATTTATAAAGGTAATATTAGGATTTGAAAATGTTAAGAACATGCTGAATTTTTCATTAAGATTTTCGTATTTTTCGATCACCATGGTTACATAACTTCCGCTGCATGAAATTTATCGTTTGGAACCCACGGTGATCTCTTTCAGTGGTATCATAGCCTGGTTGTTATGAACTTTATTCAACATGTTTAATTCTGAATTTTATTTTGTTTATGTGTTCATCACCTTAGCATGCATGTAATTGAAAAAAAAATTCAGATTTAATTGATTTTGGAAAAGTTGGAAAATAATTTTTTTTGGTGTTTCGGGTTAGCCATGGCTGACCAGGGTCGAGACCCTTGGTGGACCATGGAATTCCCTAGGGAAGACCATGGTCGGCACCAAGGGCCGACAAGGGTCGCCTACGGGCGACCATGGCAGCCCTCGCGGGCGACCATGGCAGCCCTCGCGGGCGACCATGGCAGCCCTCGCGGGCCACCATGGTTGCCTCGCGGGCGACCAGGTCTGCCCTAGGGGCGACCATGGCAGCCCTCACGGGATACCATGGTCGCTCCCGTGGTCGACCACGGTCAGCTCCGCGGGCGACCTCTACAGCCCTTGCGGGCCATCGTGGGTCCTTCTGCGGGCGACCTCGGTTGGGCCGGTTCGGCTCGACCAGATTCGAGTTGAACCGGCCGGTTCACGAGAATAATTTGAAACCCTACAAATCTAATTTTCAGATTTGGTTCGGTTTCGATAAACCAGCGAGAACCGGTTCAAAATTCAATTAATTAATTAAACCGTCCGGTTTCGATAAACCGGAATTTTTCCACACTTAAGAAAGATAAAATTTGGAATATTTATTTGTTTGATAAGCATGTTGAGTGTACACATGATCTTTGATAACATGGTGTTTTCCACATGATGGTAGCTAAGCCCTCTAGACTTGTATTTTAATTTTGGTTTTGCAACCTGCGTGTTGCTTAATTTTGGGTTGTAGTAAATACGGCATGCGTGTCATGATTTGTATTTCATTTTATTTATTTAAATTTGTAATCACGAAGACCGACACAAGAAGCAAGTCAAGAAGAAGACTCGGATTGGAGGAGGCTCGAAACCAGTGGGAGTTCACAAGAATGGAGCAAGTTTGGATCTTGAAGACCAAGTCTTTAGGATCATTATTGCTAGATTTACTGTATCACTTATGTGCTTAGCTATGCATATATTTACTGTTACATTTATATGTTTGAATGTATGAATGTATGATAGTTTAAATATACAAGTTCATGTATGATTTGCTATCACCCACATGCAAAAATTAAAATCGGAATTTAATCAGACTCGCATGTAACCTGCTAAGGGATCATCTTTGCATGAATTTGCAATTGATGATTCCAGATTAAGATTGTATCGATATACAATCGGACTTTTATAATTCACTTAAACACAAATATTTACAAGTCAAGCGTGATACCTGATAGCATTTTGTGCCCTAGTCCAATTGCTAGTAGCCTGTAAACGTCTATGTACATTATCATCGTTTGTAATATATATAAAACGACTTTGTATTACTTATGTGTTGAAGTAATATGTTAAGCATGAAATTCTGAACCGTAGCCGAGTCAGGAAGTCAAACACAAAGTCTTTGACTTGTGTATCGACTTCTTGTGGAAACCGTAAGCAAAGTAATAGACAGATAATAATCACGACACTAGAGATGATTACCCAGTTCGGTGATTCCGCACCTACGTCTGGGGACACTTTGCCAGTGGAAAGGTTTTTCACTATCAGGTAGTCAATAGTACAACTTCAAGCCCAACTAGCTATCACACAAGCTATTGTCTTAAGCTACTATAGATCTCACCGTGAATTGCCTCGACCAGGAGCCTCTCCCCCTGTCTTTGAGATTCCCTCAATTCCACCCTTCGAGCAAGTCCATGCTCGGTGTCGTTGTCTTCTTGGACGGAGTTGTGAATCTTCAATCACAAACAAAAACCCTAACCGACCCAAACACTTAGTCTTCGCGACTCAAGGTTTGATCGGAGCAAAAGGTCCGTTCTAATGAATCTTAATCAGCCTCTCAACACGCCGATGGTGCACGGTTAAGAGCTCTGAGAAATCTTGCAAGTGTTAGAACAAGAACGGATGACTGCTAATGGGAAGCCAAAGGCTTTTTATAGCAGCCCACATTCCTAATCCTTCTCGGATCAGGAACAGGAAAGTCAGGCAAGTTGTTGCCGCCTTCCATGACAGCTGGAAGTCGTCTTGCCTTTTCTGACTTCCTGATGAGATCAGGCAAGTCTAGTTGCCGCCTATCGCTGACGTGTAACTGCCAGCTGGAAGTCGTTTGACTTTGTCGACGTCACTCTCTTGCGCTCCAAGTCTTCGTGCCGCCTTTCTTCTTTCGCTCCAAGCTTCGTTGAAATAGGAAAGCTTCAGACTTTCCTAATCTTCTGCTCGTAACAAGTCGCTTCACATGTCATGTAACATGTTACTCGACTTCTTACTTTTGCGCTAAAAAATCATGCCAACTATTAAACGTAGCAACAATCTCCCCCTTTGGAAATTATTTAGGCAAACACCTTTTTGTAAGCCCATCGTCATCTTGTGGCAGTTACGCACAGCAAGTGACTTATCTTGTGGCAGTTACGCACAGCAAGTGATGTGACTTCTTTACTTCAAGCAGGCACATCGTCGTCACCTTGAGGCAGTTACGCACACAGCAAGTTTCGTGACTTCCGATGCAACTTCTTGTGCGGCTTCTAGTTTAGCTTCTGGAGCGGCTTCTGGAGTAGCTTCTAGAGCAGCTTCTGGAGCTTGACTTCTTGAGCGGCGACTTTCTATGCACATCATTCGGCACGACTTCCGGCGTAATACATTATCTCCCCCTGTTTGTCTAATAATATTGCCAAAGGCAATCTCATGACCAAATTTGTCTAAATAGTAGGGTAAAAGAAAACCAGCTCACACCATGAGCAAATAAACGGCTCAAACATGAGCACAAATCCAGCTCAATCAAGAGCAAATATCCCAAAAAAAATAGTCACAGTGTACGGAAAGTAACTCGGACAAACCCCGAGAATTTAATAGTGTGTGTGGGACAGAGTTATCATAGCAAATCTCAGAGAATTACTAAAACGACGTGGAGTCGTTAACTTCTTCTTCAGCAGTAACAGCAGCAGTAGATCGGAGGTCTTCCAGAAGGACTTCACAGGCGACTTTGTGAGTTGAGAGCGTGGCAATTGACTTCTCCAGATCAGTAATCACTTCCACCAATTCTTCCTGCATCCTAGCGCCAATTGGTCCTGAGGGACGAGAGCTTGATCCAGCTCCTGGAGTTTTGGCCATAGGAAGTCCAAGGTCCTTCAACTGCTTCTCTTCAAAGTTCTTGAGATTGATGGCTAGAGGCAGTGGCTTTTTACCCGGAATATCCGATTCTCGAACAATGTTAGGACATTGTTGGAGAAGGATACTGGTGATTAGCGAAGGAAAACCGATCGGAAGTTTGATAGCACATGATTTGGCGTGCTTAACTAGATGGTCAATAATGTAAGCGCCAAAATCAATAGGAGATTGCGTACCTATTTGGTAAATGAGTTTTGCCAGCTCTGTTTTGATGCTTGGCCCATGTGTAGAGGGTGCCCAGTTAGCCAGACCGATGCGGTAGAGAATAGAATATTTTGCTGTGAGTTCTGTCGCCGCAATGGTGTCCTTGACTGGCCAGCCCTTCCTACGTCCTCCGGTTATTTCGACCGCTACTTTGTCCAAGTGCGGGACTTCTGGAGTGACTTCTGAGTCATCTCTGCCAAGGTATGTGTTGATGGTTGAGGCAGAGACTTCGAAGCATTCCCCCCGAACAAACACCTTTCGGTATTCAGCATCTTCAGGTTCATCGAACTCGCTTGACAGGTTGACAACAAACTCCTTGACCAAAGTTGGGTAGAATGGCCCAATATTGATGACAGTGTTGGTCAGGCCAGCTCTACGGATAAGCTCTACAATCGCATTGTTGGGTTTTTGTGCCCTAGCACAATGTATTTTCAATCTAATCATGTAATAAGGATTATTAGTTGAATAAAAATCGGCATTCATATTACTAAGTGTTGTAGTAATATCTTAAGTATGATTTGATTTGTATCATAGATGTGTCAACACATAATAGTAGATCTACAGATCAGATAAAATCTTACTTAAGCAGTCCCCGATCAGAACAGCTTCATAAGAAGCGATAGGTATGAGGCTAACTCTAAATGATCACGCTCTACTGATCATGGCCAGTAGGGGGCCAGAGTTAGGTCATAGTATCACCAGTCAGGGGTGATATAGGACGACCCGAATCATGAGTATGTTACATAGACACAGTCATGAACATACTCATATGTCGGATCATGAAATCACATCCTCAGACCGAAGGACCAGGACCATTGAGGTCAATGTGAAATGAGTGACGAGTTTGACTCAGTCTAACGTCTCCTGTAAAAGGGTTACAATAACGGCTGTGATTGGCTCGATCACAAGTTACATAAGTTGACTCAATGGATCGCTGAAGGATTTATCCCTCATACGGACGTGTGAGCAGATATCAGTTTAGGCCACTTGATGAGTACAACTGAAATACAATAGCATGGCCATGCAGACGATACGTAGTATCAGTTATAATTCAGTTAACTCAGAATCAAGAAACAGGACAATAGAACGAGGATGACTTGTCTATGCCTCGTGGTTGTCAAAGATATAAAGAGGATAAAAGAATAGATTCATGTACGACAAGGTTAAGTCGAAATCTCGATAATCACAAGCGTTGGGTAATCATGATGTCTTGCTAGAGGCCACTCATGATGGAAAGGGTAAAATGGTAGTTTTACCAGTCTGCCGATGTGTCGTGAGCCTAGAGGGTCACACACTAAAGGTTGAGTAAAACGGATGGAATCATATGGAGGAATCATGAGAGAGACAAAATCCGGTTTTGGATTAAACTGGATTAGACCGATTTCGGTTTAGGATTAAACCGGAATCAAGAACGGTTTAGCAGGACTAATTAATCATAATCTAATTAAATAGATTTAATTAAATTAGCTAAACTGGGCCTAGCCAGAATGGGCTAAGCCAGAACGGGCTTCTCTACACAATTAATTAAAAGCTTTGGGCTTTAAGCCCATTAAGGCCTTTAATTAATTAAAGTCCAAATAAGGGTTATAAAAGGGAAATTTTCAGATCTGAAAATTAAGCAATTTATTTATACAAACCCTAGCCGTCTTCCTCTCTCTCTCCTTGCCAGACTCGGCCGGCCCCCCCCATCCCCGTTCCGTCCGTTTTGCTTGCTTCGATCTTCTAGTAAGGATCGTTGTGAGTATCCCCGGATTGCTCTTCCTGTGTGGACGATCTTTAGAGGTTACTAAATCCTATTTAGTAACAAGGAGATTTTGATTCAAGGTAATACTTAATTTTAATCTAGTCTAGATCGCATGATCAATTCATGATCATGCAAGATCCGTATTAAAACATGGAACTTTGAGGTTAATTTCTTGTATGGGCATGAAATTAATTGTCTGGAACCCTCAAATAATTTCTTCACGCATTTATCCCTTGTGCTTCTGTGGAGAGTTCTCTTTCAGGGTAGATCTTCCGTTGATAGACATACTGCCACTTAACGGCATTGTCTACAGAGTGGAAAGAGACGTTGTCTGTGGGTGCCTTCGGTACATACTTGGGAAGTTTCTGCCCTCCTAATGTCTTCTTCACCTGTGGTGGCACAATTTGGGTGCCTTCTTCTTCGGATTCTTCTTCTTCTGGGACAATGGTTACTGCAGTGGTCAATGACTTCTTTCTTGACTTCTTCGGCTGTTTGGACGCCGAAGTTTTTCCTTTTTCTGCTGCTTTCCTTTTTGGGGTCAATCTTCTCTGAGCTTGAGTTTCTTCTTCTTCATCAACCAACCTTTAGGTTGGTAGCTTCCTTCTTTCAGCCCTTTTGGGCACATCTTCTTCCTTTTCCATGTTTTCAATATCGACACTTTCTTTGGCAGGTTCCTCTAGAAGTTGAGTGACTTCTGGAATGGCTTCAGGATTTTCATCACGCCCTGACTCACTGTTTGTGGCGACATGGGAACTTTCTTCCTTTTGCAAGTCCTCGTCTAGAGGGGACTTCTCTGGTGTGTGTGTCGACTTAGAGAGGCTAGGTTGGTCCTCGGAGCCAGTGTCGTGGACTTCAGGAACAAGGATTTCAAATTCCTCTACAGGCAGGCTTTCTTCAGAGAGGATAGTAGATTTACCTCATGTTGGAGTCGGAGTCGAGAGAGAAGCTTCTCCTTCAATATTCGCAGAACCGGCTTGAGCGTCGTTCTTCTCAACGACGGGAATTGTGTCTTCCGGTGTGACAGATGGGGGCGAGCTTGTTACTTCCTGAGGAGCTGCCGAAGTTTCCCCTAAGCATCTTCCTCCTCGGATTCTCACTCCATGCTTGGTTCTCATTGATTTGGAGGCAGATAATTTCTTGGCAATGACCTTTGCCCTCATTTTTGCTCGAAGTACTTTTGAAGCAGATGGTATTCTTCCGCTGCGAGTTCCAACCATTTAGCTAGGATTTCTTCTTTGTGAGGAGAAAGTAGATTTTTGCAGAACTTTTTGATCTGAGAAACCCTAGCGATTTCAAAATAGTGGAGGAGGTGCAGAGTCTGTGGGAGTTGAACAGAATGATTTCTGATAGGTGAATAGTTAGATCATAATCATTCTCAAAATTCAAAAAGACTAACGGGCTTCTGATGAAAGGATTTGGGCCCGGTTTGATTTTGTGGACCCTGTTTGGTCCTGATTGAGAGAAAGAGTAAAATCAATCCAAAAGCTCTTCCTCTTCTTGCTTGACTTCTGACTATTCTAGACAGCAAAGTCCGAGGGTCGACCTCAGACTTTCAAACCTTTTGGCATCTAACGCCTTTGTAAATATATCTGCGACTTGTTTCTCGGTGGGTAGGTATTCGAGCTTTATTTTCTTTTCTTCTACAAGCTCTCGAATAAAGTGGTGCCTGATGTCAATATGCTTTGTCTTGCTATGTTGCACTGGGTTCTTCGAGATGTTGATTGCACTGATGTTGTCACAGAATAAAGTCATGACTTCTTGCTTGACTCCATATTCTGCGAACATTTGTTTCATCCAAAGGAGCTGAGTGCAGCTACTTCCGGCTGCAATATATTCGGACTCAGCAGTAGATAGAGCAATACAGTTTTGCTTTTTGCTGAACCACAATACAAGATTGTTCCCCAAGTAGAAACAACCTCCAGAGGTGCTTCTTCGATCTGGTGTGCTTCCCGCCCAGTCAGCATCACAGTATCCAACCAGAGTAGGGGAGGTATCAAAGGAATATAGCAAACCTAATTCAGAGGTTCCCGAGGTGTACCTCATGATCCTCTTTGCATGAGCCAAGTGACTGACTTTTGGATTGGCTTGATATCTAGCACAGACTCCCACAGAATAAGCAATGTCGGGTCGACTTGCTGTCAAATAGAGGAGACTTCCTATTATGCTTCGATAAAGACTTTGATCTGCTGGTTCTCCCATCTCGTCCTTCGTGCACTTGTCATGTGTGGCAATAGGAGTCCTCTTGTGCGAAGCCTTTTCTAACCCGAACTTCTTGACAATGTTCTTTGCGTATTTGCTCTGGGAGATAAATATTCCATCTGACATCTGCTTGATCTGGAAGCCTAGGAAATATGTGAGCTCACCGACCATACTCATCTCAAATTCAGACTGCATGTGTTGAACGAAGCGTTCCACCATCTTGTCTGACTTCCCTCCAAATACAATGTCGTCGACATATATTTGAGCTATCATGATGTCCTTTCCTTCCTTCTTCACAAAGAGAGTTTTCTCTACTCCCCCTCGAATATAGCCATTCTGTACAAGGAATTGGGTAAGACGTTCATACCATGCTCATGGAGCTTGTTTGAGACCGTAGAGAGCTTTCTTTAGCTTGTAGACATGGTGCGAAGAGTCATGGTCTTCGAATCCCTTTGGTTGGGCTACATAGACTTCTTCGTTTAGATTTCCATTAAGGAAGGCACTCTTTACATCCATCTGATAGAGTTTGAAGCGCAGATGACGTGCGATGCCGAGAAGAAGTCGTATGGCTTCCAGTCTGGCTACCGGAGCAAAGGTTTCTTCAAAGTCGACTCCTTCGACTTGTGTGTACCCTTGAGCCACCAGTCTCGCTTTGTTTCGAGTGATGTTTCCTTGTTCGTCAGATTTGTGTTTGAATATCCATTTTGTCCCGATGACATTGACATTGTCAGGTTTGGGTACAAGTTCCCAGACTTCATTCCTTGCAAACTGAACCAATTCTTCTTGCATCGCACAGACCCAATACTCATCATTGATGGCCTCTTGTATATTCTTTGGCTCAATTTTGGAAATAAAGCACATGTTACCTATCAACTCTTGGTAGTCAAGGGCTGCTTTTTGACGAGTTCGAATTCCCTCATTAATGTCTCCAATCACATCCTGGGGTGGATGATACTTCAGAATTCTTCTTGACGGAGCTCTTTGCCTTGTAGGAGTTGCATCTTCATCCGGGATGATTTGGCTTTCGTCTTCAGACTCTTTGTTGCGCTCATCGTCCTTGACCTCTGGTCTGACTTTTGTTCTGACATCCGGTCTGGCTTCTCCTCTGACCTCTGGTCTGACTTCTCCTGAGAGATTCAGGACTTCTTCGTCCTCGTCACTTGATTGCTCGTTATTGTCATCATCAATTACGACATTGATGGATTCCATGATAGTCTGGGTGCGTTTGTTGAATACCCGAAACGCCCGACTATTTCTGGAGTATCCGAGGAAGATGCCTTCGTCGCTTTTAGGGTCCAACTTGTGTCGAGGTTCCCTATCTGCGAGTATGTAGCAGACCGATCCAAAGACATGGAAGTATTTGACTGGCTTTCTCCCCCTCCATATTTCATAAAGAGTGATCGAAGTTCCAGGGCGAAGAGTCACTCTATTATGAATATGGCATGCCGTATTCAAAGCTTCAGACCAGAAGTGTTGCAGGATGTCTTTGGCTAACATCATGACTCTTGTCATCTCTTGAAGAGTGCGATTTTCTCTTTCAACGATTCCGTTTTGCTGAGGAGTGATGGGAGCAGAAAATTCGTGGGCAATTCCTTCAGCATCACAAAAGTTTGCGAAGCTGATGTTTTCAAACTCCTTTCCATGATCGCTTCGAAGTCGAACGACTTTCCCAATAACTTCTCCCTTTTCTCGTTGAACTCTTCGACATAAGGCTTCAAAGACTGAGAAGGTATCTGACTTCTCTCGAATGAAATCTACCCATGTGTACCTTGAGAAGTCGTCTACACATACAAATATGTACTTCTTCCCTCCTAGACTTTCTACTTGCATGGGTCCCATAAGGTCAACATGAAGAAGTTCTAGAACACGAGAAGTAGTAAGATGTTGTACCTTCTTGTGTGACGTCTTGACTTGTTTCCCAATTATGCATTCTCCACAGATTTTTCCTTCAATGATCTTGAGGTTGGGAACTCCGATGATAGCCTTTTTTAGAGAGAATCTTTTGCATACTCCTCAAATTGATGTGACCAAGTTTTTGATGCCATAGTTTTGTCTCTTGAGCTTTGGATAAAAGGCACTTGGTTGGCAAGGTACTGACTGTTGGAGACCATAGATAACAGTTGTCAAGGGACCTGTGGCCTATCATGACTTCCTTCTGTTTTTTGTCTTTGACTGAGCACTTGTCGCTAGTGAAGTGGACATCCAGATCTAAATCACATATCTGGCTTATGCTGATGAGGTTTGCTGTGAGGCCTTCTACTAGCAGAGCTTCTTTCAGACACGGAGAGTTGGGAAGATTGAGTTTTCCTTTCCCGAGCACTCTCGCTTTTACTCCATCTCCAAAAGTGACGAAGCTATTTGTGCATGGTATTAAAGTGACCAGGAAAGAGCTATTACTCGTCATATGTCGAGATGATCCACTATCGAAGTACCAATCGTTGCTGGTTGAGGCCTTTAAAGCGGTGTATGCGAGATAGTTGACCTCTTTGACTCGCCATTCCTTCCGAGGTTGGCTTTTCTTGACGGTGGTCCTTTTCTTGACCGAGCTCTTCCCATATAGCTGATAGCAGAAGGGTCGAATATGTCATCTTTATCCACAGTGATGACAAACCCAGTTATGTCTTTTGTTCTGGGTTTTTGACGCGGCCAGGGTAGAAGACTTCTTGGTCGCTTGGTCAGCCGTGAAGTTAGGAGACTTCTGGCGAGACTTCTGGGAGACAGACTTCTGAGGAACGAAGATGGTGTGCGATGATAAGGCTTCTTTCGAATATCCAAGACCTTCCATATTCCTGGCTGGTTTCCCGATTAACAGGATTTGATCTAGAGTGTCCATGCTTGGATTCATCATCTTTACTGACTTCGTGACCTGCTCTAACTCGCCTTTCAGTCGAGCAACTTCCTTTTTGAGATCAACAGTTGTCTCGAGAAGTCTTGACTTGTCTTCATTAAGAGTAAGAATGAGAGCGTTCTGTTTTTCGATTACCTGAGAGTCTTTAAGCCACTTGACATACCATTCTTTTTAAGCGTTGTTGAGAGTCTCATCGGATAGCTCATCATTAGAGTCATACTTCTTTGAGCTTTCAGCTGGTTGATCTATTGTGGAGGAAGTGAAAGCCACATAGTTACTTGTATGCTCAAGGTCACTGTCTTCCTCATCTTCATCGTCAGTTAGGGAGGCAATGAATCCCTTCTTCTGTTTCTTTAGGAAGTTGGGACATTCTCTCTGCATATGTCCATACCCCTTACATTCAAAACACTGAGCTCCTTTACCTGATCGTTCTCCTCGCCCTCTATCGTTGGCTGTGTTTTCGAGCTTCTGACACTTGTGTAGTGGCTTGTCTCTGACTTCTCGGGTGACTTTTCTTCCTGTCATCTGGCCAAATCTTTTCATGACTCTGTTGTAGTTTTTGGCCAGCATGGCGATAGTTTCCTCGATGTCACTATCTGACTCAGAGTGTGTTGAGTTCTACTGATTAGAACTTTTGAAAGCCACACCTTTATGTTTCTTCTCAATAGAAGGTAGGGAGAGCTCGAAAGTCATCAGTGAGCCCATGAGTTTATCAAACTTCAGTGTCTTCAGGTCATGGACTTCTTCGATGTCGGTGATCTTCATCTTGAATCTGGGACTTAGGGCTCTTAGTGTTTTTCTGACCAAGTCCTCATCGGTCATAGGCTTGCCAAGTGAATATGATTCATTGGCCAGATCCTTGATGCGCACATTAAACTCCACAATAGTCTCATCGTCATTCATGGTCAGAGCTTCGAAGTTGGTCGTGAGGTACTGTAACTTCTGCTCTTTGACTTTTGAAGTACCCTCGTAAGCAACCACAAGTGTGTCCCAGGCAATTTTGGCACTTGTGCATGTGTTGATGAGTCGAAACACATTCTTGTCTACTCCATTAAAGATAGCATTGAGTGCACGAGAATTACCTAGGGCGGCTTCATCTTCTTCCATGCTCCACTCCTTTCTGGTTTGATGCTGGTTTGATTTCCATGAGCATCAGCATAGTAAGGTTCCTCCCATCCATTGATGATAGACTTCCAGGTTTTGCTGTTGAGGGACTTCAGGAAAGCACACATCTGTGCTTTCCAATATCCATAGTTTGTTCCGTCGAGTACCGGCGGACGATTGACAGATCCTCCTTCCTTTGAATCCATATTAGCTACTCAGATTTGCAGGAAAATCACCGAAGAGATTAAGGTGCCTCCTCTGATACCAATTGATATTCTGAACCGTAGCCGAGTCAGGAAGTCAAACACAAAGTCTTTGACTTGTGTATCGACTTCTTGTGGAAACCGTAAGCAAAGTAATAGACGGATAATAATCACGACACCAGAGATGATTACCCAGTTCGGTGACTCCGCACCTACGTCTGGGGGCACTTTGCTAGTGGAAAGGTTTTTCACTATCAGGTAGTCAATAGTACAACTTCAAGCCCAACTAGCTATCACACAAGCTATTGTCCTAAGCTACTATAGATCTCACCGTGAATTGCCTCGACCAGGAGCCTCTCCCCCTGTCTTTGAGATTCCCTCAATTCCACCCTTCGAGCAAGTCCATGCTCGGTGTCGTTGTCTTCTTGGACGGAGTTGTGAATCTTCAATCACAAACAAAAACCCTAACCGACCCAAACACTTAGTCTTCTCGACTCAAGGTTTGATCGGAGCAAAAGGTCCATTCTAATGAATCTTAATTAGCCTCTCAACACGCCGATGGTGCACGGTTAAGAGCTCTGAGAAATCTTGCAAGTGTTAGAACAAGAACGGATGACTGCTAATGGGAACCCAAAGGCTTTTTATAGCAGCCCACATTCCTAATCCTTCTCGGATCAGGAACAGGAAAGTCAGGCAAGCTGTTGCCGCCTTCCATGACAGCTGGAAGTCGTCTTGCCTGTTCTGACTTCCTGATGAGATCAGGCAAGTCTAGTTGCCGCCTATCGCTGACGTGTAACTGCCAGCTGGAAGTCGTTTGACTTTGTCGACGTCACTCTCTTGCGCACCAAGTCTTCGTGCCGCCTTTCTTCTTTCGCTCCAAGCTTCGTTGAAATAGGAAAGCTTCAGACTTTCCTAATTTTCTGCTCGTAACAAGTCACTTCACATGTCATGTAACATGTTACTCGACTTCTTACTTTTGCGCTAAAAAATCATGCCAACTATTAAACGTAGCAACAAAGCATGATTTGATTTATGATTACTAAAGTAGTAGAACCATAAATCTGTACGGATCACACTTAACGAGTCCCTGGTCAATATATGCTTCCATAGAAGCGACCAGTATGAGGATGGTTCTTAATGACGTAGTTCTACTTGTCATAGGGATGAGGGATCCCGGAATCATATCATAGATATCATGAGGTGATTGATATCGGACGACCCGCTTTGAATAGTGTTTTCATAGATTAAGCCATGAACATATTCATATGCGATAGTTTGTCACGATATCCTTAGACCGAGGAGTCTTTGTGATCACTATGCAATGTACGTGCGGCTTTAACTTGCGTCTAAGACTTTCCGTAACAGGATTGCAATAACGGGCATGATTGGGTGGCGGAACGGGTTGCATGAGTGACACGAAAGACAGCTAAGGAATTTATCCCTCATACTACGGTATGGGAAAGATATCCGTTAAAGGCCTCTTGATCGAGACAGACTGAGAGTAAGAGCATGGCCATGCCGGTGATACGGGTTATCAGTTCTCAGCCATCTCACATATCAAGTAACAATGATTGATTAAACAAGGGTGACGACTCTATGCCTTGTGATCAATTGGGATATCTAGAGATAATAGGATAGTGACTTGTACGCACAAGGTTAAGTCGAACCATCGATCGTCATGCACCTTGGGTAATCATAACGTCTTACTAGAGGCCCCTTATGATGGATCGGGCAAGAGAGATCTTTTGCGCCGATCTGCCAACGGTGGCATGAGCCTGAAGGGTCACACGCATTCAAGACGGATAACTTGAGACAAGGAAACCTTAACGTTTCTTAAGGAGCAATGCATGGACAAAACTGAAGGTTTTGGGCCATGAGTTCGGTTTGAGAGAATAATTAGCGAATCGAGAAAACTGAGTTTTTTCGTCGATGTCGCATTAGACTTTGTTTGATAAGTAACGACAAAAGGGTCGGGCAAACTTTTGGACACGGCACGAAACCACATGGGCGAGCCCATTGGGCTCGGCCCATGAGGTCACGTGACTGGCCCAAACAAGGGCCCAATAAGCCTCATGTGGCCGGCCCACATTGTGGGTCCAATGGTGGGGGCCACACAACACCATGCTTGGTTGGTGATTGTGGATTAAGAGGTGAGTGATTTAAGGGGTATGGGTGATGACACTTTAAGCCCATACCAATCACTTTTGACCCATGCTTATGAGTTGGATGATGAATTGAAATATCTAACATTGATTCATTACACAAAATAATCACACAACTCACAAAAAGACTCTCTCTCTCTCTAGTGGCCGGCCACCTTGCTCTCTCCTCTCATCTTGCTCTCTTGTTCTTCATTTAATTGTTCTAGTAGGCAATTAAGTGAAGGATCATCAAGATCATCCCCTTGGTGTGGACTTGCTTTAGAGAAGAAGATTCGAAAGTTCTTCTTTATCAATTCAACAAAGACTTAAAGGTAAACATCTCGTGGAATAGATTTTGCCTTGGGATTTAACGATTTATGTTCTTGGACAAGGTTTGGAGTAGATTTTGTTAAATGCTTCCGCTATATCAATGATCTAGAACGCTCCAAAACCTTACAGTGGTATCAGAGGGTGGTTAACCCTCTTAATCTTTGTCTTGTTGAACTTGTTTCGGTTTTATGATTATTTGCATGCCAAACTTGTTGATAACATGTTTTAATGCTTTTTGGGAAATGTGAGTTCAAATTTGAAACGTGTTTGCACGGGTTGCAAATGACGGCTTCAAATGAAGATAGTATGTGATACAATTAGAAACGTCACAACACGGGTTGTTGATGACAGGTTCATAATTGTGCCAAATACTTTCAAAGTATTAAGCACAATATAATTTGAGTCAAGTGAGATGCCACCCAAATTCACACCCATGTAGAAACATTTTATCGGTGTCGTGCGCCTTACCGGAGCATCGATGGAATGGGTTCTATATGGGAATGGTAAATTTTGTGGGATGTCGTGTGCCTTAGCGGAGCATCTGCACAAAGTTACCTCGTTAGTGAAGGTTGGTTGACTCGACCACGATTCTTGGCCTGAGGTCGAGCTGGGGCATCGGAAGGGTAAGCCGTGTGCTTTTGCACATACCCTGACCAAGAGTTACATGGGTTGTAATTGGATGGACGTCCTACCTAAATGAGTCAATTGGAGCGGTGCGCCTTAGCGTACTTCAATTGGCAAATAAGGGATCTTGGTTTAAAGATTCTAATCCTTAGAATCGGATGGTTGGTGTTTAATTCGGATCTTCGTAAATTTATTCAACTTTTCTGATGAAATTTACTTTCTTCGTGTAGAAATGGCTAGTAATTCAACAAGTCTACACGTCCTACGTATGAAGGGACATTTCGATCATATGACTAGTCTCGGAATTACTATGGAGAAAGAAATGGTTGCAGATTTTATTCTGCAATCCCTTCCTCATGCATATGGTTGGTTCGTCATGAACTATCACATGCATGACATGGACAAAACCACGTCAGAGTTGCACAACATGCTAGTGACTGCCGAGAAGAGCATAAGGGGCAGTTCGCCCAAAAGTGTTCTTACGGTCAAGAAGGGATCCAGCTTCAAAGCTGGTGGTGGCAAGGGTAAAGGCCCAATGCACCTGGCAGGAAAGATCAGACGACCATTTGATCCTAAACCTTCCATGCCCGTAAAAGGCAAGGGGAAGGCAAAGGAGTCGGTCTATTTCTACTGTCAAAAGCCTGGTCATTGGAAGAAAGACTGTCAACAGCTAAAGGAGGATCAGAAGAAGGGCGGTGGGCCGCTACTTCGTCAAGTATTCCATTAGAGCTAAATCTTTCTACTATAAATGCTTGGGTACTAGACACTGGAGCTGAGTCTCATGTCTGTGCGGATGTGCAGGTGTTGCATAGTAGAAGAGATATGGGGGAAAGCGAGGTGGACATATGAGTTGGGAACAACGTGAGAGTTACCGCAACTGCCGTGGGTTCTGTTAACCTTGTTTTTCCTAGTGGGCTTGTAATTGAACTTTTTGATGTGTTTAGCGTACCTGCTTTCAGCAGGAATATTATATCAATATCTCTTCTTGGAAAAGAAGGTTATTATTTTAATATTAAGAACGGTTTTTTTTAATATTATGCGCAACAACATGTTTTATGGAAATGCTCACACTGTTGGAGGTTTATACATATTGAATATGCAAAACTCGAGATCCAACATGCTCTATAATATAAATGCTAAGAGGTTTAAAGCTACTGATTTAGACCAAACTCTAATCTGGCATTATCGTTTAGGTCACATAAATGAGAAACGCATCTCAGCGCTTCATAAGCGCGGACTTCTAAGTCAATTCGAATTCCAAACGATTGATAGATGCGAAGCTTGTTTGATGGGCAAGATGACTAAAGCGCCCTTCACTGGTTTAGGTGAGAGGGCAGGTGATCTATTGGGTCTAATACATTCAGACGTATGTGGACCAATGAGTACACCAGCCAGAGGTGGTTTAGGCTACTTTATCACATTTACTGATGATTTCAGTAGATATGGTTATGTCTATCTCATGAGACATAAGTCCGAAGCCTTTGATAAATTCAAGGAATTTAGGACTGAAGTAGAAAACCAACTCGGAAAGAGTATCAAGGCACTCTGTTCTGATCGGGATGGAGAATACTTATCCGAGGAGTTTCTTAGTCATCTTACTGAAAGTGGAATACTATCTCAGTGGACTCCGCCAGGAACACTGCAACTCAATGGTGTGTCTGAGCGAAGGAATAAGACATTGTTGGATATGGTTCGATAGATGTTAAGTCTCACTGATCTCCCGATCTCCTTCTGGGGTTACGCTCTGCAAACGGCCGCATTCATAATAAACAGGGCTCCGTCGAAAGCAGTGGAAGGGACATCATTCGAGAAATGGTACGGGAAGGAACCCGTTTTGTCCTTCCTTAAAATCTGGGGTTGCGAGGCTTATGTAAAATGGTTGCTTGCAACCAAGCTCGAACCGAGATCAGATAAGTGCACTTTCGTTGGATATCCAAAAGAAACAAAAGGATTCTACTTCTACAAACCGAGCAAAAATAAAGTTTTTGTCGCTCGAGGTGGGACATTCTTGGAAAAGGAATTTATTCCAAGACAGTCAGTAGGAGGGTTATTCATCTTGATGAAGTTCTAGATGAGATGGCCAATCGGGAACCACTGGACGACCCACTAGAAGAAGTAGAGCCAGAAGTGGTCGTTGAGCAAGAACCAATAGGTACAGTTAATGAGGACGGTCCGAGGCGGTCTGAAAGGATAAGTCATGCACCTATCAGATACGGTTTCCTAGTAACTGGAGGTGATGATTTAGTGTTAGTGGACAATGATCCAGCTACCTTTCGAGAGGCCTTTGACGGAACCGACTATGAGAAATGGCTGGAAGCCATGAGGGAAGAAATGCAATCCATGTCAGATAATCAAGTGTGGGACTTGGTGGATCAAACCCCTAACGTAAAAGTCATTGGGTGTAAATGGATCGTTAAAATAAAGATAGACATGGATGGCAAACCTCAGACCTATAATGCAAGACTGGTAGCAAAAGGTTATAGGCAAGTCCACGGAATTGACTATGAAGAGACCTTTTCTCCAGTAGCTATGGTCAAATCTATCCGCATTCTACTTGCCGTAGCAGCGTATCATAACTATGAGATATGACAAATGGACGTCAAAACCGCCTTCCTCAACGAGAGGTTAGCTGAGGACGTTTATATGTCCCAGCCTGAGGGTTTTGAGGATCCTAAGAATAAGGGAAAGATTTGCAAGTTGCTCAAATCCATTTATGGTTTGAAGCAAGCATCTCAGAGTTGGAATCAACGTTTTGATGAAGTTGTGAAACAGTTTGGCTTCATCAAGAACGTTGATGAACCTTGCGTGTATAAAAAGGCAGATGGGAGCAAAGTAGTCTTCTTGGTGCTTTATGTTGATGACATACTACTCATTGGAAACGACGTCCCTACCTAGCTCTTAACAAAGACTTTGTTAGGTGAGTGTTTCGCAATGAAGGACTTAGGCGAGGCCTCTTACATCTTGGGGATCAAGATATATAGAGGCCGTGCCTAGCGGGTCTTGGGCTTAAGTCAAAGCACCTACATAGACAAAGTGTTGAGAAGATTCTCAATGCAAGATTCAAAGAAAGGACTGCTGCCCATGCGTCATGGCATGAAGCTTAGCAAAAAGCAGTGTGTTGAGACACCTGCAGAGCTAGCAAGAATGAATGAGATCCCATATGCTTCGGCTATAGGGTCCATAATGTATGCCATGATATGTACGAGACCGGATGTCTCGTTTGTTCTAAGCTGTACCAGTAGACATCAATCCAAACCCGGTGAGGAACACTAGATTGCCGTCAAGGCGATTCTCAAATATTTGAGAAAAACCAAAGACGTTTTTCATATGTGTTTACGTTGAACGGTAGAGTATTCAGCTGGAAAAGCAAGAAGCAGGACACCATTGCCGACTCTACGACCGAAGCTAAGTACATTGCTGCATCGGAAGCGGCAAAAGAGGTTGTATGGATCAGGAGTTTCATGGCTGGGTTAGGCGTAATTCAAAACCCATCTAACCCAATAGACTTATATTGTGACAACACCGGGGCCATAGCGCAAGCTAAGGAACCCAGGGCACATGACAGATCATAACATGTACTCAGGAAGTATCACATCATCCGCGACATTGTTGCTAGAGGTGACGTGAAGATCCACTACGTTGTATCTGATAATAACACAGCCGACCCCTTGACCAAGGCTCTTTCTCAAGCAAAACATGATCAACATGTTAGGTCAATGGGTATAGACTGGGACTTAGATTGGAACTAGGGGCAAGTGGGAGATTGATAGCATTTTGTGCCCTAGTCCAATTGCTAGTAGCCCGTAAATGTCTATGTACATTATCATTGTTTGTAATATATATAAAACGGTTTTTTATTACTTATGTGTTGAAGTAATATGTTAAGCATGATCTGATTTATGACCACTAAAGTAGTAGAACCATAAATCTGTACGGATCATACTTAACGAGTCCCTGGTCAATATATGCTTCCATAGAAGCGACCAGTATGAGGATGGTTCTTAATGACGTAGTTCTACTTGTCATAGGGATGAGGGATCCCAGAATCATATCATAGATATCATGAGGTGATTGATATCGGACGACCCGTTTTGAATAGTGTTTTCGTAGATTAAGCCATGAACATATTCAAATGCGATAGCTTGTCACGATATCCTTAGACCGAGGAGTCTTTGTGATCACTATGCAATGTACGTGCGGCTTTAACTTGCACCTAACGCTTTCCGTAACAGGATTGCAATAACGGGCATGATTAGGTGGCGGAACGGGTTGCATGAGTGACACGAAAGACGGCTAAGGGATTTATCCCTCATACTACGGTATGGGAAAGATATCCGTTAAAGGCCTCTTGATCGAGACTGACTGAGAGTAAGAGCATGGCCATGCCGGTGATACGGGTTATCAGTTCTCAGCCATCTCACATATCAAGTAACAATGATTGATTAAACAAGGGTGACGACTCTATGCCTTGTGATCAATCGGGATATCTAGAGATAATAGGATAGTGACTTGTACGCACAAGGTTAAGTCGAATCATCGATCGTCATGCACCTTGGGTAATCATAATGTCTTACTAGAGGCCCCTTATGATGGATCGGGCAAGAGATATCTTTTGCGCCGATCTGCCAACAGTGGCATGAGCCTGAAGGGTCACACACATTCAAGACGAATAACTTGAGACAAGGAAACCTTAATGTTTCTTAAGGAGCAATGCATGGACAAAACTGAAGAAGGTTTTGGGCCATGGGTTCGGTTTGAGAGAATAATTAGCGAATCGAGAAAACTGAGTTTTTTCGTCGATGTCGCGTCGGACTTTTTTTTTTGATCAGCAATAATGAATAATATAAATGGAAAGAGCAGAGTACAAATGAACAAAAAGGGGAAAACTGAACCCCAAAACAAAGAAATAAAACACAGATCCCCCAAAAAACACGGCCCAAAAAAAGAGATAAGCTAAGAAAGAATAGCCTGGATCACCAACCTCGGGTTCGCGCACCAGGCGGCTAAAGTGCGCTCCCTCGTCCAAGACTGGATGTGTCGTCCCTCGTCTGCCTGCACCAAAGTATACGACCGCATCTGAAGTAGTCTGAGGGTCTCTCCAGGTGAACGCTCCTCGTCCCTGAAGATCCTGCCGTTCCTGGTGACCCAGATGTACCAAAAGCCCATCGTGATGAGTCTGCTCCAGGCCCTCCTCGCTCCCCTGTCTGCTACTCTGGCTCTCCACCCCATGAAGAGATCATGAACTGTCTGAGTGGAAGGGAGCTGGATACCCCACCATCTGTGTATCTCTCTCCAGAATCTCCTAGTCCACCTGCAGGAGAGCATAAGGTGCTCTGTCGTCTCCTCCCTCCTATTGCACAGAGCACACATGCGATGACCAATCGGGATGACCCCCTGAAAGCAAGAGCGCCTCTGGTCGGTAAACTGTCCTGAAGAACCAGCCATCCAAAGCTCCTAAAGTTTGGAGGAACTGGCGTAACCCACAGCCTCAAAGCCCAGTCTACCGGAACTGCCTGATCTGTCCCCAACAACATGTGGTAGCCCCTACTCACAGTGTATCCTCTCCCATCAGATGTCCACCAGATGTCCACCAGATCTGGTCACGAATCTCCTCTGTCGGTCTGACCGTGCCAAGTACCGTAAGTAGCTCTGCAAACTCCAACCCTATCCTGGCTGGCAGCACCCCACAGAAAGGAATAGACCAACCCTCGAGAACCCATGCATCGTGAACAGAATGGCCCGGGTGGCTCACACGTCTGTATAATCTGTGAAACCTGGTTCGCAAACAAAAATCTCCCAACCAGCAGTCATCCCAGAATCTGATCTGTCTGCTGTCTCCAAGTCTCCAACGAACACATCCCGGTCCAAAAATCCTAGGAAAAGCCTGAAGAGACGAGAGACCAAGAATATCCCGCAAAGCCCTCGACCCTGAGTGACCAGAGAAAGGTAGCGAAGAAAAGTCCCATGACGACCTGTCCCATCCGTATTTCGCACACAGTATCCTCCTCAACAATGGATTCGGTTCTGTTGCGAATCGCCACCACCATTTCAACAGTAGAGCGCTGTTGACCTCCTGAAGGCGACGGATGCCCAAACCTCCCTGTCTGATCGGTCTACAGACACGCTCCCACCTAACCTTCGCAAGTCCCCGGTGCCACCTTTGCTTCTCCATAGGAACCTCCTCATAATGGATTCCATCCCAGCAGTGGTAGTCTTGGGAGCCCGGAAGAGAGACATGTAAAAAATAGGCAAGCTCTGTATGGTTTTGGAGCGTTCTAGATCGTCGAGATAGCGGAAGCAATAAAAGATAATCTACTCCAAACCTTGTCCAAGAACATTTAAACCATTAATTCCCAAAGCAAAATCTATTCCACAAGATGTTTACCTTTAAGTCTTGTTTGAATCGATAAAGAAGAACGTTCAGATCTTCTTCTCTAAAGCAAGTCCACACCAAGAGGATGATCTTCAAGATCCTTCACTTAATTGCCTACTAGAACAATTAAATGAAGAACAAGAGAGCAAGATGGAGGAGAAAGAGAGGGGTGGCCGGCCACTTGAGAGAGAGAGAGTTTTTGTGTGAGTTTTGTGATTAAATGATTAATGAATTAAAGTCTTGCATTTAATCCATCATCCAACTCACAAGTATGGGTTAAAAGTGATTGGTATGGGCTTAAAGGTGCTTTAACCCATACCCCTTAAATCACTCACCTCTTAATCCACAACCACCAACTAAGCATGGTGTTGTGTGGCCCCCACAATGGCCCCACCAAGTGGGCCGACCATATGGTCTTATTGGGCCCTTATTGGGCCGGCCATGAGGCTTCATGGGCCGAGCCCAATGGGCCCTCCCGTGTTGTCTCATGCCGCGTCCAAAAGTTGCCCGACCCTTTTGTCGTTACTTATCAAACAAAGTCCGACGCGATATCGACGAAAAAACTCAATTTTTCTCGATTCGCTAATTATTCTCTCAAACCGAACCTATGGCACAAAACCTCCAGTTTTGTCCACATACTTCTCCATAAGAAACATCAATGTTTCCTTGTCTCATGTTATCCGTCTTGTATGTGTGTGACCCTCTAGGCTCAAGCCACCGTTGGCAGATCGGCGCAAGACTCGCTCTTGCCCGATCCATCATAAGTGGTCTCTAGTAAAACATTATGATTACCCAAGGTGCACGATGATCGATGATTCGACTTAACCTTTGTGCGTACAAGTCACCATCCTTTTATCTCTAGATATCCCGATTGATCTCAAGGCATAGAGTCGTCTCCCTTGTTCAATCAATCATTGTTACTTGATATGCGAGATGACTGAGGACTGATAACCCGTATCATTTGCATGGCCATGCTTTTCCTCTCAGTCAGTCTCCATCAAGAGGCCTTCTAACGGATATCTTTCCCATACCGTAGTATGAGGGATAAATCCCTTAGCCGTCTTTCGTGTCACTCATGCAACCCGTTCCGCCACCCAATCATGCCCTTAATAGCAATCCTTTTACAGAAAGCGTTTGGCGCAAGTTAAAGCCGTACGTTCATTGCACAGTGATCACAAAGACTCCTTGGTCTAAGGACGTCGTGACAAGCTATCGCATCTGAATATGTTTATGGCTTAATCTATGAAAACACTATTCAATGCGGGTCGTCCGATATCAATCACCTCATGATATCTATGATATGGTTCCAGGATCCCACATCCCTATGACAAGTAGAACTACGTCATTAAGAACCATCCTCATACTGGTCGCTTTCAAGGAAGCATACGTTGACCAGGGACTCGTTAAGTGTGATCCGTACAGATTTATGGTTCTACTACTTTAGTGGTCATAAATCAGATCATGCTTAACATATTACTTCAACACATAAGTAATATAAAGCCGTTTATATTTATACATTGCAAACGATGATATTTGTACATAGACGTTTACAGACTAATGCCAATTGGACTAGGGCACAAATGCTATCAATCTCCCACTTGCCCTTAGCTCCAATCTAAGTCCCAGTCTATACCCATTGACCTAACATGTTTTTCATGTTTATCTTGAGGAAGAGCCTTGGTCAATGGGTCGGCTGTGTTATCATCAGTTGCAACGTAGTGGATCTTCACGTCACCTCTAGCAACTATGTCGCGGATGATGTGATACTTTCTGAGTACAGGTTTGGATCTGTTATGTGCCCTGGGTTCCTTAGCTTGCGCAATAGCCCCGGTGTTGTCACAATATAAGTCTACTGGGTTAGACGGGTTTTTAATTACACCTAACCCAGCCATGAAACTCCTGATCCATACAGCCTCTTTTGCTGCCTCACATGCGGCAATGTACTCAGCTTCCGTTGTAGAGTCGGCAATGGTATCTTGCTTCTTGCTTTTCCAGCTGAATGCTCCACCGTTCAACATAAACACATATCCCAACTGACTCTTAAAGTCATCGGGGTCTGTCTGGAAACTAGCGTCGACATATCCTTTGACGACGAGATCATCATTTCTGCCCCCGTATACAAGAAAGGCGTCCTTGGTTTTTCTCAAATATTTGAGAATCGCCTTGACAGCGATCCAGTGTACCTCACCGGGTTTGGATTGATGTCTACTGGTACAGCTTAGGGTAAACGAGACATCCGGTCTCGTGCATATCATGGCATACATTATGGACCCTATAGCCGAAGCATATGGGATCTCATTCATTCTTGCTAGCTCTGCAGGTGTCTCAGCACCCTGCTTCTTGCTAAGCTTCACGCCATGACGCATGAGCAGCAATCCTTTCTTTGAATCTTGCATTGAGAATCGTCTCAACACCTTGTCTATATAAGTGCTTTGACTTAAGCCCAAGACCCGCTTGGCACGGTCTCTATATATCTTGATTCCCAAGATGTAAGAGGCCTCGCCTAATGGGCTACTAATGCATCATACATTTCATCACATCATCCAACATGTTATCACACAAACATGTTATCAAATAATATGCAATAATTCCGGTGTTAATTTTGCCAAGTTGCTTGGTCGGGTTTATCGAAACTAGACCTTTTTCGAAAAACGGTTTATCGAAACCGATTAAATTTTGAAAGTTTTCGAAATATTAGATCGCGGGTTCGTGACACGGATCAAACACCACGCACGAACCAAGTCGGGCCAAGCCATTGGGCCGAGCCCAACATGCACGGGCCGGTTTTGGCCTTGGAAGGCCGAAACCCCCTTGCCGCCACTCTCGGCCTCGCCCGAGAGTGGGAACGGGCTCGGTCACCGCCGGCCTCCCCGGCCTCCGGTGACCTCCGTTCGGTACCTCCAATCCGGCTCCCCGAGAGTCCCTTCTCGGACCCGACAAATCCAATAATTTCCGAAAAATTCCAAATTCAATATATTTTTCAAAAATAACATATTTCATGCAAATCTCCCAAAAATCATTAAAATCATGTTATCAACAATTTGGCATGCAAATAATCACAAAACCGAAATAAATTCAACAAGACAAAGATTAAGATGGTAACCACCCTCTGATACCACTGTAAGGTTTTGGAGCGTTCTAGATCGTCGAGATAGCGGAAGCAATAAAAGATAATCTACTCCAAACCTTGTCCAAGAACATTTAAACCATTAAATCCCAAAGCAAAATCTATTCCACAAGATGTTTACCTTTAAGTCTTGTTTGAATCGATAAAGAAGAACGTTCAGATTCTTCTTCTCTAAAGCAAGTCCACACCAAGAGGATGATCTTCAAGATCCTTCACTTAATTGCCTACTAGAACAATTAAATGAAGAACAAGAGAGCAAGATGGAGGAGAAAGAGAGGGGTGGCCGGCCACTTGAGAGAGAGAGAGTTTTTGTGTGAGTTTTGTGATTAAATGATTAATGAATTAAAGTCTTGCATTTAATCCATCATCCAACTCACAAGTATGGGTTAAAAGTGATTGGTATGGGCTTAAAGGTGCTTTAATCCATACCCCTTAAATCACTCACCTCTAAATCCACAACCACCAACTAAGCATGGTGTTGTGTGGCCCCCACAATGGCCCCACCAAGTGGGCCGGCCATATGGTCTTATTGGGCCCTTATTGGGCCGGCCATGAGGCTTCATGGGCCGAGCCCAATGGGCCCTCCCGTGTTGTCTCATGCCGCGTCCAAAAGTTGCCCGACCCTTTTGTCGTTACTTATCAAACAAAGTCCGACGCGATATCGACGAAAAAACTCAATTTTTCTCGATTCGCTAATTATTCTCTCAAACCGAACCAATGGCACAAAACCTCCAGTTTTGTCCACATACTTCTCCATAAGAAACATCAATGTTTCCTTGTCTCATGTTATCCGTCTTGTATGTGTGTGACCCTCTAGGCTCATGCCACAGTTGGCAGATCGGCGCAAGAATCGCTCTTGCCCGATCCATCATAAGTGGTCTCTAGTAAAACATTATGATTACCCAAGGTGCACGATGATCGATGATTCGACTTAACCTTTGTGCGTACAAGTCACCATCCTTTTATCTTTAGATATCTCGATTGATCTCAAGGCATAGAGTCGTCTCCCTTGTTCAATCAATCATTGTTACTTGATATGCGAGATGACTGAGGACTGATAACCCGTATCATTTGCATGGCCATGCTTTTCCTCTCAGTCAGTCTCCATCAAGAGGTCTTCTAACGGATATCTTTCCCATACCGTAGTATGAGGGATAAATCCCTTAGCCGTCTTTCGTGTCACTCATGCAACCCGTTCCGCCACCTAATCATGCCCTTCATAGCAATCCTTTTACAGAAAGCGTTTGGCGCAAGTTAAAGCCGTACGTTCATTGCACAGTGATCACAAAGACTCCTTGGTCTAAGGACGTCGTGACAAGCTATCGCATCTGAATATGTTTATGGCTTAATCTATGAAAACACTATTCAATGCGGGTCGTCCGATATCAATCACCTCATGATATCTATGATATGGTTCCAGGATCCCACATCCCTATGACAAGTAGAACTACGTCATTAAGAACCATCCTCATACTGGTCGCTTTCAAGGAAGCATACGTTGACCAGGGACTCGTTAAGTGTGATCCGTACAGATTTATGGTTCTACTACTTTAGTGGTCATAAATCAGATCATGCTTAACATATTACTTCAACACATAAGTAATATAAAGCCGTTTATATTTATACATTGCAAACGATGATATTTGTACACAGACGTTTACAGACTAATGCCAATTGGACTAGGGCACAAATGCTATCAAGCTCGAGAAAGCCGCCTTAATCAGCGTGATCCGGCCTCCAAAAGAGAGTGTGCTTGCCCGCCACAAGGCTAATCTGGTCCTGAACTTGTCCACAATCGGTTCCCAAGTCACCACCCGTCGGTAATCTGCCCCCAAGCTGAAACCAAAGTAAGGTAGAGGAAGCTGTCCGACCACACAACCGAAAGCTCTAGCTAAGCGTCTGTCCCCGTCCTCCTCCAGATTCAACCCCAACAAGACCGACTTGTCAAAGTTGATCCTCAAGCCTGACGCCCACTCAAAATACTGTAAAACCAAACGGAGCTGGAACAGCTGGTGGGGCTCGGCCTCAACAAATAAGAGGGTGTTGTCTGCAAACTGAAGATGTGAGACTCTCTCCTTATCACTCATCCGGACCTCCTTGAAAAGTGCAGCCTCCTCTTCACGCTGAAGAAGAAGGTGTAGCCCCTCCGCAGCTATAATGAACAGGAGTGGGGATAAAGGGAATCCCTGGCTGACTCCTCTCCTGATGTCAAACTGGCTTGTGGGGGAGCCATTGACCAGGACCGAAGCAGAGGATCCCAGACAAGAAGAGAACCAGTGCCTCCACCTTGGGCCAAAGCCCATAGCGGCGATAACGCTCCAAAGGTAACCCCAATCGACCCGGTCAAAAGCTTTCTCAAAATCAAGCTTCACTACAGCTGCCCTGGAGTGTGTCCTGCGAACCATGTCAATCAACTCGTTCGCCACCAGAACCCCATCAACTAGCTGTCTACCCTGAATGAAGCCAGACTGAACTTCGCTAATCAAGTCATCAATATACCGTCTCAGTCGTATGGAAAGAACCTTAGCCAAAAGCTTATAAGGCCCCGAAATAAGACTAATCGGTCTAAACTGCGCGAAGTGGCGAGGGGTCTCAATCTTCGGAATCAAGGCTATGAAAGAAGCATTGAGACCCGACCCAATCCGTCCTGTGAGATGAAAATCATGAAAGAAACCGAGGACATCCTCTCTAATCACATCCCACATCTCGCGGAAGAATCTCATGGTGAAGCCATCTGGGCCTGGGGCCTTACCACCATCGCACTCAGAGAGGGCCGAGAGGATCTCCTCCTCAGTGAAAGCAGCCTCTAGAAACTCTGATCCTCCCGGTGGCAAAGTCCGGAATGGGAGTGGCGGCAAACTAGGTCGCAAAATAACATCTGGCCGGAAACGTGCCTGAAAGTGATCTATTGTCGCTCTGCGAATCTGCTCTGGCTGTGTCTGCTCCTGGCCATCAATAACCAAAGCGTCTAAAGCCTCAATGCTGGCTGTGGTCCTGGAAATATGATGCTCAACGTGACCAAACACCTCGATGTTCCAGGTGGCTAAGTCCGACCTCAGACGTTTGAGCTTCACCCATAACCTATAGTTTGGGCAGCCCACAACGTCAATGTAAGAGGTCCACTTTGCCGCCACAAAGATCTTGAAATCACAATGATCCAACCAGGCGTTGAGGAACCGTCTGGGTCTTGGTCCCCAATCAGCCTCCTGGGTGCCTAAAAGAATGGCGCTGTGATCCGAGAGCATCTTCGTCAGCCCCATAAGGATCGGGTCTGCAAAGATAGCCAACATATCCTGACTGAGAAGGATGCGGTCTAGCCTGCTCGCTCTCGAGCATGGTCCGAACCAGGTAAACTCCTTGTTCGACATAGGGAAGTCGACAAGGCCTAAGTCCGTAAGAAAAGCGTCGAAAGCTCTCCAATCTGCCTGAACCGCCTGATTGGCCACCTCGCTCGGATCCCTGACCGTGTTAAAGTCAGCCAAAAGGGCAAACTTATGGCCTACCGAGTGGTGTACCCGTCTCAAAATGTCCCAGAAGTCTCTCCTCGCGGCGGGGACCAAAAGGGCGTGAAGGTTGAGGAAAGAAACGGTCTCTCCAGAAGCTAGGACCTCCCCAACCCACACGATCAGCCCCGGGAAGATGTCGCAGCTGGTCATACTAAGAACTGAAGTGTCCCAAATAGATATCTCGCCTGATCCCAACCCTGATCCTGCCGGACTGAACTGAAACTCAAACTGGGAAGAAAACCCGAGTGCTCTGATGGTCAACGGATCTATCACTGCGAACCTGGACTCTTGTAGAGCCACGAAAACTGGACGGTGCGCCGTGATAGTGTCTGCCAGGAGTCTACGCTTGTGAGCCGAGCCCAGACCCCTAGCGTTCTAACTCAAGAGCTTCATTGCTGAGCGGGAGCCCACAGCCCCGCTGGAAGAGTGATAGCTCAACTCTGAGTTGGAAGAGAGCCTCCCAACAGCTCAACGACCCTCCCCACATCCGCCGCCGTGATGTCCGCAGCCGAGAGTCCCTCCTCCTCCCTTCTCGGGCTCTCTATACACTCCTCCTCATCATCCTCCTCAATCTCCCTCAAACCTCCAACCTCCAGCTCCTCATTCCCCAAGACTAAGTCTCTCTCTGTGGTCTCCTCCCACTCACTCTCCGAATCCGTAGCCCCATCAATCTGCTCTACCTGTGTATCTCTTGGAGCCAAAATCTCCTCACTCTCTCTGATCTGACTGGTCTGTGCCCTTGCTCTGATAACCCTATAAGGCGCACGTGGAACCCGGATCGCAACGACTGAGGAAGTCGGGCGTCTCCCCGCAGAAAAAAACGAGCGCATCCCCTCCAGAGAGTAGCCCCTGCGCAAACTGTCAGTGGAGATTGGCGCCAAGGCCGAAGATGATCCTTCCCAAACTGAGTCCTCGTCTCTCCCTGGTATATCACCCTCATTATCATGCTCATCGGGGGTCAAGGGTCTGGACGTCGGATAAAGATCCCCCTCCTCGAATCCCAGGTGCTGGGAATCCCCCTCACCAATCCGAGTAGAATCAAGATCAACAATCCTCGGGTAAGGTGTTGGAGGGGATCTTGGTGTCCGAGCGAAGCCGACGGCTCCCGCCTGTGTGTCTAGAGCTGTCTCCTGAACTATAATCTGTGTATCAACCTCCTCATCCTGTCCAATAACCCCTCCCTGAGAGGTAGTCTGCTCTGACTCCTCCAAACCTATGACAGCCCGTAAATCTAGCGCCTCCATCTCCTCTGCCCAGGAAACCTTACCCCTACCCTGTCTGAACGGTATGATGGCCCCCGCTCGGACAGGAGATAGGTGAAGGTCGGAGTCTGCCAGAGTGAAGAATGGGATCTCTGAGATGGGAGCGACCTCTAAACCCACTCTGACCGACCCTATTCCTAACCGGCAGACAACTCCCCACGACCTCCGGAGAGGATCCGAGACGTGCACCAATACTGCAACACGCTCAAAAGAACCCTTTCCAAAGGAGTCTGGGTGAGTAACTATGTAGCTGCCAATGTCGCCTACCACCGTCTTGATCGACGTCAAAGACCATGCTGATAGCGAAATACCCCGTATGTGTAACCAACGGAACACTCCCCCGTGTAGGAATCTGTCGCAATCAGCCGAAAAGAAGAAGAACCAGGGACGGAGATCAGCCCAATGGTCTCCCTGGAGTCTGTCTATCGCACCGGCATCTGCATATGACAGAAGGAACACACGCTGTCCCAAGTCTGAGATCGTGACAACCTCCGAACCTGTGCCCCACAACTCTGAGAGGAGAGCTCGCCGATCAAAATCATGGACCGCCACTACTAATATGCAAAACTGAAAGCGCTACGAGGAGGTGTGGAGTAATACTCGGCTGTGGGTCGTCGTAGCGGCCTGAAACCGCTGCTCACGTGGAATAGCCGATGCTGTTTGTGGGCCAGTAGTCGCTACTCGAGGCTCGCGGGAAAGATTCGGGGTGGTGAGCGAGTGTCGTCCAACTGCGACTCTAAGGGTGTGCCCACTCAAGACCGACAAGTGTAAAGATGAGATCGCCTCCGCGCGTGCCTGCTCTGAGGCTAGGTGAACAAATCCGTAGCTCGTCTGGCGATGTCTCCTCGGGATGGTCACCCTCAGGACCTCCCCAAATCTCCTGAAGAGGCTCCTGAGCTCCTCGACAGACGGGCGGGTCGGTAAATTACCCACGTAAGTCAGAAAAACGGATTCGGAAGCCTCCTCCCAATTCCGGACCTTACCTGAGGTAATTTTTTTGATCCGACCGCCAAAACTCTCGCGATCAGCATGAGCTTCCTCAGCCGAGATTCCTAGGTCGGCTTGAGCCGAGACAGCAGGGTCTACCAACATGCGTTTACCCTCTCTAATGTCTCTAAGCTTACGATCCGAAGGGCATTTCGGGTCGGCCAGTGTGGGACTGGCTAGCTTCGTCGAGGTAATCGACTCAACCGGTTCAGGGAAAATAGTAAAAGTATCCGAGCCACAAACTGAGTTGCGTACCTTATTTGAGGAACCGGATGACTCGTGTTGTAAGGTGGGTCCCGTGTAGCAAGAGCTGGAGTTAACCAGTGTTGGAACCGGGCTTAGAAGACTGGCCGGTGCGTGTGTCGACTTTGGGCCGTGGCTCATAGGCAGCCCACCCTCCGTGACTATCAGCTCGGTAGTGCCCACCATAGCGGTGTCTGGTGAACTCCCCTTGCCGTCGAGGTTCCGGTTAGACTCCTCCGCGCCCTGGCCGATCCTTCGTCCGCCACGTCCTGTACGATGGAGCTGATCGCCGGTGTTCGATCGTAGCCGTTCGAGGGCTTCCGCGCCCCAAACAGTCATGCGTCGGTTCGTCGGAGGTTTGTAGACTGCATCGCCGGTCCCCATCTCACTCGTCGCTAGAGCCCTTCCTCCTCGGTCTCTGTTATCTCGACCCATCTTGCCCTGTCCTGACCTGTCGCGGCCTGTCTTCCTGGTGGCAGCACCATTACCTCGGAGTAGGTTTAGATCGGCGCCAGTAGGTGGAGACGCAGCTCGGTCCTTGGTGGATGCGACGGTCTCTGATCGGTTTTGATCGACAATCTCTACCCGAAGACCTCGACCACCACCCATTGCAACCTTTCTCGTGCGTCGGAGCGGACCTACCAGCCCTACCGTCGCCAAGTCATCACGAACCCTAGTTAGGGTCTTGGAACTCGGCGCCGCCAGCACCCCATATGGCGTCGGCGTCCCTTTTCGAATCTTCCCTAGGCTTATGTATCCATCTCCCGTTGCCTGAGTAGTTGTAGAGAAACGCACCGGCCCTCGCGAAGACAGTCTCGGCCTGCCTCTCTCTCCATCGTCAATGGCCGATCGCCCGATTGTGTGCGGGTCTGCCCTGGGCCGAACACGGCGAGAGATATCCGCAGCTGCAGGTGACGACCTTGACATCCCCCTCTCAGGTTCTCCTTCCCCCCAGGTGACGACCCTGACATCCCCCAAACCCTCCGACTCGATCTGCAGCCTCGCCGGTGGTTCCCGATCGTGTTGTTTGGCCCGATCAACAAACTGATCTGAGATGGGATCAAACCGGTTAGATATCCACAGCAGGTGATTGGAAACACCATCCCATCTTACTGTCCTGCCCATATCGAGCTGATCGTTGCCATAAAAACCCTAATCGGACCACGCCAAGGTTGGCCGGAGGTGGCCGGAGAGCCTCGCCGGAAATCACCCTATTTTAATACTTCCACAGTGGCAGGTTGTATTGGCAGTTGTCGCGTCGGACTTTGTTTGATAAGTAACGACAAAAGGGTCGGGCAAACTTTTGGACACGACACGAAACCACATGGGCTCGCCCATTGGGCTCGGCCCATGAGGTCACGTGACCGGCCCAAACAAGGGCCCATTATGGGCCCAATAAGCCTCATGTGGCTGGCCCACATTGGTGGGTCCAATGGTGGGGGCCACACAACACCATGCTTGGTTGGTGATTGTGGATTAAGAGGTGAGTGATTTAAGGGGTATGGGTGATGACACTTTAAGCCCATACCAATCACTTTTGACCCATGCTTATGAGTTGGATGATGAATTGAAATATCTAACATTGATTCATTACACAAAATAATCACACAACTCACAAAAAGACTCTCTCTCTCTCTAGTGGCCGGCCACCTTGCTCTCTCCTCTCATCTTGCTCTCTTGTTCTTCATTTAATTGTTCTAGTAGGCAATTAAGTGAAGGATCATCAAGATCATCCCCTTGGTGTGGACTTGCTTTAGAGAAGAAGATTCGAAAGTTCTTCTTTATCAATTCAACAAAGACTTAAAGGTAAACATCTTGTGGAATAGATTTTGCCTTGGGATTTAACGGTTTATGTTCTTGGACAAGGTTTGGATTAGATTTTGTTAAACGCTTCCGCTATCTCGATGATCTAGGACGCTCCAAAACCTTACAATACCATCCAAGTTTGGGCACTCAAAAAGGCTTTGAACCTATGGATGTCGGTATGCCTCCGCGTAACATTCATAGAGAAAAGGTCTGGATGAGATGGGTAGTTCTGTGTGGGTGCGTGCGCCTCCGCGTAGTAGCCACATTAGTTCTATCCACAGTTCAAGCTTGGTAGACTTGTCTACGATTGTCAGCTAGGGCTGACCTAGGGTATCAATATAAGGTATGCCACGTACTTACAAGTACAGACCCTAGCCAGGAACTACATGGTCTTGTAGATGGATGTATTCCTACCTTGATTCTCTCAATTGGAGCAGTGAGCCTCCGTTCACTTCAATTGAGAGTATGATGGGATCCTGGTTCAGATTCTAAAGTTAGAATCAGAAAGTGTTTTATAACTAAATCTCCAACTTCAATTTTAATTAATACTGATTAAAATTTGTTTACTGTGTAGATATAAAATAGAAAACACGAGTCATTCTGGTAACAGCGCGCTTAGGTCACTAATCGAGCATGATAAGCTTAACGGCGTAAACTTTCTCGATTGGGACCTGAACTTGAGACTCGTTCTCAAGCATGAACGTAAGGATTATATCCTTACCCAGGAACAACCACCTACCGAGCCAGCACTGAACGCCTCAAGGGCGCTATGGGATGCCTATTAGAAATTCTTTAGTGACCGGATCGACGTGCAGTGCATCATGATGGGCAGTATGGTGCCTGACTTGCAAAAACAGTTCTTGGATATTTCCGATGATCCCAAAGCCTGTATGGCAGAGATCGAGAAAATGTTCAAAGAGAAAGCGCGTGTCGAAAGATACGACACTTTTAGTGAATTGATGTCTTGCAAGCTGAAGGCTGGAGCTCCTGTCAGTCCCCATGTCCTTAAGATGAAACGTCTTTTGCAACACTTGACCAGACTCGGTCATCCTGTGGATAAGGAAATGTCTGCAGACTTTGTGCTGCATTTACTTCTAGAGACATATCGTGATTTCGTTGGAAATTACAATATGCATGACATGGATAAGACTGTGATAGAGCTTCATGGTATGCTCGTGACTGCTGAAAAGAACTTTAAGGGCAAGACCAAGGAGGTTCTTATGGTCAACAAGCAAGTGAGCTTCAAGAAAGCCAGCCTGGGCAAGGATAAGGCCCTTATGCACCTAGCAGGGAAGATTCGACAACCTAAGGGTCCAGCAGCTCCAAAGGCTGTTGAGAATCCTAAGAAGGATGTCATCTGCTTCTATTGCCAAGGACAAGGGCACTGGAAAAAGGATTGTAAGAAACACAAGCTGTTTCTTAGGAAGAGTGGAGCTTCCACATCTTCAGGATCAGGTATTTTTGTTATTGAGCTCAATCTCAGTTTATCTACTTCAGATTCTTGGGTACTTGATACCGGTGCAGAATCTCACATTTGTGTTAATGTGCAGGATCTGGGAAGTAGAAGAGAAGTGGGAAGGGGCGAGGCGGACCTACGAGTTGGAGACGGCAATCAAGTCTGGACAACTGCAGTAGGAAGTATTAGTCTCAGTTTGCCCAGTGGGCTAGTTTTGTTATTAAACAATGTTCATTGTGTACCTGCGTTTCGCAGGAATATTATTTCTGTATCCTTGCTAGACAAGGAAGGATATTGTTTTTCTATTGACAATGGAATTTTCAATATTTTCAAGAATAATATGTTTTATTGCAATGCTTCGTCCAACTCTGTCAGTTCCGGCGACGGATATTGCGTGAGGTGTAGCTCTCTGGTCCGAAGTCCGTTTGACCTGAAACCAGCGGCATATTAAAGAAGACTCAAATTTCTACAAGTTTTGTGAAATAGTAATTTCGCATTAGAGCCCTGTTTTGGGAGCTACAAGGCCGACAACTTTTAGTAGGCCTCGCTGGTATTATCCGCAGGCACTTTCATTGGCTTATCCGTAAGGATATACTCCTGTCTGGCGTACTGAAGGGAAAGCTTCAGGTTCCTTTTCCAAACTAGGAAGTTGGTCCCTAAGAGCTTGTCATTCGACATAAGAGACTTTAACGCTTCACTGTCAGAACGTGTTGATTTGGGTTGCGACGGTGCCATTATATCTACACATGAAAAATCATTCAATCAGATTCTTAATTAAGTTAAAGTAAGAGATACTTGAGTATGAAACTTTTTTATTCTTATTTCTGAATCTAAACCAAGATCTCCGCATACCCAAAACTGAAGTGAGTTAATCTTATCGCCCTAGTTTTGGACATTGCAGTAGGACAGTCTGGTCCTTTCACAAAATCATGTGATTCTTGGCTAGGGCTTATACATTATCTGTAAACGGCATTGCCAAGTCAACCACCTTTCAACGCATGGTCCAATCTGCATGGTTACTCCGCTAATGCGCACACACCCATACAAAATTGTCCAACTCCTTTTAGAACCCATTCCCATGGATCCACGTTAATCATATCCACCCATGGGTCTGTGAACTAATCGAAGTGATGAAATGTGGGCGATATCTAGCTTGACTTGAAATTATTTTCCATTTTAAATATCCATTCTCACTGATCATTACTTGATCTTAACTTGAAATTATTATCTACAAATCCATGTAGAGATATTTTCATTCCGGTTTACATGTGCGTGATCAATTTATTATTATTAATCTTTACACACGTGGATGATGATCTAATTAATATAAACTTATGAGAATTAAATCATGCATACAACCATACATTCATGAACATAAATGTAAGCTTGCTTTAGTTAGCCTCGCTAACCCTACTGGAATAAACTAAAACCTATACTAGGTCTTGTCTTTCCTCATTCTCTTGGACTCCCACTGGCTCCACGCCTCCTCGGGATCTCTGTCCTTTTCTTCAGTCATTCTCTTCTTGGGAATGTGAAATTACATTTAATTTAATTAAAGTAAATGCCATGACATGCATGTCACAATTAATTTACAACCCAAAAGCAACTCGCAGGCTGCAAACCGAAATTTAATTCGAAATCGGGCTAACTTACCAATCATGTTGCAAACACCGTGTTATCAAAAAATCATGTTGTCAAACAAGCATGTTATCAAGAAAACATATTAATTCTAATTTTATCTTGATTTAAATAAAAAAATTCGGTTTATCGAAACCGTTATTTTGAACAGGTTAATTTAGGAATTAAATCGGTTCATCCTAAGGTTTATCGAAACCGAATCGGTCTGAAATTTTAATTAATTATCGCTTAAAATTCTGGATTTTTCTGGGTCGATTCTGACCCGAATCCATTCCAGTTTGGCCGAACCAAAATTGACCCGATGGTCAATTAGGGTTCGGCCGAACCTTGGCCGCCAGGGGTGGCCGCGCCATGACCGACCATGCCGTGAGGGCTGGCCGTGGCGGGCCGCCTGGCCGGTCTTGGTAAGCCGGCTCTCCCTTGGCCGAAGCCGAGAGGTTCGGCCTGATCTGCCACGGGAAGATCTGAACGGCTCTCCCGCTTCGGTCGGTCGGCCTGTGGCTTGGCCGGGGTTAGCCTCTCGGCTACCCACGGCCTCCCGTGGGTCTCGACCTCATCTCACTCGATCAAAATTAAATTTTAGCGATAAATAAATAAATTTCAGCAGTTAATTCATTAACCAAAACAGAAATTTATTTTGCAAGTTTGAATCTCTTAATACCGAAATCAATTGCAAAATTAAATCTACCTATCATGCTCGAATACAATAAACATATGTAACCAACCTCTAATATCACTGAAGGATTTTTTGAGGGTTCCAATCAATTAACTTTATGCCCATATAAGAAATTAACCTAAAAAGTCCATATAAAATTAAGAATCTTACATGATCATTGATTGATCATGAGATATAGGCTAGAAAAACAAATCTGAAAAATATACCTTGATTTGAAATCCCTTTTCACTAAAATAAATTTAGTGACCTCTAGAGAACGTGCAGACAGGAAGAGCAATCCGAATATATTTACTACGATCCTTGCTAGAAGACCATAGCAAGCAAAACAGGAGGAAGAGAGAGGGGGGGGGGGGGGGGGTGCCGACCGGCCAAGGAGAGAGAGAGAGGGGCTAGAGTTTTCTTTTTCTTGTAAAAATTTCTTTTTATCAAAATCTTAAAATTTTCCCTTTTATATCTCTTTTTAAGAATTAATTAATTAAAAGGCTTAATGGGCTTAAAGCCCAAAGTTTATTAATAATTAAGTAGAGAAGCCCATTCCGTCTTAGCCCAATCTAGCTAGGCCTATTTAGCTAAAATTAATTAATTAAATCTATTGGTTTAGATTCTAATTAATTGGTCCAGCTAAACCGTTCTTGATTTCCAGTTTAATCCTAAACCGAAATCGGTCTAATCTGGTTTAATCCAAAACCAGAATTGATCGCTCTCGTGATTCCTCTATGTGATTCCATCCGTTTTACTCAACCTTCAGTGTGTGACCCTCTAGGCTCACGACACGTTGGCAGACTGGTAAAATTACCATTTTACACTTTCTATCATGAGTGGCCTCTAGCAAGACATCATGATTACCCAACGCTTGTAATTATCGAGATTTCGACTTAACCTTGTCGTACATGAAACTATCCTTTTATCCTCTTGATATCTTGACAACCATGAGGCATAGACAAATCATCCTCGTTCAATTGTCCTGTTTCTTGATTTGAGTTAACTGAATTGTGACTGATACTCCGTATCGTCTGCATGGCCATGCTATTATATTTCAATTGTACGCATCAAGTAACCTAAACAGATATCTGCCCATACATCTGTATGAGGGATAAATCCTTCAGCGATCTATTGAGTCAACTAATGTGATTCGTGATCGAGCTAATCACAGTTTTTATTGTAACCCTGTCACAGGAGACGTTAGACTGAGTCAAACTCATCACTCATCACATAGTGACCTCAAAGATCCTTTCGTCTGAGGATGTGATTTCACGTACCGACATATGAGTATGTTCATGACTGTATCTATGTAACATACTCACGATCGGGTCGTCCTATATCACCCCGTCTGGCGATACTATGACCTAACTCCAGCCCCCTTCTGGCCATGATCAGTAGAGCGTCATCTTTAGAGTTAGCCTCATACCAGTCGCTTCTTAAGAAGCTATTCTGATTGGGGACAACTTAAGTGTGATTTTATCTGATTTGTAGATCTACTATTATGTGTTGACACATCAATGATACAAATCAAATCATACTTAAGATATTACCACAACACTTAGTAATATAAATGCCGATTTTATTTCAACTAATAATCTCATTACATGAGTAGATTGAAAATACATTGTGCTAGTGCACAAAATCCCAACAAGATTATGGATAGTAAAGTAAACACAGTACAGAAATAAAAGACACGCAATATGTTACCCAGTTCAGTGCAACGTCACTTACGTCTGGGGGCACTCTACCAGTGGAATGGTTTCACTATGAAGTGGTCAGTGGAAAGGTTCATGAATCTTCAATCACGAAAGCACAACCCGATTACTCGAGCACTCATTCTTTCTAATAGTGAATGATTACAAACATGTCGTTCTTGTCAAAAACATCCAGCCTCCCAATACGCTAGTCCAACACGCTTAGGAGCTCTGAACCTGTTGCACAAAGAACGAACTACAATAAAAAAGGGAAGAACCAAACTGCTAAGGGAACACTCTTCGGCTTTTATAGCAGCTATTTCGTCTACATGATCTGTAGGGTTTTCTTAACCCTTTAGAACATATCCCCAACGAATATGAAGTTTCCATATGCTTCCATACGTCTGAATCATACAGAATCAAGCTCAATATATAATATCTCGTAAACCCAAAAATTTACCAAAATTATCGTCGCGGAAGATGTGTTGCCAAGATGTTACAACATGCGAACAAACATATTTCTGTTTGCTAAAACTTTAGCCAATAAAGATGTGAATAAACATCTTTCTGTCCACTAAAAATATAGCCAATCTAAATGTAACAACAATCTCCCCATTCTGCTATTTTTTAGGCAAGCACTTCGATGCTTCCATGATCGCTATCAGCCACAGAAAGATGTCCAAGCACGTGTTCAGACATGTCACTCTTCTTCTCCCCCTGACTGCCTCAAAAACATGCCAAAGGTACCAACAATTCAACCAGGCAACAAATAGTCAAGAAGCATACCCCCTTAATCATCAGAGCAAAATAAAGCATACCAGCTTGTGTGTCACTCACAATGTCATATGGAGTCATCCTCATACTGGTCACTTCTTACGAAGTTTAATGATCAGGGACTCATTATATGTGATTCCTACAATCTACAGTTCTACTATTAGTGATGTTACACTAAATGATATAGATTAAATCACATATAATAGATCACTACAACACAATAGTAAAATGAATGCCGATTTTATTAATTGCAAACAGATGATGCAAACTATTACAGACTAGCTTTGTATTGGGCTAGGGCACAAATCTAACAATCTCCCACTTGCCCCTAGTTCCAATCTAAGTTCTAGTCTATCCCCATACACTTTACATGAAACTCATGTTTAGGCTGTGAGAGGGCCTTCGTCAATGGGTCGACTGTATTATCATCTGAAGCAACATAACTGATCTTCACATCACCTCGGTCAATGATTTCTCTTATGATGTGATATTTTCTGGGTACAGGTTTGGATTTATTATGTGATCTTGGTTCTTTAGCGTGTGCTATGGTACCAGTGTTATCACAAAGCAAGCTCACTGGACCCGGGAGGTTTTTAATTATGCCCAATCCAACCGTGAAGCTCTTTATCCATACAACCTCTTTAGCTGCATCCGAGGTAGCTATGTACTCAGCCTCCGTCGTAGAATCGACTGTCGTGCTTTGCTTGCTGCTCTTCCAGCTGAAGGCACCACCATTCAACACAAACACATATCCTGATTGACTCTTAAAATCATCAGGATACGTTTGGAAGCTAGCGTCAACATAACCTTTGACAATTAGTTCTCCGTTTACACCCCCATACACTAGGAATGTGTCCTTGGTTCTCCTCAAATATTTGAGGATAGCTTTTACCGCAGTCCATTGTTCATCACCAAGGTTAGACTGAAAACGAATGGTACAACTGAGGGCGAACGAGATATCCGCTCTCGTGCATAACATCGCATACATGATGGATCCTATAGCCAAAGCATATGGGATCCCATTCATGCGGCTTAACTCATCAGGTGTCATAGAACGCTGAGTTTTGCTGAGCTTGATGCCATGATGCATGGGCAAGAATTCTTTCTTGGAATCAAGCATTAAGAACCTTCTCAACACTTTATCCACATATGTGCTTTGACTTAGACCCAAGATCCTCTTAGTTCGATCTCTATATATCTTGATACCCAAGATATAATCAACATTACTTAAGTCTTTCATTGTGAAATACTTTCCTAACCAAGCTTTTGTTTCTTGCAAGGTAGGGATGTCGTTTCCAATGAGCAATATGTCATCGACATATAGCACCAGGAATACAATCTTACTCCCACTTACCTTCTTGTATACACACGGTTCATCTTCATTCTTGATAAAGCCGAATTCCTTAACAACTTCATCAAAACGAAGATTCCAACTCCGAGATGCTTGCTTCAATCCATATATGGATCTCTGAAGCTTGCATATCTTTCCTTCATTCTTCGGATCGACAAAACCTTTAGGCTAAGACATGTAAACATCGTTAGTGAGATTTCCATTCAGGAAAGCGGTTTTGACATCCATCTGCCATATCTCGTAATCATGATATGCAGCTATAGCCAAAAGAATGCGGATAGACTTGACCATTGCTACTGGAGAAAAAGTCTCGTCATAATCAATTCCTTGAATCTGACGATAAACTTTTGCGACCAGACGTGCTTTATAGGTTTGAGGTTTGCCATCCATGTCGGTCTTCACTTTGAAGATCCATTTACAACCAATGGTTTTTACACCAGGGGTCGGATCAACCAAGCTCCACACTTGGTTATCAGACATGGATTGCATCTCCTCCCTCATGGCTCCCAGCCATTTCTCGGAGTTAGGCCCGGTCATGGCTTCCTGAAAGGTTGCTGGATCATCAACATCCACAACTTCCAAATCACCACCTTCAGTTACGATAAAATCATAACTGATGGGTGTGCGACTTGATCTCTAGATCGCCTTAGATCTTTCGGAGTATGTGCAAGAATTGGTTCTGTCTCTACTACCAGCTCAGGCTTCAGTACTTCTACATTGTCAGTGTTGGGTTCCTGAATTGTTTCAGGATGCACTACATCATCCCGAATTTCTTCGGGATGACCAATGCTCCTACTGACTGTTTTGGAAATAAACTCACTTTCCAAAAATACCCCACGTCGATCAACAAAAAGTTTGTTCTCGCTAGGCTTGTAGAACTAGTATCCCACTGCCTCCTTGGGATATCCTACGAAAATGCATTTGTCAGATCTGGGCTCGAGCTTATCACCAAGAAAACGCTTGATATAAGCTTTACAACCCCAAATCTTGAGGAATGACAACATGGGATCCCTCCCATGCCATATTTTATATGGTGTCCCTTCCACTGCTTTCGTTGGAGCCCTATTCAAAATGAACGTGGCTGCTTCTAGAGCATAACCCCAGAAAGAGATTGGGAGATCGGTGTTACTCAGCATGGATCAGACCATGTCTAACAAGGTTCGATTTCTTCGTTCAGATACCCCATTTAACTGTGGTGTTTCGGGCGGAGTCCATTCAGAGACGACTCCACAACCCTTCAAATGATTAAGAAACTCTTCAGTCAAGTATTCTCCACCTCAGTCTGATCGAAGTGCTTTAATACTTTTCCCGAGTTGGTTCTGTACTTCATTCCTAAACTCGTTGAACTTGTCAAAAGTTTCGGATTTACGTTTCATTAAGTAAATATAGCTATATCTACTGAAATCATCAGTAAATGTGACAAAGTACGAGAACCCCCTTTTGGCTTGAGTACTCATGGGTCCACATACATCGGAATGTATCAAACTCAATAGGTCACTGACCCTTTCACCTCTACCCGTGAAAGGCGTTTTGTCATCTTGTCCGTTAAACAAGCTTCGCATCTATCAATCGAATGGAATTCGAGCGGACCTAAAAGTCCACACTTTTGGAGTGTTGATATGTGAGTCTCGTTTATGTGCCCTAAACGACAATGCCAAATAAGAGTTTGGTTTAAATCATCAGATTTAATCTTGTTATTATTAACATTATAAACTGAGCGTTCATTGGAGTTCTCAATGTCAAGCATATACAGACCTCCAACTAATGTAGCACTTCCATAATAAATATTATTTCTATAGAATTTAAAAAGTCTATTATCAATGGAAAAATCAAATCCATCCTTGTCTATTAAGGAAACCGAAATAATATTCTTACAAAATGTAGGTACACAATAAAGATTATGAAGTAGCAGTACAAGCCCACTAGGCAAAAAAAATCTGATGGATCCTACAGCAATCGCAACAACACTGATTCTGTTGCCCACTCTTAGGTCCACCTCTCTTTCGCCCAACAACCTTTTACTTTCCAGCATCCTCACATTAGTACAAATGTGAGATTCAGCCCCGGTATCTAATGCCCATGAATTAGAAGTAGAAAAGTTAAGTTCTATAACGTAAATACCTGAAGCTGTGGACCCTCCACCCTTCTTTTGATCATCCTGGAACTTCTTGGAGTCCCGTTTCAAATGCCCAACTTCTCCACAGTAGAAGCAATTAGTCTCCGAAGCATCCTGTTTCCCCTTACCATTCCCTTTGTCTTTTGGGGCATTGGAAGGGTTAGGAGCAATTGGTGTTCGGATCTTACCTGCCAGGTGAGTAGGGGCCGTGTTCTTACTTGAACTACCCTTGCTTGCACCATGCTGTTTGAAGTTGATCCCCTTTTGGACCATAAGAACATCCTTGGCTTGCTTGCCTTTGATGCTCTTCTCAACAGTTACCAACATGCTGTGTAACTGTGTTATTGTCTTGTCCATATCGTGCATATTATAGTTCATTATGAACTGATCATATGCAGGAGGAAGGGAATGCAGAACAATGTCTACAACCATCTCCTTTTCGATCCCAAGACCTAGTCTTGTTAGGTGATCAAGATATCCCTTCATCTTAAAGACATGTTGGCTCACGGAACCGCCTGCTGACATTTTGCAGGCTTGAAGATCCTTCAAGGAGTTGTACCTCTCGATCCTCGCTTTCTTTTTAAACATCTCTTTGATCTGACGCATCATCTCAAAAGGATTGTTAGAGAGTTTCATGAACTGCTTCTGGAGGTCGCCCTCCATGCAGCCTAGCATTATGCATGCAACTTCTATAGAGTCACTCAAGTGCTTTAGGTATGCAACTTGAGCAACCCTAGTTGTACCTGCAGCTGGTTCCACGGGGAGAGCATTGTCAACAATATACTCTCTATGCTCGTACTTGAGGACTATCCTCAAGTTCCTTTCCTAGTCGAGGAAATTGACTCCATTGAGCTTGATCTTATCCAACAAAGATCTCAATGAGCCGCTGTGATGTGTTTGTGCGTTAGCCATTTAATCTACACGAAAGGTAATTTTAATCAGTATTCCGTTTAAATTTAAATTGAAGATCATGAATTAAAACACAATCGTTTGATTCTAAGCCCCTTAGAATCTTAACCAGAATCCTTGATTCATTCGACCGGAGCTAGACTAATGCCCACCACTCCAATCGGGTTACTTAGGTAGAAAACCTATCCAGTTACATTCAATGCAATTTTTGGCTAGGGTATGTACATAAATGTACACGGCATACCCTATTTAACACCTCTGCTCGATCAGAGCTGGACTAATGCCCACCACTTTGATTGTATTCAAGTCGACCAAATTTAACTATGGCCCAGTTTTTATGTGAGTGCTCGAATAATACCCACGACACCCTCATAAAACTGGCCATCTCAGATTAACTCTTATCCCTAAGAATGCTAGACTAATGCCATACCCAATCATAGGACTGGGAGCTAATCTGAGTGTTGAGATTTGAATGGTGTCACACATGACTTGATTATTAGTGATGTTGTCGTGTTTATATTCATCGATTGATCTAATTCAATCATCTTTTGAAACCATCATCTACATTACTGCAACGATGTTTCATTAACTAAATTACATGCAAAGGTGAAAAATCCAATTTTAAGCAAACAGATCAGGTGGTGAATTATCATGCATTCTAATTATAAATAAAATATCCATTCATATACTTCTCAAGCATATGACCTTAGCATGCATATCTAATACACATAAATAAATTATTTGCACAAAATAATAGCCCTTTTCTTAGTCCGGTTCCCATGAAATAAAAACCGGTTGGTCACCCTATGTGGTTCTATAAGAATTAACCTAGAGACTATCTCTGGTTCTTCTTGCTTCATATCTTGGGTACTCCCACTGGCTCTTGGATTCCTCCAATTCCAATCGGTTCACCATTCACCTTAGCCGCCTTCCGGTCCACCGTCCTCTGCTAGGTCCCATTACAAAGCATACACGGTTCGCAGACCAGAATTAAAATAAATTACAAGCATGAAATTTATACAGCAGCTACGCAGACCGCAAAATTAATTACAATTAAACCAGTGGTTCACAGACCGCAAATAAAGCAATTAAACGGTCCATGGCTCTTATTTCGTGCCAAACCAAGCAATTAAAACACTCATGCATGTTATCAATCAATATGTTATCAATCAATCATGCATTGACCGATATTATCTTGCCTAATTATTTACTGTGTTTATCGAAACCAGACCAAAAAATCGATTTATCGAAACCCTACAATCTGTAATTTTCAAAAGAGAACTCGCCACGGGGTGCGCCACGGGGCTGTGGCCACAAAGTGGTAACGATCCGTGGCCTGTGACCAGAAACTGGCCATGCCCCGGAGCCACGGGTCGGCCACGGGGCCATGGCCATGAATGGTCACGCCCCGTGTCCCGCAATAACCTAGTGGTCACGCCCGTGGTCTTAGATCCGCCACGGACCTGTGGCCATTGGTCACGGTCCGTGGCGATCGTCTTCTCCGTTTTCCAGAAAATTCACAGATGCGTTTTTGAATAAGAAAATCAAGCAATAACTATTTCTACGGTGATCCCATCATACATATGAAATAAAAACGTTAATCTAGCATGCAACCAGCCTTTGATACCACTGTACGGAATTATGGGGTTCAAAACACGCAGCGGAAGCAAATACCAATTAAACAATAACCATAATCCCTTCCTAGATCATGCAATTTACTAGAAATTAACGTAACATGGGATTTCGAAATCAACCTACTGAAGGCGTTACCCACCCTCTAACGGTATCCATACAGACACGCCTTGTTTCGAAGCACTGAAGAATTAAGCCTGCTAGAAACCTGATCCTCTCTCGGTGAGTTTTTTTTTGGTCTGGAGAAAAACTGACTGTGATAAAATCATCAACCTCTCCCAAAAAGAAAGGAGGCTTAATACTGGATCAGGTTCGGTTGCCCGATCGCTGAAATGGCGGTTCCACGATCTGGGGAACTGTACCGTTTTGACTCGCCACAGACCCCACCACGGGGCTGTGGCTAATTGCTTGGTTCGGCCACGGGCCCGTGGCCAATTGCTCGGACACGGTCTAGTGGTCAACCTAGCCACGGTGAACCTTTCACCCGCCATGGCCTAGCCTTGGCTTCGCCACAGACCCGTGGCCAATGGCCACAATCCTTGGCTCTTTGCAATTTTTTTCTCCTTTCATCCATATCCTCTCACTAGCTTCTGGTCGTGCCTTTTGTGTGTGACCCTGTAGGCTCATGTCTCGATTTGCAGATAGGCTTGAAATTCCTATTCAAACTATCCATCATAAGTGGCCTCTAGCAAGACGTTATGATTACCCAACGAGCATGAACATCGATTGATTCGACTTAACCATATGTTGTCTATGTCATTATCCTTTTATCGCCAGATATCTTGATTGATCATAAGGCATAGAGTCGTCACCCTTATTTAATCAATCACTGTTTCTTGATATGCAATATGACTGAAAAATGATACCCCGTATCATGTGCATGGCCATGCGTTTCCTTTCAGTCATTCTCATCAAGTGGCCTAAACGGATGTCATTCCCATACCGGAGTTTGAGGGAAAATCCCTTAGCCATCTTTCGTATCACTCATGCAGCCCGTCCCCGAGCCAATCATAGCCGTTATGGATATCCTGTTACAGATAACGTTAGTCGTATGTCAAATCTAGGATGTTGACTACACAGCGATCACAAAGACTCCTTGGTCTAAGGATACAGTGACAAGCCACGACAACTGAATATCTACATAACTTGATCTATGTCGCATATTCGGGTCGGGTCGTCCAATATCATTTCCCAAATGATATCTATGATCTGAATCCGGCAATCCCATCGCCAATGATCAGTAGAGCGTGATCATATGGAGTCATCCTCATACTGGTCACTTCTTACGAAGTTTAATGACCAGGGACTCATTATATGTGATTCATACAATCTACAGTTCTACTATTAGTGATGATACACTCAATGATATAGATTAAATCACATATAATATATCAATACAACACAATATTAATATGAATGTCGATTTTATTAACTGCAAACAGATGATGCAAACTATTACATACTACTTTGTATTGGGCTAGGGCACAAATCTAACATGTATTTGATATCTACTATATATGTGTGTGTGTGTATGTCTATATACGTGTGTATATATGTGTGTATATATATATATATATATATATATATATATATATATAAAAGATATGTAGCATAACACTAAAAGCGATTTAGTTTAATGGAAAGTGTGAAGTATTTCATCCATTAAGTCATGAATTTAAACATTGGAATTGACAAACTTTGTAATAGTTGTATGCTTCTTGATACCTTAAACTGTTTCTAATAGTTGTGGGCTTTTGAACTCACTTAAATGAATCATCACTTTATTTTTTTTTAGGTAAAAACGAATTTTATTAATTAAACACCAACTAACCCGACATCAAGCGGGACAACTGAAGCTACAGTTGGTGGGACAGACCCCTCACCATAATCCCAGATACTGTTAGTTAAAGCAAACATGACCAATTTGTGGGATTCTCACTTATTTGTTGGTCAATAACTATAATTATTTTTTTACTAACTATTGTATTATTTAAATTATTTTTTTGTTTTTTCTATTATAATTTATTGAAAATTTCTGAATTTTCTAAGCAAAGTCATGCGGAGATTAAGTTCAAGAGTTAGTCACTTGATAAACTAATCAAACTCAAGTCGAGCCTATTAGAGTTTATAAGTCTCGCGAACCGACTCGCTTCATATTTATATTTACATGAAAGTTAAATTTAAACTCAATTAAAAGTAAATAGTTAAGCTCGGATTAGTTAAGGCGTATAAAGTATAACACGTGTATACTTAATATGAGTTATGCATAATTTTCTAAATATATATTGAAATTCTAGTTAGTTGTAACAACAAGATGTCATGCACAATGTTGTGACTTTGTGATTGACAACTTGCCGACGCACAGATTATGGACAGTAAAGCAAACACAGTACGGAAATAAAAGACACGCAATATGGTTACCCAGTTCAGTGCAACGTAACTACGTCTGGGGGCACTATGCCAGTGGAATGGTTTCACTATGAAGTAGTCAGTAGTCCATACAAGAAGGTTCGTGCATCTTCAATCACGCAAGCACAACCCGATTACTCAAGCACTCATTCTTTCAAATAGTGAATGATTACAAGCATGTCGTTCTTGTCAAAAACATACAGCCTCCCAATACGCTAGTCCAACACGCTTAGGAGCTCTGAACCTGTTGCACAAAGAACAAACTACAATCAAAAGGGGAAGAACCAAACTGCTAAGGGAACACTCTTCGGCTTTTATAGCAGCTGCTTCGTCTACATGATCTCTAGGGTTTCCTTAACCCTTTAGAACATATCCCCAACGAATATGAAGTTTCCATATGCTTCCACACGTCTGAATCATACAGAATCAAGCTCAATATATAATATCTCGTGAATCCGGAAACTTACCAAAATTATAGTCTCGGAAAATGTGTTGCCAAGATGTTGCAACATGCGAACAAACATATTTTTGTTTGCTAAAACTGTAGCCAATGAAGATGTGAACAAACATCTTTCTGTCCACTAAAAATATAGCCAATCTAAATGTAACAACAATCTCCCCTTTATGCTATTTTTTAGGCAAGCACTTCGATGCTTCCATGATCGCTATCAGCCACAGAAATATGTCCAAGCATGTCTTCAGACATGTCATTCTTCTTCTCCCTCTGATTGCCTCAAAAACATGCCAAAGGCACCAACCATTCAACCAGGCAACAAATAGTTAACAAGCTTACCAACTTAATCATCAGAGCAAAATAAAGCATACCAGCTTGTGTGTCACTCACAATGTCTAGCCTCGTGTCCTTTACATATGCTCTGACATCCAGATTACCCAGCCCCTTATCCTCAACATCTGTTCTGACATCCGGAACAACATCCGGATTTTATGGAGTACCTGTGACATTGGGAGTAACTTCATCCTCATCAATAATAATGTTATAAACTTAGTTAGCATCGTTTATGACCAGGTTTATGGAATCCATCACGGATCTGGTGCGTTTATTGAAGACACGAAACACACGACTATTCCTTGAATACCCGAGAAATATTCCCTCATCACTTTTGGGATCAAACTTGCGTCGAGGATCCCTATCGACCAGGATGTAACATACTGCACCAAAGATGTGAAAATATTTGACATTTGGTTTTCTCCCCCTTCATATCTCATAAGGAGTAGTATTTTTATCTGAACGAGGACTCACTCTGTTATGGATATGTCATGCTGTATTGAATGATTTAGCCCAGAAGTTGGTGGGTATGTCTTTGGCGAGTATCATCACTCGAGCCATCTCCTGGAGAGTTCGATTTTTCCTTTCTACGATTCCGTTTTGTTGAGGAGTTATGGGTGCGGAGAATTCATGAGCTATACCCTCCGAATCACAGAAATTGGCAAAGCTACTATTTTCGAACTTCTTCCCGTGGTCGCTTCGAAGTCTGACAATTTTCCCAATGCTATCACCTTTTTCCCTTTGTATATTGTTGCATAGAGCTTTAAAGACAGTAAATGTGTTACATTTTTCATGGATAAAATCTACCTAAGTGTATTTGGAGAAGTCGTTGACACACACAAAAACATATTTCTTTCCTCTGAGACTTTCAAGTTTCATCGGTTTTATCAGGTCCACATGAAACAGCTCCAACACTCTCGAAGTAGTAAGATGTTGCACCTTCTTGTGTGACATCTTGACTTGTTTCCCAATCTGGCAGTCACCACAGATTCTCCTTTCCCCTCAATCTTGAGATTTGGAACACCAATTATGGCGTTTTCAGATATCACCTTATGCATGCTCATAAGGTTTAAATGTCCAACCCTTTGATTCCATAGCTTGGCCTCATCTGTTATGGAGAGAAGACATTGGGACACTGGAGTGTCTGCTGGACACCAAAGGTAGCAGTTATCTCAAGATTTGGTTCCCTGCATAAGCTCGACTTGTTTCTCATTTAGCACAACACACTTGTCATGAGTAAAATTTAAAAATAGGTCGAGATCGCACAATTCACTAATGCTAAAAAGATTTGCGGTGAGCCCTTCTACTAGCAGCGCCTCGGTTAAGCATGGGAAGCCAGGAAAGTTTAGCTGTCGTTTCACAATCACTTTGGTTTTAATCCTGTCACCAAATGTAACGTAGCAGTTGATGCATGGCCTCATGTTGGTCAAGAGTTTTAGGTCACCAGTCATGTGACCAGAGCACCCACTATCAGTATACCAGTCCTTACCGGTGGAGGCAGTGAGTGTAGTGTATGCAATATTAGCTCAGTAGGTCACATTCTTGACTCTCTATTCTTTCTGGGGTGTGGACTTTTGACGAGCTGGTCCACGCTTGTGTGAATGTTTGTGTTTGGTGCGTTTCTTTCCGTAGAGATGATAGAAAAAAGGTCGTATGGGTCCTTTTCGTCCACAGTTATGGCAGACCCATCATGGCCTGTTAAGAGAGCCAACAAAATGTTGCTAGTGATGTCTCTGACCCTTGTCAATGCCTGATGTTGGTGACATCTTGTTGGACATCTGACTTACATTATTTTGAGGAAAAAATATCGCGTGAGATGTGGAAGCCTCACGAGTGTAACCCAATCCGCTCATGTTCTTGTCTTCTTTTCTAATAGATAGGATTTTGTCCAAGGTCTCCGTGCTTGAGTTCATCATTCTGACTGATTTGGTCATCTGATAAATTTCTCCATTCAGTCGACTAACCTCTTGCTTTAGGTTGAAAACCGTTTTAAGGAGCCTTGTTTTATCTTCAGTAAGAGAAGGAATGAGATCCCTCTGTTTCTTTAGAATTTTAGACTCTTCCACCCATTTGGTAGATAACATGTTATAGGCATCATTCATGACATTGTTTGACAGTAGTTCACCAGAGTTATAAGCTTCCAAGATCCTATATGTTTCATCAATAGGTTCAGTATTATAAGATGAAGAAGGAGCTGTAAATGTAAAAAAATTGCTTATATGTTCGGAATCATTGTATTTTTATTCCTCATCAGATAGGGTGGAATTTTATCCTTTCTTTTGTTTCTTCAAGAAATTTGGACATTCCCTCTGGATGTGACTGAAACCTTCACATTCATGGCACTAAATGCCCTTCCCTTTTCCAGCACGATCTATACCTCTTCCGTCATTTAGAGTATTCCCAAATTTCTGACCCTTTTGTTGCAGATTGTCTTTGACATCACGGGAGACATTCTTCCCAGTCAGTTGGTTGAACCGTTTCATGACCATACCATAATTTTTAGCTAACATTGTAATTGTTTCATAAATCTCATCATCAGAATCAGAATGCACTTGTTCTTTTGGACTATGTGAAGAGCTCTTTCGTGTCAACTCCTTGTGTTTCTTATACGTGCTTGGAAGAGACATCTCGAATGTCATGAATGAACCCATAAGTTCATCAAATTTAAGAGTCTTTAGATCATGGACTTCTTCAATAACAGAGCTCTTCATTTTAAACCTTAGACTGAAGGCTCTTAAAGTCTTCCTGACCAGATCCTCATCCGTCATGGGTTTCCCAAGGGAATAGGACTCATTAGCGAGGTCTCTAATTCTTACATTAAACTCAACGACGGTCTCATTTTCTTTCATGGATAAAGATTCAAAGTTGGTGGTGACATATTGAAGTTTTTGCTCTCGAAATTTGGTAGTCCCCTCATAGGTAGTGGTGAGAATTTCCCAGGCTTCCTTTGCACTAATGCAGGTGTTGATTAACTTGAACATATTTATATTAACACCATTAAATATATCATTTAAAGCGCGTGAGTTAACCAAGGCTGACTCTTCTTCTGCAAGAATCCAGTCCTTTTTGGGTTTGGGATACGTCATATTTCCTTGGGTATCCACATACTGAGGAGCTTCCTACCCATGAATCACTGCCTTCCAGGTTTTGATGTCAAGTAATTTCATAAACGCACTCATTCGGGCTTTCAAGTGGCCAAAGTTCGTCCTATCAAGCACTTGAGGTTTATTGATCGAACCTCCTTCTCTTGAGTTATCCATATCTGGCACGCATAATTTACTTCCCAGGAAACCACCTATAAGATTAGGTGCCTCCTCGGATACCAATTGAAATTCTAGTTAGTTGTAACAGCAAGATGTCATGCACAATGTTGTGATTTTGTGATTTACAACTTGCTGACGCACAAATTATGGATAGTAAAGTAAACAGAGTACGGAAATAAAAGACACGCAATATGGTTACCCAGTTCGATGCAACGTCACCTACGTTTGGGGGCACTCTGCCAGTGGAATGGTTTAACTATGAAGTAGTCAATAGTCCATACAATCCCTTATGATTATCATACAAATCAACGACCTATGCTATTACTACAAGTGAACACCAAGACCACAGACTCCCCCTGAATTCGAGATCCTCTCCCGATTCCACTCTTCGAGCAATCTCCTTTGCTCGGTGCGTCGTCTGTTCTTCAAACAAGAAGGTTTGTGAATCTTCAATCACGCAAGCACAACTCGATTACTCAAGAACTCATTCTTTCAAATATTGAATGATTACAAGCATGTTGTTCTTGTCAAAAACATCCAGCCTCCCAATATGCTAGTCCAACACGCTTAGGAGCTCTGAACCTTTTGCACAAATAATGAACTACAATAAAAAGGGGAAGAACCAAACTGCTAAGAGAAAACTCTTTGTCTTTTATAGTAGCTGCTTCGTCTACATGATCTCTAGGGATTCCTTAACCCTTTAGAACATATCCGCAACGAATCTGAAGTTTCCATATGATTCTGTTGGGTTCCGGGGCATCCAAATCCCATTCATAGCAGCGGAAGCAACCTATAAACAGCCCCGAACCTGCACAAGATCGACTACCATGTTAGATCCTTAGGAAATCGAGTTTTCGGGTTATACCTTGAATCTGACCAGAAATAGATTCTGCAGAACCGTCCTCTTCCCGGCCTTGTAGCTCCCAAACCAGCGCTCTTTTGGAAAATTAGTATTTCACAAAAGTTGTAGCCCTTCGACTTATCTTTTTAACACCGCAAGTTTCAGGTCAATCGAAACTCTGAAGAAGCGGCTACGGCTCACGCAATGTCGGTCATCGGAACTGGAAAATCTGGACAGTTACTCCATTCTTGCTTGGATCACCAAGAAACCACCAAGAACACCATGAATGGGCTTGAACCTCTTCAAAGGTGCCCAAGTATCCTCCTCGAGGAATCAAAGCCACGTAGTTATTGTTAGAGAATCAAGCACACACAAAATCCACAAGCATTATGGTGTGATGAACAAAAGAAATGGAGGGAAGGGGGGAGCTTGATGTGGCCGGCCATGACTTCTTCAAGAGAGAAGAAGATGATGAATTTAAAAATGAATTGGTGTGTTGTGAGAAATATAATATGTTATTGAGTGATGGTGATGTGAAATGATGAGAGGTATGGGAGGTATGGGCTTCTATGCTTATCATCCATATCCACCAAGCATGGCCATGGGCCATGCCACAATTGGGCCTAAATGGGATGGCTATATTTGGGCCTCATGGGCTGAAGCCCAGTTGCTTCGGCCATGTGGTCCCGTGCCGAGTCCAAATAGTATCCGACCCCTTTTCCGAACTTATCAAACAAAGTCCGATGCGACATCGACGAAAAAACCAAATTTTCTCGATTCTTAAACCATTCTCACTTACACGGGCCCACGGCCTAAGAAACTCAGTTTTGGCCATGTCTTGTGTCTCAATAAATGCTGACATTTCATTATCTCCCGAAACCAATATCCTTGGTGTGTGACCCTTTTAGGCTTATGCCACGTTGGCAGATCGGCATAAAACCCCATTTTACCCGATCCATCATTAATGACCTCTAGTATACCATTATGATTACCCAATGTTCATTGTAGTCGAACTAATCGACTTAACATGTTTGTCGTCCAAGTAATTATCCTTTTATCGCTAGATATCCGATTGATCATAAGGCATAGAGTTGTCATCCTTATTTTGATCAATCATGTTTCTTGATATGTGAGATGACTGAAAACTGATAAACTGTATCACTGGCATGGCCATGCACTTTCTTTCAGTCACTCTCAATCTAGTGGCCTAAACGGATATCATTCTCATATCGTAGTATGAGGGATAACTCCCTTAGCCGTCTTTCGTGTCACTCATGCAATCTGTCCCTACCCAATCATGCCCGTTATTGCTATCCTGTTACAGATAGTGTTAGGCGCAATTCAAAGTCGGACATCAATTGCATAGCGATAACAAAGACTCCTCGGTCTAAGGATACAATGAGAAGCTACGACACTAAATATGTTCATGACTGTATCTATACAACACTATTCAGGTCGGGTCGTCTGATATTAAAACCCTGATGATATCTATGATATGTTTCTGGGATTTCGCATCTCAATGACGAGTAGAACTATATCATAAAGAATCATCCTCATAATGGTCGCTTCTATTGAAGCATATTTAACCAGGGACCGTTAAGTTTGATCCGTAAAGATCTATGGTTCTGCTAATTTTGTGGTCATAGATCAGATCATACTTTAACATATTACTTCAACACATAAGTAATATAAAGCCGATTTTAATCATTTCAAACGATGATAAACTAGTACAGACATTTACAGACTATTCCAATTGGAACCTAGGGCACAAATGCTATCAATCTCCCTCTTGCCCCTAGTTCTAATCTAAGTCCCAGTTTGTACCCATTGACTATACATGAACTTCATGTTTAGGCTGTGAGAGAGCCTTCTTCAAAAGGGTCGGCTGTGTTTTAATTCGTCGTAATGTAGTTGATCTTCTCGTTATCTCGGTAACGTCTGAGTATATATCTGGATTTGTTATGTGATTTGGGCACTTTAGCTTACGCAATGGCCCTAATTTTGTCACAAGATAAGCCTACTGGGTTAGACTGGTTTTTAATTACATCTAATCCAGTCATGAAGCTCCAAATCCATATAGCCCTGTGCTGCCTCCAACACAGCTATATACTCAGCTTCCATCGTAGAATTGGCAATTGGTCTTGCTTCCAGCTCTTCCAGCTGAAGCTCCACCATTCAACATGAACACGTATCCTGACTGACTCTACAATCATTAGGATTTGTCTGGAAACTAGTGTCAATATAACCTTTGACTACTAGCTCAACATTATCGTGGCCCCCGTACACAAGAAAGGCGTCTAAAGTTCTCCTCAAGAACTTGAGGATAGCTTTGACCGCAATCTACTGTTGTCCACCGGGGTGAGACTGATGTCTATTGTCACAACTTAAGGCGAACGAGACATCCGGTCTCGTGCATATCATGGCATACATGATGGATCCTGTAACCGAAGCGTATGGGACCTCACTCATTCTTTTCAGCTTATCAGGTGTTGCCGGACACTAAATCTTGCTGAGCTTTACGCCATGTCGAATGGGTAAGAATGCTTTCTTAGAATCAAGCATTTCAGAACCCACACAAATTTTGTTCACATAGGTGCTCTAACTTAATCCCAAGATCCGCTTGGTGCGATCTCACTATATCTTGATCTCAAGAATATAAGCAGGATCGCCTAAGTCCTTTATTTGAGAAACACTTCCTTAACCAAGCCTTTGTCAAGCGTAAGGTTAGGTTGTCGTTTCCAATATCATTCTCACATTCAGCACTAGAAAGACAATCTTACACCCATTCGCCTTCTTTGAAACGCATGGCTCATCTACGTTCTTGATAAAGCCGAACTTCATCAAAACGTTAGATTCCAATTCTGCTACATGGCACCCAGTCATGTCTCAGAGTATGGGCCGTCCATGGCTTCTTGAAAGGTAGCTGGACCATCCCGATCCATAGTAACCAAATCGCCACCTTTAGACACAAGAAACCTGTATCTAGCAGGTGTACGATTGGTCCTTTCAGACTGCCTTGGACCGTCCAGAATAACTGCAATAGGCGGTTCTTGCTCTACTACCAGCTCTGGCTCTAACACTTCTACAGGGTTGTCCAGTGGTTCCTGAGAAACTGTACCATCCCGAATACCATCAAGATGTACATTCCTCCCATTGTTTGTTTTGAAAACTAATTCCTTTTCCAAAACATCCCACCACGAGCAACAAAACTTTGTTCTCACTCGGTTTGTAGAAGTAGTATCCCCTTGTTCCTTTAGGATACCCCACGAAGACGCATTTATCAAATTTAGGTTTGAGTTTATTTGAAAACAAACGCTTTAAAAAGGTCTCGAAGCCCAAATCTGCAGGAAAGACATAATGGGCTTCTTTCCATACCATATCCCGTATGGTGTCCCTCCCACTGCCTTCGTTAGAGCCCGATTCAAAATGAACGCGGCTGTTTCTAGAGCATAACCCTAGAATGAGGTTGGGAGATCAGAGTAGCTCTGATAATATCCCACTTCCCACAAGATGATCATGAAACTCTATGGACAAGTATTCTCCAGCTCGATCCGACACGAAGAGTTTTTAATACTTTTTCCCGAGTTGGTTTTGTACTTCAGTCTTAAGCTGTTTGAATTTATCAAAAGCATCCGACTTATGTCTTATTGAATAGACATAATCAAGTCTACTGTAATCAACAGTAAGATTGATGAAGTAGCGAAAACCACTCCAAGCAAGTGAACTCATTGGCCCATACACATTTCCGCTGTATCAGGCCCAATAGGTCACCCGCCCTTTCACCTCTCCCGATGAAGGGCACTCCAGTCATTTTGCCCATCAAACAAGCCTCGCACATTTTTCCGAATGGAATTCGAATGGACTTAGAAGTCCGCACTTGTAATGTGCTTAAATGCGCTTTCTCATTTATGCGACCCAAACGACAGTGCCATATTAGAGCTTGGTTTAAATCATCGGATTTAAACCTCTTAGTAATAACGTTATATTATGAGCTTAAGTTTTCATATTCAATATGTGTAAACCACCGACTTTATTAGGAATTACAAAAGTATGTAATACACATTATGAAGTACTAATACAAGTCTACTGGCCAAAACAAGAGTAATGGAGCTTACAGCAGTTGCGGCAACCCTGATTTTGTTCCTAGCTCTTAGGTCCACCTCGTGTTTCCCATAATCTCTTCTACCTTCCAGTTTCTGTTCATCCGTACATATTCTGATAGCATTTGTGCCCTAGTCCAATTGCTATTAGCCTGTAAACGTCTATGTACATTATCATTGTTTGTAATATATATATAAAACGGCTTTGTATTACTTATGTGTTGAAGTAATATGTTAAGCATGATCTGATTTATGACCACTAAAGTAGTAGAACCATAAATCTGTGCGGATCACACTTAACGAGTCCCTGGTCAAAATATGCTTCTTTAGAAGCGACCAGTATGAGGCTGGTTCTTAATGACGTAGTTCTACTTGTCATAGGGATGAGGGATCCCGGGATCATATCATAGATATCATGAGGTGATTGATATCGGACGACCCGCTTTGAATAGTGTTTTCATAGATTAAGCCATGAACATATTCAACTGCGATAGCTTGTCACGATATCCTTAGACCGAGGAGTCTTTGTGATCACTATGCAATGAACGTGTGGCTTTAACTTGCGCCAAACGCTTTCTGTAACAGGATTGCAATAACGGGCATGATTAGGTGGCGGAACGGCTTGCATGAGTGACACGAAAGATGGCTAAGGGATTTATCCCTCATACTACGGTACGGGAAAGATATCCGTTAAAAGGCCTCTTGATCGAGACTGACTGAGAGTAAGAGCATGGCCATGCCAGTGATACGGGTTATCAGTTCTCAGCCATTTCACACATCAAGTAACAATGATTGATTAAACAAGGGTGACGACTCTATACCTTGTGATCAATCGGGATATCTAGAGATAATAGGATAGTGACTTGTACGCACAAGGTTAAGTCGAATCATCGATCGTCATGCACCTTGGGTAATCATAACGTCTTACTAGAGACCACTTATGATGGATCGGACAAGAGCGATCTTTTGCACCGATCTGCCAACGGTGGCATGAGCCTAGAGGGTCACACACATTCAAGACGGATAACTTGAGACAAGGAAACCTTAACGTTTCTTGAGGAGCAATACATGGACAAAACTGGAGGTTTTGTGCCATGGGTTCGGTTTGAGAGAATAATTAGCGAATCGAGAAAACTGAGTTTTTTCGTCGATGTCGCGTTGGACTTTGTTTGATAAGTAACGACAAAAAGGTTCGGGCGATTTTTGGACACGACACGAAACCACATGGGCGAGCCCTTTGGGCTCGGCCCATGAGGTCTCATGGCCGGCCCAAACAAGGGCCCAATAAGCCCTCTTGGCCAGCCCACATGGCGGGTCCATGTGTGGGGGCCACATAACACCATACTTAGTTGGTGATTGTGGATTAAGAGGTGAGTGATTTAAGGGGTATGGGTTAAAGCACATTTAAGCCCATACCAATCACTTTTAACCCATACTTGTGAGTTGGATGATGAATTGAAATACAAGACATTAATTCATTAATCAAAATAATCACACAACTCACAATTCTCTCTTTCTCTCTCTTGCTTGGCCGGCCACCTTGCTCCTCCTCTTCATCTTGCTCTCTTGTTCTTCATTTAATTGTTCTAGTAGGCAATTAAGTGAAGGATCATCAAGATCATCCCCTTGGTGTGGACTTGCTTTAGAGAAGAAGATCTGAAGGTTCTTCTTTAATCGATTCAACAAAGACTTAAAGGTAAACATCTTGTGGAATAGATTTTGCTTTGGGATTTAATGGTTTATGTTCTTGGACAAGGTTTGGAGTAGATTTTCTTATAATGCTTCCGCTATCTCGACGATCTAGAACGCTCCAAAACCCTACATATTCATGCCTGGTCATGAATCGGAAGTAGAAAGATTAAGCTCAATATCGAGAATACCAGAAGGGGTGGATCCACCACCCTTCTTTAGATCATCCTGAAACTTCTTGCAGTCTCTTTTCCAATGACCGAGCTTTTGGCAGTAGAAGCAGACTGATTCCCTTCCCTTTTAGCCTCCCTGACTTTAGGAGGATTAGGAACCCAAGCCAGTCTCATCTTTACCGCCGTGTGCATAGGGGCTTTATCCTTGTCACCTCCAGCTATGATGCTAGATCCCTTTCTGACCATTAGAACATTCCTTGGTATAAGCTTGACGTTCTTCTCAGCCGTTACATGCTTTCAGTGCAACTCTGAGATGATCTTGTCCAAATTATGCATATTATAGTTCATAAAGAACCCAACATAAGCAGGAGGAAGGGATTGCAGAACGAAGTCTACAATGCCATCTCTTGTCTCATCCCAAGACTCGATCTTGTCAGGTGTTCGAGATGTCCCTTCAACTTTAGGACGTGAGGACTAACAGAGCTGCTTGCTGACATTTTGCAGGAGAGGAGTTCTTTGAGAATGTCGAATCTTTCGATCTGAGCCTTCTCCTTGAACATAACCCTTATCTGCGCCATCATGGCACAAGGGTCCTCGAACAGTTCCATAAATTGCTTTTGGAGGTCTCCCTCCAAGCAGCCCAACATCACATACGCCACATTCCCAGAATCGCTAAGGTGCTTTATGAATGCATCCTTAACGGCCCTTATGGCGTTAAGTGTTGGTTCCCCAGGGATAACTTGGTCAAGGATGTACTCCATGTGTTCCAACTTTAACACAAGTCGTAAGTTTCTGTCCCAGTCCAGATAATTTGTTCTATTGAGCTTACACTTATCAAGTATAGCCCTCAATGACAAATTAGATGAGTTTGTTGAATTACTAGCCATTTTTTACATGAAGAAAGTAAATTTAATCAGAAATGATTAATAAATTTACGAATTTCCGAATCAAACACCAACAGTTCGATTCTAATAACTAGAATCTTTAAACCAAGATCCCTGATTTGTGATTGGTTGTGTTTAACAATTCGAAAGTATTTGGCATAATTACGAACCCGTCATCAATAAATCGTGTTGTGACGTTTCTAATTGTATCACATACTATCTTCTTTTGAAGCCGTCATTTGCAACCCGTGCAAACACGTTTCAAAACGAACCCATCCATCACAACCCGTGCGATGATGGCTCACAATGCTTTAAACATGCAAATAAATAAAAACGATTTTTAATCTTTGCATGTGAGGTGATGGCTTATAATCATATAAGCTAAGCATCCTAGTATACAAATTATCATCTAATAATTCAAGCATGCATTTAAAGCGTTTAAAAATGCATCAATAGCCCATCCTAGCCCTAAGAGTCTACGAGACATAATATCTTCTCGTCATCCCCATTCGGGCTCCCACTAGCTCTGGGACTTCCTCCAAGACCGTCACCGTTCTCGATTTTCCATCCTTCTCGACTTTGAGTAGAATTTACAATTAATACTCGGTTCGCAGACCGGATAAAAAATAATTACACTTTTAACAGATTAAATAAAAGAATAATTACACGCTAACATTAACAGTGTGAAAACCGTGAAAGCGATCAAATTCTTATGGGCTACTAATGCATCATACATATCATCACATCATCCAACATGTTATCACACAAACATGTTATCAAACAAGATGCAATTTTCTGGTTTAAACTTTGCAAAGTTGCTTGGTCGGGTTTATCGAAACTAGACCTTTTCGAAAAACGATTTATCGAAACTGACCGAATTTGAAAGTTTTCAAAAGATTGGATCGCAGGTTCATGTCACGGATCAAATACCGTGCACAAACCTATTGGGCCCAAGCCCATTTGGGCCAAGCCCAACCTTACGTCCCGGTTTGGGGTTTGAAAAAAAAACCCAAACCGGGCTTGCCGCCACCCTCGGCCTCAGCCAGGGTAGGGACGTCTTCGGTCACCGCCGGCCAACGCCGGTACCTCCAATTCAGCTCCCCGAGAGTCCCGTCTTGGACCCGACAAATTCAATAATTTTCGAACAAATCCAAATTTAACATATTTTCCAAAATTATATTTTTCATAGAATAATTAATGTAGGGTTTTGGAGCGTTCAAGATCATCGAGATAGCGGAAGCATAAACAAAAGCAACTCCAAACCTTGTGCAAGAACATGAACCATTAAATCTCAAGGCAAAATCTATTCCACAAGAAATTTACCTTTTAGTCTTTGTTGAATCAAGAAAGAAGAACTATATGATCTTCTTCTCTAGAGCAAGTCCACACCAAGAGGATGATCCTTAAGATCATTCACAAAAAGCCTACTAGAACTAATATGTGAAGAACAAGAGAGCAAGAAGAGAGGAGAGAGGGACTTGGCCGGCCAAGGAGAGAGAAAGTGAGTTGTGAGAGTGTTGTGAATTAATCCTTCATTTGTCTACTTCATCAACACAAAAGGCATGGGTCTTTAAAGTGACAAATTATGAAGGCATGGGTCAAAGACAAGTCATTACCTAAACCCCTTAAATCACTCACCTCTTAATCAACAACACCAACTAAGCATGGTGTGTGGCCCCCACCCTTGGACCCACCAAGGTGGCCGGCCACTTGGGCTTATTGGGCCTTATTTGGGCCCTTGTTGGGCTGGCTAGGTGACCTCATGGGCCGAGCCCAATGGGCTCGCCCATGTGGTCGCGTGCTGTGTCCAAAAGTTATCCGACCCTTTTTGTCGTTACTTATCAAACAAAATCCGACGAGACATCGACGAAAATCTCAGTTTTCTCGATTCGCTAATTATTCTCTCACACCGAACCCATGGCCCAAAACCTTCAGTTTTGTCCATGTATTGCTTCTCAAGAAACGTTAAGGTTTCCTTGTCTCAAGTTATCTATCTTGTATGTGTGTGACCCTCCAGGCTCATGCCACCGTTGGCAGATCGGCGCAAGAGATCTCTTGCCCGATCCATCATAAGTGGTCTCTAGTAAGACATTATGATTACCCAAGGTGCATGATGATGGATGATTCGATTTAACCTTGTGCGTACAAGTCACTATCCTATTACCTCTAGACATCCCGATTGATCACAAGGCATAGAGTCGTCATCCTTGTTTAATCAATAATTGTTACTTGATATGTGAGATGGCTGAGAACTGATAACCCGTATCACTGGCATGGCCAAGCTCTTTCTCTCAGTCACTCTCGATCAAGCGGCCTTAACCGATATCTTTCCCATACCGTAGTACGAGGGATAAATCCCTTAGCCGTCTTTCGTGTCACTCATGCAATCCGTTCCGCCACCCAATCATTCCCGTTATTGCAATCCTGTTATGGAAAGCGTTAGGCGCAAGTTAAAGCCGTACGTCGACCGCATAGCGATCACAAAAACTCCTTGGTCTAAGGATATCGTGACAAGCTATCGCATTTGAATATGTTCATGGCTTAATCTATGAAACACTATTCAAAGCGGGTCGTCCGATATCAATCACCTCATGATATCTATGATATGATTCCGGAATCCCATATCCCTATGATAAACAGAACTACATCATTGAGAACCATCTTCATACTGGTCGCTTCAATGTAAGCCTATATTGACCAGGGACTCGTTAAGTGTGATCCGTACAGATTTATGGTTCTACTACTTTAGTGGTCATAAATCAGATCATGGTTAACATATTACTTCAACACATAAGTAATACAAAGCCGTTTTATTTATTACAAATGATGATAAATATACATAGACATTTATAGACTACTAGCAATTGGACTAGGGCACAAAAATGCTATCAATTAAACCCATATACGAAAAATAAATAATGGAAACACAAGGGCATGTTAAACATCGAAAAAAACCTAAATAACAAACAAGGATCTCGAAGTGGTAGACCGCCTCTGATACCACTGTTGGGTTTCCGGGGCATCCAAATCCCGTTCATAGCAGCGGAACCAACCTATAAACAGCCCCGAACCTGCACAAGATCGACTACCATGTTAGATCTTTAGGAAATCGAGTTTTTGGTTTATACCTCGAATTTGTCCAGAAACAGATTCTGCAGAACCGTCCTCTTCCCGGCCTTGTAGCTCCCAAACCAGCGCTTTTTGGAAAATTAGTATTTCACAAAAGTTGTAGCCCTTCGACTTATCTTTCCAACGCCGCAAGTTTCAGGTCAATCGAAACTCTGAAGAAGTGGCTATGGCTCACGCAATGTCGGTCGCCGGAACTGGAAAATCTGGACAGTTTCTCCATTCTTGCTTGGATCACCAAGAAACCACCAAGAACACCATGAATGGGCTTGAACCTCTTCAAAGGTGCCTACGTATCCTCCCCGAGGAATCAAAGCCACGTAGTTCTTGCTAGAGAATCAAGCACACACAAAATCCACAAGCATTATGGTGTGATGAACAAAAGATCTTCAAGAGAGAAGAAGATGATGAATTCAAAAATGAATTGGTGTGTTGTGAGAAAAATAATATGTTATTAAGTGATAGTGATGTGAAATGATGAGAGGTATGGGAGGTATGGGCTTCCATGCTTATCATCCATATCCACCAAGCATGGCCATGGGCCCACCATGGGTTATGCCACAATTGGGACTAAATGGGCTGGCCATATTTGGGCCTCATGGGCCGAAGCCCAGTTGCTTCGGCCATGTAGTCCCATGCCGAGTCCAAATATTATCCGACCCCTTTTCCGAACTTATCAAACAAAGTCCGATGCTACATCGACGAAAAAACCAGTTTTTCTCGATTCGCAAACCATTCTCACTTACACGGGCCCACGACCCAAAACGCCTAGTTTTGGCCATGTCTCGTGTCTCAATAAATGCCGACATTTCGTTATCTCCCAAAACCAATATCCTTGGTGTGTGACCCTTTTAGGCTTATGCCACGTTTGCAGATCGGCATAAAACCCCATTTTACTCGATCCATCATTAATGACCTCTAGTATACCATTATAATTACCCAATGTGCATTGTAGTCGACCTAATCGACTTAACCTGTCTGTCGTCCAAGTCATTATCTTTTTATCGCTAGATATCTGATTGATCATAAGGCATAGAGTTGTCATCCTTATTTTGATTAATCATGTTTCTTGATATGTGAGATGACTGAAAACTGATAACCCGTATCACTGGCTTGGCCATGCACTTTGTTTCAGTCACTCTCAATCAAGTGGCCTAAATGGATATCATTCTCATACCGTAGTATGAGGGATTAATCCCTTAGCCGTCTTTCCTGTCACTCATGCAATCCGTCACCACCCAATCATGACCGTTATTGCTATCATGTTACAGATAGTGTTAGGCGCAAGTCAAAGCTGGACGTCAATTGCATAGCGATCACAAAGACTCCTCGGTCTAAGGATACAATGAGAAGCTACAACACTGAATATGTTCATGACTGTATTTATACATCACTATTCAGGTCGGGTCGTCTGATATCAAACCCCTGATGATATCTATGATATGATTCTGGAATTCCGCATCCCAATGACGAGTAGAACTATATCATAAAGAATCATCCTCATACTGATCGCTTCTATTGAAGCATATTTTCCCAGGGACCGTTAAGTTTGATCCGTACAGATCTATGGTTCTACTAATTTCGTGGTCATTGATCAGATCATACTTTAACATATTACTTCAACACATAAGTAATATAAAGCCGATTTTAATCATTTCAAACGATGATAAACTATTAAAGACATTTACAGACTATTCAAATTGGAACCTAGGGCACAAATGCTACCAGCTTCCACACGTCTGAATCGTACTGAGTCAAGCTCAATATAGAATATCTCTTAAACACGGGAACTTACCAAAATTATCGTCTCGAAAGATGTGTTGCCAAGATGTTGCAACATGCGAACAAACATCTTTCTGTTCGCTAAAACTGTAGCCAACGAACATGTGAACAGACATCTTTCGGTCCATTAAAAATATAGCTTATCTAAATGTAATATATATATATATATATATATGATAATAAATGTGTACGGTAAAGTGTAAAGCAAGATACAGGCGACAACAAAATGCTTACTATAATGTGTTAGGAAAGATAAAAATGACAAAAAATGATTATAAACAAGCATGCGACGAAGGTAGAAAATGTTGAGGAAATGAGGGCTGGTAAGAGAATGTAAAAGAGAAATATTTGCATGAGAGAGTAGTGTGCGGTCGTGAAATCTATAAAAGTAAACCCTAACATGAAAACAACTAAATATATATTAAGGTTAATCTGAGTTGATCGGTTTGTAGTTGAGTTGGGCTTCTTTAATTCATTACCCGACCACGTTTGTTTGGATTGTATGTTTATGACCTATAATAAGTCCATGGTTCTGGTTGGTTTGATCAATGGACTAAAATTGTATAATGCTGCCCATAGTATCCTATTGTTTTCAGTTCTTCTAAATGAATTAACTCATATGAAATCCTATTGAGATAGTAATGAGATAAAATGAATCCAATTAAATAATTAGATTAACATAATTAAATAATTAAACCCACATATACATATCATATATGAATTTATATAACATATCAAATCAAACAAGCTAATAAATATAGCAAACAAGGACACCAATAACACACAATTTTAGCGTGAAAAACTTCATCAATGAGAGAGAAAAAAATCGCAGTACCCTCGAGACTACTTAATCTTCACTATCAATATCATAGGTGCAACAAGTTCTCTCTAAATACACTTAGCGTCACACACTATCTCAAGATTAAACAATTTTAGCTACAATGTAGAGACATTCTTATGCATTTTAACTTCTTCCATGTATATTTCTCAACTAAGGCATGAAACTGTTTGAAGACATCATACACTTGATCTTTTGTCTTAAAGATATAGGGCCACACTTTTCTTGAATGATCATCTATAAAAGCCACAAAATATAAACCACCACCAAATGTCTTGGTTTTCATAGGACCACAAACGTCAAAGTATGCTAAATCAAGCATCTCTGACTTTCTTGAATGAGGGGATGATTCAAAATATACTCTAGTTTGCTTGTCGGCCAAACAATGCTCAAATTTCTCTAACAGTGTACCTTTCATTCCCAGTGGGAAATTATGCCTTCCCAAAACTATCATTCCCTTCTCGTTTATATATCCGCATAGCTCAATCAATAATTCAAGTCACACATTCCCATAATCCATTTTTTTAGACTTCACTTAAACTATACATATCAAATAAGTAACACGATGGTGTAAAGTTGAAGAGAAATGTCCAAATACATGTTTTATTCTTTTCAGTAATCCATATTTCGCTTTCGACCACCCCCTCCAAGTGAAAAAAATGATTGGATTACCAATGTCTATGATCTCTTTTTTTATAAAGGACCACAAATTCCTTACTTGCGTATCATTAAGAAATGCATTAACATAAATACAGCAGTAAGAAGGGGTAATACAAAAGTGTGTAAACTATAAAAACGAGTCAACTTAAATTGTCCCACACTAGCACTTTCGCGCAATGACTCTACCAAAGGCGATCCTATTACAGGAATAGCGTCCAGTACACATGTTACAATTTTGACTGCCCAATAATCAATTTGGTCCCAAGGTAAAGAATAACCAGTTACACCAAAGGATGTAGTCAATACAACCAGAACTACACCTGTAACCCAAGTCAATTCACGGGGTTTCTTAAAACCACCGGTAAGATAGACACGAAATACATGCAAGATCATCATTAGAACCATCATACCTGCTGACCCTCGGTGGACTGATCGAATTAACCACCCAAAGTTGGCTTCGGTCATTATGTATGGCACAAAAGAAAAAGCCTCCGTAACAGTAGGGCAGTTAGTAAGACATCATAGCAAATTCAGTAGCTACTTGGACTAAAAAAAGTAAGGATAATTCCCCCTAGACAATAAAATATGTTGACCTTCCCAAAATCATCATTCCCACTCATTTGACTAAATCGCTTGTGTCACAATTCAGTTGTATTCTCGTTCTCAACTACATTAATAATGTCATCACAAACTTTATCTTATGTTATTACAAGGAAACACACTTTTCACCTCTAGCCACAACCATATTACCTTTTGTGAGCTTTCATAAGCCATCACCAAAGGTATGATAAAATCCTTCATCATCAAGTATGCCTATGTATATCAAATTTAAACGAATGTTAGTAATATGCTTAACATGTTTCAAAATCAGGATTACACATTTTTCGTCTCCAAGCAAACATCTCCTATACTAGTAGATTTTGGCATGTTTTGATTTATCTTCTTAACATTACCATAATCACAAGATGTAAAGATGACATGAAATTCTTTTGACCTGCAGCATGAATGGACGCACCCCTATTTATGACCCAACTGGTCTGATCACAAACCAAGTTAACATCTTCATCATCACACACATGAGAAGAAATTCTTTGGTAAGAGTAGCAACATCATCATTACTTGTTCTCTTTTCTTTCTCTTTGTCATTTTGGTTGTCTCTCTTGATCTTTCAACAATACTTTTTAGGGAAAATGTCAGTTGACTACACCTATATTTAATGTTTTGACAGATAACTTCATAACTTTTTTTTTTCATTCGAAGGGTAACCTTGTTTTGAGAATTTTGCACCGTAACTCATACCTTCAATTTCTGTTAGATTTAGTGACATATGCTATGCACGTGACCTTAGTAATATTATGTACTAACCAAAATACCCTTTATCTACCCTTAAGTTTATGAATATACTGTAAGATTTGAAGATGTTGAAGTCAACGATGTCCATGGAGATGAACATAGTCAGCAACGATGGAGAAGATGTCATGTGTGATTGCGACATGAGAGCTCTAGTGAGAACGTCATGAGTAGTCGCGAATCCTGAGCGTTGATTTATTGAATGCGGAAGGTATTCAGTAAGCATATTACCTTGAGTCGAAGCACAAATTTTTGTGGGATTTCTGCCCATGATTTGATTTGGTCACATGGAATTGTTAATGGATTTTTGTAGACTTGTAAGGGGTTATTTGTTGGGTTCCCAAATAATTGGTTTAGAGTTCTGATTTAAAAAAATAGAGTTTATAGTCAAGATTTGGACGTTTTGAATTGATGAATAGTTATTAAAGGTAGACTTGTTATTTACATTTATTGTGGATAATTCATACATGTATGTTCCATAATTTGATTTGAAGAGTGTCTCTTGGTTATACAGTATAGGTCGAAATGCAAACTTTTTTAATGGTTAGATGCGAAGACATGTGTATATGGGAGGAGATTGGTACCTGATATCTACCAAAGGGCGAAAGTCATGGATGCCACTATTCAAAGAGGAGATGAAGAGAAGGAAAGGTTGGAGGCAGTATTGGAGGCCACATGTGTGAAATACAAAAAAGAATTATAAGGATTGAGAAAAATGAATGAAGATGTTATTTGTTTGTTTGTTTATAATATGTATGTTAACATTTATGTAATAAAATATTTAATGATATTTGGAATTTGTGCAATGGAATATATAGGTTGATGAGGATTTTTGTAATGTAATTTTTTATCATGATTTATGCAAAACAAATTGTGTTAAGTGTGAAGTTTTGTTTTAAGTGTTAAGGATTTTGTGCTCATGAAGTAAATTTTGTGTTAAGTTATGGTTTTTGTATTTGTGATTTGTAAAATTTTGTATTATAGATACACTAAATCATCATAAATCAATAAATAAAGATAATAAACACCCATAATTTACTTGTTGTCCAAATGATTCTGCATACGATTTCCGACGTGACTTCCGGCAAAGCTCCGGCGATGCCCGATCGTGGTGTTTTTGACGTCGATCTAATCGCCATGGGGAGGAGAGTTTGTTGGGGTGCTGATTCCAATCAGCAACTCCACATTTCTAATCGCGTTGACCCAATTTCAAATTGATTCAAGCATCGGGAGTCTTCGTCGCAACAGATAGGGAGGCACGAGGAGGCTCTGGAAAACGTGGAGGGATTACTAATAGAGACGCCTGTTGGGTCTCCGTCGCAATAGATCGGCCTTTCTAGTGTTTCGAGGAGAGAGAGCCACCGCCAAGGGGTGCAGAGGTCGCCGTTGAGGTTCTCCGGTGGTGGAGATGGTGAGGACTCCTCCCTGTGCAGCAGCACCAGCTTGCAGACGAGGAGCATGGGGCTTGATCGACCTGGGCATGTTGCGGCGGCTGCTACACCAAAAACCCTAATGGTATAGCAGTCGCGATCCAGTCAACAAGGTGGCGACCAGGACGTGGACTATGCCAGACATCGTCGAAAGGTCATCGGTGTTGGAGGTAGATCGGTCTGGATCACCTTCATTGCAGATCGGGGAAATCGTCGTCATGATCTGCCACGGTCTCAACATCCAGCACCGTCGATAGAGGGTGGAGGCGAATCTGGTAGGGACTTGGCGTCGACGAGGGCTAGAACCTTCCAGGTGCGCGAGCCGAGGCGGTTTAGAGGCACGGTATGGGGAGAAGAAGTGCTCATGCGACTCCGACGACCTCCTCCATCGCTGCTGGAGGTTCGGGCTCCACGGGGCCAGCGGGGTTTGGGCCTGTCGTTTATGGGCTACAGACAGGTAGACCGAGAATCCTGGAGCCAAAGAGATGGGTTGGGCTGGCCCACTCAAACGAGTGCGGTCTCTCTACGCCAGGCAAATTGCAACCGGTCCTCACTCCGGTAAACTTTGGCTCTCTTTATTCGGGTTCCACATTGCAACATAACCCGTCCGGTTCGTCTGACAAGGTACACAACCCGGTTCACTCTTCAGATAATTTTATTTATGCTTCCCTCTGTTTACATGAACCGGTTGAGTCGGTTAATCCGCCAAAGCCATCCAGTTCTGTACTGGCCGATCCGATATACCATTCGGATCGTAGGCGTAGTAAAATTTGAGAGGGGAATTGACCTTTGACTACTTTAGTTCATGCGCCCATACCTGATTGTGTTGACTCCACTAACCGAACCGCTCATTTGGTTGATCTGGTCGATTCGGCTCTTGTCGATTGTGAGGCCCGAGGCGATCGGTTTGAAAAAATTATCACACATGCGGATCGGAAATTGGAGGAGGCTTCCAAATTCGCATTTTCGACCCATATGGATAATTTATCGACTCGCCCTTCGGGCACTTTTGTTGATTTGGTGGACTCGGCTCATGCCGATGGTGAGACCTTAGGCGATCGGGCAGTAAAAATTATCTCACATACGGATAGGAAATTAGAGGAGGTTTCCAAATCCGCTTTTCCGACCTACGTGGGTAATTTACCGACTCGCCCTTGTGACGCGGAGCTGCGGGACCTTTTTTGGGGATTTAGGGAGATTTTGGAGATTAGCCTTCAGAGACGACATTGATAGGCGAGCTATGCTTTTGTCCACCTCACTTCAGAGCAGGCGCGCACGAATGAATTTCCATGGGTTCTAAAGAAATTAATTTCATGCAACGGACTGAAATTAACCATGGAAATCGATATTGCTATGATCTTATTGCGAAAATTGCAGCATTCAAAATAAAATAATAGATCTGAAAATTTTACCTTCTAAATCGATTAAACACAAAAATATGTTTCTCTAGGTAGTCCACACAAGCACAACACCTTGACTAAGGTTTCTACACACACTCTTGCTAGCGTTGTGTGTAGAATCGAACAAAACCGATCTATGGAGGTAGAGAGAGGGAGGGTCGGCCAAAGAGAGAGAGAGGAGAGAGGGAGTGCCAAAAATTAGCATAGGGTTTTTAGGAAAAAAATCGTGTGATTAAAAAAAATTTGATTTTTTTAATCTTTATTAAAATTACACAATAAACCCCTTAAAACCCTTATTTGCATTTAAGCCCCATTCTTAATTAAAACCAAGAATGGGCTTTAAGCCCACTTAACTAAAACCTAATTAAAACCCATTTAACTAAGTTCTAATTATATGGTTTAGCTAAACCGGTCCACTCTCTCTAATTTGATTTCTTCAACCGTCTGGTTAATAAACCTAGGCCAGAAATCAACCGAATCGTTTTGAGTTTGACTAAATTGAAAAGCGGATTCTCCCAATTACCATCCAAGCTTGTTTTGTCACATATTGTACTTAAAGTGTGTGACCCTCTGGGCTCACGACCCGTTGGGAGACTGGTAAAATTACTATTTTACCGTTTCCATCATAAGTGGCCTCTAGCAAGACATTATGATTACCCAACGTCCGTGATTATCGACTATTCGACTTAACCTGTTATCGTACATGTCACTGTCCTTTTATCAAACCGATATCCAAATTGATCAATAGGCATAGAACCGTCATCCTAATATATCAATCATTATTTCTTGATATCTGAGATGACTGAAAACTTATACAAAGGTATCACCTGCATGGCCATGCTATTCCTTCAGTCATACTTATCAAGTGGCCTAAACAGATATCTTTCTCATACCGGAGTATGAGTGATAAATCCCTCAGACGTCTTTCGAGTTTACTAATGCAATTAATAAACAATCCAATGAGAGCCGTTATGGCTACCCTTTTAAAGGTAACGCTAGACTAGGTCAAACTCAGAGATTCGTTACACATTGCACACAAAGACTCCTTGGTCTTAGGATATAATGACAAGCTACGATCTGTGAATATCTCATTACAGTATCTATGCTGCATACTAACAATCGGGTCGTCCGATATCATCGACCAGATGATATCTATGATATAACTCCGGCACATACTTTGCCATGATCAGTGGAGCGTGATCACAAGGAGTTGGTCTCATACTGATCGCTTCTTAAAGAAGCTTAGCTGATCTACGGTTCTACTATTAGTGGTTACACACATAATGATATAGATCAAATTACACTCGATATATTACTACAACACACTAGTAATATAATGCCGTTTTATTAGATCGAAAAATGATAAACATTACAATATGGATTAAGAGATTACATTTGACTAGGGCACAATCCTAACAGCTCAGAGGTGGTCACGATCTCAGATTTGGGGCAGTGATTGATTTTACGGTCTTTCGCGGATGCCAGTGTGGTTGACAGACTTCGGGCTGATCAATGGGTAGATCTTCGTCAGTGGTTCTTTTTCTGCTTTGCTGCTTTTGACCGTTTCTTACATGGCGGATTGTTTTGTTGGGTTCACATCTAGGGGATTCCCTTGTTAGCTTGGTCTTCAGCTTCGACCGAGACGGTGGCAGGTGGTATTGGCAGCTTCATTGTTACTCACCTAGATTGCATTAGCGAGGGGTGTTTCGAGCGTGTTGCAGTATTTGTGCACATCTCAGACCCCCTTGGAAGATCTTGGAGAGTAGATTGCCGACTAGGAGAGGGATTGGTCAGAGTAGGCTTGCGTGGGGGCACCTGTACCGAGGTGTAAACGAGCCGAGCCGAGCCTCATTTTGGCAGGGCTCGACTCGGCTCGTGAAAAAAGTACTCGGTTCGAGCTCGGCTCAGGCTCGAACAAACTTACACAACTAAGCTCGAGTTCGACTCGAAATAAAATAGACGAGCTCGAGCTTGAGCTCGGCTCGGCTAGGGTCGATGCAGTTCGCTTAAATTTAAATACAAATATTCATTAAAAATTAAATAAATAATAAATGAGCCAACTTGAAATTGGTTTGACTTGATTCGGCTTGTCTGATTCTATTATAAGTATGTTATAAATATATTAATATAAATAATAAACGAGCCGGCTCGCGAACCTATGGAGCCTTCAAAGACTAGTGTCACGCCCCAAATAATTTATTCCAAATATTCGCGGTACGTGCGGCACTTAGTCACGTGTGCAACTCGTATGCTCGTACTAAGTCAGCCTTTACGCTTGCAAAGTATTTGCAAGTAGTGCGGAATCGTTACTCGAATCATATTCGATATAAGGCAATATGGAAGTGTGGGAAAAGTTTCCCTATTTATGTTTTTATTAAGCTAATGGGAGAACTATACAAGTTCGAGTACAAGAATGTGGAGCTTTTGTTCATGCCCCAAATGAGTTCCTACACCTCTATTTATACCTAAAACATGTCATATTGGACGGCTAAGATTCAACCAAATGGACGGCCAAGATCGGCCTTCTAGAGGGTTCAATCTAAATATCTAGGATTTTTCTATGGAACCTTCGAGAATTATAAACATCTCGACTATTCTAGAGAGTTCCACAAAACTCTCCAATTTTGGGCAATTCTCCAAGATTCTAGAGAATTCCGCCCAAGCCCATCAATTTGGGCCTCTTGTGCCATTTGGGCCGCAAGTCTAAAAACACACGGATGAGCCCAAATACATACAAATCCGTCCAAATGGCACTCGTAGAGCCCATACTTGGACGAAAACGTCCATAGATCTGAGTCAATACTCTCGGTCCGTGACATCCTCCCCCGCCCATTCCGTCGACGTCCTCGTCGACCTACCTTGGCGGTCCCCATGGGAGAGATTTGCGAACATTCCCTCGTTCGCCGCGAGCACTTCTTCACCCGTGTATGCTTTCCAGTTCTCACTGCTGGAGGAATTGTCTGTTGACCCCTGTCTTGATGCAAGCCTTCATCCTCCTGCGATGTAGGCCTACTCGGCGCAGTCCGTCGGGCCAGCTGCGAACAGTCCGTCGTCCGCAAGTGCTTCCCAACACTCCTAATTGGAGGATTCTCCCTTGAACCCTTTGATGGTGGCCTCGCCCCTACTGCTAGGTTGTGCGCACCCTTGCGCTCACGCCCCACGCGTGCATGCTTCTCAATCCGTCAAGAAGCCTCTGACACTTTCCATTGTGTCCCGCATCCCGGTGGCTCTGTGCAAAACTCTAGCTCTTGCGCCTTCTTGCGCTTGCACCTCTTGCGGATGTGCTCCTCATTCCGTTGAGAAGCGTTGGGCACAATCCGTCGTGCCCGTGGACAACCTTTCATCCACTTGAAATCCTCAGTTCGTCGAGGAGTTTCATTCAACAACTCTATTTTTCGTTTGACGTCCTGCGTTGCCTCATCCCTCGGCTTTCCTCTTGCAGAATCGTCGCTTGTCTGCACCATTGACCCTAGGTGAAGACACTCCACATTGGTTGTTTGCTAATTTGGTTCCTCCTTTGCGAGCATCCTAGCTAACCTGGCACGCATTGGACAGTTCATCGCCACATGCTCCCCGTCGCATATGAAGCACCCCGAGTGTCCTTTCGTTTGTTTATGCTTCCCCGAGCATGAGTGTCCTTCCGATGGACTTCTCGGAAGACTGCGCTTTCTACTTCCCTCGTAACTTTGCGCCTTGTAGAAACTCCAATCTGCGCGTGCCTCCTCCAACTGCTCCTTTATCACAGCAAGCTGACCCTCAAAGCTTGCTCGGAGCTGGCCGAGTGCGTCTACAAGTCGTGCCTGAAGCGCAACTTGATCATGTCGTAAGGAGTCGCGGATGTGCCATACCATGCCACGAACCTCCTCCAGTTGCGTCTCCAATGAAGCCTCGAGCCCATTAACGCATTTACTTAGCTCACCAAGATTTCCCATACAATCCGCGAGCTCTTGCTCGACCATGTAAAGCCCATCCAAGGCATCTCCCATGCCAAGGCGGAGCTTGTCCAAGATCGAATCATGTACGCAGAGTTTTGTTGTGGACTTACCTCGCACGCCAATTGTGCTTGGTTGCGCTTCGATCTCCTGCACAAGCGCTCCAGCATCCACCTCCATTGCCGCCATGTCGTTGCCTTTGCTTTATCGAACGCGGCTCTGATACCACTTCTCACGCCCTGAATAATTTATTCCAAATATTCGCGGTACGTGCGGCACTTAGTCACGTGTGCAACTCGTATGCTCGTGCTAAGTCAGCCTTTACGCTTGCAAAGTATTTGCAAGTAGTGCGGAAGCGTTACTCGAATCGTATTCGATATAAGGCAAGATGGAAGTGTGGGAAAAGTTTCCCGATTTATGTTTTTATTAAGCTAATGGGAGAACTATACAAGTATGAGTACAAGAATGTGGAGCTTTTGTTCATGCCCCAAATGAGTTCCTACACCTCTGTTTATACCTAAAACATGTCATATTGGACGGTTAAGATTCAATCAAATGGACGGCCAAGATCGACCTTCTAGAGGGTTCCATCTAAATATCTAGGATTTTTCTATGGAACCTTCTAGAATTATAAACATCTCGACTATTCTAGAGAGTTTCACAAAACTCTCCAATTTTGGGCAATTCTCCAAGATTCTAGAGAATTCCGCCCAAGCCCATCAATTTGGGCCTCTTGTGCCATTTGGGCCGCAAGTCTAAAAACCCATGGATGAGCCCAAATACATACAAATCTGTCCAAATGGCACTCGTAGAGCCCATACTTGGACGAAAACGTCCACGGATCCGAGTCAACACTCTCGATCCGTGACACTAGGCTCGAGCTCGGCTCGTTTATTAAACGATCCCAATCTCGAGCTCGATTATAACGAGCCCGAACCGAATATTTAACGAGCCGAGCTCGAGCGGCTCGTTGAAAACTCAGCTCGTTTACAACCCTAAGTAGAAGGTTATGGAGGCGCAGACGGAGGCTTTGGGGTCGCAGACAACTACTCAGGGGGGAGGCTCTGGAGGCACTGGCTGATTTTTAGAGGGATGTTCTGGGGGCGCAGGTTGTTGTTCAGGGGGGAAGTTTTGGATGTGCAGGCTGGTGCTCAGGGGGTGGGGGTTACCGTTCTGACCTTGGACACAGCTACTACTCGGGAGACGCTGAGATTCGTTCGGACTCTGAGGTCCCCATTGACGCCCTATAAGAGGATTGTTGATCTTGATTCTGCTCGGATTGGTGTGGGGAATTCATTGTGTTTGGGCTTCGAGGAGGAAAGTCTTTATCTGGCGTCCAAACCTTTGATCCCTGATGATCATGATAGTGAGGGAGAGCTACCGGGAATAGACGAGGATTCAGTTTGGGTGGGTTCGCCATCGGCTCTGAGGTGCATCTGCAAGGAGACGCCCGACGTCTTTTGTCTCTACGATCCGGGTTCCCCATGCACCTATAAAGATTGTAAGAGGCAGGACCAATCCAGACAGGGTGGGGGGAAAGAAAAGATCTTAGGGATGGGTGATCCAAGGGTAAAGGGGATATGTGGGTTATTGAGCTCGGATGGAGAATGGGAGGAGGCCTATGGGGATGATACAAATTTAGGTAGAGGGGAGGAGGAGGTCGAAGTTCTGAGGGAGATTGAGGATGAGGTAGAGGAGGTTGAAGATTCGGTGATTGAGGAGGTTTCTGGGCAGTTGGAGGCATGGCTTTCAGCTGAGAGTAACACAGTGGCTGATGTAGGGAGGATTATTGACTTGTTGGAAGGTTTGCTTCCGACTCAGAATGAAACTAATATCGTATTTCCAACAAGGCCGAGAACTCTTGCTCAGTAATGAAGCTCATGAGTTGGAACGCTAGGGGTCTGGGCTCGGCGCACAAGCGCAGACTCCTGGCAAACAGTATCACGAAGTATCGTCCAATTTTCGTGGCTTTACAGGAGTCTAGGTATGCAGTGGTAGATTCTACGGTTATCAGGGCACTTGGGTTTTCATCTTAGTATGAGTATCAGTTCTGTCCGGCAGGTCCATGGTTGGGTTTAGGAGAGGTATCGATCTGGGACTCATCAGTTCTCCGCATGACTAGTTGCGACATTTTCCCGGGGTTGGTTGTGTGGGTTGGGGGGTCGTTTCTTCTTGAGATACCTTCTCCTTCCTCAACCTTCACGCTCCTTCAGTCCCTACTGCGAGGAGGGATTTCTGGGGTATTTAGAGGCATGTTCACCTATCGGTAGGCCATAAGTTTTCCCTTTTGGGAGACTTCAATACGTTCAGGGATCCGAGTGAGGTGACCAATCAGGCGGTCCAGGTGGGTTGGAGAGACTTTGATGCTTTTGTCACTGATTTAGGCCTTGTCGACTTCCCCATGTCGAACAAGGATTTCACCTTGTTTGGGCCTCGCTTGAGAACGAGCAGACTAGACCACATCCTCCTGAGTTAGGAGATGTTGCCTCTATTCGCATGCCCCATCCTCACGGGTTTGACGAAGATGCTCTCGGATCACAGCGCCATTGTTTTGGGCGCCTAGGAGGTTGATTGGGGACCGAGACCTAGGCGGTTCCTCAATGCCTGGCTGGATCACAGTGATTTCAGGAGCTTTGTGGCGTCAAAGTGGGCCTTTTACACTGACGTTGTAGGCTGTCCCAACTTTATGTTATGGGCGAAGCTCAAACGTCCGTGGTCCGACTTAGCCACCTGGAACATTGAGGTGTTTAGTAACGTGGAGCATCAGATTTCCAGGATCACAACCAAGATTGAGGCTTTAGACGCTATAATGGGCGAGAGACCACTCATAGAGACCGAGAAGGATGATTGTACTAGACTTCAGACCGAGCTTGTGGGCTTGGCGAATACTCTGGCGGATATCTGGAGGAAGAAGTCAAAGGTTCGGTTGGCTCTTGAGGGAGACAGGAACACTCGGTTCGTCCACAGATGTGCTGCCACGAGAGGCCGGAGGAGTCACATTTAGAGCATGGTTGTTGATGGTCAGGAGCAGTCGCAGCAGGAGCCAATTCGCAGAGCTGCAGTTGATCATTTTGTGGCGAGATTCCGTCCAGATCCGATTTCGAGACCTACTTTGCCGGCACTTCATTTCCAGACCCTGTCACCCGGGGCGCCAGACATGTTGGAGGCAGTGCTCATTGAGGAGGAGATTCTCTTGGCTCTCTCAGAGTGTGACGGGGCCAAGTCCCTAAGTCCAGACAGATTCACTGTGCCCTTTTTTCGCGAGATGTGGGATGTGATCAAGGAGGATTTGCTCAGTTTCCTTCATGATTTTCATTTGACCAGGAGGATAGAGTCGGGTTTCAATACTTCTTTCATTGCTCTAATTTCGAAGATTGAGACCCCTCGAGATTTTGCTCACTTCCGGTCGATAATTCTTATTTCAGGACCTTATAAGCTTTTGGCTAAGGTTCTTTCCATCCGTCTGCATTGTTACATTGGTGATTTTATTGGGAAGGTTAAGTTTGGCTTCATCCGAGGGAGACAGTTGGTTGATGGCGTCCTTGTGGCGAACGAGTTAATTAATATGGTTCGCAGGACGAGCTCTAAGGCGGCGGTGGTCAAGCTTGATTTCAAGAAAACTTTTGACCGGGTCGACTGGGGCTACCTTTGGAGAGATTTGGTTGATATGGGCTTTGCCCCTAAGTGGAGGCACTGGATAGCTTCTCGTCTTGGTTCCTCCGCTTCGGTCCTGGTCAACGGCTCCCCCACGAGTCAGATTGACATCAGGAGAGGAGTTAGACAGGGATACCCCTTATCCCCGCTCTTGTTCATTATTGTAGCTGCGTGCTTTCATCTTCTTCTTCGGCGAGGAGATGAGACGTTTCTTTTCAGGGGGATTGGAATTGGTCATGATGGGAGAGTCTCATACCTCCAGTTTGCTAACGATACTCTAATGTTTATGGAGGCCGAGTCTCACTAGTTGTTCCAGCTCCAGTTAGTTTTGCAGTATTTCGAGTGGACATAAGTTTAAGGATCAACTTCGACAAGTCAGTCTTGTTGGGGTTAAACCTGGAGGATGGCGGCGATAGACGCTTGGCTCATCCTTTCGGTTGTATCGTTGGGCAGCTCCCTTTATCTTATTCGGGTATCAGTTTGGGAGAATATTACCGACGGGTGGTGACTTCGGAACCGATTGTGGCCAAATTTAGGGCAAGACTAGCTTTATGGCAGGCGAGCACTCCCTCAACTGGAGGATGGATCACGCTGATTAAATCGGCTCTCTCGAGCTTGCCTATTTTCTACATGTCTCTTTTCAGGGTTTCGATTACTATTGTAGTTGCGATGGTGTCCATTATGAGGAGGGTCGTTTGGAGAGGCAGATGCGGCCGTTGGAGGCCGAGCTGACGGTGGCTGATGTAGGGAGGGTTATTGACTTGTTGGGAGGTTTGCTTCTGAATCAGAGTTGAGCTGATATCGTATTTCCAGTAGAGCCGAGAGCTCTTGCTCAGCAATGAAGCTCCTGAGTTGGAACGCCAGGGGTCTGGGATAGGCGAACAAGTGCAGACTTGTGGTAGACACTATCACTACGTATCATCAGTTTTTCGTGGCTTTAGAGGAGTCCAGGTATGCAGTAGTAGATCCGACGGTTATCAGGGCACTTGGGTTTTCATCTCACTATGAATATCAATTCAGTCCTGCAGGTCCAGGGTTGGGTTCAGAAGAGGTATCGATCTTGACTCATCAGTTCTCCACATGACTAGTTACGACATTTTCCCGGGGCTGTTCGTGTGGGTTGGGGAGGTCATTGCTTTTGGAGAGACCATCTCCTTCCTTAACCTTCACTCTTCTTCAGTCCCTGCTGCGAGGAGGGATTTCTGTGGTAATTAGAGGTAGGTTCACCTATCGGTAGACCAGAAGTTTGCTCTTTTGGGAGACTAAAATACGATCAGGGATCCGAGTGAGGTGGCCAATCTGGCGCTCCAGGTAGGTTGGAGAGACTTTGATGCTTTTGTCAATGATTTAGGCCTTGTCGGCTTCCCCATGTCGAACAAGGATTTCACCTTGTTTGGGCCTTGCTCGAGAGCGAGCAGACTAGACTGCATCCTCCTCAGTCAGGAGATGTTGCCTCTATTTGCATGCCCCATCCTCACGGGTTTGACGAAGATGCTCTCGGATCACAACGCCATTCTTTTGGGCGCCTAGGAGGTTGATTGGGGACTGAGGCCCAGGTGGTTACTCAATGCTTGGTTGGATCACAGTGATTTCACGAGCTTTGTCGCGGTAAAGTATGCCTCCTACAGTGACGTTGTGGGTTGTCCTAATTTTATGTTATGGGAGAAGCTCAAACGACTGAGGTCCGACTTAGCCATCTGAAACATCGAGGTGATTGGTAACGTGGAGTACCAGATTTCTAGGACCACAGCCAGGATTGAGGCTTTAGACGCTATAGTGGGCGAGAGACCACTCATAGAGACCGAGGAGGATGACCGTATTAGACTTCAGACTGAGCTTGTGGGCTTGGTGAAGACTCGGGCGGACATCTTGAGGAAGAGGTCGAGGGTTTGGTGGGCTCTTGAGGGAGACAAGAACACTCGGTTCTTCCACAGATGTGTTGCCACGAGAGGCCTGAGGAGTCGCATTCAGAGCATGGTTATTGATGGTTAGGATTAGTAGCAACCGGAGCCGATTCGCAGAGCTACATTTGATCATTTTGTGGCGAGATTTCATCTAGATCCGATTTCGAGACCTACTTTGCAGGCACTTGTTGGGTCCCAGGGCATCCTAATTACGTTCATGGCAGCGGAAGCAACCTATAAACCGCCCCTAACCTGCGCAAGATCGACTACCAACTTAGATCCTTAGGAAATCGAGTTTTCGGGTTTTACCAGAATCTGCCCGGCAGAAAACCGAGACTTTGAAGCTCTATATCTCGAGCTACAGATCTCCAATTGCTTCGGTTCTTTCTGGAGATTAAACCTCAGCCAATTCCCTACACCTTTTGTGTTTTGCTCTAAACCCAGTTCGGACGAGAAGACCTCCGTCTGGAGCAAAACATTTTTCCCATCTCGCTGGACAGACTCTGCGGACCAGTCTGCTTCTCGGCCTTGTATCTCCCAAACCAGCGCTCTTTTGGAAAATCAGTATTTCACAAAAGTTATAGCCCTTGGACTTATCTTTCCAACGCCGCCAGTGTCAGGTCAATCGGAGCTCGGACGAAGCGGCTATAGCTCACGCATTGTCGGTCGCCGGAACTGGACAATCTGGACAGTTTCTCCATTTTGCATTTAGTCTTCGTTGAATCGATAAAGAAGAATGTTCGGATCTTCTTCTCTAAAGCAAGTCCACACCAAGGGGATGATCTTGATGATCCCTCACTTAATTGCCTACTAGAACAATTAAATGAAGAACAAGAGAGCAAGAACAAGAGGAGGAAGAGTTGTGAGAGAGAGAGAGCTTGTAAGATTTTTTGTGATTCTTCAATTAATTAATGAATGCTAGATATTTCAATTCATCATCCAACAAGCATGGGTCAAAAGTGATTGGTATGGGCTTAAAGGTGCTTTAACCCATACCCCTTAAATCACTCACCTCTTAATCCACAATCACCAACTAAGCATGGTGTTGTGTGGCCCTCACACATGGACCCACCATGTGGGCCGGCCATGAGGTCTTGTTGGGCCCTTAATGGGCCGGCCATGAGGCTTCATGGGCCGAGCCCAATGGGCCCTCCCGTGTTGTCTCATGCCGTGTCCAAAAATCGCCCGACCCTTTTGTCGTCACTTATCAAACAAAGTCCGACGCGATATCGACGAAAAACTCAATTTTTATCGATTCGCTAATTATTCTCTCAAACCGAACCCATGGCACAAAACCTCCAGTTTTGTCCATATATTACTCCTCAAGAAACATCAATGTTTCCTTGTCTCAAGTTATCCGCCTTGTATGTGTGTGACCCTCTAGGCTCATGCCACCGTTGGCAGATCGGCGCAAAAGATCGCTCTTGCCCGATCCATCATAAGTGGTCTCTAGTAAAACATTATGATTACCCAAGGTGCATGATGATCGATGATTCGACTTAACCTTTGTGCGTACAAGTCACCATCCCGTTATCTCTAGATATCCCGATTGATCACAAGGCATAGAGTCGTCTCCCTTGTTCAATCAATCATTGTTACTTGATATGCGAGATGGCTGAGAACTGATAACCCGTATCATTGGCATGGCCATGCTCTTTCTCTCAGTCAGTCTCCATCAAGAGGCCTTCTAACGGATATCTTTCCCATACCATAGTATGGGGGATAAATCCCTTAGCCGTCTTTCGTGTCACTCATGCAACCCGTTCCGCCACCCAATCATGCCCTTTATAGCAATCCTTTTACAGAAAGCGTTTGGCGCAAGTTAAAGCCGTATGTTCATTGCATAGTGATCACAAAGACTCCTTGGTCTAAGGATGCCGTGACAAGCTATCGCATTTGAATATGTTTATGGCTTAATCTATGAAAACACTATTCAAAGCGGGTCGTCCGATATCAATCACCTCATGATATCTATGATATGGTTCCAGGATCCCTCATCCCTATGACAAGTAGAACTACGTCATTAAGAACCATCCTCATACTGGTCGCTTCTTAGGAAGCATGTTTTGACCAGGGACTCGTTAAGTGTGATCCGTACAGATTTATGGTTCTACTACTTTAGTGGTCATAAATCAGATCATGCTTAACATATTACTTCAACACATAAGTAATACAAAGCCGTTTTATATATATGTTACAAACGATGATAATGTACATAGACATTTACAGGCTAATAGCAATTGGACTAGGGCACAAATGCTATCAGCACTTCCTTTCTGGACCCTACCACCCGGGGTGTCGGATATGTTGTAGGCAGTGTTCACTGAGGAGGAGATCCTCTCGGCTCTCTTAGAGTGTGACGGGGCCTAGGTCATGGGTCTAGACAGATTCACCATGCGCTTTTGTCATGAGATGTGGGATGTGATCAAGGAGGATGTGCTCAGTTTCTTTCATGATTTTCATTTGACTGGGAGGATAGGGTCGGGTTTCAATGCTTATTTCATTGATCTGATTCCGAAGATTGGGACCCCTCGAGATTTTGCTCACTTCCGGCCAATCAGTCTGATTTCAGGACCTTATAAGCTTTTGGCTAAGGTCATTTCCATTTGTCTGTGTCGTTACATTAGTTATTTGATTAGCGAGGTTAAGTCTAGCTTCATCAGAGGGAGATATTTGGTTGATGGAGTCCTTCTGGTGAACGATTTGAGTGATATGGTTCGCAGGACGAGCTCCAAGGCGGCGGTGGTCAAGCTTGATTTCGAGAAAGCTTTAGACCGGGTTGACTGGGATACCTTTGGAGAGTTATGGTTGATATGGGCTTTGGCCCTAAGTGGAGGCACTGGATAGATTCTTGACTTGGTTCCTCCGCTTCGGTCCATGTCAACGGCTCCCCCCACGAGTCAGTTTGACATCAGGAGAGGAGTGAGACAGGGATGCCCCTTATCCCCTCTCTTGTTCATTATTGCAGCTGAGGAGTTTCATCTTATTCTTCTTCAGCGAGGAGAGGAGAAGTTTCTTTTCAGGGGGATTCAGATTGGTCATGATGAGAGAGTCTCACACCTCCAGTTCGCTGACGATACTCTAATGTTTGTAGAGGTCGAGTCTCACCAGTTGTTCCAACTCCGATTAGTTTTGTAGTATTTAAAGTGGACATCAGGTTTAAGGATCAACTTTGACAAGTCATTCCTTTTAGGGTTAAACCTGGAGGATGGCGGCGATAGTCGCTTGGCTTTGCCTTTCGGTTGTATCCTTGGGAAGCTCCCTTTATCTTATTTGGGTTTCATTTTGGGAGCAGATTACCGGCAGGTAGTGACTTGGGAACCGATTGTGGCCAAGTTCAGGGCCAGACGAGCTTTAGCGCAGGCTAGCACTCTTTCCTTATATCTACATGTCTCTTTTCAAGGCTTTGAGGACTATTGTAGCTGCGATGGAGTCCATTATGAGGAGGTTCGTTTGGAGAGGCAGAGGTGGCCGTCAGGGGTTTGCAAAGGTCAGATGGGAGATTGTTTGTAGGCCGACTAGGCAGGTTGTTTGGGGATATGTCGCCTTGAGGAGGTCAATAGCGCTCTGTTGTTGAAATAGTAGTGGCGTTTCACGACAAATAGAACTATATCATAACTATACTCATACTTGGTCGGTTCATTGAAACATATTTGACCAGGGACCTGTTAAGTGTGATCCGTACAGATATATGGTTCTACTACTTTGATGGTCATATATCAGATCAGACTTAACCTATTACTTCAACACATAAGTAATACAATGCAGATTTTATATATTGCAAATGATGATTGTATATACAGATATTTACAGACTAATACAATTGGACTAAGGCACAAAAATGCTTACAATCTCTCACTTGCCCCTAGTTCCAATCAAAGCCCCAGTCTATACCCATTGACCCCACATGCTTTTCGTGCTTAAGTTGACGAAGAGCCTTGGTCAAAGGGTCGGCTGTGTTATCATCTGTTGCAACGTAAGTGATCTTTACATCACCCCTCTCGATGATTTCTTGAATCAGGTGATATTTCCTGGGTAGATGTTTGGATCTTTTATGTGCCATGGTCTCTTTAGCTTGCGCAATGGCCCATGTGTTGTCACAAAATAAGCTTACTGGATCAGACGCGTTTGGCATTACGCCTAATCCAGTTAGGAAGCTCTTGATCCATACAACCTTCTTCGCTGCTTCAGAGGCATCGATGTACTCAGATGTCGTTGTAGAGTCAGCGGTGGAATACCGATTTTATTTCAACTAATAATCTTTATTACATGATTAGATTGAAAATACATTGTGCTAGGGCACAAAAAACCCAACAGTCTCCCACTTGCCCTAGACCCAATTGGTATTCCAATCTAAACCCATTCCCCTGACATGTTCCTCATGCTTAGGCTGCGGTAGTGCCTTAGTTAAGGGGTCAACTAGATTATCATGCGTTGAAACATAGCTTATCTCTACTTCGCCTTTATCAACCATCTCTCTGATGATGTGATACTTTCTCTAGACGTGCTTGGTCCTGTTGTTAAATCTGGGCTCTCTAGCGAATGCTACGGCCCCCGTGTTGTCACACCTCAAACTCACGGGATCAGACGTTCGCAGAAGTACATCTTATCCACTCAAGAAGCTCCTGACCCACACCGCCTCTTTAGCTGCTTCTGATGCAGCTATGAATTCCGCCTCCGTGGTGAAGTCGGCTATTGTCGCTTCCTTAAAGCTTTTCCAACTGAAAGCTCTCCCGTTCAACATGAACACATACTCACCTTGAGACTTAAAGTCATCTGGGTCTGTCTGAAAACTAGCATCAACATATCCAGTGACACTTAGTTCTCCTTCTGTCCTGCCATACACTAAGAAGGCGTCCTTTGTTCTCCTCAGATATTTGAGGATACACTTGACGGCAGTCCAATGATCTTGGCCTGGGTTAGACTGAAATCTGCTGGCACAGCTGAGGGCAAACGATACGTCAGGCCTCGTACAGATCATGGCATACATGATGGATCCCACTGCCGAAGCATACGGGATTCCATTCATTTTCTTAAGCTCATCAGGTGTTTTAGGACAATGTTTCTTGATGAGCTTGATGCCATGTCTTACTAGGAGGTTCCCTTTCTTAGAGTCAAGCATTGAGAATCTTCTCAGCACTTTATCGATGTAGGTGCTCTAATTTAGGCCTAAAATTCTCTTGGATCGATCTCTATAGATCCTGATCCCTAGAATGTAAGCGGCCTCTCCTAAGTCCTTCATGGAGAAGCACTTCCCTAACCAAGCTTAAGTCTCAAGCAAGGTTGGGACGTTGTTTCCCATGATCAGTATATCGTCGACATACAGCACCAAGAACACTATGTTACTCCCACTGCTCTTCTTGTAGATACAGGGTTCATATGGATTTCTCATGAACCCGAACTCTTTTACGGCTTCATCGAACCGTAAGTTCCAATTCATGGAAGCTTGTTTCAACCCATAAATAGATCGTTGCAGCTTACACACCTTTTCGGGATGTTTTGGATCGACAAAACCTTCTGGCTGGGACATATAGACATCCTCCTGCAAATTCTCGTTAAGGAATGCGGTTTTTACGTCCATTTGCCATATCTCGTAATCGAAATATGCTGCAATGGCTGACATCATCCGAATTGACTTAATCATCGCTACTGGCGAAAAAGTCTCATCATAGTCCATGCCTTGGACTTGACGATAACCTTTTGCAACCAGTCTTGCTTTCTAAGTCTGAGGCTTTCCGTCCATATCTGTCTTTAACTTAAATATCCACTTGCAACCTATTGGTTTTATCGCAGGCGTGCTGTCTAATAAGTTCCAGACCTGATTGTCTTTCATGGACTTCATTTACTCATCCATGGCGTTCTGCCATTCTTTTGAGTTGGGACTGGCCAAGGCTTGCTGAACTGTTGCGGGATCATCCTGATCTACAACTATCAAGTCATTACCCTCTGTGGCTAATAAGTCATATCTGACTGGGTTTTGACGAGATCTTTCAGACCTCCTTGGTCCTACAGGAGTTTCTGTTGGAATAGGACTTGGATCATTTACTTCATCGGGTACCTCTATATCCTTTGTAGGGTGTTCCGTGTCTTCTCGAATTTCTTCAAGAAGCACAGGACACCCACTAGGATTCTTGGATAAGAATTCTCTTTCCAAGAAAACACCACATCGAGCAATAAAGACTTTGTTCTCTTCGGGTTTGTAGAAGTAGTACCCCATGGTTCCTTTGGGGTACCCTACAAAGACACACTTATCTACCTTGGGTTCGAGTTTATCACCAAGCAACCGCTTGACGTAAACATCGCACCCCAAGATCTTGAGGAAAGACAGCTTGGGAGCTTTCCCTTGCCAAACCTCAAATAGAGTGGTCTCCACTGCCTTTATAGGTGCCCGATTCAAGATGAATGCGGCCGTTTCTAGGGTATGGCCCTAGAGAGATATTGGAAGGTCGGCGTGACTCATCATGGAACGAACCATGTCAAGCCTGGTTCTGTTCCTCCGTTCGGAAATACCATTTAGCTGAGGGGTTCCTGGCGGAGTTTATTCTGAGAGTATACCGTTATCCCTTAGGTGACTGAGAAATTCCCGATCTAAGTACTCGCCACCTCGGTCGGAATGAAGTGCCTTTATACTTTCACCAAGCTGGTTCTGTACTTCATTCTGGAATTCCTTGAATTAATCAAAGGATTCCGACTTATGTCTCATTAAATAGACATACACATGTCTACTGAAATTGTCGGTAAAGGTTATGAAGTATCTAAAACCTCTCCTGGCTTGTGTACTCATGGGCCCACATACGCTTGAATGTATTAGGCCCAGGAGATCACTTGCCCTTTCACCTAAGCCGCCAAAAGACGCATTTGTCATCTTTCTCATAATGCAAGGTTCGCATCTCTCGATTGGTGTGAATTCAAACGGGCTTAATAGCCTACACTTATGAAGTGTCGAGAGTCGTTTCTCGCTTATGTGGCCTAGACGACAGTGCCACATCACTGTCTGGTTTAAGTCATCTGACTTCAACCTCTTATTTACGTTATAGTTTGAACTGTAGTTAGTGTTATCAATATTTAAAATATATAATCCACCAACTATAGATGCAGTGCCATAAACGATATTAATTCTTGATAAAGTTATAAGCCATTGCCTATGAAAAATACAAAACCAAGTTTGTCCAAACTTGACACTGAAATAATATTCCTACTAAATGTAGGTACACATAATACATCGTCCGAAACTAAAATAAGCCCTGTGGGCATCCTAAGACTAACAGAACCGACAGCCGTCGTTGACACCGAACTGTTGTCTCCGACTGTCAGATCCTGCTCGCCTTTCCCAAGGAGCTTCTTACTTTCCAGATCCTGCAGATTAACACAAATGTGAGTTTCTGCTCCGGTATCAACTACCCATGTATCTGAGAAAGTAACGTTGAGATTATACTCAACAACATATATACCTGATCCAGGTCTTGAAGGGTGTCCTCCCTTCTGCAAACTCTTCACATATTCCTTGTGCTGCCTGCAATCCTTCTTCCAATGACCTGGCTGCTGGCAGTAGTAAAAAACTACCTCTGAGGTCGAAGTGCTCCCTTCAGTTCTAGGAACCGCTTGGATCCTCGGACCTCTAGGTGCCCTTATCTGCCCAGCTAGGTGCATTGGCGCCTTACCCTTACTCGCCACTACCAGTGCCTTGCCCTTGCTGGAATGTCCTAGTCACTTGGCAGTAGGTTTGCAAGCTCTTTTGAAGCTGACACCCTTATTGACCATCAGAACCTCAGGGGTCTTGCCCTTGAGATTTTTCTCTGCTGTCACCAACATCCCATGTAGTTCCTTTATAGTCTTTTCCATATTATGGAGATTGTAACTTGTGATCCCATCTCCGTAAACCTTTGGAAGTGAGATCAGAACTATGTCTGATTTCAGTTGCTCTGTGAATTTGTGACCTAGACTGGCCAAGCGATCAAAGGGCCGCTTCATCTTCAGGACATGTGGGCTCACTGCCTCACCATCATTCATCATGCTGTAAAATAACTCCCTAAGATTGTCGTATCTTTCGACACGAGCATTCTTCTGATAGTATATTTTTATTTCCTTCATCATCTCTTGGGGATCGCCCATGAGATGCATGAACTGGTCCTTGGTGTCATTTTCCATGGAACCGACCATGAGGATGCCAACATCTTGTCGATCGCTTATGTACTTGTCATAAGCGTTCTTATCGGCCTCGCTGGCATCATCTGCATGCCCTTTTAAAGGCTTATCTGTAAGGATATACTCCTGTCTGACATACTGAAGGGCAAGCTTCAGGTTCCTCTCCCAAACCAGTAAGTTGGTCCCCGACAGCCTGTCACTCGACAAAAGAGACTTTAAGGCTTCACTGCCAGAACGTGTTGATTTGGGTTGCGACGGTGCCATTAATCTATACATGAAAATCAATTCGATCAGATTCTTAATTAAGTTGAAGTGAGAGATACTTGATTATGAACATTCCTGATTCTTATGTCTGAATGTAAACCAAGATCTCCGTATACCCAAAACTGAAGTGAGTTAATCTCATCGCCCCAGTTTTGGACATTAGAGTAGGATAGTCCAGTTCTTTCACAATTCCATGTTATTCTTGGCTAGGGCTTATACATCGTATGTATACGGCATTGCCCTATATCTGATACATTGGCTCAGATCATTTGAGAATCGCAGCCAAGTTAACCAATTTTCAACGCATAGTCCAATCTGTATGGTTACTACGCTACTGTGCATGTACCCATGCAAAATAGTCCATCTTCTATTAGAACCCATTCTCATGGATCCACGTTAATCGTATCCACCCATGAGTCTGAGAACTAATCGAAGTGATGAAAAGTGGGCGGTATCTAGCTTGACTTCAAATTACTTGCCTTTTAAATGTCCATTATCGCTGATCATTATTTTATCTTAATTTGAAATTATCATCTACAAATCCATGTAGAGATACTTTCAATTCCGGTTTACATATGCGTGATTAACTTATTATTATTAATCTTTACACATGTGGGTGATGATCTAACTAACATGAACTTGTGAAAATTAAATCATACATTCAACCGTACATTCATAAACATAAATGTCAATTTGCTTTAGCTAGCCCGCTAACCCTACTGGAATAAACTAGAATCTATACTAGGTCTTGTCTTTCCTCATTCTCCTGGATTCCCACTGGCTCCACGCCTCCTCGGGATTACCGTCCTTCTCTTTGGTTCTTCTCGTCTTGGGATTTTGTAATTACATTAAATTTTAATAAAATAAATTCTATGACACGTGGGTCACAATTAAATTACAATCCAAAAGCAACTCGCAGGTTGCAAACTAAAATTAAATTCTAAATTCGGGCTAACTTAGCAATCATGTTGCAAACACCGTGTTATCAAACAATCATGTTTTCAAACAAGCATGTTATCAAGCAAGCATATTAATTCCAATTTTATCTTGATTTAAATCATAAAATACGGTTTATCGAAACCGTTTTCTTGAACCGGTTAATTTCTCAATTAAATCGGTTCATGCTCTAGTTTATCGAAACCGAACCGGTCTGAAATTTTAATTAATTATTGCTGAAAAATTCTGGATTTTTCTGGGTCGGTTCTGACCCGAATCCAATCTGATTTGACCGAACCAAAATTGACCCGAGGGCCAATTTTGGGTTCGGCCAAACCCTAGCCGCCAGGGCTGGCCGCGCCGTGACCGACTAGCCCGTGAGGGCTGGCCGAGGCGGGCCGCCTGGCCGGAGCCGAGGGGCTCGGCCAAATCTGCCACGGGCAGATCTTGTTGGCTTCCTTGTTCCGGCCGATCGGCCAGTGGTGCGGCCAGGGTTAGCCTCTCGGCTCGCCTCGGCCTCCCACGGGTCTTGATCCTGATCTTACTTGATCAATTTAATTTTTCAGCAACATTAAAATAATTCCAGCAATTAATTCATTAACCAAAATTATAGAATTTGCAATTTTTCAATTTACAACACCGAAATAAATTGCAAAATCAAATCTAGCCTATCATGCTCGAATACAAAATCATGCGTAACCAAGCCTCTAATACTACTGAAGAAATTATTTGAGGGTTCCAATCAAATAATTTCATGCCCATACAAGAAATTAACCTCAAATATCCGAATTAATAAGGATCTTACATGATCATGAATTGATCAAGGCTAGAATCAAAACTTGAATATTACCTTTGATTAAAATCTCTTTGTTACTAAATAGTATTTAGTAACCTCTAAAGATCGTCCACACAGGAAGAGCAATCCGGAGATACTCAAAACGATCCTTACTAGAAGATCGAAGCTAGGGAAACGGACGGAGAGAGGAGGAGGGGGTGGCCGGTCGGCTTAGAGAGAGAGAGAGAGGAGAGCGGCTAGGGTTTTGGAAAATAATTAATTAAAGGCCTTAATGGGCTTAAAACCCATTGCTTTTAATTAATTATGTATAGAAGCCCATTCTGGCTAGGCCTAGTTTAGCTAAATTAATTAAATATATTTAATTAGATTATAATTAATTGGTCCAGCTAAACCGTTCTTAATTTCTGGTTTAGTCCTAAACCGAATTCGGTCTAATCCGGTTTAATCCAAAACCGAATTTTGTCTGTCTCATGATTCCTCCATATGATTCCATCCGTATTACTCAAACTTTAGTGTGTGACCCTCTAGGCTCACGACACGTCGGCGGACTGGTAAAATTACTATTTTACCCTTTCCATCATGAGTGGCCTCTATCAAGACATCATGATTTCGATTTAACCTTGTCATACATGAATCTATCTTTTTATCCTCTTGATATCTTTGACAACCACGAGGCATAGACAAGTCATCTACTATCTATTGTCCTGTTTCTTGATTCTGAGTTAACTGAATTATAACTAATACTACGTATCGACTGGGCCACGCTATTGTATTTCAGTTGTACTCATCAAGTGGCCTAAACTGATATCTGCTCACACGTCCGTATGAGGGATAAATCCTTCAGCGACCTATTGATTCAACTCATATAACTCGTGATCGAGTCAATCACAATCGTAATTGTAACCCTTTTACATGAGACCTTAGACTGAGTCAAACTCGTCACTCATTACATAGTGACCTCAATGATCCTTCCGTCTGAGGATGTGATTTCATGTGCCAACATATGAGTATGTTCATGACTGTGTCTATGTAACATACTCATGATCGGGTCGTCCTATATCACCCCTGTCTGGTGATACTATGACCTAATTTCGGTCCCCTTCTGGCCATGATCAGTAGAGCGTGATCATTGAGAGTTAGCCTCATACCGATCGCTTCTTATGAAGCTATTCTGATCGGGGACTGCTCAAGTAAGATTTTATCTGATCTGTAGATCTACTATTATGTGTTGACACATTAATAATACAAATCAAATCATACTTAAGATATTACTACAACACTTAGTAATATGAATGCCGATTTTATTTCAACTAATAATCTTTATTACATGATTAGATTGAAAATACATTGTGCTAGGGCACAAAAAAGCCAACACAAGGCCACTAGGCAAAACAAGTTTGAAGGATCCTACAGCAGTTGCGGCAACCCGAACTTTGTTCCCAACTCTTAGGTCCACCTCGTTCTTGCCCAAATCTCTTCTATTTTCCAACACCTGCACATTCGTACATATATGAGATTCAACCCCGGTATCTAATACCCATGAATCCGAAACAGAGAGATTTAGCTCTAAAAAGAAAATACCTGAGGAAGACGCGGCCCCGCCGCCCTTCTTCTGATCATCCTGGAACTTCCTGCAGTCTCCTTTCTAGTGACCGGGCTGCTGGATATAAAAGCAAACTGCTTCCTTTTTCTTCTTCGCCTCCCCAACTTTAGGAGGTCTCGGAAGTAAAGGTAGTCTCATCTTAACAGCCCTCGGGGCGTTGAGTGCTGGCTCCACAGGTATAGCTCGATTCAGGACGTATTCCTTGCGTTCCAACTTGAACACAAGTCGTAGGTTCCTGTCTCAGTCCAGATAGTTTGTCTCGTTGAGCTTACCCTTTTCAAGGATATGCCTCAACGACAAACTGTTTCAGTTCGTTGAATTTTTTGCCATTAATCTACATGGGATATTTAATTTAATCAGAAAGTTGAATAAATTTACGAAGATCCTGAATAAAACTCCAACCTTTCGATTCAAAGTTAATAAAATCTAAAACCAAGACCCGTGATTCATGAATCGAAGTACGCTAAGGCGCACCGCTCCGATTCACTTATTTAGGTAGGACATGCATCCAATTACACCCCATGCAATTGGGTCCAATTACAACCCGTGTAATTCTTGGCAAGGGTCTGCACGATAGTACACGACATACCGTTTCTGACACCCTGGCTCGATCCTGATCGAGAATCGCAGTTAAGTCAACCAAATCATGTATGCAAAGTCCGATAAAGATGCTTCGCTAAGGTGCACGACATCTAGATATAACTTTAGCAAACTTGGATAGAGCGCACTTTCGAAGACGCTCCGCTAAGGCGCACGACATCAACAAAGTGGAGAACTATACAAGCTTATGATTTTGGGTAGGTGTCTCACTTAACTTAAAACTATTTGTGATTGGTTGAGTTTAAATCAATTATGTTCGATACAATTAGGAAACCGTCATCAACAACCCGTGTTATGACGTTTCTAATTTATCTTACATTATCTTCTTCGAAACCGTCATTTACAACTCGTGCAAAGAAGTTTTCATATTTGAACACATCCATCACAACCCGTGCGATGATGGTTCACAACGCTTTAACATGCAAACAATTAATCCGGTTTTAATCTTTGCATGTTGGTGATAGCTTAAAATAAAATAAGCTAAGCATTCTTGCAATTCAATTTATCATTCAAATAAATTCTAGCATGCATTAAAGTGTTAAATATGCATAAATAGCCCAAGCTAAAGTCCTAAGTATACAAATGAGACGAAGACTCCATGAGCTCTTCTCGTAATCTCCATTTAGGGCCTCTCCCACTAGCTCGTGGACGTCCTCCAAGATTGTCAACGTTCTCGGTTTCTATCCTTCTCGACTTGAGTAATAAATTACAATTAATACTCGGTTCGCAGACCGGATGAAAGAATAATTACACTTTATCACTAGCGGTTCACAGCCCGCATAAAAGAATAATTTACACGCTACAATCTAACGGTTCGTAGATTGTTTTGAAAAGCGATAAATAATAAAACGCTATTGGGCTATCTATTCACCATGCAACTCATCTCATCATAAAATATGTTATCACACAAGAATATTGTCAAACAAGATGCAATTCCGGTTTTAATTTTCATGTCCAAGTTGCTCGGTTGGGTTTATCGAAACTAGACCTTTTTGAAAAATGGGTTTATCGAAACCGTTCAAATCTAAAAATTTTCAAAACATTGGATTGTGGGTTTGTTACACGGATTAAAAACCGTATAACAAACCACCCGGGCCCAAACCAAGTGGGCCGAGCCCCCACGCATCAACGTGCTAGGGTTTGGCAACCCCAGCCGTCCGGCCTCTACCGCCGGCCTCGGCCACTTGCTGGCCATTGCCGGGGCAGAAGCGGGACGAGCATGTCACCGTGACCATCTAATGGCCACGGCCCAGCCCTGCTCCGGCAAGCCGGAGCCTCCGCCCGGTCCCCTTTTCTGGCTCCCCGAGAGTCCCGTTTTCGGCGACCCGACAAATCCAATTTTTTTCAAAAATTTCCAGATTTGATAATATGTTTAAAACTTCATTTTCATGGCATATAAAACCCATATACAAGAAATAAACATATTATAGAAACAATTCATGCAAAAGAACATCGAAAACGATTCAAACATAGATTGAAGAGGGTAACCGTCCTCTGATACCACTGTAAGAACTTTGGGGCTACCAAGAACACCATGGTAACGGAAGCAAGAATATATAAACCCCAAAATCTGTCCAGGATCGTGAAACCATTAAATCCCAAGGCAAAAACGAAATCACAAGTCTTTACCTTTCGGTTTGCTCGAATCGAAACTTGAAGAACGTTTGAGATCTTCAACTCCTAAGTAGTCCACACGGATGGGATGATCTTGAATGATCCTTGCACACTACTACCTACTAGAGTATAGTGTGAAGCTTGAGAGAAAACTGGAGGACGGAACCACCTTATGGTGTTCGGCCGAGAGTCACAAGATGAGGGAGAGAAAAACCTTTTCTTTTCTTTTTGTGTGTTATGTGTTATGCCACAGTCCCACCTCTCTCTTGGTCTTAGATGGATGAGTTGGTGATGGAGCATGGCATAAAGTGTCCTTGTAAACCAAATCCCACTTGCCCATGCCTAGCCATGACTAGCCCATGCCTTGCATATGCCTTGCCCATACCTTGCCCATACCTTGGCAAATCACCATCTTGTCAAGAATGTTGGATGATTGTGTGGACCTTCAACTAGGCCACCTATTGGGCCGCCCACCATGGGCCTGATCTTTCGTCGTTTCTCTCAAAATCCATATCCTATGTGTGTGACCCTTTAGGCTCATGCCATCGTCGGCGGATCGGCATAAAATTTTATTTTACCCGATCCATCATAAGTGGGCTCTAGTAAGACGTTATGATTACCTGACGCGCATGATGATCGATGATTCGATTCAACCTCATGTAGTACATGTCGCTATCCCTTTATCGCCCTATATCTAGATTGACATAAGGCATAGAGACGTCACCCTTATTTAATCAATCTCTGTTTCTCGATCTGTGAGATTACTGCATATTGATACCCTGTATCGTTGGCATGGCCATGCCCTCCCTTCAGTTAGTCTCTATTGAGTGGCCTAAACAGATACATATCTCATACCGTAGTATGATGGATAAATCCCTTAGCCGCCTTTCGTATCACTCATAAAATCCGTCCCCATGCCAATCTTGTCCGTTATGGAAGTCTTGTTACGGATAACGTTAGGAGCAAGACAAACGCGGTTCTTTACTGTATAGCGATCACAAAGACTCCTTGGTCTAAGGATACAAAGACAAGCTACCACAATTGAATGTGTTCATGACTGTATCTATGTAACACCATTCAGTGCGGGTCGTCCAATATCACTCACCCGAGTGATATCTATGATCTAATTCTGGGAACCCTCCCAATGGTAAATAGAACTATACCATAAAGAATCATCCTCATACTTGGTCGCTTCATTGAAGCATATTTGACCAGGGACCTGTTAAGTGTGATCCGTACAGATATATGGTTCTACTACTTTGATGGTCATATACCAGATCAGTCTTAACCTATTACTTCAAAACATAAGTAATACAATGTTGATTTTATATATTGCAAATGATGATTGTTATATACAGACATTTACAGACTAATACAGTTGGACTAGGGCACAAAAATGCTTACAGCTAGTGCATCAGGACAACTTACCGACCAGAGGCACTCTCGCTTTCAGGAAAATCATCCTGATCGGTCACCGCATCTGTGTTCTGCGCGATAAGAGGGAGGAGACGATTGAGCATCTTATGCTCTTCTGCAGTTTGACTTGAAGTTTCTGGAGGGAGATTCACAGGTGGTGGGGTATCTCGTTCCCCGCTACTCAGACAATTCACGACCTCTTTATGGGTTGGAGAGCCAGGATTGCGGACAGAGGAGCGACCTGACGCAGCGAGTCCGCGTGGATAAACGTGGTTGAAAATCATCACACAAGTTTCAATCCAGAAACTTAGGACAAACTCAAAAGTTTGAAAGAAAAGTAGTTTATTATCATAAAAGTTGTTCCTACAATAATACAAAAAGGCTTCTTATATAATATTAGCTCAACCTAAATCTAAATCAAAAAGGAAAAATCTAAATAACCCAAAACCTAATCTAAAAAGAAGATTAACACCAAAGCCTAATTAACACCAAAACCTAATTAGAGTAGGATATACTCAAATATATTTAAAATTTGTAATTAATTAAACCCTAAATTTCAAAAACTTGTTTGGGCCCTTAAAAGTTGTTTTCACAGTCCCAAACACATCATATTTGAAATAGCTTCGTCTGGGCCTTTTACAGGCATGATTCTGAGCCCATATGCAAAAGTTATGACTACTTGGAGTTGAGATGCTTGCTTGGACTTCTTTATTCGATTTCTCGGGTTTATTCTTGCTTTTATTTGTCTCTGACTGACCCATAAATTGCTCAAATACTCGCCCCTCATTAGGAGGGCTTGGAGCAGACTTATCAAGATGGGTTTCTGGTACATATGGGTTATCAGGAACTTCCAGATCTTTAGAGACGAGGAGCGATCACCTGGCGAGGCTCTTAGGCTGCTGCAGATGTGCTCTTGCACCTTGGTGCAGGCGGACGAGGGACGTGATATTCAGTCTTGGACTGGGGAGTGTGCTTTGACCACCTGGTGCGCAAACCCGAGGATGGTACTCCGTTCTATCCTTTCCTAGCTCTTTGTTTCTAGTGTATTTTGGTTTGGTTAGAGGTTCTATTTTCCCCTTCTTCTTGTGGTTTGGTTTGGGACTCAGTTTTTCCCTTTTAGTTGTTATACTCTTTCCAATTTTCGTCATTTATAATATTTTTTATTGTTAATCAATAAAATTTTGAGAGGTCAATTTCAACCTAAAGTGTTACTATCCAAAAATTTCTAGCATCTAAAACAAAAGGGGGACCAACAAAACATTCCATGTTTCCTCATCATTCAAGCCATTTTTGACAATAAATACTAAAAATTAATACATAACAACGACACCCCTCACATGGACAATTATGAATGGCTATAGTTAGATGCAAAAAGTAAATACATACCAACTACACCCCTCCGATGCAAAATTTTCCTTCATGGTAATTGTAATTCTTTCTGTCCTCTTCAATTTAGGTTCACAAGTACTTAGATTTAGAGTCCGGATGCTACAAATATGGCGCTCGCAAGTCTGCTTGGTAGTGTTGGAATAGAGTGTTGGGGAGGTTGATGTTCAGCCTATTTTACCAGCTAATATCTTGCAATCTATAACTCAAATGATCAAGCTTTATCCTTCAAAGTTGTAGAGATTTCAATGCTCTTCCTCGCGATGTAAGATTTCACTCAATTTGGACTCCGAATGATGACGTTAATACCCTTGCAAGATAGGTCAACAATGTTGTCCAACCCTATATGTTTTTCTCTAAAGTATAACCAACGACTCCGAAGCAACGACGGGGTGTCGTGACTTTGCATTGTGGCTTCAACTGCTCCAAAACCAAGATTTCAGGTCATCTCCCATGCACCTCACAACTCCATGTCACGACATGGTGTCGTGACTTGTACTCTTCAACTTTTGCTCAAATCATTCCAACTGGATCTCGGTTTTCTCCCGAGCTTAATTTTGTTAAAAATGTCTCAAATTGAATTGTTTTCCTACTAAATGACCCCATGCACCCATTAACCTCGATTGGTATAAAATAAATCTAAAATCTACCTAAAAATAAGCAAAATCGAGTTAATTGTGATGGGTTTGGCTCGAGTGGAGATGTAAAATCCACTCCTATCACCAACTCGTTTGATATTTAATTAATTACCAATCTTTATTAATATATTTTCAAAATTTTATTGAAAATTTATGATGAAGTTAGACGAGTCAAATTGAGTCGAGCCAATCTCGAGCTGGCTCGTATAATATTTAATGAATTATATATTTAATTATTAATGAATATTCGTATTGAAAATTAAGTGCGTTGAATTGAGCCGAGCCGAGCTCGAGCTTATTCAAGTTTTTTCGAGCTAAACTCGAGTTTAATGATATAAGCTCGTTTGAGCCCGAGCTGAACACTATTTCACGAGCCGAGCCCTGCCAAATGGAGGCTGGATTCGGCTTGTTTACACCCTTAGTTGTACACTACCCCCTATGTAATCCATATTGGGATTTTCAAAATGACACCCATGGTACAGTTCAAAATCCCTAGTGGGAGCTGGAGGGGTAGGTCTAAAAACATACCGGGGTCGGGGAGTATGCATACATGTAGGAAAATAAAAAGAATGAATGTCTAAATTTGTTGTTTTGAAATAAAAAAACAAATGCAAAACAGAAGAAAAAATTGCAATTTTAAAACCCTAGTTTTGTAATTAAAATCGTAGGTGGTCAAATCAGAAATCACAACTGCAAATCAATTTCTCTTTCAAAAAATCCCTAAATTTCAAAGTTCTAGAACCCTAGAACTAAACGAATTGGCAACTCCGAACTTACATCATCCATTTTTCTTTCGATGGAATCTCGACAACGAACGAAGCCTTTATTACACGAATCGCCAATATGAGTTCGTCAGGATGCTTGATCGACTCTCCTTCCATGGAATCCAGCTCAGGCCTCTCTCTCGCCTTTAGTCCTTTCGGTTTCTGTCTATCTTAAAACAATGAACCATCTCACATGTGAACATTTACTACTGAATGTGGTGTTAGGGGCATAACATGTATTTTCCCATGCACACTACCGAAACATAAATGGAAGGTATGAGTTACAGTGCAAAATTCTCAAAACGAGTGTACCCGCCAAGTGAAATTTTTTTATTGGGTGTAGTTATATGCCAACAGTTAAATCTAGGTATAGTCAGCTGACATTACTAACTTTTAATACGACTCTTAAGACAATACTGATAACATTTAGAATTTGTAAACATGTTCTTACTCTTGTTTTTATCTCTACGCTTCGACACTTTGTTCTTGCTCCTACCTTTATGTTCTGTGACTAAAGCTTCTGAGTGAAAAGATGAGCCCGCCGAGTGAAATTTTTTTGTTGAGTATAGTTATATGCCAACAGTTAAATTTAGGTGTAGTCAGCTGACATTACTAATTTTTAATACGACTCTTAAGACAATACTGATAACATTTAGAATTTGTAAACATGTTCTTGCTCTTGTTTTTATCTCTACCCTTCGACATGTTTTTCAGGCTCCTACCCCTATGTTCTGTGACTAAAACTTCTGAGTGAAAAGATGAACCTTGTAAAATTTTCCTAATATTTTTACTAATGGGTTATCTAATGGGTTTAAAAATTATAGAGTAAAACGATTTTGGGTCTGAATGATTAACCCTTTGTTCCTCTGTTGATGACTGGTTTTGTGGGCTAGTCTTGGTAACACATATACAACTTTTGTTTGATTATGTTTCTAAGAGTTGTGTATATATATATATATATATATAGTTTAAATCACATATAAATTTTGGCTTATTTAGAAACCGAACAAACTCATGACAGATATAAAAATTTGTGAGCACGCTTTTCCAACGCGCGACACATGTCTAGCGTGTCCATGAAGGCTGACATGCAGTGACTTTTGAGATCGCAAAAAGTTCCACACTCAGCGCAAAATGTTCCACATGAATCCAGCGCAAACAGCTCCACCTAGCGCAAATGGTCAGGTGGAACCTTTTGCGCTGAAGGTGGAACTTTTTGTGACCCCAAAAGTCAATGCGTGCCAACTTTTATAGACACGTGTCTAGCGCTAAAAAAGCGTGCGCGCAGATTACTATAAAACAACGCTTCTGATTGGTTGGTGATGAATTTGTAAGGTTTGTAAATAAGCTAAAGTTTAGAGTTGAAGACATACTTAATATATATATATTTATATCTTGTTTTAAGTTGGGTTAGTCAGACAGATACATTTATACATATCTTTGATTTGCTTTTATTTTCAAATAAACTGAAATAATGGTTGTGATAAGCTTATATCCTTGGAACTTACTTATGGATATACATGCATGTTTGTACGTGGCGTGTATTGATTGGGTTGATCCATACTCATATGGTTCATTTAATTTGATCATATTACATATTTGGGAACGGTTGCTTGAAGCTAGGAATTAACACATTAGTTCTTTTAGTTTCTGTCGTTGGACCGTGCACCATTCTTACCCAATGTGATTTCTTGAATTTCCGTGTTTAAATGCATTTGAATTTATTATTGAATAATTGCATCAAAATGTCTGTTAATTTTGTACCTATAGATGTGTACAACTTAATATTTTATTATAAAAGAATTGGATGGTGATGTAAATTGAATACAATATGCTGATGATCTACTAAAGTTTTCCTTGCAAACATGTTCAATACCGAGTATACGCAATATGGCTTAATGTTGTAAGAACTATAATTTGAATATAGCAATAATAGGTTTAAAAGATACTTTTCGATGTAAAGTTATTGCGCCGTGGTATGGTGGCCACTGATTTAAAAGCAATTTTTCCGGTTGGACCGAGGTGGCGATCGTATTCCGGTTGCCTCCGAGGTTAACACGGTTGTTCCCCTGATGCGTGCCCACTCACACATCAGCGTAGCTTGCACAATTCAATACCCAAGAACCGATTCGAAAAGAATAATTTGAGAGAGATGGATTATAAGGAAGAACTCGTCTTAATTTATATGACCAACATGAACACACGAGGATTAAATAGTAAGGGGGATGTGAAAAGGTGACAAAGGAAGGGAATAAATATGCCATTAACATGACTAATAATGGAGGATGTAACTCCTCAAGCTCATGTAACTCACAAAACTTGAAAGACCAAAAGAAAACCTTTTTAAGAGGCATTATCCCCAACAATCCCCCACTAATGGCAAACAAAAGGTTTCAAAGAAGTTCATGTGTAAAGGAACGTTATCGATACTTAATTGTCAATGTCTTTCGACTTGAATTAACACACAGTGAGATGAGGCAACAACGTACTTGTAAAACGAGTGAATTTCTTCTTGAACTTGTTTTACTTTCCGTCGATACATCCCACAACACATATCACACCTTCAAGTTATGCAAGTTCCGCGATACCAATTAAAAACACGCTTTTACGGCCATGCGTACACCTCGGTCTCGCGAGTACTCTAGAATGATTTCCTCAAATCTTCCATAGATGGCGGCCAAACCATCACACCCGCATAGGTAGCTTGTAAAGTGTGTCTCAATAACACCGACATTAGAGCTATTAAGGACATAAAGTCCAACCTGTCTGTAGCAGACAAAATCCAAACTCTGGTGTGCAAGTGGGCGTGCATCAGGTGGACTACCGTGTTAACCTCAGAAGCGAGCGGAACACGATCACCACCTTGGTCTAATCGGAAAAATCGCTTTCATGGTAGTGGCCTCCATACCACGGCACAGTAACTTTACATGGGAAAGTACTTTTTCTAATCTATCATTAATTGTTATACTCAAATTATACTTCCTACAATTTGAAAGTGATTTTATATGTATAACAATGTTTAAAATCTTGGAGCGGGCATCATGAGTTTCTGATTGGCTTGGAATGAATGTCATGGAAATGAATGCTCCTATTTCTTATGTATTATGTTGTATGACTATATTTTTGGAGCTATTTGGTTTGGATTGGTCTCTTAAGGTATACATATGGTTATGTTCGGCTTTGTGAGCCTAACAATCAACCATTATTTCTCAAGCTCCTTCAATTTTGAGGTATTGGTTTAGAACAATAGCAATAGTTTGCACGACTTTGCTTAATTCAATTATATGTAGAAATTAATAAATTGAGAAATTCATGTGCATGTGTGATATCATGTGTTTTTAGTACCAGGGATGCCTTACCAATAACATAGCATGTGCATGGATGATGCCACCACCATGCATCAACCTTAGCCTTAGCTTATGCGGGACCGATCCTTGTGGACTGGACTGGACTTATTTATTGTTATTTTTTTTGCTTGAATCGGCAATAACAGTGGCACTTGAGAAACTTTATTGGATCGGGGAAGCAGGCACGAGCTCTTGCTCCGACACCACCATGACACGGTGGCGCGGCTTATCAGAGGAGGACGAGTTCGAGACGGCGACTGGGTCGCCGAAAAAGCCCTTGCGAAGTCGCGTGGTTCCTGCGGAGAGCCAGCAACCTCTGGCAGAATTGGAGCATTTGGAGAAGAGGTATTCAAAAATGGGAGGAGCACATGTAAATCCTAAATGAGATATTGTGTTTTGGGTAAGCTTTTAGGCTATTGAACCTACTCCCTTTTAATACTTATTTAAGTACTTTAAAGCTTTTGGGCTTTGGGCTTTACTATGTGCTACAGTCAACCTACGGCCCAATCCATTTATCTATTTGTTGATGGACAAATGCTTACATTAAAATGCAAAAAGAAAATGAGTCTTATCGTGATTACTTAAATATTATCTCATTTTCTTGTGTGATATGACGACACACGTGGGTAAGAAATTGTTCGTATGATATGTCAAATATATGCGGCGGATTCAAGAATATAATAAAGATAGTGGAAGAATCCCGAATCTATGACATGTGTTGGTTGCTGAAAGTTTTCGGATAGGTCTAGAATGTTCGCAAACTGCAAACGCAAAACGAGAACTTCATGTGCATCTACTTTGGCCAAGTAAAAAATTATGTATTATTTTGTGACTTAGAATTGTGTTTCTTTGTCGAATTTTGGTACGTTTGTGCCATTGGTTATATGTGCATGTTTAGAAGACATGATATTCATAATAATATAATTATTTAATATAAATAAAGAGTAATTATTGTTAGACTTTTAAGTTAAAACAATCATACCGAAATGTGGAGGATGTGCTCTTAGTATAAAGTCTCTTGGCATGTGGAGGTGTTGACCTAAAAATGAGCTTATAATCAATCTCAAGGAAAACATTATGAATCTAAAACATTACCAGTATGTTCATTGAATTGATAATGTTGCATATAGATTCATATCTCTAGGTAATCGCTCATTACATGAGGTTAGAGATGTTGAATTCCTTGAGCACGTGTCTCGATATTGGCATATATATTGCTTATGGTTTTGCGCTTATTGTTGTTAAGTGTGTGTTTTATTTATGTAATAATTCACATGATAGTAGGTTTATTTCTAGTTTTTATGTTGATAAACGTAGAGGAAACCTACTTTAGAGAAAGATTATGAAGATATTTTTCGTTGATACTTTTCTAATTAAAGTGTCTAAGTAGACTATGTTAGTGATGAACTAGTCTCGATCTTTATAATAGAAAAGGATAATGAATTGCATGATGAGCAATGAAAAAATCCTATGGAAACGAAACATTTATTTTGAACTTGAATTTATTGTTACCATCATACTTGTGTCTTGCCTATTTAACTAATGGTTGTAAATCCATTAGTTGTTTTGGATATTAAGTGAAAGATCATTAGTGATTGTACAATAGAAAAGTTCTAAGCTCGACTTATTGTCGGAGACTTTACACAGATAAATATGTAGATCAATGAATAAGAGGTATTGAAATTATATCTACATTTTCATAAGTTTCTTAACATGTTGGAATCATTTGTGATGTAAACAGGGTTTCAAAATTATGTTAAACCAGTTTGAATAATTTTGAATACGTATTTATCTTGGACGGAGGGGTTGTCTTGTGGAAGTGATCATAACATATTAGCTTAACCAACTCCATCAAGGAATCAAAATTCACTGCTCCTATGTTGACAGGATAAGTAGTTGAATGATCGAAAAATTTACTGGCAACAATTCTTTGTTGCTATGAATGATGTTTAAGCGAAGACATATTCGAACCACATGCAAGTTGTGGTTTGACAAATCGAAAAAAGAAAAAGTTATTTTTCCTCGATTGTGCTAGAGATTACATAACTAGTTTTTGGTGGTGCTATAGAGAAGCACTTGATGGATCTCGAATCTGTTAATTCTTAATCAGTTTTTGGTGGTGCTATAGAGACGCACTTGATGGATTTTAAGGCTCACAATCCATAACCAGTTTTTGTTGGTGCTGTAGAGATGCACTTGATGGATTTTAAGGCTGACAATTAATCGTAAGCTTTTTTGTGCCCTAGTCCAATTGTATTAGTCCGTAAATGTCTGTATATATTAATCATCCTTTGCAGTATATAATATCGGCATTATATTACTTATGTGTTGAAGTAATAGGTTAAGTCTGATTTGATATATGACCACCAAAGTAATAGAACCATATATTTGTACGGATCACACTTAACGGGTCCCTGGTCAAATATGCTTCAATGAAGCGACCAAGTATGAGGATGATTCTTTATGGTATAGTTCTATTTACCATTGGGAGGGTTCCCGGAATCAGATCATAGATATCACTCGGGTGAGTGATATTGGACGATCCACACTGAATGGTGTTGCATAGATACAGTCATAAACACATTCAATTGTGGTAGCTTGTCGGAGTATCCTTAGACCAAGGAGTTTTTGTGATTGCTATACAGTAAAGAACCGCGTTTGACTTGCTCCTAACGTTATCCGTAACAAGACTACCATAACGGACAAGATTGGCACGGGACGGATTGCATGAGTGGTACGAAAGGTGGCTAAGGGATTTATCCCTCATACTACGGTATGAGATAGGTATCTATTTAGCCACTCGATAGAGATTAACTGAAGGGAGAGCATGGACATGTCAACGATACGAGGTATCAGTATTCAGTAATCTCACAGATCGAGAAACAGAGATTGATTAAATAAGGGTGACGTCTCTATGCCTTATGATCAATCTAGATACCGGGCGATAAAGGGATAGCGACATGTACTACATGAGGTTGAATCGGATCATCAATCATCGTGCGCGTTGGGTAATCGTAACGTCTTACTAGAGGCCACTTATGATGGATCGGGTAAAATGGAATTTTACGCCGATCCGCCGACGTCGGCATGAGCCTAGAGGGTCACACACATAAGATATGGATTATGAGAGACAAAGAAATGTCGGCGACACTCGTTCGGGGGTAAACTGGGAAAAACTGGACGTTTTGGGCAATAAAGATGTGTAATTGAATGTGACACGCGAATCGAGAAAGACAATCTTTTGTCGATGTCGCGTTGGACTTTGTACAATAAGTTTGGTGGTAAGTTGGACACGGCACGAGACCTCATGGCCGAAGCATTGGGCTTCGTGCCACGAGGCCCTAGTGGCCGGCCCAACCAAGGCCCAATAGTGGAGCAAAAGGCTGAGTCCCTTTCTCCACTAACTTTGGGTAAGTGGATGATGACTAGATACACACTAACCTAATCAATGTTGGGTAAGTGTGATTAAAGGTGGCCACCCAATGACCTGTTAGGATTATGCCCTAGTCCAATGTAATTCCTGAATCTATATTGTAATGTATATCATTTTTCGATCTAATAAAAAGTCATTATATTACTAATGTGTTGTAGTAGTATATCGAATGTAATTTGATCTATGTCATTATGTGTATAACCACTTATAGTAGAACTGTAGATCAGAAAGAATTGCATTCGAGGAGTCCCTGATCAGCTAAGCTTCTTCAGAAGCGATCAGTATGAGACCAACTCCTTGTGATCATGCTCTACTGATCATGGCAAAGTATGTGCCGAAGTTATATCATAGATATCATCAGGTCGATGATATCGGACAACCCGATTGTGAGTATGCAACATAGATCCTGTCATGAGATACTCATAGATTGTAGCTTGTCATTATATCCTAAGACCAAAGACTCTTTGTGTGCACTGTGTAACGAATACATGAGTTTGACCTAATCAAATGTTGCCTGTAAAAGGGTAGCTATAACGACTTTGATTGGCTTGGTTATTTATTGCATTTGTGAACTCGAAAGACGTCTGAGGGATTTATCACTCATACTCCGGTATGAGAAAGATATCCATTTAGGCCACTTGATGAGTATGACTGAAGGAATAGCACGGCCGTGCAGGTGATACTTTAGTATCTGTTTTCAGTCATCTCAGATATCAAGAAACAGTGATTGATAAATTAGGGTGACGGTTCTATGCCTATTGATCAATCTGGATATCGGTTTGATAAAAGCATAGCGACATGTACGATAACATGTTAAGTCGAATAATCGATAATCACGAACGTTGGGTAATCATAATGTCTTTGTGATTTCTTATGATGGAAAGGGTAAAATAGTAATTTTACTAGTCTGCCAACGGGTCGTGAGCCTAGAGGGTCACACACTTTAAGTACAATATGTGACAAACAAGCATGGATGGTAATTGGGAGAATCCGCTTTTCAATTTAGTCAAATTGAAAACGATTCGGTTGATTTCTGGCCTAGATTTATTAACCAGACGGTTGAAGAAATCGAATTAGGGAGATTGGACCGGTTTAGCTAAACCATAATTAGAACTCAATGAAATGGGTTTTAATTTGGATTTGGCTAAATGGGCTTAAAGCCCATTTAGGGTTTTAAGTTATGAATGGGGCTTAATTGTGATTATGATATTTATAGGGTATATTGTGTACTTAACAAAAGATATTCAAAATACGATTTTTATTAAATACACAATATATTTCCCCAAAATAACTCTCTGATATTCGGCAACCCCTTGACTTCTCTCCTATATTTCGGTCGACTCCCCCCTTCCCATTCCCGAGTGTGTTTTGTCCAATTCTTCATTATTTTTCATTAGCAAGAGAGAGTGAAGAAACCTCTCAAGGTATTGTGCTTGTGTGGACTTGCTAGAGATACACTACAGTTGTGTTCTACATCGATTCAAAGGTATAATTTTCAGATTCAAAATATTTTATTTATGCTTACTTTCACAATAAGATTCATATGCTTTTCTTGGACTCCCATGGTTAATTCATTCTGCTACATGAAATTAATCTTTGGAACCCATATCCCTTTCAGTGGTATAAGAGCATGAGTTATTTTGTGTTTAATTCAATATGCATTATCTGATTTTTATTTTTATGTTCATATGTTCTTCGGTTGAATATGCATGAAATTGAAAAAAAATAAGACTTAATTGTTTTTTGAAAAATTGGAAAAAATTAATTTTGGGGCAACTTTGGGTTAGCCATGGCCGAGCAATGGCTAACCAGGGTCGAGACCATTGGTGAACCATGGAATGCCTTAGGGAAAACCATGGTCGGCACCAAGGGACGACCGGGTTGCCTACGGGCGACCATGGCAGCCCTCGCGGGCCACCATGGTTGCCTCGCGGGCAACCAGGGTCTGCCCAAGGGGCTACCATGGCAGCCCTCGCGGGCCACAATGGTTGCTCCCGTGGGCGACCACGGCCAGTCCCGCGGGCGACCATGGCATCCCTCGTGTTGCAAAGTTTTGGGTTGCAGTAAATACGACATGCGTGTCGTGATTTGTAATTTATTTAAATTTGTAATCACGAAGACTGACGCAAGATACAATTCAAGAGGAAGACTCGAAGTTTGGAGGAGGCTCGAAGCCAGTTGGAGTCCACAAGAACGGGGCAAGTCTGGACCTTGAAGACCAAGTCTTTAGGATCAGTTTTTCTAGATTCATAGGAACCTAAGATGGGCTTAGTTATGCATAATTTACCGTTACATTTGTATGTTGTGAATGTATGAAGTATGATAGTTTTAATATACAAGTTTATGTATGATTAGCTATCACTCACATGCAAAGATTAAAAAGTGGTATTTAATTAGACTTGCATGTAACCTGCTAAGCGATCATCTTTGCATGAATTTGCACTGATGGTTCCAAATTAAGATTGTATTGATATACAATCAGACTGTTATAATTCACTTAAACGCAAATAATTACAAGTCAAGCGTGATACCATCCAAGTCAAGCTTTGACCCTATGGATGTCGGTACGCCTCTGCGTAACATTCATAGAGGAGAAGTCTGGATGAGATGGGTAGTGTGGATGCGTGCGCCTCCGCGTAGTAGCCACATTAGTTCTGTCCATAGTTCAAGCTTGGTAGACTTGTCTACGATTGTCAGTTAGGGCTGACCAGGGTATCAGCATAGGGTATGCCATGAACTTGCAGTACAAACCCTAGCCGAGAAAGCAGTTCTTGGACATTTCCAATGATCCCAAGGCCTTAATGGCAGAGATCGAGAAAATGTTCAAAGAGAAAGCGTGTGTCGAAAGATACGACACTGTCAGTGAACTGATGTCTTGTAAATTGAAGGTTGGAGCTCCTGTCAGTCCCCATGTCCTTCAGATAAAACGTCTTTTAGGACACTTGACCAGACTCGGTCATCTTGTGGATAAGGAAATTTCTGCGGACTTTGTGCCGCATTCACTCCTAGAGACATATCGTGATTTCGTTGGAAATTACAATAAGCATGACATGGATAAGACTGTGACAGAGCTTCATGGTATGCTCGTGACTGCTGAAAAGAATCTCAAGGGCAAGTCCAAGAAGGTTCTTATGGTCAACAACCAAGTGAGCTTCAAGAAAGCCAGCCTGGGCAAGGATAAGGCCCTTATGCACCTAGCGGGGAAGATTCGACAAACTAAGGGTCCAGCAGCTCCTAAGGGTGTTGAGAATCCTAAGAAGGATGTCGTCTGCTTCTTTTGCCAAGGACAGGAGCACTAGAAGAAGGATTGTAAGAAACACAAGCAGTTTCTTAGGAAGAGTGGAGCTTCCACATCTTCAGTATCAGGTATATTTGTTATTGAGCTCAATCTCAATTTATCTACTTCAGATTCTTGGGTAATTGATACCGGTGCAGAATCTCACATTTATGTTAATGTGCAGGCTCTTGAAAGTAGAAGAGACGTGGGCAGGGGTGAGGTGGGCCTACGAGTTGGTGATGGCAATCAAGTCTTAACAACTGCAGTAGGAAACATTAGCCTGAGTTTTCCTAGTGGGCTTATTTTAATTTTAAACAATGTTCATTGTGTACCTGCGTTTCGCAAGAATATTATTTCTGTTTCCTTGCTTGACAAGGAAGGATATTGTTTTTCTATTGATAATGGAATATTCAATATATTTTAGAATAATATATTTTATTGCAATGCATCATTGGTTTGATAGCATTTGTGCCATAGGTTCCAATTGGAATAGTGTGTAAATGTCTGTAATAGTTTATCATCGTTTGAAATGATTAAAATCGGCTTTATATTACTTATGTGTTGAAGTAATATGTTAAATTATAATCTGATCTATGACCACGAAAGTAGTAGAACCATAGATCTATACGGATCAAACTTAACGGTCCATGGTCAAATATGCTTCAATAGAAGCGACCAGTATGAGGATGATTCTTTATGATATAGTTCTACTCGTCATTGGGATGCGGGATCCCAGAATCATATCATAGATATCATCAGGGGTTTGATATCAGACGACCCGACCTGAATAGTGTTGTATAGATACAGTCATGAACATATTCAGTGTCGTAGCTTGTCATTGTATCCTTAGACCGAGGAGTCTTTGTGATTGCTATGCAATTGACGTCCGGCTTTGACTTGCGCCTAACACTATCCGTAACAGGATAGCAATAACGGGCATGATTGGGTAGGGGACGGATTGCATGAGTGACACGAAAGACGGCTAAGAGATTTATCCCTCATACTACGGTATGAGAATGATATCCGTTTAGGCCAATTGATCGAGAGTGATTGAAAGAAAGTGCATGGCCATGCCAGTGATACGGGTTATCAATTTTCAGTCATCTCACATATCAAGAAACATGATTGATCAAAATAAGAATGATGACTCTATGTCTTATGATCAATCGGATATCTAGCGATAAAAGGATAATGACTTGGACGACAGACAGCTTAAGTCGATTAGTTCGACTATAATTCACATTGGGTAATCATAATGGTATACTAGAGGTCATTAATGATGGATCGGGTAAAATGGGGTTTTATGCCGATCTGTCAACGTGGCATGAGCCTAAAAGGGTCACACACCAAGGATATGGGTTTCGGGAGATAAGGAAATGTCGGCATTTATTGAGACACGAGACATGGCCAAAACTGGGTGTTTTGGGCCGTGGGCCCGTGTAAGTTAAAATTGTTTGCGAATCGAGAAAAACGGGTTTTTTCGTCGATGTCACATCGGACTTTGTTTGATAAGTTCGGAAAAGTGGTTGGATAATATTTGGACTCGGCACAGGACCACATGGCCGAAGCAATTGGGCTTCGGCCCATGAGGCCCAAATATGGCCAGCCCATTTAGGCGCAATTGTGGCATGGCCCATGGTGGGCCCATGGCCATGCTTGGTGGGTATGGATGATGAGCATGGAAGCCCATACCTCCCATACCTCTCATCATTTCACATTACCATCACTTAATAACATATTATATTTCTCACACCACACCACACCAAATCATTATATTCATCTTCTTCTTTCCTCATGGAGATGGCCGACCATGGCTCCTCCTCCCTCTCTCCATCACTTTTGTTCTACACACCAAACTCTAGCAAGAACTACGTGGCTTTGATTCCTCAGGGAGGATACGTTGGCGCCTTTGAAGAGGTTCAAGCCCATTCTTTCCATCTTTTGGTGATTCTTGGTCTGTTCTTGGTGGTTCAAGTCTCAACCGGAAAAACTGTCCAGATTTTCCTATTCCGGCGATTGAAATGGCGTGACCCATAGCCGCTTCGTTCGAGCTTCGGTCGACCTGGAACCGGCGGTGTTGGAAAGATAATTCAATGGGCTACAACATTTATAGAATATCATTTTTCCAAAAGAGCAACGGTTTAAGAGCTACATGACCGGGAAGAGGACGGTTCTGCATAATCTGTTTCTGGACAGTTTTCAGGTATAACCCGAAAACTCGATTTCCTAAGGTTCTAACATGGTAGTCGATCTTGTGCAGGTTTGGGGCAGTTTATAGGTCGCTTCCGCTGCTATGAACGTTTTTTGGACGCCCCGGAACCCAACTGCCTGATTTGCAAAAGCAGTTCTTGGACATTTCCGATGATCCCAAGGCCTTAATGGCAGAGATCGAGAAAATGTTCAAAGAGAAATCGCGTGTCGAAAGATACGACACTGTCAGTGAACTGATGTCTTGCAAGCTGAAGGATGGAACTCCTATCAGTCCCCATGTCCTTAAGATGAAACGTCTTTTGGACTTTGTGGATAAGGAAATGTCTGCAGACTTTGTGCTGCATTCACTTCCAGAGACATATCGTGATTTCCTTGGAAATTACAATAAGCATGACATGGATAAGACTGTGAAAGAGCTTCATGGTATACTCGTGACTGCTGAATAGAATCTCAAGGGCAAGTCCAAGAAGGTTCTTATGGTCAAAAAGCAAGTGCGCTTCAAGAAAGCCAGCTTGGGCAAGGATAAGGCCCTTATGCACCTAGCGGGGAAGATTCGACAACCTAATGGTCCAGAAGCTACCAAGGCTGTTAAGAATCCTAAGAAGGATGTCGTCTGCTTCTATTGCCAAGGATAGGGGCACTGGAAGAAGGATTGTAAGAAACACAAGCAGTTTCTTAGGAAGAGTGGAGCTTCCACATCTTCAGTATCAGGTATATTTGTTATTGAGCTCAATCTCAGGTTATCTACGTCAGATTCTTGGATACTTGATACCGGTGCAGAATCTCACATTTATGTTAATGTGCAGGCTCTTGAAAGTAGAAGAGACGTGGGCAGGGGTGAGGCGGGCCTACGAGTTGGTGATGGCAATCAAGTCTTAACAACTGCAGTAGGAAACATTAGCCTGAGTTTTCCTAGTGGGCATATTTTAATTTTAAACAATGTTCATTGTGTACCTGCGTTTCGCAAGAATATTATTTCTGTTTCCTTGCTTGACAAGGAAGGATATTGTTTTTCTATTGATAATGGAATATTCAATATATTTTAGAATAATATATTTTATTGCAATGCATCATTGGTTTGATAGCATTTGTGCCATAGGTTCCAATTGGAATAGTGTGTAAATGTCTGTAATAGTTTATCATCGTTTGAAATGATTAAAATCGGCTTTATATTACTTATGTGTTGAAGTAATATGTTAAATTATAATCTGATCTATGACCACGAAAGTAGTAGAACCATAGATCTATACGGATCAAACTTAACGGTCCATGGTCAAATATGCTTCAATAGAAGCGACCAGTATGAGGATGATTCTTTATGATATAGTTCTACTCGTCATTGGGATGCGGGATCCCAGAATCATATCATAGATATCATCAGGGGTTTGATATCAGACGACCCGACCTGAATAGTGTTGTATAGATACAGTCATGAACATATTCAGTGTCGTAGCTTGTCATTGTATCCTTAGACCGAGGAGTCTTTGTGATCGCTATGCAACTGACGTCCGGCTTTGACTTGCGCCTAACACTATCCGTAACAGGATATGGGTTTCGGGAGATAAGGAAATGTCGGCATTTATTGAGACACGAGACATGGCCAAAACTGGGTGTTTTGGGCCGTTGGCCCGTGTAAGTTAAAATTGTTTGCGAATCGAGAAAAACGGGTTTTTTCGTCGATGTCACATCGGACTTTGTTTGATAAGTTCGGAAAAGTGGTTGGATAATATTTGGACTCGGCACAGGACCACATAGCCGAAGCAATTGGGCTTCGGCCCATGAGGCCCAAATATGGCCGACCCATTTAGGCCCAATTGTGGCATGGCCCATGGTGGGCCCATGGCCATGCTTGGTGGGTATGGATGATGAGCATGGAAGCCCATACCTCCCATACCTCTCATCATTTCACATTACCATCACTTAATAACATATTATATTTCTCACATCACACCACACCAAATCATTCTATTCATCTTCTTCTTTCCTCATGGAGATGGCCGACCATGGCTCCTCCTCCCTCTCTCCATCACTTTTGTTCTACACACCAAACTCTAGCAAGAACTATGTGGCTTTGATTCCTCAGGGAGGATACGTTGGCGCCTTTGAAGAGGTTCAAGCCCATTCTTTCCATCTTTTGGTGATTCTTGGTCTGTTCTTGGTGGTTCAAGTCTCAACCGGAAAAACTGTCCAGATTTTCCTATTCCGGCGATTGAAATGGCGTGACCCATAGCCGCTTCGTTCGAGCTTCGATCGACCTAGAATCGGAGGTGTTGGAAAGATAATTCAATGGGCTACAACATTTATAAAATATCATTTTTCCAAAAGAGCAACGGTTTAAGAGCTACATGACCGGGAAGAGGACGGTTCTGCATAATCTGTTTCTGGACAGTTTTGAGGTATAACCCGAAAACTCGATTTCCTAAGGTTCTAACATGGTAGTCGATCTTGTGCAGGTTTGGGGCAGTTTATAGGTCACTTCCGCTGCTATGAACGTGTTTTGGACGCCCCGAAACCCAACTGCCTGATTTGCAAAAGCAGTTCTTGGACATTTCCGATGATCCCAAGGCCTTAATGGCAGAGATCGAGAAAATGTTCAAAGAGAAATCGCGTGTCGAAAGATACGACACTGTCAGTGAACTGATGTCTTGCAAGCTGAAGGATGGAACTCTTGTCAGTCCCTATGTCCTTAAGATGAAACGTCTTTTGGACTTTGTGGATAAGGAAATGTTTGCAGACTTTGTGCTGCATTCACTTCCAGAGACATATCGTGATTTCCTTGGAAATTACAATAAGCATGACATGGATAAGACTGTGAAAGAGCTTCATGGTATACTCGTGACTGCTGAATAGAATCTCAAGGGCAAGTCCAAGAAGGTTCTTATGGTCAAAAAGCAAGTGCGCTTCAAGAAAGCCAGCTTGGGCAAGGATAAGGCCCTTATGCACCTAGCGGGGAAGATTCGACAACCTAATGGTCCAGAAGCTACCAAGGCTGTTGAGAATCCTAAGAAGGATGTCGTCTGCTTATATTGCCAAGTATAGGGGCACTGGAAGAAGGATTGTAAGAAACACAAGCAGTTTCTTAGGAAGAGTGGAGCTTCCACATCTTCAGTATCAGGTATATTTGTTATTGAGCTCAATATCAGGTTATCTACGTCAGATTCTTGGATACTTGATACCAGTGCAGAATCTCACATTTGTGTTAATGTGTAGGCTCTGGGAAGTAGAAGAGACGTGGGCAGGGGTGAGGCGGACCTATGAGTTGGTGATGACAATCAATTCTTAAAAACTGCAGTAGGAAACATTAGTCTCAGTTTGCCTAGTGGGCTAGTTTTAATTTTAAACAATGTTCATTGTGTACCTGCGTTTCGCAGGAATACTATTTCTTTTTCCTTGCTTGATAAGGAAGGATATTGTTTTTTTATTGATAATGGATTATTCAATATTTTTTAGAATAATATATTTTATTGCAATGCATCATTTGTTGGTGGTTTATATATTCTTAATATTCAAAACACTGACACTAGCTCAATTTATAACGAAAGTAACAAAAGGGTTAAATCCGATGATTTAAACTAGACTATGATATGGCACTGCCGTTTAGGCCATATAGGCCAGAAACGCATCTCAACACTTCACAAGTGTGGACTACTAAGTCCATTTGAATTCACTTTAATTGAGAGATGTGAGTCATGCCTTATGGGCAAAATTACAAAGGCACCTTTTTACGGTTTAGGTGAAAGGGCTAGTGACTTATTAGGTCTCATACATTTCGATGTGTGTGGACCTATGAGCACTCAGGCTAGAAGGGGTTTTCACTACTTCGTTAAATTTACTGATGAGTTCAGTAGATACGGGTATGTTTATCTTATGAGACATTAGTCAGAAACTTTTGACAAGTTCAAAGAGTTCCAGAACGAAGCACAAAACAGCTTGGTAAAAGTATAAAAGCGCTTCGATCTGACTGAGGCGGTGAGTACTTGGACAATGAGTTTCACAGTCATTTAAAGGAGTGTGGGATCCTCTCTGAATTGACTCCGACTGGAACACCTTAGATGAATGGTGTATCTGAACGGAGAAATCGGACTTTGCTTGACATGGTTCGGTCAATGACGAATCAGGCTGACCTCCCTATCTCCTTCTAGGGCTATGCCCTAGAGACGGCCGCATTCATATTGAATCGGGCTCCTACAAAGGCAGTGGAAAGCATTCTATACAAAGTGGAACGGGAAGAAACCCTTATTAGCTTTTCTTAAGATTTGGGGATTTGAAGCTTACGTCAAGCGTTTGCCAGGCGATAAGCTCGAACCCAAATCAGATAAGTGTGTCTTTGTGGAGTACCCCAAGGAAACAAGGGGGTACTATTTCTACAAACCCAGCGAGAACAAAGTTTTTGTTGCTCGAGGAGGGGTATTTTTGGAAAAGGAATTTATTTCCAAAAGTGCTAGTGGGAGTGTCATGCATCTTGAAGAAATTCAAGGTGATACGGAACAACCTGTTATGCAAGATGTAGAAATATAGGGGCCAGAAGAGGTCATTGATCAAGAACCAATCCCTACACCTATTGTAGAGGGTCCAAGAAGGTCTGAGAGATCTCGTCAAGTTCCCATTAGATATGGCTTTCTAGCCACTGAGGGAAATGACTTGATTTTGGTGGATCAGGATGATCTAAAAACCTACAGACAAGCTTTGGCCAGTCCAGACTCTGAAAAATGGCAGAACGCCATGAGTGAGGAAATGAAATCCATGCATGACAACCAAGTCTGGTGCTTGGTGGATCAAACCCTTGGGATAAAACCCATCGATTGTAAATGGGTCTATAAACTTAAGACTGACATGAATGGAAAACCTCAGACCTATAAAGCTAGATTGGTTGCGAAAGGTTATCGCCAGATCGAAGGTATCGATTATGATGAAACCTTCTCACCAATAGCTATGGTCAAATCTATCCTGGTCATTCTAACCATAGCAGCATACTACGACTATGAGATATGACAGATGGATGCCAAAACCGCCTTCCTTAATGGGAACTTAAAAGAGGATGTGTATATGACACAGCCTGAGTGTTTTGTTGATCCAGAGAATCCCGGAAAGATTTGTAAGCTGCTTAGATCCATTTATGGATTGAAGCAAGCTTCACAGAGTTGCAACCTTCGTTTTGATGAAGCTGTAAGGAAATTTGGTTTTTATCTCCTAGTGCTATATGTCGATGACACATTGATCATCGGGAGTGACATCCCAACCTTGCTTGAGGTTAAAGCTTGGTTAGGGAAATGGTTCTCGATGAAGGACTTAGGTGATGTTGCTTTCATTATGGGCATCAAGATCTACAGAGATCGTCCCAAAAGAATATTGGGCCTAAGTTAGAGCACTTACATAGATAAGGTGTTGAGAAAATTCCCAATGCTTGATTCTAAGAAGGGATACATACCCATGCGGCATGGCATTAAACTCAGCAAGCAACAGAGTCCTAAGACTCCTGATGAGCTGAGCAAGATGAGTAAGATCCCATATGCTTCGGTTGTGGGATCCATTATGTATGTCATGATATGCACGAGACCGGACATCTCGTTCGCACTAAGTTATACCAGGAGATACCAGTCTCACCTATGCCAGGAGCACTAGATTGCTGTCAAGGAATGCACTAAGGACGCCACAACTGTCAGGGTAATATGGAGAACTAGTAGTCAAAGGGTATGTTGATGCTAATTTTCAGACAGATCCTGATGATTTCAAATCTCAGGCAGGATTTGTATTCTTGTTAAATGGTGGAGCATTCAGCTGGAAGAGCTTCAAGGAAGCCACAACTGCCGATTCTACAACAGAGGCTGAGTACATAGCTGCAGCAGAAGCAGCTAAGGAAGCCGTATGGGTTAGAAGCTTTCTAACCAGATAAGATGTAATGCCGCGAGCGTCTGATCCAGTAAGCTTGTTGTGTGACAACACGGGGGCCATAGCATTAGCTCAAGAGCCTAGATTCCACAACAGAACTAAACATATATAAAGGAAGTATCACATTATCAGGGAGTATATCGATAATGGTGATGTGGAGATTACTTATGTACCGACTAATGATAACGTTGTCGATCCCTTAACGAAGGCTTTACTGCAGCCTAAGCATGAGGCACATGTGAAGTCTATAGCGGTAGATTGGAACTTAGGTTGGAACTAAGGGCAAGTGGGAGATTATTAGGATTATGCCCTAGTCCAATGCAATTCCTTAATCTATATTGTAATGTATATCATTTTTTATCTAATAAAAAGGCATTATATTACTTATGTAGTATTATATCGAATGTAATTTGATCTATGTCATTATGTGTATAACCACTTATTGTAGAACTGTAGATCAGAAAGAATTGCATTCGATGAGTTTCTGATCAGCTAAGCTTCTTCAGAAGTGATTAGTATGAGACCAACTCCTTGTGATCATGCTCTACTGATCATGGAAAAGTATGTGTCGGAGTTATATCATAGATATCATCAGGTCGATGATATCGGACAACCCGATTGTAAGTATGCAACATAGATCCTATCATGAGATACTCACAGATCGTAGCTTGTCATTATATCCTAAGACCAAATACTCTTTGTGTGCATTGTGTAACGAATACTTGAGTTTCACCTAGTCAACGTTACATGTAAAAGGGTAGCTATACCGGCTTTGATTAGCTTGGTTATTTATTGCATTTGTGAACTCGAAAGACGTTTGAGGGATTTATCACTCATATTCTAGTATGAGAAAGATATCTGTTTAGACCACTTGATGAGTATGACTAAAGGAATAGCACGGCCGTGCAGGTGGTACTTCAGTATCAGTTTTCAGTCATCTCAGATATCAAGATTTAGTGATTGATAAATTATTGATTGATAAATCAGGTGGTACCTTAGTATCCCTACTTTTTGGGAACAAACTTGATAATGAAGGATTTACTTTTGTAATCGAAAATAAGAGTTTTAATATAAAACGTGATGATGTACATTATGGAAGTACAAATACAATTGGTTGTTTGTATGTATTGAATATGGAAAGTCCCAATTCAAATAAGCTCTATAACGTTAATACGAAAAGGTTTAAATCCAATAATTTGAACCAAGCTCTAACTTGGCACTGTCGTCTAGGCCACATAAATGAGAGGTGCGTCTTAGCATTTCACAAGTGCGGACTGTTAAGTCCATTCGAATTCCATTCGATTGAGAGATGCGAGGCTTGTTTGATGGGCAAGATGACTAGAGCGCCCTTCATCGGGAGAGGTGAGAGGGCTTGTGACCTATTGGATGTTCATCCAATAACCAATTGTGAACATCCTGTGGTATAAGCTTGACGTTCTTCTCAGCCGTTACACGCTTTCATTGCAACTCTGAGATGATCTTGTCCATATCATGCATATTATATTTCATAAAGAAGCTATCATATGCACGAGGAAGGGATTGCCGAACGAAGTCTACAATGCCATCTCTTGTCCCATCTCAAGACTCGGTCTTGTTCAGGTGTTCGAGGTGTCCCTTCAACTTTAGGACGTGGGGACTAACAGAGCTGCCTGCTAAAATTTTGTAGGAGAGGAGTTCCTTGAGAATGACGAATCTTTCGAGCCGAGACTTCTCCTTGTACGTAACCCTTATTTGCCTCAGCATGGCAAAAGAGTCCTCGGACGGTTCCATAAACTTCTTTTGGACGGTTCCAATCAACCCAACATCACATACGCCACATCCCCTGAATCGCTAAGGTGCTTCCTGAATGCATCCTTAACGGCCCTTATGGCGTTGAGTGTTGGTTCCCCAGGGATAGCCTGGTCAAGGACGTATTCCTTGCGTTCCAACTTGAACACAATAGTTCATGTCCCAGTCCAAATAGTTTGCTTCATTGAGCTTAACCTTCTTTAAAATAGGCCTCAATGATAAACTGTTCATGTTTATTAGCCATTTATCTATGCGAGGAAAGTAAATTTAATCAGAAATTTGAATAAATTTACGAAGATCATGAATAAACATCAACCATTCGATTCTAACTTAATAGAATCTAAAACCAAGACCCATGATTCGTGAATCGAAGTACGCTAAGGCGCACCGCTCCGACTCACTTGTTTAGGTAGGACATGCATCCAATTACAAGCAATGCAATTGGGTCCAATTACAACCCGTGTAATTTTTGGCAAGGGTTTGTGCTGTTGCACACGGCATACCCTTTCTGACACCCTGGTCTAGAACCACAGTTAAGTCAACCAAATATAGTATGCAAAGTCCGATAAAGATGCTCCGCTAAGGCGCACGACATCAACAAACTGGAGAACTATACAAGCTTTTGATTTTAGGTTGGTGTCTCACTTTATTTAAATTTATTTATGATTGGTTGAGTTTAAATCAATTATGTTGGATACAATTATGAACCCGTCATAAACAACCCGTGTAATGACGTTTCTAATTTATCTGACATTATCTTTTTCGAAACCGTCATTTCCAACCCGTGCAAAGACGTTTTCAAATTTGAACACATCCATCACAACCCGTGCGACGATGGTTCACAACGCTTTAATAATGCAAACAATTAATCCGGTTTTAATCTTTGCATGTTGATGATAGCTTAAAGTAAAATTAAGCTAAGCATGCTCGCAATTAAATTTATCATTTAAATAAGTTCTAGCATGCATCAAAGCGTTAAATATGCACAAATAGCCCAAGCTAAAGTCCTAAGTATTCTATGAGACGAAGACTCCTTGAGCTCTTCTCGTCATCACCACTTAGGGTCACTCCCACTAGCTCGTGGACGTCCTTCAAGATTGTCACCGTTCTCGGTTTCCATCCTTCTCGACTTGAGCAATTAATTACAATTAATACTCGGTTCGTAGACCGGATGAAAGAATAATTACACTTTATCACTAGCGATTCGCAGCCCGCACAAAAGAATAATTACATGTTACAATCTAACGGTTTGCAGACCTTTTTAAAAGCGATAAATAATTAAACGCTCTATCGGGCTATCTATGCACCATGCATATCAAATCATCACACAACCGGCCTCGGCCAGAATCTGTCCACTTCCGGGGCATGGGCGGGGTGGACACATGACCGTGACCATCGAATGGCAACGGCCCAGCCCTGCTTCGGCAAGCCGGAGCTCCCGCCCAATCCCCTTTTCCGGCTCCCTGAGAGTCCCGTTTCCGGCGACCTGACAAATCCATTTTTTTCAAAAAATTCCAGATTTGATAATATGTTTAAGACTTTATTTTCATGGCACATAAAACCTATAAACAAGAAATAAACATATTATAGCAACATGGCAAGCAAAACAACATTGAAATCGAATCAAGCGAAGATGTAAGAGGGTAATCGCGCTCTGATACCACTGTAGGGATTTTGGGCTCAAAAAAATTTCATGGCGGAGGAAGCAAAACCCAAAATATTCCCAAGATCATGAAACCATTAAATCCCAAGGAAAAACCAAATCACAGGATTTTACCTTTCGGTTTGATCGTGAATCTGCCCTGCAAAAAACGTGAGTTTCAAGCTCCATATCTCAAGCTAAAAATTTCCAAATGCTTCGGTTCTTTCTCGAGAGTGAAGGCCAGCAAATTCTATACAACTTTCATTTTTTGTTCTTCACCCAGTTCGGATGGCAGAACCTCCGTCTGGAGAAAAACATTTTAGTCGACGGTGCTGGAGAGTGCTTACCGGGTTCTTAACTTGTCAGCCTTGTAGCTCCCAAACCAGAGCTTTAATGCGAAATTACCATTTCAAAAACTTGTATAACTTTGAGTCTTCTTTAATCTGCCGCTAGTTTCCGGTCAAACGGATTTCGGACCAGAGAGCTACACCTCACACAATATCTGTCTCCGGAACTGAACAGAGTTGGACAGTTGCTTCGGTTGATCGAATCAAACAAGAAGAACACGTTTGGATCTTCTCTCTAACGTATCCACAGAGATAGGATGATCAAAGATCCATACACAAACAACCTACTAGAGTTGTGTGTGAAGATTGAGAGAAATAAGGCATGAGGGAGGGAAAGAGAGAGCACCAAAAACACTTGTAATATTTTTGGTGTTGTGTTGGTTAATGTGTTTGTGAATTGATGTGTGTTGGGTTAAGAGAAGATGATGATGGTCATTGGGTGTCCACCTGTAATCACACTTACCCAACATGGATTAGGAAAGTGTGTATCTAGTCATCATCCACTTTGTTGGGCCGGCCACTTAGGGCCTCGTGGCACGAAGCCCAATACTTCAGCCATGAGGTCCTGTGTCCCGTCCAACTAACCCCCAAACTTATCGTACAAAGTCCGGCGCGACATCGACGAAAGATATAGTTTTCTCGATTCGCGTGTCACATTCAACTACACATATCCATGGCCCAAAACGGCCATTTTTGCCCATGCCTCTCTCTCAAGCATTGCCGACCTTTCCTTGTCTCTCATAATCCATATACTATGTGTATGACCCTCTAGGCTCATGCCAAAGTCGGCCCATGTAGTAAGAAGTTATTATTACCCGACGTGCATGATGATCGATGATTTAATTCAACCTCATGTAGTACATGTCGCTATCCCTTTATTGCCCGGTATCTATATTGATCATAAGGCATAGAGACGTCACCCTTATTTAATCAATCTTTGTTTCTGGATCTATGAGATTACTGAATACTGATACCCCGTATCGTTGGCATGGCCATGCTCTCCCTTCAGTTAATCTCTATCAAGTGGCCTAAACAGTTGTATGAGGGATAAATCCCATACCTATCGCATACCGTTGTATGAGGAATAAATCCCTTAGCCGCCTTTTGTATCACTCATACAATCCGTCCCCGTGCCAATCTTGTCCGTTATGGTAGTCTTGTTACGGGAAACGTTAGGAGCAATTCAAACGCGGTTCTTTACTGTATAGTGATCACAAAGACTCCTTGATCTAAGGATATGACAACAAGCTACCACAATTGAATGTGTTCATGACTGTATCTTGAAAGAGATCACCATGGGTTCCATTCGCTAAATTTCGTGCAGCGGAAGTTATGTAACCATGGTGATCGAGAAATAGAATGATCTTCATGTAAATTCAACATGCTATCAAACTTTTGAATCTGAAAAATAGCTCTATTAATCGATGAAAACACAAGCTTAGAGTTTCTCTATTAGGTCAACACAAGCACCACAACCGAAGAAGGTTTTCTCTCACACTTTTTCTATGAATGTTCTTGAGAATTTTGACAAATCAACAATGGAGGAAAATGGAGGAAGAGAGGATCGGTCAAGTGAGGGGGGGAATGAGAGGGGGGGGGGGGGGTTGCCAATAGTTGGAGAAAAAGATGGAAGATGTTTTGGAATTTTAATTTGAAATAAAATTGAATTTCAAATTAATAATTGCATATCTACCCTTCTTAAACTCATATTTGCACTTCTTCCCCATTCATAACTTGAATCCCTAAATGGGCTTTAAGCCCGTTTAACTAAAACCCAAATTAAACCCATTAACTTGAGTTCTAATTTCGGTTTAGACAAACCGATTCAATTTCCTCGAATTGATTTCTTCAACCGTCTGGTTAAAACCTTAGGCCAGAAAACTACCGAATCATTCTCAATTTTCATCCATAATTATTTGTCATGTATCGTGCTTAATGCGTGTGACACTCTAGGCTCACGAACAGTTGGCAGACTGGTAAAATTACTATTTTACCCTTTCCATCATAAGTGGTGTCTAGCAAGACATTATGATTACCCAACGTTCGTGATTATCGATTATTCGACTTAACCTGTTATCGTACATGTCAATATCCTTTTATCAAACCGATATCCAGATTGATCAATAGGCATAGAATGGTCATCCTAATTTATCAATCACTGTTTCTTGATATCTGAGATGACTGAAAACTGATACTAAGGTATCACCTGCACGGCAGTGCCATTCCTTCAGTCATACTCATCAAGTGGCCTAAACGAATATCTTTCTCATACCGGAGTATGAGTGATAAATCCCTTAGACGTCTTTCGAGTTCACTAATATAATTCATAACCAAGCCAATCACAGCCGTTATGGCTACCCTTTTACAGGTAGCGTTAGACTAGGTCAAACTTAGAGATTCATTACACAATGCACACAAAGACTCTTTGGTCTTAGGATATAATGACAAGCTACGATATGTGAGTATCTCATGACAGTATCTATGTTGCATACTCACAATCGGGTTGTCCGATATCATCGACCTGGTGGTATCTATGATCAGTAGAGTATGATCACAATGAGTTAGTCTCATACTGATCGCTTCAGAAGAAGCTTAGCTGATCAGGGACTCATCAAATGTAATTCTTTCTGATCTATAGATCTACTATTACTGGTTACACACATAATGACATAGATCAAATTACATTCGATATATTACTACAACACATTAGTAATATATGACGATTTATTTATTCGGAAAGATGATAAAACATTACATTTGTAGATCACTTATATATTGGACTGGGGCATATCTCTAACAATCTCCCACTTACCCCTAGTTCCAATTTAAGTTCTGATCTACTCCCATAGACCCTGCATGTTACTCATGCCTAGGCTGCGGCTGAGCCTTTGTCAAGGGATCGGCCATATTATCATCAGTCGATTAGTGTTTAATCTCCACATCACCTCTATATGTGATAACTCTCACGAGGTGATGCCTGCTGAGTATATGTTTGGATCTGTTGTGGAATCTGGGCTCTTGAGCAATAGCTACGGCACCTGTGTTGTCCCACAACAAGCTTATCGGATCAGACACTCGCGGCGTTGCATCTAATCCGATCAGAAAGTTTCGAATCCATACGGCCTCGTTAGTTGCTTTTGTTGCAACTATATACTCAGCCTTCATTGTAGAGTTGACAATTTTGGCTTGCTTAAAGCTTATCCAGCTGAAAGCGCCATCACTCAACACAAAATATATCCTAACTGAATTTTGAAGTCATTTGGATATGTCTGAAAACTAGCATCGACTTGTCCTTTGACTGCTAGTTCTCTATCTTTATCCCCATACACTAAAATGCATCCTTGATCTTCCTCAAATATTTGAGGATGGCCTTTGACATCAATCCAGTGTAATTGGTCGGGGTTAGATTGGAATCTGCTGGTACAACTTAGTGCAAACGAGACTTCCAGTCTCGTGCACCAACTGACATACATGATGGACCCGACAGCCGAAGCATAAGGGATCTTACTCATCCTGCTCAGCTTATCAGGAGTACTAGGACTCTGTAGCTTGCTGAGCTCAATGCCATGACGCATGGGTATGTATCCTTTCTTAGAATCAAGCATTGAGAGTCTTCTCAACACTTTACCTATATACATGTTCTGACTTAGCAACATGTTCTGACTTAGGCCCAAAATCCTTTTGGAATGATCTGTAGAGATCCTGATGCCTACATTAGATGTAGCATCACCTAAGTCCTTCATCGATAAGTACTTCCCTAACCAAGCTTTGGTGGCAAGGTCGGGATGTCATTCCCGATGAATAAATACCAAGAATACAATATTACTCCCACTAACTTTCTTATGTACGCAAGGCTCACTTTTGTTTTTGATGAAGCCGAGTTCCCTTACAGCTTTATCAAAAATGAAGGTTCCAACTCCCTGAAGCTTGCTTCAATCCATAAATGGATCTTTGCAGCTTACATATCTTTCCGGGATTTTTTGGATCTACAAAACCCACAGGTCGTGTGATGTACACGCCCTCTAGTAAGTTCCTGCTAAGAAAGGGGTTTTGACATCCATCTGCCATAGTTATGGCTAAGAATAATCCGGATCAATTTGACCATTGCTACTGGTGAAAAGGTGTCATCATAATCCATGCATTGAATTTAACGATAACCTTTTACAACCATCCTAGCCTCATTGGTCTGAGGATTTCCATCCATGCCGGTCTTGATCCTATAGACCCACTCAGAACTGATGGGTTTTATCCCAGGGGTTTGATCAACCAAGCACCGGACTTGGTTGAAATACATGGATTTCATTTCCTCACTCATGGCATTCTGCCATTTTTTAGAGTCTGGACTGGTCAAAGCTTGTCTGAAGGTTTCTGCATCATCCTGATCCACCAACATCAAGTCATTTCCCTCGGTGGCTGTGAAGCCATATCTGTCTGGAACATGACGAGATCTTTCAGACCTCCTTAGACCATCTGGAATTTTTGTAGGGATTGATTCTTTATATGCGACCATCTGAGGCTCTAGTACTTCAACATCTTGCATAGCATCCTCCTGAATTGCTTCAGGTTGTTCCGTATCCTCTCGAATTTCTTCGAGATGCACGGGACTCCCACTAACTATTTTGGGAATAAAATATTTCTCCAAATATACCCCTCATCGAGCAACAAAGACTTTGTACTCGCTGGGTATGTAGAAGTTGTATCTCTTAGTTTCTTAAGGATACCTTACGAAGACACATTTGTCTGATTTGGATGCCTGCATCTCTGCTACCCAAATCTTTTAGGAAAAACATACCAGGATGTTTCACACACCATATATGACTTTGGTCCATTTCTTATTTGGCTACTACGCGAAGGCGCACGTATCCCAATAGAACTGACCATCTCATCGTGCTCCCATCATAATGAATACTACGCGGAGGCGCACGCATCCACAGTAACGGGGGCGTAATGAGTGTCATGTGGTGTACCTTTTGTGACTCTAGTCCAGCTTTTATATGGCTACTACGCAGAGGCGCACGCATCCAAATAGAACTGATTACCTTATTCAGCTCGCATCCCAATGAATACTACGCGGAGGCGCACACATCCACAGTAATGGGAGACAGAATAACTGTCACAAGGTGTACTATCGTTGTCTTCATCGGAGCCCGATTCAAAATGAATGTGGCCGTGTCTAGAGTCAAGTATTAGTTGAACTCTCTTCTAGCCTGAGTACTCATAGGTCCACATACGTCGGAATGTATTAGACTTAATAAATCACTCGCCTTTCACATAAACCTGTGTAAGGTGTCTTTGTCGTTTTGCCCATTAGGCGAGACTTGCGTCTTTCAATTTGAGTGAACTCAAACGGACTTAAAAGTCCATACTTGTGAAGTGTAGAAATGTGTTTCTCGCTCATTAGGCAAGACTAGCATCTTTCAGTTTGAGTGAATTCAAACGGACTTAAAGTCCACACTTGTGAAGTGTTGAAATGCGTTTCTCGCCTATGTGCCTTAAATGACAATACCAGATTATAAGTTGATTTAAATCATCAGATTTAAGTCTTTTCTTATTTACGTTATAGCGATTAAGCTTACCAATGTAAATATCTGATCCTGAAGACGTGGATACCCACTCTTCTTCACATGATCCTTGTATTACTTACAATCCCTTATTCCTGTGTCCTAGTTCATTCCAGTGATAGCAGACCTCCTCCATTTTGTCCTTAGTCTTCATAGCAGCTTTGGGAGCTGCTTGAACCTTTGGACGCTTGGGGTGTCTGATCTGCCCTGCAAGGTGCTCAGGAGCCTTACCCTTACCCTGATCAGCTTTCTTGAAGCTGACCTTCTTGTTGACCATAAGGACCTCCTTGGGCTTGCCCTTGAGGTTCTTTTCAGCGGTCACAAGCATCCCATGAAACTCTGTTAAGGACTTGTCCATGTCATGCATATTGTAATTTACTATGAAATCACTATATGTATCTGGAAGTGACTGCAACATAAAATTCGCAGCCATTTCCACCTGATCATCAAAACCGAGTCTGGTTAGATGTTCCTGAAGACATTAAATCTTCGTGACATGGGGACTAACAGGGCTCCAGCCTTAAGTTTGCAGGAGTTAAGTTCTATGAAAGTATCATATCTTTCGACACGAGCTTTCTCCTTGAACATTTCCTTGACCTCTGCCTTACAGGTATAAGGGTCATCTGAAACGTTCCTGAACTGATTCTGCGACTCTTGCATCCTACTACCCACCATAATGTATGACACGTCGATTTGGTTACTAAGGAACTTCGATAAGTATCCTTAGTGCCCTAGTGGCGTTCAGCGGTGGCTCAGCAGGAGGTTCCTTGGTGAGGATATACTACTTGCGTTCATGCTTGAGTACAAGCCTCAAGTTTCTATTCCAATATGAGTAATTCACGCTTTTGAGTCTGTCCTCAATCTGGACTCTCAGTGCGCTATTACTCCTTTATGTTGTGTTTGCCTTTTAGTTCTACATGGTGAAATTAATTAAAATTCAAGTTGGAGATTAAGTTATAAAACACTTGTCTGATTCTAACATTAGAATCTGAACCAGGATCCTATCATACCCTCAATTGAAGTGAACGGAGGCTCACTGCTCCAATTGAGAGCATCAAGGTAGGAATACATCCATCTACAAGACTATGTAGTTTCTAGCTAGGGTCTATACTAAAAGTACACGGCATACCCTATACTGATACCCTAGGTCAGCCCTAGCTGACAATCGTAGACAAGTCTACCAAGCTTGAACTATGAACAGAACTAATGTGGCTACTACGCGGAGGCGCACGCACCCACATAGAACTGCCCATCTCATCCAGACTTCTCCTCTATGAATGTTACGCGGAGGCGTACCGACATCCATAGGCTCAAAGCCCTTTGGAGTGCCCAAACCTGGATGGTATCACTCTTGACTTGTAATTATTTGCGTTGAAGTGAATTATTACTGTCTGATTGTATATCGATACAATCTTGATCTGGAATGATCAATTGCAAATTCATGCAAAGATGATCCCTTAGCAACATGCGAGTCTGATTAAATTCTGATTTTAATCTTTGCATGTGGGTGATAGCAAATCATACATGAACTTGTATATTTAAACTATCATACATTCAAACATATAAATGTAACGATAAATATATGCATAGTTAAGCCCATCTTAAGTTCCTAAGAATCTAGCAATACTGATCCTAAAGAGATGGTCTTCAAGATCCAAACTTGCTCCATTCTTGTGAACTCCCACTGGCTTCAAGCCTCCTCCAATCCGAGTCTTCTTCTTTACTTGCTTCTTGTGTCGGTCTTCGTGATCACAAATTTAAATAAATAAAATGAAATACAAATCACGACACGCAAGCCTTATTTACTACAACTCAAAATTAAGCAACACGCAGGTTGCAAAACCGAAATTAAAATGCAAGTCTAGAGGGCTTAGCTAGCATCATGTGGAAAACATCATGTCATCAAAGATCATGTGTACACTCAACATGCTTATCAAACAAATAAATTTTCCAAATTTTATCTTTCTTAAGTGTGGAAAAATTTCGGTTTTCGAAACCGGACGGTTTAAATTAATTAATTGAATTTTGAACCGGTTCTCGATGGTTTATTGAAACCGAACCAAATCTGAAAATTAAATTTTTAGGGTTTCAAATTATTCTCGCTAACCAGCCGGTTCAGCTCGAATCTGGTCGAGCCGAAACGGCCCCAACCGAGGTCGCCCGCAGAAGTAACCACGGTGGCCCGCGCGGCTGACCGTGGTCGACCATGGGAACGACCATGGTAGCCCACGAGGGCAGCCATGGTCGCCCCTAGGGCAGACCCTAGTCGCCCGCGAGGCAACCATGGTGGCCCGCAAGGGGTGCATGGTCGCCCACAAAGGCAGACTGTGGTCGCCCGCGAGGGCAGCCACGGTGGCCCGTGAGGGCTGCCGAGGTCGCCCGCGGAGGCAACCACGGTGGCCCGTGAGGGCTGCCGAGGTCGTCCGCGGGGCTGACCGTGGTCGGCCACGGGAACGACCATGGTAGCCCGCGAGGGCAGCCATGGACGCCCCTAGGGCAGACCCTGGTTGCCCGCGAGGCAACCATGGTGGCCCTCACGGGCTACCATGGTCGCCCGCATGGGCAGACCGTGGTCGCCCGTAGGCGACGCTTGTCGGCCCTTGGTGCTGACCATGGTCTGCCCTAGGCCATTCCATGGTCCACCAAGGGTCTCGACCCTGGTCAGCCATGGCTCGGCCATGGCTAACCCGAAACACCAAAAAAAATATTTTCCAATTTTCCAAAATCAATCAAATCTGGAAAAACAATTTCAATTCACATGCATGCTAAGGTGATGAACATATAAACTAAAAAAATAAGAATTACACATGTTGAAAAAGTACATAACAACCAGGCTCTAATACCACTGAAAGAGATCACCATGGGTTCCATTCGATAAATTTCGTGCAGCGGAAGTTATGTAACCATGGTGATCGAGAAATAGAATGATCTTCATGTAAATTCAACATGCTATCAACCTTTTGAATCTGAAAAATACCTCTACTAATCGATGAAAACACAAGCTTAGTGTTTCTCTATTAGGTCCACACAAGCACTACAACCGAAGAAGGTTTTCTCTCACACTTTTTCTATGAATGTTCTTGAGAATTTTGACAAATCAACAATGGAGAAAAATTGAAGAAGAGAGGATCGGTCAAGTGAGGGAGAGAATGAGGGGGAGTGGTTGCCAATAGTTGGAGAAAAAGATGGAAGATATTTTGGAATTTTAATTTGAAATAAAATTGAATTTCAAATTAATAATTGCATATCTACCCTTCTTAAACTCCTATTTGCATTCTTCCCCATTCATAACTTGAATCCCTAAATGGGCTTTAAGCCCGTTTAACTAAAACCCAAATTAAACCCATTAACTTGAGTTCTAATTTCGGTTTAGACAAAACGGTTCAATTTCCTCGAATTGATTTCTTCAACCGTCTGGTTAAAACCTTAGGCCAGAAAACTACCGAATCGTTCTCAATTTGCATCCATAATTATTTGTCATGTATCGTGCTTAATGCGTGTGACACTCTAGGCTCACGAACAGTTGGCAGATTGGTAAAATTACTATTTTACCCTTTCCATCATAAATGGTCTCTAGCAAGACATTATGATTACCCAACGTTCGTGATTATCGATTATTCGACTTAACCTGTTATCGTACATGTCAATATCCTTTTATCAAACCGATATCCAGATTGATCAATAGGCATAGAATGGTCATCCTAATTTATCAATCACTGTTTCTTGATATCTGAGATGACTGAAAACTGATACTAAGGTATCACCTGCACGGCTATGCTATTCCTTCAGTCATACTCATCAAGTGGCCTAAACGGATATCTTTCTCATACCGGAATATGAGTGATAAATCCCTCAAACGTCTTTCGAGTTCACTAATGTAATTCATAACCAAGCCAATTACAGCCGTTATGGCTACCCTTTTACAGGTAACGTTAGACTAGGTCAAACTTAGAGATTCATTACACAGTGCACACAAAGACTCCTTGGTCTTAGGATATAATGACAAGCTACGATATGACAACTTCAGACTCCTTGGTAATTTTTTATTTAAAAAAATTATTAATAAAAATGAAAAACGATGTTTAAAAGTAAATTTTTATTTTTAAACTTTTTTTATAAAAAAAAACTTTTAAAAAATTATTTTACTATTAACAAAATTTTATTCGTTATTTTGTACAACGAGAAAAATAGAAAAAAAAAGTTCAAAATCATTTTTATTTATTTATTTTAATTTTTCAAATACAAGGGTATTTTCGTCATTTCACAAATATTTAACAGAATTTTGAAAAAAGTCAACAAAAAAAGGTAAAGTGAGATTTTTGGATAGTTAAGGCACCTCACGGATTGATTTTGTAGTCAAGGGTGGGCATGTGAGACACGCGTATAGTTAAGGGGGGTTATGTGGAATTTATCCTAAATTAAATCACAACCATTCGATTCTAGAATCTAAACCAAGATCCTTGATTCACTCGATTGAAGTGAACGGAGGCTCACTGCTCCAATCGAGTTATGTAGGTAGGACATCCAGTCCAATTACAACTGTTGTAACTTTTGGCTAGGGACTGTACATAAATGTACACGGCATTCCCTATCTGATACCCTAGGTCAACCCTAGCTGACAATCGTAGTCAAGTCAACCAAATTCAACTATGGTTCAGTCCATATGTGGATGCTACGCGGAGGCGCACGCACCCACATACAACTAACCAACTCATATAGGTCGCATCCCAATGAATGCTACGCGGAGGCGCACCCATCCACAGGGCTGGGAGCTAGTCTGAGTGTTGAGATTTGGGTGGTATCTCACATGACTTGAATTAATTGTGAATTGGTTGTGATTAATTTCTTTTATTTGAAAACATCAAGTTCATGATGCTTCAATTACAAATTACATGCAAATCCTGATAATTCAAATTTTAATCCTTTACATGTTGGTGATGTTTTATCATACATTTCTTAACGTACAAAAACATCCATTCATAAATCCCTATTCATGCATATCTAGTATACATATAAAGCGGAAATGAATGTACGAAATTTGAGCCCATTCCTAGTATTTAACTAAGACCCTACAGACTATGTCTTCCGGTTCTTCTAGATCGCCTTCAATTGAGGACCCCCACTGGTTCTGGACATCTCCAACTCTGGTTGAATCTCCGTACACCATAAGCCGCCTTTCCGGTTCACCATTTTTCTTGATCCAATTACAAGATGTACACAGTTCGCAGACCGGAAAATTATATAACATAATTGAAATTTAAAACGGCTACCCAGACCGCAAAAGTAATTACTTCCTTTAACTAGCGGTTCGCAGACCGCAAAATTAAACTAATTAAATCGAACGGTCTAGGGCTTTAACATATACCGCACAAAATATATTATCAATAAATTGACATGTTATCACACAAACATGTTATCAATCAATATGGATATTAACCAGTTTTAATCTTGCCTACACTTTGATTCAACTTATCGAAATTGGACCGGTTTTAAAAACGGCTTATCGAAACCGATTAAAGTTGAAAAATTCTAAAATAACCGGATTTACAAAATTTAGGTTTTGCTGCAACGATCTCGGATCTCAACCCAAAACCCTAATAGTCTAGGGCCCAATGGGCCGAAACCTTAATCGGCCGCGCCTAGGGTTTGGAAACCCTAGCCGCCACCACCTCCTCCACTGAACCGCCACGCCGAGCCATGGTGGAGACAGGGTGGCCATGGCCCCCTGGCTGACCCGCAGCCACGGTCACCGGCCTGATGGCCCGAGAGCCCTAGTCCGGTGACAAGGAAAATCCAAAAAAAATTCTAAAAAATTCTAGATCTATTATTTTTCATAAAAATCAGTTTTCATGCAGATCTAAGTAAAAAAAACCAAAATTAAAATTCTGAAAAATAATATGGCAAGAAAACAATACCGAAAACACCGAAATCGTGCAAAAACACAAGATCGAAGGCTAGAACCACTCTAATACCACTGTTGGGTTTTGGAGGATTCAAAATAAAAAGTACGCAGGGGAAAATTAAATTTAAAATCCTCCAAAACAGCCCTCGAATTGTGGCAAACCTAGATCTCATGTTTCTACCCCGAAAATGTGTAATTAAATAATTTACCTTGAGGTTTGAATCGGATCCGCCGTCTGAAAATCCCGAATCGATCTTTCCCTCTATCCACCACACACGAGTGCACAAGACCACAAGATCTAAACTCGAGTTCCCCTACTAGAAAGAAAACAAGTTTAGTTAGTAAATCCGATAGAGTAACGGTATGGAAAAATCAAGTTGTAATTTTTCAGCTCATGAATCCTCTATTTATAGAGATTGGCTAGGGTTTTAGGAGCATTAACCAGCCCATAAAATGGGCTAGGTTTGGCTCCCTCCAAACCCTAGCCGCCGGCCATCTTGGGCGGCTTGGGCCTCATGGGCCGAACCTATTAGGAATTCGACCATGAGGCCTTGGCCTTGCCCAATTTGGCAGCCCATGAGGAATTCCAACCTCATGGGTTTCGGCCCCATTCCTCATCATGTTAGGCTCCCAAAATCCTAGGGTTTCAGCTCGGTCCATGGCACGTGAGCTGACGGGCCCGTGGTCCAAAACAGTAGGGTTTTGGCCACGGCCCGATTTAACCAACCCACAATTAATTCTGCTCGGATTTCTTAAGATGTGCACCCTATGCGTGTGACCCTTTAGGCTCATGTCATGTTGGCAAATCGACGTAAATTTACCATTTTACCCTTTCCATCATAAGTGGCCTCTAGTAAGGCGTTATGATTACCCAAAGTTCATGATTATTGGCGATTCGATGTAACCTCATGTCGTCCATGTCACTATCCTTTTATCACTAGGTATCTTGATGAATCAAAAGGCATAGAGCCGTCATCCTTATTTAATTAATCACTATTTCTTGATACCCGAGATGATTGAAAATGATACCTTGTATCAGCTGCATGGCCATGAGTTTCCTTTCAGTCATTCTCATCAAGTGGCCCAAACCGATACCTATCACATACCGTAGTATGAGGGATAAATCCCTTAGACATCTCTCGTATCACACATATAGCCCATCCCCGAGCCAATCACAACCGTTATGGTTACCCTTTCACAAATAACGTTAGGTTTGAGCCAAACTCGAATATTGACTATATTGTGATCACATAGACTCTTTGATCTAAGGATACAATGACAAGCTACGATCTCTGAATATGTTCATGACAACATCTATGTAACATATTCAAGTCGGGTAGTCCAATATCATTTCCACAATGATATCTATGATCTGACTCCGGCAAAACCTATTGCCATGATAAGTAGAGCGTGATCATAAAGAGTCGTCCTCATATTGTTCGCTTGTGATGAAGCTTGACTGACCAGGGACCCGTTAAGTATGAATCGTGGAGATCTATAGTTCTACTATTAGTAATGATACACTCAATCATATAGATCGATGTATACTTAACTCAATACTACAACACCATAGTAATAAAATGCCGCTTTATATTTATTGCTAAAGATGATACATATTTATAGACATAAATAGTATTGGACTAGGGCACAAATCCTACAATTTTCGCTTGGACAAATGTCGCAGCGCCAACTTCAGATTGATGATGTCTTTGTCAAGCACAGATTTTTCTCTGTTGAGCATTACAGCATCCCTATTGGTGGTCTTTGTTGGAGGAGCAATGTTGGTATCCCTGCTGCATGATGCCTTAGCCGTCTTGACTTCCTTCCTGACAAGATTGTTATATTTGTGCCCTAGCCCAATACAAAGCTAGTCTGTAATAGTTTGTATCATTTGTTTGCAATTAATAAAATCGGCATTCATATTACTATTGTGTTTTAGTAATATATTATATGTGGTTTAATCTATGTCATTGAGTGTATCATCACTAATAGTAGAACTGTAGATTGTACGAATCACATATAATGAGTCCCTGGTCATTAAGTTTTGTAAGAAGTGACCAGTATGAGGATGACTCTATATGATCACGCTCTACTGATCATTGGCGATGGGATTGTCGGAGTCATATCATAGATAACATTTGGGAAATGATATTGGACGACCCGACCTGAATATGCAACATAGATCCAGTCATGTAGATATTCAATTATCGTGGCTTGTCATTGTATCCTTAGACCAAGGGGTCTTTGTGATTGCTATGTAGTCAACATCCGAGATTTGACATATGCCTAACGTTATCTGTAACATGATATCCATAACGGCTATCATTGGCTCGGGGACGGGCTGCATGAGTGATACGAAAGACGGCTAAGGGATTTATCCCTCATACTCCGATATGGGAATGATATCTGTTTATACCACTTGATGAGTATCACTGAAAGGAAATGCATGGCCATGCACATGATACGGGGTATCATTTTTAAGTCATCTTGCATATAAAGCAACAGTGATTGATTAAATAAGGGTGACGAATCTATGCCTTATGATCAATCAGGATATCTAGCGATAAAAGGTTAATGACATAGACGACATATGGTTCAGTCGAAACAGTCGATCATCATGCTCGTTGGGTAATCGTAATGTCTTGCTAGAGGCATGATGCAGGACTTGTAGGGTTTTAGAGCGTTCTAGATCAACGAGATAGCGGAAGCGTTTTACAAATCTACTCTAAACCTTGTCCAAGAACATAAACCGTTAAATCCCAAGGCAAAATCTATTCCACAAGATGTTTACCTTTAAGTCTTTGTTGAATCGATAAAGAAGAACTTTCGGATCTTCTTCTCTAAAGCAAGTCCACACCAAGGGGATGATCTTGAAGATCCTTCACTTAATTGCCTACTAGAACAATTAAATGAAGAACAAGAGAGCAAGATGAGAGGAGAGAGAGGGTGTGGCCGGCCACAAGAGAGAGAGAGAGTAGAGACTTTTTGAGTTTTTGTGATTATTTGATTAATGAATGAATGTTAGATATTTCAATTCATCATCCAACTCATAAGCATGGGTCTAAAGTGATTCGTATGGGCTTAAAGGTGCTTTAACCCATACCCCTTAAATCACTCACCTCTTAATCCACAATCACCAACTAAGCATGGTGTTGTGTGGCCCCCACACATGGACCCACCATGTGGGCTGGCCATATAGGGCTTATTCGGCCCATAATGGGCCCTTGTTGGGCCGGCCATGAGACCTCATGGGCTGAGCCCAATGGGCTCGCCCATGTGGTTTCGTGCCGTGTCCAAAAATCGCCCGACCCTTTTTGTCGTTACTTATCAAACAAAATCCGACACGACATCGACGAAAAAACTCAGTTTTCTCGATTCGCTAATATTCTCTCAAACCGAACCCATGGCACAAAACCTCCAGTTTTGTCCATGTATTGCTCCTCAAGAAACGTTAAGGTTTCCTTGTCTCAAGTTATCCGTCTTGAATGTGTGTGACCCTTCAGGCTCATGCCACCATTGGCAGATCTGCGCAAAAGATCGCTCTTGCCCGATCCATCATAAGGGGCCTCTAGTAAGATGTTATGATTACCCAAGGTGCATGACGATCGATGATTCGACTTAACCTTGTGCGTACAAGTCACTATCCTATTATCTCTAGATATCCCGATTGATCACAAGGCATAGAGTCGTCACCCTTGTTTAATCAATCATTGTTACTTGATATGTGAGATGGCTGAGAACGTATAACCCGTATCACCGGCATGGCCATGCTCTTACTCTCAGTCAGTCTCGATTAAGAGGCCTTTAACGGATATCTTTCCCATACCGTAGTATGAGGGATAGATCCCTTAGCCGTCTTTCGTGTTACTCATGCAACCCGTTCCGCCACCCAATCATGCCCGTTATTGCAATCTTGTTACAGAAATCGTTAGGCGCAAGTTAAAGCCGCACGTACATTGCATAGTGATCACAAAGACTCCTCGATCTAAGGATATCGTGACAAGCTATCGCATTTGAATATGTTCATGGCTTAATCTATGAAAACACTATACAAAGCGGGTCGTCCGATATCAATCACCTCATGATATCTATGATATGATTTTGGGATCCCTCATCCCTATGACAAGTAGAACTACGTCATTAAGAACCATCCTCATACTGGTCACTTCTATGGAAGTATATATTGACCAGGGACTCGTTAAATATGATCCGTACAAATTTATGGTTCTACTACTTTAGTGGTCATAAATCAGATCATGCTTAACATATTACTTTGACACATAAGTAATACAAAGCCGTTTTATATGAAGAAATTATTTGAGGGTTCCAGACAATTAATTTTATGCCCATACAAGAAATTAACCTCAAAGTTCCATGTTTAATACGGATCTTGCATGATCATGAATTGATCATGAGATCTAGACTAGATTAAAATTTAGTATTACCTTGAATCAAAATCTCCTTGTTACTAAATTGGATTTAGTAACCTCTAAAGAACGTCCACACAGGAAAAGCAATCTGGGGATACTCACAACGATCCTTACTAGAAGATCGAAGCAAGCAAAACGGACGGAGCGGGGAGGAGAGGGGGGCCGGCCGAACTGGGCAAGGAGAGAGAGAGGAAGACGGCTAGGGTTTGTAAAATAATTGCTTAATTTTCAGATCTGAAAATTTCCCTTTTATAGACCTTATTTGGCTTTTAATTAATTAAAGGCCTTAATGGGCTTAAAGCCCAAAGCTTTTAATTAATTGTGTAGAGAAGCCCATTCTGGCTAGGCCCAGTTTAGCTAATTTAATTAAATCTATTTAATTAGATTATAATCAATTAGTCTTGCTAAATCGTTCTTGATTCCGGTTTAATCCTAAACCAAAATCGGTCCAATCCGATTTAATCCAAAACCGGATTTTGTCTCTCTCATGATTCCTCCATATGATTCCATCAGTTTTACTCAACCTTAGGTGTGTGACCCTCTAGGCTCATGACACGTCGGCGGACTGGTAAAATTACCATTTTACCCTTTCCATCATGAGTGGCCTCTAGCAAGACATCATGATTACCCAACGCTTGTGATTATCGAGATTTCGACTTAACCTTGTCGTTCATGAATCTATCCTTTTATCCTCTTGATATCTTTGACAACCACGAGGCATAGACAAGTCATCCTCGTTCTATTGTCCTGTTTCTTGATTCTGAGTTAACTGAATTATATCTGATACTAAGTATCGTCTGCATGGCCATGCTATCTTATTTCAGTTGTACTCTTCAAGTGGCCTAAACTGATATCTGCTCACAAGTCCGTATGAGGGATAAATCCTTCAGAGATCCATCTAGTCAACTTATGTAACTCATGATCGAGCCAATCACAGCCGTTATTGTAACCCTTTTACAGGAGACGTTAGACTGAGTCAAACTCGTCACTCATTACATATTGACCTCAATGGTCCTTCGGTCTGAGGATGTGATTTCATGATCCGACATATGAGTATGTTCATGAATGTGTCTATGTAACATACTCATGATTCGGGTCGTCCTATATCACCCCTGACTGGTGATACTATGACCTAACTCTGGCCCCCTACTGGCCATGATCAGTAGAGCGTGATCATTTAGAGTTAGCCTCATACCGATCGCTTCTTATGAAGCTGTTCTGATTGGGGACTGCTTAAGTAAGATTTTATCTGATCTGTAGATCTACTATTATGTGTTGACACATCAATGATACAAATCAAATCATACTTAAGATATTACTACAACATTTAGTAATATGAATGCCGATTTTTATTCAACTAATAATCTTTATTACAAGATTAGATTGAAAATACATTGTGCTAGGGCACAAATCCCAACAGTCTCTCACTTGCCCTAGACCCAATTGGTATTCCAATCTAAACCCATTCCCCTGACATGTTCCTCATGCTTAGGCTGTGGTAGCGCCTTGGTTAAGGGGTCAGCCAGATTGTCATGCGTTGAAATGTAGCTTATCTCTATTTCGCCTTTATCAACCATCTCTCTGATGATGTGATACTTTCTCTCGACGTGTTTGGTCCGGTTGTGAAATCTGGGCTCTCTAGCTAGTGCTACGGCCCCCGTGTTGTCACACCTTAAGCTCACGGGATCAGACGTTCGTGGCAGTACATCTAATCCTCTGAAGAAGCTCCTGACCCACACCGCTTCTTTCGCTGCTTCCGACGCAACTATGTATTCCGCCTCCGTGGTGGAGTCGGCTATTGTCGCTTCCTTAAAGCTTTTCCAACTGAAAGCTCCCCCGTTCAACATGAACACATACCCACCTTGAGATTTAAAGTCATCTGGGTCTGTCTGAAAACTAGCGTCTACATATCCAGTGACGCTTAGTTCTCCCTCTATCCCGCCATACACTAAGAATGCGTCCTTTGCTCTCCTCATATACTTGAGGATACACTTGACGGCAGTCCAGTGATCTTGGTCTGGGTTAGACTGAAATCTGCTGGCACAGCTGAGGGCAAACGATACGTCAGGCCTCGTACAGATCATGGCATACATGATGGATCCCACTGCCGAGGCATACGGGATTCCATTCATTTTCTTAAGCTCAGCAGGTGTTTTAGGACACTGTTTCTTGCTTAACTTAATGCCATGTCTTACCGGGACGTTCCATTTCTTAGAGTCAAGCATTGAGAATCTTCTCAACACTTTATCTATGTAGGTGCTCTGACTTAGACCTAATATTCTCTTGGATCGATCTCTGTAGATCCTGATCCCCAGAATGTAAGCGGCCTCTCCTAAGTCCATCATGGAGAAACACTTCCCTAACCAAGCTTTGGTCTCAAGCAAGGTTGGGACGTTATTTCCCATGATCAGTATATCATCGACATACAGCACCAGGAATACTATGTTACTCCCACTGCTCTTCTTGTAGATACAAGGTTCATCTGGATTTCTGATGAACCCGAACTCTTTTACGGCTTCATCGAAGCGTAAGTTCCAACTCCTGGAAGCTTGCTTCAACCCATAAATGGATCGTTGCAGCTTACACACCTTTTCGGGATGTTTAGGATCAACAAAACCTTCTGGCTGGGTCATATAGACATCCTCTTGCAAATTCCCGTTAAGGAATGCGGTTTTGACGTCCATTTGCCATATCTCGTAATCAAAATATGCTGCAATGGCTAACATCATCCGAATTGACTTAATCATAGCTACTGGCGAAAAAGTCTCATCATAGTCCATACCTTGGATTTGACGATAACCTTTAGCAACCAATCTTGCTTTGTGAGTCTGAGGCTTTCCGTCCATATCTGTCTTTAACTTGAATATCCACTTGCAACCTATGGGCTTTATCCCAGGTGTGCTGTCTACTAAGTTCCAGACCTGTCTTTCATGGACTTCATTTCCTCATCCATGGCATTCTGCCATTCTTTTGAGTTGGGACTGGCCAAGGCTTGCTGAACTGTTGCGGGATCATCCTGATCTACAACTATCAAGTCATTACCCTCTGTGGCTAAGAAGCCATATCTGACTGGGTTTTGACGAGATCTTTCAGACCTCCTTGGTCCTACAGGAGTTTCTGTTGGAATAGGACTTGGATCATTTACCTCATCGGGTACCTCTACAATATCTGGAGGCTGTTCTGCGTCTTCTCGAATTTCTTTAAGAAGCACAGGACTCCCACTGGGTTTCTTGGATAAGAATTCTCTTTCTAAGAAAACTCCACCTCGAGCAACAAAGACTTTGTTTTCCTCGGGTTTGTAGAAGTAGTACCCCATGGTTCCTTTGGGGTACCCTATAAAGACACACTTATCTGCCTTGGGTTCGAGTTTATCACCAAGCAACCGCTTGACGTAAACGTCGCACCCCCAGATCTTAAGGAAAGACAACTTGGGAGCTTTCCCTTGCCAAGCCTCAAATGGAGTGGTCTCCACTGCCTTTGTAGGTACTCGATTCAATATGAATGCGGCTGTTTCTAGGGCATGGCCCCAGAAAGATACTGGAAGGTCGGCGTGACTCATCATAGATTGAACCATGTCTAGCAGGGTTCTGTTCCTCCGTTCGGAAACACCATTCATCTGAGGGGTTCCTGGCGGGGTTAATTCTGAGAGTATACCGTTATCCCTTAGGTGACTGAGAAATTCTTGATCTAAGTATTCGCCACCTCGATCGGAACGAAGTGCCTTTATACTTTTACCAAGCTGGTTTTGTACTTCATTCTGGAATTCTTTGAATTTATCAAAGGACTCCGACTTATGTCTCATTAAATAGACATACCCGTACCTACTAAAATTGTCGGTAAAGGTTATGAAATATCTAAAACCTCTCCTGGCTTGTGTACTCATGGGCCCACATACGTCTGAATGTATTAGGCCCAAGAGATCACTTGCCCTTTCACCTAAGCCGCCAAAAGGCGCTTTCGTCATCATGCCCGTAATACAAGATTCGCATCTCTCAATTGGTGTGAATTCAAACGGGCTTAAGAGCCCACACTTATGAAGTGTCGAGACGCGTTTCTCGCCTATGTGGCCTAGACGACAGTGCCACATCACTGTCTGGTTTGAGTCATCCGATTTTAACCTCTTATTTACGTTATAGTTTGAACTGTAGTTGGTGTTATCAACATTTAAAATATATAATCCACCAATCATAGATGCAATGCCGTAAACGATATTATTTCTAGATAAAGTAAATAAGCCATTGTCTATGGCAAATACAAAATCAAGTTTGTCCAAACTGGACACTGAAATAATATTCCTACAAAACGTAGGTACACATAAGACATCGTCCAAAACTAATATAAGCCCTGTGGGCATCCTAAGACTAACAGAACCGACAGCCGTCGTTGACACCGAACTGTTGTCTCCGACTCTCAGATCTCGCTCGCCTTTCCCAAGGAGCTTCCTACTTTCCAGAACCTGCAGATTAACACAAATGTGAGATTCTGCTCCGGTATCAACTACCCATGTGTCTGAGAAAGTAGTGTTGAGATTATACTCAACAACGTAAATACCTAATCCAGGTCCCGAAGGGTGTCCTCCCTTCTGCAAGCTCTTCACATAATCCTTGTGTTGCCTGCAATCCTTCTTCCAATGTCCTGGCTGCTGGCAGTAGTAACAGACCACCTCTGAGGTCGAAGTGCTCCCTTAGGTTCTAGGAACCGCTTGGATTCTCGGACCTTTTGGTGCCCTTATCTGCCCTGCTAGGTTCATTGGCACCTTACCCTTACCTGACACTGCTGGTGTCTTGCCCTTCTTGGAGTGTCCTGGTGACTTGCCATTAGGTTTGCCAGCTCTTTGGAAATTGACAGCCTTATTGACCATGAGAACCTCAGGGGTTTTGCCCTTGAGGTCTTTCTCTGCTGTCACCAACATTCCATGAAGTTCCTTGATGGTCTTTTCCATATTATGGAGACTGTAATTTGTGATCACATCTCCATAAGCCTTTGGAAGCGACATCAGGACTATGTCTGATTTCAGCTGCTCTGTGAACTTATGATCTAGACTGGCCAAGCAATCAAAGAGCCGCTTCATCTTTAGGACATGTGGGCTAACTGCCTCACCAGCGTTGAGCCTGCTATAAAACAACTCCCTAAGAGTGTCGTATCTTTCGACACGGGCATTCTTCTGGTAGTAAATTTTAATTTCCTCCATCATCTCCTGGGGTTCTCCCATGAGATGCATGAACTGGTCCTGGGTTTCATTTTCCATGGACCCGACCATGAGGATGCCAACGTCTTGTCGATTGCTTTTGTATTTCTCATAAGCATTCTTATCGGCATCGCTGGCATCATCAGCAGGCTCTATTAGAGGCTTGTCTGTAAGGATATACTCATGTCTGTCATACTGAAGTGCAAGCTTCAGTTTCCTCTCCCATTGCAGGAAGTTGGTCCCTGTCAGCCTGTTATTCGACAGAAGAGACTTTAAGGCTTCACTGCCAGAACGTGCTGATTTGGGTAGCGAAGTTGCCATCTAATCTATTCATGAAAACAAATTCGATCAGATTTTTAATTAAGTTAAAGTAAGAGACATTTAACTATGAACATTTCTGATTCTTGTTTCTGAATCTAAACCAAGATCTCTGCATACCCAAAACTAGAGTGAGTTAATCTCATCGCCCCAGTCTTGGACATTGGAGTAGGACAGTCCAGTCCTTTCACAATTCCATGTGATTCTTGGCTAGGGCTTATACATTGTGTGTATACGGCATTGCCCTATATCTGATACCCTGGCTCAGATCATCTGAGAATCGCAGACAAGTCAACCAATTTTCAACGCATGGTCCAATCTGCATGACTACTACGCTAATGCGCACGCACCCATGCAAACTGGTCCATCTTCTATTAGAACCCATTCTCATGGATCCACGTTAATCGTGTCTACCCATGAGTCCGAGAACTAATCGAAGTGATGAAAAGTGGGCGGTATCTAGCTTGACTTTAAATTATTTGCCTTTTAAATATTCATTATCACTGATCATAATTTGATCTTAATTTGATTTTATCATCTACAAATCCATGTAGAGATAATTTCAATTCCGTTTTACATGTGCGTGAATTGCTGATTATTAATCTTTACACATGTGGGTGATGATCTAATTAACATGAACCTATGAAAATTAAATCACACATCTATTCATACATTCACTAACATAAATGTAAATTTGCTTTAGCTAGCCCGCTAACCCTACTGGAATAAACTAGAACCTACACTAGGTCTTGTCTTTCCTCATTATCTTGGACTCCCACTGGCTCCACGCCTCCTTGGGGTTATCATCCTTCTCTTCGGTCCTTCTTGTCTTGGGACTTTGTAATTACATTTAATTTAAATAAAATAAATGATGCGACACGCAGGTCACTTATAAATTACAACCCATAAGCAACTCGCAGGTTGCAAACCGAAATTAAATCCTAAATTCGGGCCAACTTAGCAATCATGTTGCAAACACCGTGTTATCAAACAATCATGTTATCAAACAAGCAAGTTATCAAACAAGCATTTTATCAAGCAAGCATATTAATTCCAATTTTATCTTGATTTAAATCATAAAATACGGTTTATTTAAACCGTTTCTTAAACCGATTAATTTCTGAATTAAATCGGTTCGCGCGCTGGTTTATCGAAACCGAACCGGTCTGAAATTTTAATTAATAATTGCTGAAAAATTCTGGATTTTTTTCTGGGTCGAATCTGACCCAAATCCTACTAGTTTGGCCAAACCAAAATTGACGCGAGGGCCAATTTTGGTTTGGCCGAAACCCTAGCCGCCAGGCTAGCCGCGCCGTGGCCGACCAGCCCGTGAGGGCTGGCCGTGGCGGGCTGCCTGGCCAGAGCCGGTCGGGCCGAGGCACTCCCATGGCCGGAGCCGAGAGGCTCGGCCAGATCTGCCATGGGCAGATCTGGTCGGCCTTCCCAATCCGGCCGATCGGCCCGTGGTTCGGCGGGGGTTGGCCTTTCGGCTAGCCTCGGCCATCCACGGGTCTCGATCCTTGATCAATCTCGATCAATTAATTTTTCAGCAACATTAAATAAAATTCCAGCAGTTAATTCATCAACCAAAATCATAAGGTTTGCAATTTTCAAATTCACAATACCGAATAAATTGCAAAAATTAAATCTAGCCTATCATGCTCGAATACAAAATCATGCATAACCAAGCCTCTGATACCACTGAAGGAATTATTTGAGGGTTCCAGACAATTAATTTCATGCCCATACAAGAAATTAACCTCAAAGTTCCATGTTTAATACGAATCTTGCATGATCATGAATTAATCATGAGATCTAGACTAGATTAAAATTTAGTATTACCTTGAATCAAAATCTCCTTGTTACTAAATTGGATTTAGTAACCTCTAAAGAACGTCTACACAGGAAGAGCAATCCGGGGATACTCACAACGATCCTTACTAGAAGATCGAAGCAAGCAAAACGGACGGAGCGGGGAGGAGAGGGGGGCCGGCCGAACTGGGAAATGAGAGAGAGAGGAAGACGGCTAGGGTTTGTAAAATAATTGCTTAATTTTCAGATCTGAAAATTTCCCTTTTATAGACCTTATTTGGCTTTTAATTAATTAAAGGCCTTAATGGGCTTAAAGCCCAAAGCTTTTAATTAATTGTGTAGAGAAGCCCATTCTGGCTTAGCCCATTCTGGCTAGGCCCAGTTTAGCTAATTTAATTAAATCTATTTAATTAGATTATAATTAATTAGTCTTGCTAAACCGTTCTTGATTCCGGTTTAATCCTAAACCGAAATCGGTCCAATCCGGTTTAATCCAAAACTGGATTTTGTCTCTCTCATGATTCCTCCATATGATTCCATCCGTTTTACTCAACCTTAGGTGTGTGACCCTCTAGGCTCATGACACGTCGGCGGACTGGTAAAATTACCATTTTACCCTTTCCATCATGAGTGGCCTCTAGCAAGACATCATGATTACCCAACGCTTGTGATTATCGAGATTTCGACTTAACCTTGTCGTTCATGAATCTATCCTTTTATCCTCTTGATATCTTTGACAACCACGAGGCATAGACAAGTCATCCTCGTTCTATTGTCCTGTTTCTTGATTCTGAGTTAACTGAATTATATCTGATACTAAGTATAGTCTGCATGGCCATGCTATCTTATTTCAGTTGTACTCTTCAAGTGGCCTAAACTGATATCTGCTCACAAGTCCGTATGAGGGATAAATCCTTCAGAGATCCATCTAGTCAACTTATGTAACTCGTGGTCGAGCCAATCACAGCCGTTATTGTAACCCTTTTACAGGAGACGTTAGACTGAGTCAAACTCGTCACTCATTACATATTGACCTCAATGGTCCTTCGGTCTGAGGATGTGATTTCATGATCCGACATATGAGTATGTTCATGAATGTGTCTATGTAACATACTCATGATTCGGGTTGTCCTATATCACCCCTGACTGGTGATAGAATGACTTAACTCTGGCCCCCTACTGGCCATGATCAGTAGAGCGTGATCATTTAGAGTTAGCCTCATACCGATCGCTTCTTATGAAGCTGTTCTGATCGGGGACTGCTTAAGTAAGATTTTATCTGATCTGTAGATCTACTATTATGTGTTGACACATCAATGATACAAATCAAATCATACTTAAGATATTACTACAACACATAGTAATATGAATGCCGATTTTTATTCAACTAATAATCTTTATTACAAGATTAGATTGAAAATACATCGTGCTAGGGCACAAATCCCAACATTATATATATTAGAAACGATGATAATGTACATAGACGTTTACATGATACTAGCAATTGGACTAGGGCACAAAATGCTATCAGGACTATCTTCTAAATAGTATTAGTTTAGGGTTCCCATTAATTTAGGTCTCCTATTATTCCTAATTATAGTTAGTTTTGGTTGGTTAGTTCTTTGGTTTTGGGTTTACTAGTTTGAGTTAGTTTTGGAGAATTAGTCCTATATAAGTCTTAGCTTGTGTAGAGATTATTATCATCATTATCATAATTATCAATTTGAGTTACTTGGATTTATTCCATTTTCTCCCTAAAGTTAGGGTTTTATCTTTGCTTCGTTTTGAAGCACCCTTCTGCTGCACCAAAGTGGTATCAGAGCCCGGATTTGACCGGACGTGATGATTAACAATGGCACAAGTAGAGCCCAAGCCACCGACAACGAACAACGGATGGGACAAATTGAGCAACGGCTCGACAATATCGAAGAATCAAATCGTAATATGACACAAGGACTTACCGAGTTGAAGGATCAAATTGTTGCATTCACAATTGGTGGATGGAATGGACAACGTGATGGAAAAAAGGAGAAAAACAATGGCTCTTGGGAAAACATTAGACCATGCATCAACACAACAAATAAAGGTGTGAGTCGCCAACTAGAATTCATTGAACAAGGAAAGTAGGGTGTACATGAGCAAAAAGATGGCCTCCAACATAAACCTCTAGCTACGACAAACTTCAGTGGTATAAGTGAACTTTCACATGTTCGTCAACAAAATCGGAGGAATACTCCTCAATGGAAACAACATGAATGGGATGATTCATCCGAGAAAGAAGATAATTTTTGGGTTAACGTCTAGGGAAATAACAGAGGACAAAATAATCATGAATTCAAGATAAAGATGGATTTACCAACTTTTAATGGACGCTTACATGTCGAAGACTTTCTTGATTGGATTCATAACGTTGAGAATTTTTTTGATTATCTGGATATCGTGGAAAACTGGAAAGTGAAGCTAGTTTCTTATAAGTTAAAAGGAGGAGCTTCTGCCTGGTGGGAACAACTTCAAAACAATCGATGTCGGCAAGGCAAGCAACGCATCTGCACTTGGCACAAGATGAAAAAACTATTGCATCAACGTTTTCTACCCCCGACTATGAACAATTCTTATATCATCAGTACCAAAACTGTCGACAGGCAAATCGTGCAGTCAACGAATACACAGAGGAATTCTACTGATTAAATGCTCAAGTTAACTTATCAGAAATAGAAGACCAATTAACTGCCCGATACATTGGGGATTTGAACTTAGCTATCCAAGACAAATTGGCTCTTCAAGGAGTATGGATTCTAAGTGAGGCAGTCAACTTAGCATTAAATGTAGAGAACCAAATAAATCGAGCTTCCCTTCGCACACCAAGTAACTTTAGACGATCTGATACTTACCAATCTAAGGGGTCAACAGCTTTGACCAGTCGAGATGCTAGCCACAAAGATATTCAGGGCCCTCAAATCTGAACACAAGGTCAAAAAGATGTTACAACTTCAAGTAGGCCAAACCATCAGGGTAGAAATCAACCGACAGAACAAACTGCAGGCGGCCCTTATGCTCGGCCAAACCTTTGAAAGTGTTTTCATTGCGGCCAACTTGGACACCTCTCAAACACTTGTACCAAACCTCGACACACGATAAACTTGGCAGAAGGTGAGACGGATAACGAAGAATATTCACAAGAAGAAGATGTGGATGACGATGCTAAGTTTGAAGAAGGGGACAAAGGGGAAGAAGTAGCGTGCATTGTGCAACGTCTTTTGCTAGCCCACAAAAGTCAAGACGACTCTCAACGACACAAAATATTTCGAACTCGGTGCACTATAAAAAAAGGTGTGTAAAGTAATTATTGGTAATGGTAGCAGCGAGAATGTGGTCTCCAAAGCATTGGTGAAGACACTCAACCTAAAAGCATAACCGCATCCTACGCCTTACAAGATTGAATGGATCAAGCGTGGAACCGGAATCAAGGTAGATGAAAATTGTCGTGTTCCTTTATCAATTGGAAAATATTATCAAGATGAGATCTTATGCGACGTGGTGGATATGCCATGTTTTACCGGGGCGACCATGGTATTATGACTTTGATGCTATTCACAAGGGTCGCGCCAATACCTTTACCTTTTGGTGGGCGAACAACAAGATTGTACTACTCCCTTAGTCAAGCTCACTTGACTCCAACTCTGCTATTAATGAGGGCAAACAGGTGTTCTCTACCATTATCGGGTCATATTTTTGTGCTGAGGTTGAAGACCATGACCTTATGATGGCATTAGTGGTAAAGGGACAATCTGAAACAAAAGTGGCAATGCCTCCACTAGCTCAACAGGTAATAGCTGACTTTCCTGATTTATCTCCTACTGAATTGCCTAACGAATTACCTCCTATGCGCAATATACAACATCAGATTGATTTAGTGCCTGGGGCTAACTTACCCAATTTACCACATTATTGTATGAGCCCGACTGAACATTCTGAATTACAAAGGCAAGTTAACGATTTTCTTGAGAAGGGGTTAATCCAATATAGCATGAGTCCATGTGCGGTTCCCGCCCTGCTTACACCTAAGAAAGATGGCACTTGGAGGATGTGTATCGATAGTCGAGCTATCAACAAAATTACTGTTAAGTATCGGTTTCCTATAACTCGGCTTAATGAAATGCTCGATATTCTAGAGGGAGCAAAAGTATTCACAAAACTCGACTTGCGTAGTGGTTACCACCAAATTTGTATCCGCCCTGGGGACGAGTGGAAAACGGCATTCAAGACTAAAGATGGCCTTTATGAATGGTTAGTTCTGCCATTTGGGATGTCTAATGCCCCTATCACATTCATGCGGTTGATGAATCAAACTCTTCGACCCTTCATAGGGAAATTTGTGGTAGTTTACTTTGATGATATCCTTATCTATAGTCGCAGCGAAGAACAACACCTAGACCACCTCAGAAAGGTCTTACTTGCTCTACGCACTAACAAGTTGTACCTAAATCTCAAACAGTGTAGTTTCATGACTCCACAACTCCTATTTCTCGGATTCATAGTAGGAAAGGATGGAATTCAGGTTGATGAATCAAAGGTAAGAGCAATTAAAGACTGGCCGGTTCCAAAGACAGTGCGAGAGGTTCAAAGTTTTCACGGGTTGGCTACATTCTATCGACGATTCATTCACGGGTTCAGCACTATAATGGCACCTATTACCGATTGTATGAAATGAGGAAAGTTCCTATGGGAAGAGCGTCAGGTTGAAAGTTACCAGATAATCAAAGAAAAGTTGTGCTTAGCACCGGTTCTAGCACTTCCAAGTTTTGAAAAGGTATTTGAAGTTGATGCTTCAATTATCGGTATTGGAGCAATATTGTCCCAAGAAGGTAGGCCAATAGAGTATTTTAGAGAAAAGATTGCTGAACCACGACGTAAATGGACCACCTATGAGCTCGAATTTTATGCTATCTATCGTGCCTTAAAGAATTGGGAACACTACCTGTTCCAAAGAGAATTTGTCTTACTCACGGACCATCAAGCTTTACGCTATATTGACTCCAAGAAATCTACTAATCGAATGCATGCTCGATAGGTCACTTTTCTACAAAGATTTAATTATGTTATCAAACATCAATCTGGGAAAACTAATCGAGTAGCTGATTCATTAAGTCGACGAGCCTCTTTACTAGCTACTATAAGCACCGAAATAGTGGCATTTGAATCTCTAAAAGATACATATGCAGATGATGAAGACTTTGGTAGTATATGGCACAAGTGTCACAATAATGAGTTTGTTGCCGACTTTCTCATCCAAGATGGATTTATGTTCTACGGTACACGACTCTGTATTCCTCGATCATCCTTACATGCATACTTAATTCGAGAGTTACATGATGGAGGCTTAGGTGGTCATGTCGGCAGAGACAAGACTATTAATCTGGTTGAGAAGAGATATTATTGGCCTCAATTGAAAAGAGATGTTGGTCGATTTGTACAACGCTGCCCAGTTTGTCAAAGGGCAAAAGGACAAGCTCAAAATACAGGTCTGTATACACCATTTCCTATCCCTAAATAATTTGGCAGGATTCAACCATGGACTTCGTTTTGGGTCTTCCTCGAACTCAATGAGGTAATGATTCTGTTTTTGTCGTGGTTGATCAATTTTCTAAGATGGTTCACTTCCTCCCTTGTAAGAAAGCCTCTGATGCATCATATATGGCTCATTTATTCTTTCGAGAAGTTGTTTGTCTACATGGGGTTCCTCGATCGATAACTTCTGATAGGGACGTAAAGTTTCTTAGTCATTTTTGGGATACCTTTTGGAAGTTATTCGACATATCCTTAAAATATAGCAGCACTAGCCACCCACAAACTGATGGACAGACAGAGGTTGCCAATCGTTCTCTTGGAAACATGATTCGAGTTGTGTCTGGTGATAAGCCAAAATAATGGGATATAGTTTTGCCACAAATCAAATTTGCTTTCAATAGCGTCCCTAATCGTTCTACAAAGAAGACACCTTTTGAAATTGTGTATACTAGTCCCCAATGCACACATTAGACTTGGTCCGTCTCCCACCTACTACAGATTTTAGTGAGGATGCCAAAGAATTTGCAGAACGTACACAAAGAATTCACGATGAAGTTAATAAAAACCTAGAAGATGCCAACTCTAGCTATAAAACAGCTGTGGACAAACACCGGCGTGAACAAATATTTAAAGAAGGGGAACTAGTGATGGTGCATTTACGCAAACATAGGTTTCTTGTGGGCACGTATGGCAAGCTCAAAGACAAGAAGATAGGCCCTTACCACATTCTTCAGAAAATTGGTGATAATGCCTATAAAGTGGACCTCCCCGCGCACATGAATATCTCAAACACTTTCAACATTGCCGATATATTCAAATACCACCCGCCAGATGAGTTCTCTTTGAATCCTGCAAACTCGAGGTCGAGTTTATTTCAAGCGAAGGAGATTGATGCAGGACCATCTTCTAAGTAGTATTAGTTTAGGGTTCCCATTAATTTAGGTCTCCTATTATTCCTAATAATAATTAGTTTTGGTTGGTTAGTTCTTTGGTTTTGGGTTTACTAGTTTGACTTAGTTTTGGAGAATTAGTCCTGTATAAGTTTTAGCTTGTGTAGAGATTATTATCATCATTATCATAATTATCAATTTGAGTTACTTGGATTTATTCCGTTTTCTCCCTAAAGTTAGGGTTTTATCTTTGCTTCGTTTCGAAGCACCCTTCTGTTGCACCAAGGCCACTTACGATTGATAGGTTGAAATAGGATTTCAAGCATATATGCCAACAGAGACATGAGCCTACAGGGTCACACACAAAAGGCACGACCCGAAGCGAAGAGCCAAGGACCGTGGCCATTGGCCACGGGTTCGTGGCGAAACCATGGCTAGACCGTGGCGGGTGATAGGTTCCCCGTGGCTAGGTTGACCACGGGACCGTGTCCAAGCAATTGGCCACCGACCCGTGGCCGAACCAAGGTTGTCCGGTCTACGAACCGAGTATTAATTGTAATTACTACTCAAAGACGAGAAGGATGGAAAATCGAGCACAATGACGGTCTTGGATTAAGTCCAAGAGCTAGTGGGAGCCCGAATGAGAAAGACGAGAAGATGTGATGTCTCGTAGAATCTTAAAAATAGGATGGGCTATTGGTGCATGTTTAAACGCTTTATGCTTGCTTCCTTGAATTATTAGAAATAGTTGTATGCTTGCATGCTTAGCTTATAAGTTTATAAGTCATCACCTCACATGCAAAGATTAAAATCGATTTTAATTGTTTGCATGATTAAAGCGTTGTGAACCATCATCGCACGGGTTGTGATGGATGAGTTCGATTTTGAAATGTGTTTGCACGGGTTGCAAATGACGACTTCAAAAGAAGATTGTATATGATACAATTAGAAACGTCACAACACGGGTTGTTGATGACAGGTTCGTAATTGTACCAAAATACTTTCGAATTATTAAACACAACCAAATCACAACATAATTTGAGTCAAGTGAGATGCCACCCAAATTCACACCCATGTAGAAACATTCTCTCGGTGTCGTGCGCCTTAGCGGAGCATCGATAGAATGGTTTCTATATGGAATGGTCAACTTTGTGGGATGTCGTGCGCCTTAGCGGAGCATCTGCACAAAACTGACGCATAAGTGAAGGTTGGTTGACTCGACCACGATTCTTGGCCTGAGGTCGAGCTGGGGCATCAAAAGGGTAAGCCGTGTGCTTTTGCACATACCCTGACCAAGAGTTACACGGGTTGTAACTAGATGGACGTCCTATCCAAATGAGTCAATTGGAGCGGTGCGCCTTATCGTACTTCAATTGACAAATAAGGGATCTTGGTTTAAAGATTCTAAAACCTTAGAATCGGATGGTTGGTGTTTAATTCGGATCTTCGTAAATTTATTCAACTTTTCTGATTAAATTTACTTTCTTCGTGTAGGAATGGCTAGTAATTCAACAAACTCGTCTAATTTGTCATTGAGGACTATACTTGAAAAGTGTAAACTCAATGGAACAAATTATCTGATTGGGACAGAAATCTACGACTTGTGTTAAAGTTGGAACGCATGGAGTACGTCCTAGACAAGGCTATCCCGGTGGAGCCAGCTGCCAACGCAACGAGGGTCGTTAAGGATGCGTACCAGAAACACCTTAGCGACTGTATGGAGGCGGACCTCCAGAAGCAGTTTATGGAGCTATCCCATGATCTGTTTGCAATGTTTGCACAGATCAAGGATATGTTCAAAGAGAAAGTGCGTATTTAAAAATACACTGTTCACCGAGAACTCATTGCCTGCAAAATGTCAGCATGCAGCTCTGTAGGTCCACACGTCCTACGAATGAAGGGACATCTCGATCATATGACTAGTCTCGGAATGACTATGGAAAAAGAGATGGCTGCGGATTTTATTCTGCAATCCCTTCCTCATGCATATGGTGGGTTCGTCATGAACTATCACATGTATGACATGGACAAGACCGCATTGAAGTTGCACAGCATGTTAGTGACTGCCGAGAAGAGCATAAGGGGCAGTACGCCCAAAGGTGTTCTAATGGTCAAGAAGGGATCCGGCTTCAAAGCTGGTGGTGATAAAGGCAAAGGCCTAATGCACCTGGCGGGGAAGAACAGACGACATTTCATTACTAAATCTTCCATACCCATGAAGGGCGAGGGGAAGGCAAAAGAGTCGGTCTGTTTCTACTGCCAAAAGCCTGGTCATTGGAAGAAGGACTGTCAGCAGCTGAAGGAAGATCAGAAGAAGGGCGATGGGGCCGCTACTTCGTCAGCTATTCCATTAGAGCTAAATCTTTCTACTATAAATGCTTAGGTACTAGACACTGGAGCTGAGTCTCATGTCTGTGCGGATGTGCAGGTACTGCACAGTAGAAGAGATATGGGGGAAAACGAGGTGGACCTAAGAGTTGGGAACAACGTGCGAGTTACCGCAACTGCTGTGGGTATTAAATATGCAAAACTCGAGATCCAACATGCTCTATAATATTAATTCTAAGAGGTTTAAAGCTAATGATTTAGACCAAACTCTAATCTGGCATTGTCGTCTAGGTCACATAAATGAGAAACGCATCTCAGCGCTTTATAAGCGCGGACTTCTAAGTCAATTCGAATTCCAAACGATTGATAGATGCGAGGCTTGTTTAATGGGTAAGATGACTAAAGCGCCCTTCACTGGTTTAGGTGAGAGGGCAGGTGATCTATTGGGTCTAATACATTCAGACGTATGTGGACCAATGAGTACACCAGCCAGAGGTGGTTTAGGCTACTTTATCACATTTACTGATGATTTCAGTAGATATGGTTATGTCTATCTCATGAGACATAATTCCGAAGCCTTTGATAAATTCAAGGAGTTTAGGACTGAAGTAGAAAACCAACTCGGAAAAAGTATCAAGGCACTCTGTTTTGATCGGGATAGAGAATACTTATCCGAGGAGTTTCTTAGTCATCTTACTGAAAGTGAAATAATATCTCAGTGGACTCCGCCAGGAACACCGCAACTCAATGGTGTGTCCGAGCGAAGGAATCGGACATTGTTGGATATGGTTCGATCGATGTTAAGTCACACTGATCTCCCGATCTCCTTCTGGGGTTACGCTCTACAAACGGGCGCATTCATAATAAATAGGGCTCCGTCGAAAGCAGTGGAAGGGACATCATTCGAGAAATGGTACAGGAAGGAACCCGTTTTGTCCTTCCTGAAAATCTGGGGTTGCGAGACTTATGTAAAACGGTTGCTTGCAACCAAGTTCGAACCGAGATCAGATAAGTGCACTTTCATCGGATATCCAAAAGAAACAAAAGGATACTACTTCTACAAACCGAGCGAAAACAAAGTTTTTGTCACCTGAGGTGGGATATTCTTGGAAAAGGAATTTATTTTCAAGACAGTCAGTGGGAGGGCTATTCATCTTGATGAAGTTCTAGATGAGATAGTCACTCATGAACCACTGGACGACCCCTTAGAAGAAGTAGAGCCAGAAGTGGTCGTTGAGCAAGAACCAATAGCTACAGTTAATGAGGACGGTCCAAGGCGGTCTGAAAGGACAAGTCATGCACCTAACAGATACGGTTTCCTAGTAACTCGAGGTGATGATTTGGTGTTAGTGGACAATGATCCAGCTACCTTTCGAGAGGCCCTGGACGGAACCGACTCTGAGAAATGGTTGGAAGCCATGAGGGAAGAAATGCAATCCATGTCAGATAATCAAGTGTGGGACTTGGTGGATCAAACCCCTGGCGTAAAAGTCATTGGGTGTAAATGGATCTTTAAAATAAAGATAGACATGGATGGCAAACCTCAGACCTATAAAGCAAGACTGGTAGCAAAGGGTTATAGGCAAGTCCACGGAATTGACTATGAAGAAACCTTTTCTCCAGTAGCTATGGTCAAATCTATCCGCATTCTACTTGCCGTAGCAACTTATCATAATTATGAGATATGGCAAATGGACGTCAAAACCTCCTTCCTTAATGGGAGGTTAGCTGAAGACGTTTATATGTCCCAGCCTGAGGGTTTTGAGGATCCTAAGAATAAGGGAAAGATTTGCAAGTTGCTCAAATCAATTTATGGTTTGAAGCAAGCATCTCAGAGTTGGAATCAGCGTTTTGATGAAGTTGTGAAACAGTTTGGCTTCATCAAGAATGATGATGAACCTTGCGGGTATAAAAAGGCAGATGGGTGCAAAGTAGTCTTTTTGGTGCTCTATGTTGATGACATATTGCTCATTGGAAACGACGTCCCTACCTTGCTCTTAATAAAGACTTGGTTAGGTGAGTGTTTCGCAATGAAGGACTTAGGCGAGGCTTCTTACATCTTGGGGATCAAGATATATAGAGACCGTGCCAAGCGGGTCTTGGGCTTAAGTCAAAGCACCTATATAGACAAATTGCTGAGAAGATTCTCAATGCATAATTCAAAGAAAGGACTGCTGCCCATGCGTCATGGCATAAAGCTTAGCAAGAAACAATGTGCTGAGACACCTGCAGAGCTAGCAAGAATGAATGAGATCCCATATGCTTCGGCTATAGGGTCCATAATGTATGACATGATATGTACGAGACCGGATGTCTCGTTTTCCCTAAGCTGTACTAGTAGACATCAATCCAAACCCGGTGAGGAACAATGGATTGTCGTCAAGGCGATTCTCAAATATTTGAGAAAAACCAAAGACGCTTTTCTTGTATACGAGGGAAGAAATGATGATCTTGTCGTCAAAGGATATGTCGACGCTAGTTTCCAGACAGACCCCGATGACTTTATGAGTCAGTTGGGATATGTGTTTACGGTGAACGGTGAAGCATTCAGCTGGAAAAGCAAGAAGCAGGACACCATTGCCGACTCTACGACGGAAGCTGAGTACATTGTTGCATCGGAAGCAGCAAAAGAGGCTGTATGGATCAGGAGTTTCATGGCTGGGTTAGGTGTAATTCAAAACTCATCTAACCCAGTAGACTTATATTGTGACAACACCAGGGCCATTGCGCAAGCAAAGGAACTCAGGGCACATGACAGATCCAAACATGTACTCAGGAAGTATCACATCATCCGCGACATTGTTGCTAGAGGTGACGTGAAGATCCACTACGTTGCATCTGATGATAACACAGCCGACCCCTTGACCAAGGCTCTTCCTCAAGCGAAACATGATAAACATGTTAGGTCAATGGGTATACACTAGGACTTAGATTGGAACTAGGGGCAAGTGGGAGATTGATAGCATTTTTGTGCCCTAGTCCAATTGCTATTAGTCTATAAATGTCTATGTATATTTATCATCGTTTGTAATAAATAAAACGGCTTTGTATTACTTATGTGTTGAAGTAATATGTTAAGCATGATCTGATTTATGACCACTAAAGTAGTAGAACCATAAATTTGTACGGATCACACTTAACGAGTCTCTGGTCAATATACGCTTCAATAGAAGCGATCAGTATGAGGATGGTTCTCAATGACGTAGTTCTGCTTGTCATAGGGATGAGGGATCTCGGAATCATATCATAGATATCATGAGGTGATTGATATCGGACGACCCGCTATGAATAGTGTTTCGTAATTTAAGCCATGAACATATTCAAATGTGATAGCTTGTCACGATATCCTTAGACCAAGGAGTATTTGTGATCGCTATACAGTGTACGTGCGGCTTTAACTTGTGCCTAACGCTTTCCGTAACAGGATTGCAATAACGAGCATGATTGGGTGGCAGAACGGATTGCATGAGTGACACGAAAGACAGCTAAGGGATTTATCCCTTGTACTACGGTATGGGAAAGATATCCGTTAAAGGCCTCTTGATCGAGAGTGACTGAGAGAAAGAGCATGGCCATGCCAGTGATACGGGTTATCAGTTCTCAGCCATCTCACATATCAAGTAACAATGATTGATTGAACATGACGATTCTATGCCTTGTGATCAATCAGGATGTCTAGAGATAATAGGATAGTGACATATACGCACAAGGTTAAATCAAATCATCGATCATCATGCACCTTGGGTAATCATAACGTCTTACTAGAGACCACTTATGATGGATCGGACAAGAGAGATCTTTTGCGTCGATCTGCCAACGGTGGCATGAGCCTGGAGGGTCACACACATACCAGACGGATAACTTGAGACAAGGAAACCTTAATGTTTCTTGAGGAGCAATACATGGACAAAACTGAAGGTTTTGGGCCATGGGTTCGGTTTGAGAGAATAATTAGCGAATCGAGAAAACTGAGATTTTTCGTCGATGTCGCTTCAAACTTTGTTTGATAAGTAACGACAAAAAGGGTCGGGCAACTTTTGGACACGACACGCAACCACATGGGCAAGCCCATTGGGCTCGGCCCATGAGGTCACGTGACCGGCCCAACAAGGGCCTATTTTGGGCCCAATAAGCCCAAGTGGCCGGCCACCTTGGTGGGTCCAAGGGTGGGGCCACACACACCATGCTTAGTTGGTGATTGTTGATTAAGAGGTGAGTGATTTAAGGGGTATGGGTAATGACACCTTTAAACCCATGCTTTCACTTTATGACCCATGCTTACGAGTTGATGAAGTAGAGAAATATCAAAAATAATTATCACTGACTCACAATCTCTCTCTCTCTCCTTGGCCGGCCACTCTCCTCTTGCTCTCTTGTTCTTCACTTAATTGTTCTAGTAGGCTCTAAGTGAAGGATCTTGAAGATCATCCTCTTGGTGTGGACTTGCTCTAGAGAAGAAGATCACAAAGTTCTTCTTTATTAATTCAACAAAGACTAAAAGGTAAATATCTTGTGGAATAGCTTTTGCCTTGAGATTTAATGGTTCATGTTCTTGGAAAAGGTTTGGAGTTGCTTTTGTTAATGCTTCCGCTATCTCGATGATCTAGAACGCTCCAAAACCTTACACTTTGAAGTAAGGTCTGAGGCTGCCACTGTCCCTTTAGTAGGCCACACTCTACTCTTATCGCCAGTTATTTCTTTGAGGACCTTGTTCAGATCAGGTGGTGGAACATAGCGAACACACTTTCTCCCCAGGAAGACATTGATAATGTCGGAAGAGATGTTGAAGCGTAAGCCTCTGACATAAACTTTCTCAAACTCCAAGTCATCTGGGTAGCCAAAACCAGTAGGAAGATTTGCGATAAACTCCTTAATCAGCAATGGATAGTGATCAGCCAAAACCTGATGATAGCTTCTAGTCCGAGGATCTCCGAGGACAGAGTCTTCTTAGGATAGATTGTCCTTTGGAATACGAATTCCCATATGGTCGCACTTGCACCCGAATGAATGACACGTTGTCATATGGAACGTTCTGAGCGGTCTTGGCCTGCTTCTAGCTAACCACCAAATTTGTTTCCTTTACAGCCACAACCTCAGCATTTTCATCACTCTCCTCATCGACGAGTCTCCTTTTGGTGGAGACAACTTTCTTTCCATTGTCCTTTACAAACAGCTTTTTCTTCTTGCTGGGACCCCCAACGTCTTTGATCTCCTTCCTCCTCTTGTTTTCCTTCAGCTTTTCCACCATGGCTGCAATACTTTTGTGTTCGTCCAACACCTTCTTCTTCAGGGACGAGAGAACGAGGTGAGCAGTTTCGGTGGCATCTTCTGTGGCATCGACTGTGGTTTCTTCTTCGACAAACGGAACCGCCTCTTCCTCATTATCCTCGTCTGACAAGGTAGCATTATATCCTCGTTTTTGTCTCTTGAGAAAGTTTGGACATTCTCTGTGAAGATGGTCGAATCCCTCACATTCGTGACACTGAGGTCCTTTGTTCTTACTATTTTCTTCTCCGCTTATGTTAGGTTTGTCAAGATTTCCTCCTGTCTGAGCTTTCTGTGAAGCTTTGCTTATGGCATCTGTTGTGCCATTCCTTCCACCCATTAGACTGAATCTTCTCATCACTTTGTTACAATTCTTTGTGAGTAGGGCAATTGTGGAGTCGATGTCTTCATCAGAGTCAGAATTCTCAGATTCTGGTTGCTTGTGTATTGAACTTTTGAAAGCAACTCCTTTATTCTTTTTTTGTCGATATTGGGTAGATATAGCTCATAGGTCATTAAAGATCCCATCAATTCATCAAATTTCAGGGTCTTGAGGTCATAAACTTCCTCAATTGTGGTGATCTTCATTTAAAATCCTGGTCTTAGAGCACGCAGGGTTTTTCTGACCAATTTTTCATCAGATATGAGCGATTGATTCATCAGACCAGAGAATAGGATTCATTGGCGGAATTCGAACATTAAATTTAGCGATTGATTCATCCTCTTTCATGACAAGAGTTTCGAAGTTGGTTGTCAAGTATTGAAGTTTCTGTTCTCGAACCTTGATTGTTCCTTTATATGCAACGGCTAGGATATCCCATGCAGATTTGCAGTGGTGCATATGTTGATTAGTCTGAATATATTCTTGTCAGCACCATTAAAGATAGCATTTAGGGCTCGAGAATTTTCCAGTTATTCTTCGTCTTCGTTATCAATCCATTTTTTTTTCTGGTTTCAGACTGATGAGGTTACAATCACTATCACTAAGTTGTGGGGCATTCCAACCATTGATCACAGCCTTCCATTTTTTATAGTCAAGAGACTTCATGAAGGCACACATGTGAGTCTTCCAATAGTAGTTGTTGTTTTCATCTAGAACCGGTGGTCGGTTAATAAATCCTCCTTCTCTGGTATTGTCCATCTTGATGATCAGAATTTTTCGACTAGGAACTCACCTAAAGCAGTAGGTACCCCCTCTAATACCAATTCAAAATTTGATCAGATAGTTATGCAAGATGCCACACACAATGTTACGTATAATGCTATAACAGAGTGTATGACAACTTGCATAGATAAAGACGGACAATAAATATCAAACGTAATAAACAATGACACACCATATTGTTTACCCAGTTCGGTGCAACATCACCTACGTCTGGGGGCTCTCTGCCAGTGGAAAGGTTTCACTATATGGTAATACGTCAAAACATACAAGTACCTATGTTCATCACAAGATCTATACTTTATGCTACTATTACAAGTGCAAACCTATCTTAGGGTCTCCCCCTGAATCCAAGACACCGTCTTGATTCCACTCTTCGAGCAATCGGCTTGCTCTGTCAGTTCAAGTTGTCGTTGAACGTTCGGTTGCATGCAGTCTTCACTCACGCGATCAGTAAACCCTCAATCACCTAACTCTCAATAGTTAATGTGATACACAATATTCATAGCATAATACACAGACTCTGAACTCGTAAACCTTCACGTCTAAGAGCATTGTATATTATTGCTAGGAAACAATAAAAGACCACACGATTGCTAAGGGGGCAGCCTAAGCTTTTATAGCAATCGATCATGAGTAGTAACCCTATTGGGTTTCCTTTTTGTCACCATCTTTCTTCTTTCCAGAATCGGAGACAAGCTGGAAAACGTGTGGTAATGTACTCGTTCCAGTTCGCGTCGAATACAGCAGGAGCTTTCCCAATCCTTGTTGTAGTCGTACTTTATGAAGAACATAAACTTTCCTGATTTGCGTCGAACATGATGTCAGCCGAGATGTCGACAAAGATTTCGTACACGATGTTTTGACATTCTTTATGACATCATTCCTAGTTCCTTAAAAATAAGTCAATCATCAAAAAACGTCGTAACTACAAGACTCTTTATATTTTGTGTAACAATCCATAGACGACGAACAGATAAATACTTGGTAAGAATCATCGTGTAAGAACCTCAAAAAAGAATGTGTTGTGGAACATGCATGCGCTACATGAACAAGACCTTGAGGACACTAAAGTAGGTGTTGTTATTCCTTGCAAACACAATGGTGACCAAGAATTTCAGTAGATGATGGTTACACGAGCGGTTTATAAGGATGTAGAGACTACAGAATAGAACCAAATTGTGATTGGTATAATTTGATTTGACATAATCAGTCAAACATATTATGACCTATTCTATTCGAGTGATGGTTGAATAGTCCTCGTTACTTGATTAATCGATCTTGTTTCTATATGAAACACGTAAAGACGATTAAGTCAATGTTACTATTTAATAGATTTGTTTCTAAGTGAAACACGTAAGAACGATTAAAAGAAAACTATGATTTGTGCTTCTGGTTCGGTTGATCCTATTCTATATGAGAATACGAAAGGACAAATTGAACGGCCTTAAGTGGTTAATCGAAACCACTCAGAGCTGGTCTATTGTAAGAACACATGGATAAATTGAATGGTGTAAATTATTCAATTGAAATGTGTTGGATAAATTAAATAATGTCAATTATTCGATTGAAATGTGTTAAACCAAGTTTGACCAATTTGGTATGTGAAATTAAAATTAATCATTTAATTGATCAATTCACAAATGATATTCAGAAAATAAGTAACTCTGCGAAATGTTATTCATGTATCGAACACTCGCAAGAGATTTGAATCTGGGAACCTCTTGAGCACACAAGGCTTAAGGATGGTGCGAACCCAGATTGAGTTTTGACTAAGAAACGGGAAGGATGTGGGAAGTGATTAAAACATTTCATCCAAGTCCAGAGTGTTGAATAAAATAAGAGGGACTCTTCTTATGTTTATTTCAGTATGTCTTTCTATGTATGACATAGAAGATTGGACAAGTTAATTGCATATCATTGCGTAGATTAACAAACTTGGAATCCCAAAACTCGAAATGTGAATTTGTGAAAGTCAAAACTAACGAGATATTATTTTCTGAAGTTGCACTACTATCTGAACTATCTGATTTAATCAGTAACGGATTGTCACAATCTATGTGAAGGGGAAATTGTGAGTCAGTTGAACGCCTTTTAAAGAAGGTAACCCCATAAGAAATTAGACATGATACTAGATGAATTATGGAAAGAAAATAAATCTTCCAATAATTACATGAAAGTGTGAGGGAACGTTACAAAGGTACTAGCCCAAATACAATATAAGAAGTAAAAGGGAAAAGATAAGAAAAATCCGTCGGCCTAGACTTCTTGTCATATATGGTTGAGGTAGAACCTCAAACTTATAAGAAAGTAAGTTAATTGGTGAAATTGCAGTATGAATGAAAGCAAAGACCTAAACAATGACATAATAAGTTTAATTATTTCATACTAGCTAATTGCTATACGATAATTGAGTGTGATGAATGCAAATGAAGGATAAATAATCCCCAGTTTGTATGATGATGACATACCCATTGTGGAGGTAACGATGAGATGATAAAGAGGACCACGGACATGTTAAACTCTAGTTTAATATGAAGGATATGAGGCTCACATATGTGATTCTGGGTATCCAGATCAAACGTTCCGCTAAGGGCATCATCGTATTTCAGTCACATTACATGGACAAAGTGCAATATGCACAAAGTATAGGCAACTCAACGTAACTTATGAGATGTACATACCGAATGGTGAGTACATTGAATAAATTCACGAGGAAAGACCAGTGGAAAGTAATCATTAGAATAGTGAGGTATCGACAACGAACTCGTGATTATGAACTGCACTATACAAGAGAACCCTCCGTGCTAGAGGGATCCTCTAATGTAAGTTGGATATCCGCGATGAGAGATTCAAAAAGCATGCGTGGATATGTTTATACTCTAGCAGGAGGAGTTAACTCGTGCCCAAAAATATGTGCGCATTGTGATAATCAAGCAACTATTATCAGGGCACAGAGCTTGATGTATAACGGTAAAAATTGACATGTGTCGTCGACTTAACACCGTTGGACAATTGATCTTTACGGGATTTATCTCTATTGACTTTGTATGGTTAGAGGATAACACTGCAGATCCGCCAACCAAATGATTAAGCAAAGATCAAGTTGAAAAACATCGAAAAGAATGGGGTCGAAGCCCAAAATATTCAAGGCATTATGTGAAGGAAAAACCGACCTAGTTGACTAGAGATCCAAAGATCTAGGTTCAATGAGAAAATCTAATTGCATAAACCTTGTGTGGTCAATGTGTGGGTCAACCCCGAGTCCATTCCTATGATATCAAACAGTGACATAAAACGGATAAGGTTAAGTTATGCTTTGTGCATCACATAGTTGAGCAAAAGAAATCATCTATCTGAGAGCAAAGTGGGGTCGCTTGAATGGAGACTAACAACTCTTAGTGCTCTTAAGCTCTTGCAGAACCAGGAGGTGTTTAGGACCAAAACGAACACAACCATGAGAACCAAAAATCGTGTTTGTTGGCATTTGTGTGGGGTATATCATCGTTTACACAAATGACAGAATAGTTTAAGAACATCACGTCTACTAGTCAGTCAGTAAGATAAATTAACGCTTACAAGGGAAGGTTCAAGGGTGATTGCCTACCTATCCTATGCAGATATCAGTCGTAGAGAGTTAGCACCAACTCGATATTCTGTCCAAATTCTATTTTCATTCATGTGGGGGATTGTTGGAAAAATTAATATTAATTAAAATATAATGTAATTTATTTTATTTTATTTTGGTTTTAATTATCTTGACAAATTCCTCTTCCTTTAGAACTCGATGTTCTCTAGGACTCTGTGTCTTGTTTAGTTTAGGATTTCCTCTCTATATATTTGAAGGATCAAACCCTAAATAAGATTTTACAAAATATTCTCTTACGATATTGGTGTTACTCTCTTGGCACGGTCAGAGTTCGACAAACGTCAAATGTTGTATCCTGGGAGACGAATGTCCATACAGGGCAATAACGCGTCTTAATGAAACCGGATTACTGGGCCTCAGTTGAATCAATTCTCATTACGGTATTTCGTATCTATATGTAATTCGTATTTAAATTCTATTACAAGTTCATGTCATGTTGTTGATAATATATGTTTTGTATATTTATATTTGTATGTTTGGTGCATCGTTGATTGCTAATCTGAATACTCTTTTTTTATGATTTGATGTGACCCTTGTCTAACAATAACATCATTAGGGGATGAATTAGATAATGACATCCTCAAAGTCTCACACGAGTTCGGTAATGTGCCTAGAAGTCACAAATCTTACACTTATCATTGAACTTGATACCAATTCATGAAAAAACTTTTTATAACTCATTGATAATCGTTAAGATGATATGTCAATGGAACCCCGTCATGATAATTCAAACTCATCATCTGCTTTATCATAAACAATTATTATTCCAGTCTTCTGAGCATATAATTTCTCAAGATTACTCCATTAAATGTGTGCACGTGTCTCTCCACTAATATGATTCAAACCATTATCATCTACCCACTGACTAATAAAACCACACATTTGACGATGTAATAGACTTCATTCACCGTCAGATTTATTCTTAGGTTTGTCTTCACTGAAAACCACTAGATAATAATCTTTCACACAAACATGATAATTTAGACTAATCATTCTACTTGTATTAGGGAAATTTTACAAAAAAAAAAGCAATTAAAGAAAATAATCACCAAAATATGTTACTCCAACTTAATTTCAAATATGTGTTGGGGTTAAGACATGTCAACTTCACATTAAGGAAAGCTTTTTCATTTATTGTGTTGCTACGATAAATTATAATTTTTAGGGATAATTATTGATTACTACAGTGAAGTTTGACACATTTTTCATGTCACTACGGTGAACTTTTTTAAGTGTCACTTCAATACGACAAAGTTTTTCTAAGTGTCACCGTTTTTAACAGATTTCATTTTGATATGAAGTGATCATATTGCCCTTGTATTAGAATTTTAAAATAAAGCTAAAAAAATATTTTTTTTATGAAATAAATAATTAAAAACTTATTTCAATATTATTATAATTTTCTAAAAGTTTTTTCGAAAAAATCATTAAAATAAAAAAAAATTGAAAAACGTTTTTTTTTATTTTTAATATTATTAAAAACAATAAAAATAATTTTCAAATAATTTTTTATTATTTATTCCAAAAAAAATATTTTTTAAGAAAAGTTGAAAAATAATATTTTTTAAATACATGGGTATTTTCGACATTTAATAAAATTTGAAGGTTAAACAGTATATTTTCTATCTATTTTAACGACGTTAGTGTAAAATGTCATATAAAAATAGTTTCCCGTATTGAAGTGAGACTTCAAAAAAGTTCACCGTAATGACATGAAAATGTGTCAAACTTCCCCGTAGTGATCAAGAATTATCCCAAATTTTTACAAAAAAAAGGACTCGCGGTGGACAGACTAGCGAGGCGATGGAAGCCGTTTGACTGAGCTAGGAGATGATTGGCTCGGTGGAAGAAGAATAGGGACCGTTTGATCGAGATCGGAAGTGGGTTCTAGAGAACCAAAGGAGGGCTTGAGGATGTTGGAAATCTATGTATGGACGGCGGAGGGAGATGGGTCAACGGTAGAGATAGGGTTGTCGGGATCTCTTCGCTCCTCAACCCAACCACCGATCTTAGTATGTTTCACACAATATAAAGGAAATTGGTAACAAAGAATATTGAATTTGCAAAACTCATTGCATGCTCAGGCAATTCATAGAACTGAGATTCTTGTTTCAATTGCTCCGATGTGATTGTTGTGTTGAATGATTTAGGTCAAGAATCAGATGGGTGCGTCGAGGTAGCCATGGATTGGTCAACGTGGTTGGAGAATGAGACTGAGCTTTGGAGATAGACCATTTCAGAGAGAACCAGGAAATCGAATCATGAGCTCTAAGCACGAACCCATCCGAATATGAATCAAACTCGCCAATTCAGAATCAAATCAAGCGGCGTATTTGAAAATCCAAAAGAAAAATAGGCAATCCAATTAGAGCCATAACATATCGAAAACTAGCGGCACGACCGAATTGGGTAGAATTACCCAGATTGGTTCTTTAGCTTGAACCTGAAACCAGAGACCGCATTGAATCGAGTTAGATTGATGAAATAGTGAATCGATTGTTGGGGATGGATTGAGCAACTGATCAATTTGGGGAATTTAGGTTGAGATCGATTAATTTGAGTTTTGGCTTCTTCTTTTTTAATTGTGGTGTTGCAATAGTGGAGCTCGAGCTTGCTCCGACAATTTTAGTCGGAGAAGACGCTTGCGGGGTCAAATTTGACACGACGGAGGCCTATCTCTCTAGCGGTAGTTGCTTGTCTCTCTTCTTAACGATGAAGAAAAAGGGCGGTAATCTATTGTAGCAACACACTGAAAGTAAAAAAAAATATAACCATGTGTGTAGGGCTGTTCACGGTTCGAAAACCGAACCGAACCGACCGGAACCGAACCGAACCGACCGATTCGGTTCGGAGAAAAAACGAACCGAAACTGAACCGTGAGACGTCGGTCTGTTTAGCAAACCGAACCGACAGCCTCGGTCGGTTCTCGGTTTGAACCGACAAGAACCGAAAGTATCCATTTAATCTGAAAATTTTCATACTTGACAGCAAGCATTCAAGCAACTGACAGCAATAACTGGACAGAAATTGTGCACTGTGTGTGCAAAAAATATAAACAGCAAGCATTCAAGCAACTGACAGTAGAAAATCAGTAGCAACAATCTGAAAGTATTAAAAATCAGTAGCAATTGGCAACATATTAAAAATCAGTAGCAACAATCTAAAAGTATCAAAGCTAAACAGAATCAAGCCAACAACAAATCCAACAGCAGCAACAAAAACACCACAGTCCACACAGCAGTGCACACAGTGCACAACAGCAACAGCAGCAACAAAAATAACAGTGCACAGTGCACACAGCACACCACACAGCAGCAAGCCAGCAGCAACAGCAAGGCTGCCTACAGAACAGCAGCAAGCCAGCAACACTGCAGATAATGCAAAAATTAATTACCCTCGAATATGAGCTTTAATCAAAAATTAATTACCCTACAGAACAGCAGTAAGCCAACAACTTTTGAACTTACTGTTAAATTACCCTCGAATATGATCATCAATCAAAATATTTGAGGCACACCCTCAAGTGCAGCAGATTGATATATTTCTACAAATGACAATATACATGTGTTAATTTCGAAACATTAGAAACCGAAAATGCAATAAATTAGACAAAATGTACCTTCTTCAACTTGTTCGACTTTATCATCGTCATCGTTCTCGTCATCACTACCATCAAGTGAATCTGGTGGTATACTCAACCAATTCTGCGTACAGTTTATGGCTTGGACCATCATGGGGCTTAAACTGCTTCTATGATCGGTAACCACTCGACCCCCGGTACTAAACGCCGATTCTGAAGATACCGTAGAGATTGGAATTGCTAGAATGTCTCTCGCCATTCTTGCAATCACTGGGAATCTGTGATAATTCTTGCTCCACCAACCCAAGATATCAAATGATGTTGACCAATCTTCGGTTGCCTCATCCAAGTACTTTTGTAGCTCCGACTTAGGAAGTCCTTCTTTGGAGGTTTTTCGTTTTTTGAAATTTAGCTCGAGCAAGAGCTATTGCATCTTCTTCATTCTCAACATCATCAACGGAAGTAGCAACTTCTAAACTTCCCACGGTGTGATTCCCATATAATGTGTCATATTCAGTGAACATCGCATTCAAAGTTGCGTTCACTTTTGCCATGAAAAGTTCGGCTTGTGGAGGAGTATAGATATCACGAACAATCATATCCACAAAATCCATCTTGTGTCGTGGATCAAATAGTGGTGCTAAATACATGAACATATTCACCTTATCTATGTTCCCGAAATATTTATCAAATTTCGCCTTCATTGTAGTAGTCATGTTCTTCATATCACTATTATCACTTGCTTGACCTTTTTGAATATTATGGAATATACTATAAACAATCTCCAATTGAATATTTGATGTCACATGCTTTGAAGCGGATACTCTCTCGGTCATATCATTGAACTTCTTCAAAAAATCCATAAAAAAATTTAGCTCATACCAATCTCGATTAGTAAGATAACCTAAAGGTCCACTCTTATCTTTCCGGAGATTCATTTCCATCTCCATCCTTAGGCTTTGATCTTTCATAGTATACCTTTCAAATGTTTTCTCCAATGCACATGCTGCATGAAGCATGTGATATGTAGAATTCCATCGCGTGGCGACATCTTGAACTAAGCCTTGTTTTGTTTCAATACCCGCTTGTGCAATACAAGCCTTAAATCGAGCTTGTCTACCTGGAGACATCTTAAAATATTTCACTGCATATCTTATCCTTTCTATAGAGAGTCCCAACCTTGTTATCCCATCACTCACTATCAAATTTAGGATGTGAGCTATGCATCTCATGTGCATGAAATGACCACCCAAGCAATTAGTTGAAAATCTTTGCCTAAGGAATGCAACTGCAACATCATTTTCTCTTGCATTGTCAACCGTAATTGCCATTACTTTATCTATTCCCCAAGCTTGGAGGCATGCTTGAACACCTAATCCTATATCCTCCCCCTTGTGACTGGTAACAGGACAAAAATTCAATATGTATCTATGCAACACCCATTTCTCATCGATGAGATGAGCTGTTAATGTCATATAATTCGTGCCGGGTGTAGATGTCCATGTGTCAGTGGTGAAGGATATCCTAGAAGAGGTAGATCCAAAATAGGCATACAATCTTCCCTTTTCGGATTCATATAGTTTGTGAACATCCCTAGTTGAAGTCACTCTAGACGGGAGTTTGAACATAGGGCATATACCACGGATTAATCTTCTAAATCCGCGTTTCTTCACATGACTAAAGGGTAATTCATCTAGAATTAGCATTTCGGTTACTAATTTTCGACCAAGATCTTGTTGAAAGTACCAAGATGAGACATTCTTACTATCACCACTGCCCTTTAGAACCAAATGTTGTTGTTGTGGACCAACTACCTTCTTAGCAGGATTGTTTGGACATTTTTTCATATGAGTGTTCAGATTAGTTGTCCCATTTCCTTTAGATTGGGCCTTAAAAGTTTTGCCACAATCCCTACACTTAGCTTGAACTAAGACCCCCTCACTATCATATATCTTTTCAAAAACAGTCCAAGCCTCACTAACTTTACGAGTAGAAGTTGTTGATGTTAAGGGTTTCTTACCCTTCTTCGATGGACCAGCAACACCAGATGATGGATCAGCTTGTGGCTCTACATCAGAGGCACTCGCCGACGTTGCCGTAGCAGCCGTAGCTGTAGGACTAGGAGCAGTAGCATCATCAACAATGTCAACCATGTTGTCCCCAATTGCACTTGCATCAGTTGCCTATAAAGTATAAACAACAATTACTCAATTACTACTTATAAACAACAATTACAGATCATCAAACATTGCGAGACAAACCGAAAATGAAAAGACCAAACAGAGCCTATCATATGTTATATGTTTCGGGTTTCAGTCCATTCTTCTAACAAATACAAATAAATAAGATGAGTGAAATTGAATGAGTTTTGAGTATGTCCACAAATGTCTACAAGTCTCATAAAGACCCATTTGATAAAATCTTGCATGTTGGTCTCTTTTTCTTTCAATATTGTTTTAGTGATTAGAAAGAATCAACTCCATGTCATTGTTGCTGCTCTATAGTATCTTAACAAGTATTACTCATTTTTTTCTACCATAACCAGAAAAACTAAACTCCATTCACTTTTTGACAGTGAGTTAATACAAGTATCTTAACAGTAAATTATTCCCAGTAAAGAGCTAAACTCCATTCACATTCTCCAATATCCAAAGAACATCAAAATTATTTGTCAAAAAGTTGTTCCTTTCTTAGCTTGGTAGGTGAGGGATAATCACTAAAGAAACAAGAGTACAAAAGAACTATATATTTAAAAATAAGTGAAGATATTTATTGATCAGTGATCGTTAATAATGATATCCCTTCCCTCCCAAAATGAATTTATAATAAAAACAGTTATTTTAAACAATCATATATGTCCAAAGATATTAATTATAATAATGAATTAATATGTATAGTATAATTTATTATATTTATATATGTGTATTGATTAGTGATTAGTGATTACCTTAGCTGTAGTTGACGTAGTCATCATCGGGGAAGTGACCCTTAGCTCTGAGGTGGACAGAGATCATTTTCTCTTGTTATCCATCACTAATCACTCACTGTCACTGACTCACAGGCTCACTGTCAGGTAGACAAAAAAAAAATTAAGTCATGATTCTGTCAGTCACAAATTAACTCACTGTCTGTCACTAAATAGTCTGAATTCTGATTTTTTTTAACTCACTGTTTGAATTAACTCACTGTCACTATTATGTTGATAAATTAATAATGTTATACGGCTATACAGACTATAGTCATTATGTAATTTATGTTGATCAACATGATCAATACAGTCAACTTCACAAACATAATGAATTGATTTCATTACAGTCATTCTATATGGTCAATACAGTCATAAACTCATAATGCTATACACTGTAATTCAGCAAGGCAGAGAGTCATAATTTCATACAGAGAGAGAGACATTGCTATACACTGTGATTAAACAATCAGAATTTAATTTAGGGTTCAAAGTTCAAACCAATTTAAATTTGGGTTTAGTGAAACTGTGAGTCAATTCAATTCCATACAATATACAATGTAATTAAATTAGGGTTTAGAAATTTATTCAAATTGTGAGTCAATAACCTAGAAATTAGGGTCCAAAAATATGAACCCATAAATTAGGGTTCAATATTAGGAACCCAGAAATTAGGGTTCCAAATCGAAACCCCTAATTTTCTAATTAGAAACCAAAATCAGACGTCCATACCCTAATTGACTCTTCACTCTTCACATGCTTCAAAATCAGAACCCTAATTGAGTCAGTTTGAGTCCATACCTTTCTGCGAGTCGAGATTCGGCCGAATCGAAGCTACTTGAAGAACAATCGAAGCTCTGTCTTCTCGAATCGTCGAAATCGGAGCTCGGAATCGGAGATCGGAGCTCTGTTTGGACGGAATCGGAGCTTGGAGCTCTCTGCCTCTCTCTCGCCTCTCTCTCGTCTCTTTGTGTCTGAAGAGTGAAGACTGATTCGTGTGTGTCGACGACTCGTGTGTAGGGGTGAAATACAAAACGCACCGTTTGAGTGGAGGGGGTCGGTCGGTTCGGTTTGTTGGTCGGTTCTGATTTTCCAAACCGAAACCGAACCGTGGTTTTGTCGGTTCGCGCTAAAACCGAACAGCCCAAAACCGAACCAACCAAAACCGAACCAACCAAAACCGACCAATTTTCGGTTCGGTTTGGTTCGGTCGGTTTTGGTTGGTTCGGTTTTTTTTTAACACCCCTACATGTGTGGAGTTTACAATGTCAACCCCGAGGGTCCCAAACACATATTTGAAATTAAATTGCACAGTGACATATTTTGGTAATTAGTTTCTTTAATTGTATTTATTTTGTAACAAGTCACTGTATTAGCTTCAATTATTCAACACATTATGTTGATCAAAGAACCTGCATCTAATGCCACTTTGATAGTAGAAAATGAATCCAATTGAATAATTGGATGTAGCGGAATTAAATAATTTTCCCTTCGTATACAAATCTTATAAAAATTTATTAAGTAGATAAAATCAAGCAAGCCAATAAATATACCAAACAATAACACAAATAACACACAATTTTAGCGTGAAAAACCTTCTCAACGCGAGAGAGGAAAAAATCACGGGACCCTCGAGGTCACTTATTCTCCACTTTCAGTATAATGGGTATAAGAATTTCTCTCTAAATATACTTAGAGGCACATGTTATAACAAGATTAAAAAATCTTAACTAACCCTAATTACAGTAAAGAGTAAAGAAATATCACCGAATTAGTGACACAATGTCAATCAGGGCTAGTATTATGTTAGGCCCATTAGGGTTTAGGTTTGTGTATTAGGGTTTCCTATTTTGGTTTATATTACTATTGTTCCCTATATAATCAAATTGACACGCATCCTCCCTCTAGTGTCATCCGCCATACGATTCGGTCATCCAGCATCCAAAGTCATCTAGAGTCATCCAGCATCTAGAGTCATTCATCATTCATGCATCCTCCCTCTAGTGTCATCCGCCATACGATTCGGTCATCCAGCATGTCAATTAGAGTTAGTATTATGTTAGGCCGATTAAGGTTTAGGTTTGTGTATTAGGGTTTTCTAGTTTGGTTTATATTACTAGCCCTTACCCTGATTGACACATGCGATCAGAAATTGATATCAAATCACTAACACCTCCATATGCAAGTTCCACCATTGATAATGCGCCAGTAATATATCTCCCAAACACACTGTTAAAAAATCAACTCAATTCTACGGTGGATTGATCTTCGATCGGACCCTTGAACTTGACTGGACGGACTAAAAAACTGCAGAAGTTGTACTTGTTTTTCTCTCTCCTACTCACTTGAATTTAGACAATTTCTCTTTTACTCTCCTCTATATTGCCTCCCTTTCATAAGGGAAAACTTAGGGGTTCTCCTCCATGTGGCCTACTAACCACATGATTTTGCGCCTCCACTTATTGAATAAATGCCCAACAAATCGACCTCGCATTTCTCGAATCGACGAACAAAGAAAGGAAAACATGTCGCTGAATTATCTAGTTTCTTTGCACCAATTGCATTGGCTCTTAAAGGTCTTAAACCCCATAGTTATATTTTATCTAGTTTTAGCGGGTAAACTAGCCTATGAACTAAATTTACACGACCCTACTAGTAATTATCCCTGGTTTTCAATTCCTCTAACTGGATTAAATCCTAATACGATATTTATACACATACCATATCTACTGTACAAACACCTTCTCAAAATAAAAAATAAAAATAAATTGACAAAACACCAAAAATGAGAAGGGTTGTAACACAGATGGGAATGGGAGCTTTAAGGAGAACATGACCGACCTCACGTTTCTCGAAATAGCAACAAGGAAAGAAAGACAAGTTGCTGAATTTTTCAGGTTTATTGCTATAACTATGTTGCTGCGTAAAGGTCTTATAGTCCTCAGTTCCTAATGGTCCATTTTTAGCGTGTGTGTCGGTTTATAGACTAAATTTGCACTAATAATTCTCTGTGTTTAAGTCCCTAAAATGCTTAATTTATATTAAACTATAGTATTACTGTATATATATATACCAAATCTAGTGTCCAAATCTCATCCCAAACATAAAACAAACAAAAATTGACAAAAAACTAAAAAGGAAATTGTGCTAGAGAAAGGAATGATAACACTAAGAGCTTTGAAGGATATGATAATTGACCCCGCTATTTTTGAATTATTGACAAAGATAAAAAAAGTCATTGAAATTCCAGGTTTCTTTGCGTAAACCCCATTGACGCTTAAAGTTCTTTAAGCACACAAAGCTTAAACATCTTTTGAAAAGAATAAATAAAATTTGACACATGACAAAAAATAAGGTATGTACTAGAGTGTAACGTGAGCCCAATACGATTATGTTAACACATTTCCTCAAATTCAAGATGATGACAGAAAATCAAGGTTGAGTTGGCAAACTAACAGGTCGAACCGTCCTAGAAGTAGTGCCTCAGTGAAATTATCGGCATTCTGATTATCAGAGGTGACGTAGCAAAAAGTGATGGTATCTTGCATGAAATGATTTTGTATAAAGTGAATAATTTTCTATATGCTTGGTAGCTCATGGAAGACGTTATTGTGAACAATCTAGATAGCACTTCGATTGTCACAATCAATAATAGTAATAAAATTGTGAACAATACGCATACATGTAACAACTATCGTAACCATATAAGTTCAGAAGTAGTATTAGCGAGAGCTCTATAACTTGCCTCAATGCTAGAGTGAGCAACACTTGTCTATTTCTTACTTTTACAATAGATAAGAGAGACACCAATAAGGAAACAATAACCGGCAGTGGAACACGAACCAGTAGAGTCACCAGCCCAATTAGTATCGAAATAAGCTTGTAGGAATAAAGGTGTGTCATGAGAGCAGTGCATGACGCGAGACAACAAACCTCGAACGTACCGATGTATCTAGAGGACAACTTCATAGTGAGCAGTAGGAGGAGCACATATGAACTTCATAAGCAATATCTGGGCGAGTGACAGTGAGGTAAACAAAACTACCAACAAGTTATCGATAGAGAGTTGCATCTGAAATTAACTTTTCATCCGAATGAGTAAATTTGATATTAGCTTTATATGAGTGGAAGCAATTTTAGAATATGTCAAGCCTGATTAAAGGATAAGGTAAACAACATATTTGGCATGTGATAAGTGATAGTCATATGAAACTGAGAATATTTTTAACTTAAGAAAATATGTGAGAGACTTATACCTTTCTTCTTGAATTGTTAGCTAAGGTAACACTTGAGTTATGAGATACCCAAGTCATCTCTAATGATGCTCATTGCATCTACATACAATAGAAGTAATGTGTATCCTCAAGAAGTCTTATTGACAAAGAAAGCAGTATCATAAGAAATATATACAAATACAAGGTTGGTCATTTTTCCACCAAATTTGAAAAACCATGCTCGTAGAGCTTGCTTCTTACAATGCTTTCTTCAAAATACAGTGTGTTTGGGAGTGATTGTAACCATGAAGAGGTTGCATATACACTTCTTGAGTGAGATCTTCATTGAGAAAAGTGTTATTTGTAAAATATAAAGTAATGAAGAGATAAATGATTGAAATCCACACTGAGACTTGTTGTATTACTTTGTTTATATAGGTATTATATATACAACAACTACACTATAAGGATGTAGCCAAATATGAATTCAAATTGTGCAACAAATTTGGTAGATACTAACTTACTCAATATTATATGGTCAAACTAAATATTTACTTTAACACCCTTCCTCAATCACAACCGTGAAGATTGAGATTGTGTCGAATTATCGAGAATTGTCGCGCCGGCAAAGGTTTCATAAAGCCATATGCAATTTGATCTTGAGAAGAAATAAACTTTATTTCTAGTGCCTTAAGAGCCACCCGCTCACGAACAAAATGAAAGTCAATCTCTATTCGGATTGAACAACTCTCTTTTGAGCAAAGAATGTTTCGTACAAGCATGAAATATAGGATTTGCAGTGAGATATGTTGCATCCAAGTTGTCACACCACAGACATGGGGGAAGGTCCTGAAAAATGCCAAGTTCTCCAAGTAAAGATTGTAACCATATCACTTATGCAGTAGCATTTGCCAACGCCTTGTACTCAGACTCTGTGCTTGATCTGGATATTGTGGCTTGCTTACGCGAACTCCATGAAATTAGATTTGGCCCGAAAAATACTGCATAACCACTAGTTGACCGACGATCATCTAGACAACCTGCCCAATCAGCGTCTAAGAAGGCACTGAGCAACACAGATGGAGACTTACGAATTACCATGCATAGCGACATTATGTGCTTGAGATATCGAATAATACGTTTCAATGCAGACCAATGTTGGGTCGTAGGTGCACTCAAAAACTGACACGCCTTGTTGACTGGAAAAGCAATATCAGGACAAGTAAGAGTTAAATATTGTAATGCACCAACAATACTACGATAATGAGTTGCCTCATTTGTACTCAAAATCTCCCCCGCAGACCGAGATAGCTTTTCAGAAGAACACATAGGTTTGGTCACAGGTTTGCACCCCTCCATGTTTTCACTTTTGAGAAGATCAAGAATATATCTTTTTTGAGATAGTGTAAGACCTGAAGATGTATGGGCAACTTCTATGCCAAGAAAAAAATGCAACTTACCAAGATCTTTAATGGCAAAAGCAACTTGAAGTTGTTGAACAACATGCTTGGAGAACGATGTGGATGAGCTAGTAAAGATGATGTCATCCACATATACTAAAAAATAAGTCATGTTTCCCTGGTTATAATAAATAAACAACGAGGTGTCAGCCTGAGATGACACAAAACCTAACTCTTGTAACTTGCAACTCAGTCGAGAGTACCAAGCTCGGGGCGCTTGTTTTAGGCCATAAAGTGCCTTCACCAACCTGCAAACATGTCGTGGGCGATCCTTTTGTTCATATCCCGGTGGCTGCCTCATACACACCTCCTTTTCTAGGAAACCATGCAAAAAGGCATTTTGCACATCAAGTTGTGTCACACACCAACCACGAGAAACAGCAATGGACAATACAAGTCTAATGGTTGATGGTTTCACCACTGGACTGAATGTGTCTTCGTAATTGATGTCATATTGTTGTTTAAAACCTTTAGCTACAAGACGTGCTTTGTACCGATCAATCGAGCCATCAGCCTTCCGTTTTACTTTGAACACCCAACGACAGTTAATGATGTTTTGTTGAGGGTGCGAGGGAACAAGTTTCCATGTATTATTGCGCAATAAGTCATTGTATTCCTCATCCATAGCTTTTCTCCATTTATCATCTTGCATGGCATTAGTGAAAGAGACGGGCTCAGCGGCGACAGTGAGAGCGCGACGTCGGTCACGTGGATATGGAACAATGTCGTCTATGACTTCTTTTGGACGTCTAATATTGTCTCGGGCTCTGGTTCGCATAGGATGAGTTGGAACATCTACAACAGATGGCCCGACCTCACTAACAACTTCACTTGAGGCAGTGGGATGCGTTGTAACATCAGTGAGGTCTTCACCTCCTGCAACACTGACATTTAGCTGCACAGGTTCATGATTAGTAATTGGCACATCAACATAAGTATGTTCATTTGTCATATGATCACTCCTAGCTCTAAACGACGAAGAATCAATAGGAGGTGTGAGTGGCAAAGCTAACATGAGAAAAGGTTCAGATGAACTTGAAACATGTGGAGATACTTCTTTATGAGCAAATGGAAATACATTCTCATCAAACACGACATCCCTGGAAATGTACACCCTCCCGGAAGAGACATACATAGAACTATAACCCAAGAATACACATTGTTTAGAACGAAACTCAAGTTTGTGCTTATTAAATGGTCGAATATTCGGCCAACAGGCACAACCAAAAGTTTTAAGAAAAGTATAATCAGGTTGTAGTCCAAATAGTCGAGAAAGAGGAACAAATGAGTTGATAACTTTACTAGGTGTACGATTAATGAGATAACATGCAGTAAGAAAAGCCTCATCCCAGAATTTAAGAGACATAGATGCCTGAGCAAGAAGAGATAGACCAACCTCCACAATATGTCTATGTTTACGTTCAGTTGACCCATTTTGTTGATGTGAATGAGGACATGAGACATGATGAGTGATCCCGACACATTGAAAGAAGGAGTTGAGTTTTTGATATTCACCTCCCCAATCAGTTTGCATATAGACAATGTGTTTGTTAAATAATCGTTCAACAAGAGTTTGAAATTGCATAAAAATTGCAAAAACATCAGATTTATTTTTCATAAGATATACCCATTTGAATTTACAGAAATCGTCAATGAAACTAACATAATATTTAAACCCTCCAGAAGATTTAGTAGTTGCTCCCCATACATCTAAGAAAACAAGCTCTAAAGGAGAAAACAAGCGCATAAGAAGTTTCTTCGTGGTTCGATCCTTAACAAAAAAAATATTCTGGGTGAAATTCAAGAAAAACATTATTGTCTCTAGTGAATTTATGAACGGATAATAGATTCTTGGAAGATAATTGAACATGAAGTATGTTGTTAAGGGAAAGAGTGTGAGGGGGAGTCATGAGTTTGGAGTGACCAATATGACTAATGGACATACATGCATCGTTGGCCACGTGTACTTGATCATTACCATGATACTTCTCATTTACGGTTAGACGATCCAGCTCGCTCGTGATATGATCTGTTGCACCGGTGTTTGTGTACCAGTTTGAATCTACAGTATAGGACGGTGTGAGATTTGTTGTTGCGGCCATCCGGGGATCATTAGGTAGATATGAGTGATTGAACCTGTTGTAACACTTAATTGCAATGTGCCCAGCCTTGCCACATACTTGACATATTGGACGATTGCCATTGTTTTCACCATCTCGATTACCTCCATAGTTGTTACCAGCGTAGGCCCCTTTAAGATTAAAGTTGTTGCTAACAGTATTTTTCTGATATGTGACTTTGTTCTGGTTTGGAACCGCACTTTCTTCCTGAGGTACATCGTTCTTTTTCTTGTTATGCCCACCATTGTTCCCGCGAAAAACAGTATTGGCCGAAGCACCTTGAACCTGAAAAGATGGATCATTAAGTTCAAGTCGTACATCATAAGCCTGCAGATGAGCAAACACATCATTCAAAGTAACAGGTTCGACCCTTGTTGTCAAAGAGGTCACCAAAGGATCATATTTAGAATATAAATCAGCAAGTATATATGAGACAATCTCATCATCGCTCATAGGCTTGCCGACCATGGCTAGGATATCAGCATATCCCTTTTACGGTGTTAAAGTATTGTGATGTCGTCATATTTCCTTTCTTTGTTGTTGCTAGTTGTCGTCGCACTTGCATGATTCGAGCTCAGGGGCATGATGAGTACATGTGTTCTAAAGCTTGTCATACTTCTGCAGATGTGGACAATAACATAACTTGGGGAAGCACATCGATGGAAAGGGTGTAAGCTTTTTTGTGCCCTATTATAATTGTATTAGTCTGTAAATGTTTGTGTATATTAATCATCGTTTTCAATATATAAAATCGGCATTATATTACTTATGTGTTGAAGTAATAGGTTAAGTCTGATCTGATATATGTCCACCAAAGTAGTAGAACCATATATCTGTACGGATCACACTTAACGGGTCCCTGGTCAAATATGCTTCAATGAAGCGACCAAGTATGAGGATGATTCTTTATGGTATAGTTCTATTTGCCATTGGGAGGGCTCCCGGAATCAGATCATAGATATCACTCGGGTGAATGATATTGGACGACCCGCACTGAATGGTGTTGCATAGATACAGTCATGAACACATTCAATTGTGGTAGCTTGTCGGAGTATCCTTAGACCAAGGAGTCTTTGTGATCGCTATACAGTAAAGAACTGCGTTTGACTTGCTCCTAACGTTGTCCGTAACAAGACTACCATAACGGACAAGATTGGCACGGGAAAGGATTGTATGAGTGATACGAAAGGCGACTAAGGGATTTATCCCTCATACTACAGTATGAGATAGGTATCTGTTTAGGCCACTCGATAGAGATTAACTGAAGGGAGAGCATGGCCATTCCAACGATACGGGGTATCGGTATTCAGTAATCTCACAGATCAAGAAACATAGATTGATTAAATAAGGGTGACGTCTCTATGCCTTATGATCAATCTTGATATCGGGCGATAAAGGGATAGCGACATGTACTACATGAGGTTGAATTGAATCATCGATCATCATGCGCGTCGGGTAATCATAACGTCTTACTAGAGGCCACTTATGATGGATCGGGTAAAATGAAGTTTTACGCCGATCCGCCGACGTCGGCATGAGCCTAGAGGGTCACACACATAGGATATGAATTATGAGAGAGAAGAAAAGGTCGGAGATACTCGAGAGAGAGGCATGAGCAAAACTGGACGTTTTGGGCCATGGATATGTGTAATTGAATGTGACACGCGAATCGAGAAAGACTAAGTCTTTCGTCGATGTCGCGTCGCGTCGGACTTTGTACGATGAGTTCGGAGGTAAGTTGGACGCGACACAGGACCTTATGGCCGAAGCATTGGGCTTCGTGCCACGAGGCCCTAGTGGTCGGCCCAACCAAAGGCCAATAGTGGAGCAAAGGGTAAGTCCCTTTCTCCACTAACTTTGGTTAAATGGATGATGACTAGATACACACTAACCTAATCCATGTTGGGTAAGTGTGATTAAAGGTGGCCACCCAATGACCATCATCATCTTCTCTTAACCCAACACACATCAATTCAACATTACACTTACCAACACAGCACAAAATATCAAGACAAGTTGTGCTCTCTCTCCCTCTTCATAGTTTCGGCCGAGCACCTTCTAGCTCCCCCCTTCTTGCTCTTACTTCTATTTTAGTAAGGTAGAAGAGTGTAGGATCCTCAAGGGAGCATCCTATCCATGTGGACTTGGCTATAGTTGAAGATCCGAAGCGTTCTTCAAACCGATTCGAACAAACCGAAGGTAAACTGGTGATTTTGGTTTTGCCTTGGGATTTAATGGTTTGATGTTCTTGAACAGTTCATGGGGTTTATATATGTTGCTTCCGCTGCCATATGAGTTCTTGATAGCCCCAAAGTTCCTACAAAGGGATGACAAGAGCGTGCTTAGGATTGATTGATCCTTTTGCAGCCATGTGATGTATTCGGGGTTTGACACCTGGATTTCTTGAGAGTCTACAATTTGGGTGATCGTTTTGGTGGGAGCAACGATTGACCCATCCACGAAGTCCATCACTTGATGGCTCCGCAAATATGGGAGGAATTGGGCCTTCCACACCCAAGTAATTCTCCCTGTCAAGCTTCACAGAGATCATCGTTGTGAATGACGGGGATGGGAGTATGTTGGTTGTCATGACGGAAGCTTTGATCGCTAGCCCTCTGATACCATGTAAAATATAAAGTAATGAAGAGAGAAATGATTGAAATCCACACTGAGACTTGTTGTATTACTTTTTTTATATCGGTGTTACATATACAACAACTAAACTATAAAGATGAAGTTAAATATGAATTCAAATTATACAACAAATTAGGTAGACTCTAACTTACTCAATATTATATGGTCAAACTATATATTTACGTCCATTTCTCTTCATTATCATAAGGGATAATGACACTTTTTACACCTAACTATAGCGAAATGACACTTTCATACCTTAACTATTTTAGTCTCTTTCTTAGTACCCTGACAATTTTTTTGTGACAGCCTATCTCTAAAATGCCTAAAATACCTAAACTACCCTTGGTTTAAGAAATCAAAAATTGAATTAATTCAATTTTCTTTATCTTTTGTTCAATTTGGTTTATATTTAAGATACAATTAAAATTATGCTCTCAAATTTAAAATTAAATTGGAACCATTTCAAATCCGGTTTGATAAATCAAATTGGACCAAATTTATTTTCCAATTTCTTAAAACAAGGGTATTTTAGTCATTTTAGCGTAGATACAAAAAATATGTAGGGTACCATAAAAGAAAAAAATAGTTAAGGTATGAAAGTGTCATTTCGCTATAATATAATTAGGTGTAACAAAGTGTCATTATCCCTTATCATAACACAAGTGAAACTCCCTCGTATTGAAAAAAGACGGGTACAATTCACAAAGTTTACATTTCATTAATGACTATTTTAATTGTATATCCTATTACATCTCAATACATATGAAATCCATACAAAATTAAACCAGAAGAAAAATACAATCTTCTCCATTCCGCATTTCCACTTCTTCAACCTATCACATTCAACAACCAAATTGGCATTTAGATTGTCTTCCTCTTCTAACTCCAACTTGCATTACAACGATTGGCCTTGAACCATACAAACTCTTCATCACTGCTTCTCGCACCTTGCCCTCTCGAGCGGACCATGTAATTAATCTCTTTCCAAATTGACATATCTCGTCAATTTAGTAGAAAAAACTTGTATTTTAAAGTGCTATGTAACAGCCACTCATTGTTACCATTCACAAAACAAAAAGAAGCTCGTGATCAATTACAAAAAAATCCACACAGTTAATACTAATTTAAGATTTCCCAAATTTGTTAACTTAGGTCAGAATTTCGCAAAAACAACGTCAAAATTAACACTGCAACTTGTATGAACAGAAAAAGATGAGTTTGTCTCTTCTCTATACACTTGTGTATGGAAGCTCTGGTTTTCAAAATACAAATCTCTACAGACACCATATATGCAGATTCAACACATCCAAAACCAATCCGCTAGATAAAAGAAGACGAACTGGAAATGAAGGTACAGAGGGAAATATGACTCCTCCCTCTGCCTTGCTCGCTCACTATAACTCAAAATTATGCGCTGCTTTCTTCTGTCCACCTTTTCCTCCTAATGTTTTTATACACTTCAAAAATGTATGTTCAGAAAAAAGTTAGCGCTCAGTCATGCCTTGTTAGCAATTCTTGCCCTTTCTGGAGAGTCCCCTGAGTATGACCCTCTAGGCTGACGGACATGGATGTTCAAACTACCGGATGCAAGATGGCCATGAATAATCTACAATGAAATGAAATATATAAAGAGGCATCAGCAAACACATTACAGCATGTTACAAGTTTGTTCAGCTACTGTCCCTTTGTTCCACATTAATTTTCCTACTTCCCTAAATTGGGAGTTTCAAAAATAAGGCCTGCTTTCCTTTCAAGGATAAGTGATGTTATGAGTTAACCAAGTGCTGCAGATGAAGTGGTGGGTACTTCATGTAATTAGCATGAGATGAGATCAATAGTTCCAATCCTCACTTGTGGTTATTGCCGATAAAAATGTCCTTGATTGAGTTAACTATTGAGAATTATAGTGTTTGTCTTGGCAAGTGGGGGTACATGTGGTGGCATGGTGGGAAAATGAACCCTCAACTCCACTGATCCTTAATTTTTTAAAACAAATCAAATACAATAGTTTTGAAATGTTGAGAGTAGTGATTAAATGAAGTACCTGGTCACTTGCCTCAGGACCCTCAGTGTGAAAGACAATTGGCCGGCATCGCTTGTCTTCATTCATCAAGCTTGAATTCTGGAAGTGGGTCACAAGGGCCATTTTGCCTTGGATACGAGCATATGCCAGAGAAGCAACTTTCTCACTGTTGAACTTCTCCCATTTCTTCCCGTTAAATGCCTGCGAAACATAAATTCCAAAGTTACATCTTTGAACATGTTGGCAGGACGACGTCTCTTGCTTATCTGGAAATAGAGTTTACATGTTTTGCAAGGCAATCAAGTTATATACAAGTATAGCAATATGAGGTACAAAATAGGAACCAAACAATGATTTATATAAGATAGGACATAGAACCTCATAGAATGGAATGATGTGCTTAGGAGACATCATGTTGATAAATGCATAGCCCACATTACATTTGTTCTGCACCCACAAATATGTATCGAGAAGAATTTAACACAACAAGGCGGGGAAAAAATTGTAGGAAATTCTCTAAAAAGGGAATTATTTTACCTTGAAATCAATAGGCAAATAGAGGAAATCATAAGTGCCCCGATGATTCTCATCAATGGAAGCCAGCAACATTTTGGAGGTGTACCTTAAAGAAAATAATAAAAATAAAATATAGTGAATCATCAGGGATCTACACTAGTTTAAAGGACTCAAAACAACATATTCTTACTTATTAGGGATATTTTTTATCATTAAGGTTGTCCGAGTATCTTCTCCACGAATAATCTTATCCAAGTCAAGCTGAAACTGTTTCTTGCTATCTGCCTGATTACCGTTATTCTCAAATCGTCTGTTGCTCCTTCCATGGTCGGTCAAGCCCTCCATACCTATGGGTGTTAGTCCGGAATATTGACCATTACCTAAACAGGCAGGACTAAGCCTCGGTGAAGACATCATTCTGAAACTTGAAGAACCGTTTTCAGACATGTTTCCTGGAATACCAACACCAGAGCTAATAGCAGCACGAGCACCCATATTCATCATGAAACTTCCATCATTGTACCCTAAACCCCTACTCCCCAAACCAATGGAGCCGATAAATGAAGTTTCTGGTGACTCTTGTAAATAACCAAATTGTCTTTCTATATGGACACCGGATGGAGCAGATCCCACGTGATGATGATGGTCATGATGATGATGCTGAGCTGTACCAATGAAAGAGCCAGGCCGTCCAGAGTATGGAAAACCATGATTCTTGTTATTTGTCATAAATGGATGTCCCACAGATGGAGTTGACCAGGCTGAAAAATTAGAGCGCTCAGAATGTGGATTAGGACTTCCCCAGAGAAACTGTGGCCCTGATAATTTATCTATGCTAGAACCATTTGGAGTTGGGCCGAAGGAAGGAACAGCTCCATGGTACAGGTCCATTTTAGGCTCTGGAAGTGAATGTGAATGTTGAAAGGAGACTCCGAGGCCTGAGTTTGTGTCGGTGAAGATACTATCTAGATGACTGCCCCTAATTTGGTCTTTGCCAATAGGTGCAACTTTTGCAGATGCTTGAGTATGCAGAACTGAAGCTAATCCAGGCAAGTTGTTATTGATTGTTGGGCCCATTGTCCTAAAACCGGGTGATTTACTTATAGCTTGTAAGTGATTAGGTTCGATGGGGCTGTTGAAATGTGCCCAGTTGCCTGCCATTAGTGAGGCATCAACCATAATTGCATTAGAGAAATAACAAAACAAAGAAGTTGAGAACTCGGATCCAAAATGTGTATAGAATAACCATAAATCTAGGCTTTACCTGGTGGTGAGTTGGTTAAAGGAGAACCAACATGATGCAGGAAGGTCCGAGTTTCATCTTGGTCAAAGTCTTGATTCAGTTGTAACAACAAGCTAAGAAGTGCAGGCAAATAGTAATTGATATTTATAATCAAAAAGCAAAAAGAAAAGAAAAAATCATCTTGAAAAATTAATATCATGAAAATACAAAAGCTATGTAGATACGTTTGACATACTTTCGGCGGGCTCCACCAGGACGACTAGGCTCAAGCTTAATGCGTTTGCCAGCTATGTCACTCCTATTTAAGGACTTGAGTGCTGCTTCTGCAGCTCTGACATCATAAAATTCAATAAACTTATGGTGCCTCTTGTGTGGAGTTTCCCTGATCTGTTTTTAATAGCAAATGCCATAATATGGATGTCAATAAGATTATGATGTTGAAAATGAGAGAGTAAGAAAACAGGAAATGAACGTTAAGCAAAACTATTAATTACCTCTTTGACCTCGCCATAAGCCCCAAAGATATGGCGGAGATCTTCATTAGAAACAGATGGATCCAAATTAAACACTACTAAAGTTCCTTGGTTCATATCCTTGTCCGAAGGATTATCCTAGCATGACAAGAAAATGAGAGCAACACTATTAGACACATTCACATCTACGGCAACAAGATGGTGAAAAGTAAATTAGAAGAAATATGTTATTTATTTTGAACCTTTGGAATTGAAAAGTGAATGTCAAGCTTCCTCCGCCTTAGTGCTTTATTTTGTAATGCCCGCATAGCAGTTCGAGCATCACGAATATCATAGTAAGATATCATCACAAAACCCCTATGCTTACATGTAGTGTAGAGATTCCTGATATCACCATATTGCTACAAAAGAAAGGGAAAAGAATAAAGATCAACTAAGAAATCTATAAAAAATGAAAATGAAATGTAAAGAATTTTTTATTAAAAGAAAGGGTTAATTGCAGATCCTCATGCATATATATTGACCACTTTCGTATAAATGCAAAGTAAACAAAAAACGGCAGATAGCTAGAAGTACCTAATAAAGTCATCACACTGTCAGTATTCATGTAATATGGAACATTTTCCCTCCACATACATCTAAATTTTCAGACCAATGCCCCTCAATTAAACTACCCTACTGACGCTACCATCAACGAGAGTCATCCTTATCCATTACCAGTATTTCCAAACAAAACAAATAACAAAAACCAGCCATGGATTACTTCATACACAAAACAATCAGAAAATTCATACCCAGGTGATTAATAAACAAAATCAAACATGTGCCTTATGCTATTCATGATCTTAGCTCGAGGTTGCTGTTTTTTTTTTTGATAAGCTGAGATATATTATTGCACTAAAAGAAACAATAACAAAGATAATAAAGAAGGACAATGAAAGAAAAGCAAAAACAAAAACAGAGAGCCAGACCGCTATAAAAAGAGTACAAAATGAAGCCAGTCAGAGAACCGCGGATTTAGTCCAGCTAACAAAATGAGAGTCGTGTCTGGATCTTGTCTGAGTGGGGAGAGGTTCCATGCAGCGTGAGCTTGGCGTAGAATATCACTATCAGAGCACCCAGTGAGATGAATGGAGATTCCTAAATTCTGAATTTTCAGGAAAGGGACCAGCGGAGATGCACATGTACCCTCAAAGACCAGAGAGTTCCGAGCGAGCCAAATATGCCATAAAGTGATACCAAACAAAGGGGCTCCAGAGTTTTCTGTGTCTCTTGGAGTGCACCAGGGAAGGCCGTAAGTGGGCTGGGTTTCAAAGTTTTATGGCTAAATTGAAATCTAAACCCTCAAAACAGAAATCGCTGGAGACGACCCAGGTGCCGCGTTGCAAGCGAGAAAGCAAGCTGAAGTATGGGATTGTCAAATATTCGGTGAAATTAAAACGAATTGGGATCGATATCGACAGAGGATTCTATCATTCGCAGATCTGCCTTGATGAGGTCAAAGAAAGGGACAAGTTTTTGGAATCCCTTGTATGATTTGAAGTTCTCCACCTCCGGATGTTTAATTTTACCAGTAGCTGCTTGAAGGATCTATAGTGTGAGGTAAAATTGGGATTGAGCAACAAAATCGACTGACAAGCTTTAAAAATAGTGAGATTAAGGTTAATTTAGAAGTGAACTTGAAGAGGTTTTGTAGGAAATAGGATGGCAATAGAATTTTGTAAGAATGTTGAGGGTTTTACGGGAAAGTGGAGAAAGAAATCAAGCTCTGGTAATGGTGATTGTCTGGTTCTCAGCAAGGTGAGAGAGGAGACTAAGTTGAGGGAGAAGACAACCCAGCAAAGAAGAGAACCCAAAGAGATAGAAACGTAAAAACAAAATATTTTTTTAATTTTAAACAAGGTCAGTTTTGGTATTTTGCAAAAATAGATATCATGTAATCAAACAAGATGTGGTTTTCCATCCAATTTGCAGTAAGTTGGGACGTGGACATCTGAAATTGTATAAAGCAACACAATTTTTGTACATTGCACTTAATTACCAATAGTCAAATCATGCAAGTAGTCATCTGAAATTAACCATAAAAGAAATTAATAATGTTATCCAAACAGATGCAAACTAACTTGCATCAATGCGCATCTTTCACAAGTTTGTTATATTAAAAAACCAAACATGAATAGAATGCACGCCTTAAGAGACAGGTATCAGTACAGAAACATAAGCAATCCTGAAAACCATTGTTTTAGATATATCATTTGATCAACAATGAGTGAGTGATAAAAGAAAACCAACAATTATTCATGTTCAATGACAAGCTTTAGATATGAATCATTGCTATGAACTTAAGCAGCAAATATATAACCAAATGGATCAAACGAGCAAGGATATTGCCGGCAAATAATTATAAGGAGGTCGAAATAAACTAAGTACCTCAAAAAGAATTCTGAGTTCCGAGTCCTCAACATTACTATTAATATTCCGAACAAATAATGTTCTGGAAGGATGCTCCCCATATGGATGTTCTCCAGCAAGAGCTCCAGCCCCATTAGACAGACCATGTAGCATGCCATTCCCAGCAACACTATCAGATAAACTTATCTTTGACATGCCCATGCTAATGCTGTCCTGTAAATCACTTTCCAGTTCCATACCACCACCACTGCCAAAAAGATCATAGTCTTCCAAGTCATCCAGAGAACCCGGTAGCCCACTTAAGTCAAAATCCATTATGCCGGCTAAAAGTTCATCATCATCAGGAAGTAAGCTTTTGATGCCCTGAGTTTCAACTTGTCCAAGTACATTGCTTCCCTCAACATCCTGTTGAAGTTTATTTAAGTCGGCCAATGCATCATCAACAGATTGGCGCTCATGCTCTGAACCATTTAAGTTCACTGCATGTTAACAAAATTAGGTAAGTACTGTTACAGATAAGAACATTTCAAAATGTACACAACTGCAGACACGTACACTTTTCATGTGGTAGTACAGGCAATGAGCTTGAGAAAAGGGTTGAGTCATTTGAGGCTTGATAAGAATCAGATCCAGTTAAAGTCCCCCATGCACTATTTCCCGGTCTTGGAATATTTGATGGCGGAATTGCGAAAGAACCTGCAACATATGATTTATATGAGTATTTGCTCATACAACTAATCTAATTTCACATCATTATGAAATTTAGAAACTTCCAAAATTCACCTGGCTGCTGATAGTTAGGCTGCTTCATATCATCACCCTTCTACCAAATAAAACAAAATAAAATTAGTAAGATACTATTTCTTCTATGGTAAGATGATTAATAAATATTGTTTCGGGGAAATATTTGGGATAATGAAAGTTAATAAGATAAATACAACTATTATGGCAGGAATGTCAGCCATGTATAAGTGTCAACTGAGCCACTTGAATACAAAGATAAATTGCTGAAAACATGCCATAACAGAAAAACTGCATATTTTATTCTTTGAACAGGACCAATGTTTATAAGTTTAGTTTCAAATCTATCAGTAGCTGAAGCAACAAACAGAAGAAGCAGTGTATATGTGAAAATCAACAGCAACGCTCAATTCCCATCCCAAAAATTCACATAGCCAATGTCAGCTAAAGGGTTAGGAGTGAGATTTAATAAATAAATTGAGCTGGTGAATATTTCCCTAGAAACTGAAATAGCAGTAACATGCATAGTGGAACCAAGCTCAAGATATAATAAACCATAAACACAGAAATGTTTCACATAAAAAGCATGATCGCAACAGAAAGCGGTCCTAAATGCCATAACTCACATCAAAAAAAACAGAGGGCCTAAATTATCAATACTGGACATTCAAAAGGGGCAAAATTTTACAATTCAATTTATCCGGAATCAAGGTACCCAATTCACCAAACAACGAAAGAATAAAAAGAGTTTTGAGCTGACCCAAAATACGAAAATGGAAGAAAACAAATACCCTTCAATTTCAGAGAAAAATGGCAACCATCGGAGCATTAACACGATAAACAAAGAAAACGAAAGTGAGAATGAGAAAGAGAGATTACCCAGAAGAGGAAAGGCCTCCAGCTTAGAGAATCGAAGGGAATGGCACTCAAATTTGAGAGTCTGGGCGTGTTTGAACAAGTGAAGCAATACAGGAAAAGAAAAAGACGAGACACGGAAGGAGGGGGAGAGAGAGACGTGAGGAGAGAGAATTCGTGGAAATGTATGTTTGCTGAGAAACCTTCTTTCACACTAGTGCGACTTGTTTTCTCTCTCTAGAGAAGAGAGGACATTCCATTGCAATGTTTGTAGAGGGAGAGAGCAATCGGAAACGATGATTGGACGAGTGAGAATGATTGAGAGAGAGAAAGTGTGTTGTATCGCGAATTTGGGTGGATTTAACTGTATTTAAATGTGGTTTGGCGTCCGGGAACCATGCCCTTTCCTTTCTCTTGCCTTGCGTTCACATCACATGGAACTTACCATAAACTCAAATTAATGTCTAGACTAAACCTAAGTGTTTTTCATGCTTATTATACCTTAGGTATTTTAATCTATGGCACAAATGCATATATAATTGGGAGTGACATTTTTTTTGCACCTACCTATCGCAAAATGACAATATCATATCCTAATTATTTTTTTTTTTTAGTACTCTAATAATTTTTTTGTGACAATCTACCTATAAAATGTCTAAAATACTTCTGGATTAAGAAATCAGAATTGAATTGATACAATTTGGTTTAAAAACCCAAAATTGAACCGGTTCATGTTAATTACAAAAAATAAAAACTAAAATTGGTAAAATTATGTTGTTGTCCTCTTCTTCAACCTCTCATACCTCTCTCGCCTATCTATAATGGTGGCTCTACACTATTGTTCGGTTCCTACAATTATAATGGTGACTCAACAATGTAGAAGAGAGATGTAAGCGAGAGAGAGTGAGAGTTTGAAGAAGAGGACAACAATGTAACTTCACCAATTTTAATTTTTTGTAACTAAATTGAACTGGTTCAATTTTGAGTTTTTAAACCAAATTGAACCAATTCAATTCTGATTCTGCAATCCAAGAGTATTTTAGACATTTTATTGGTAGGTTGTCACAAAAAAATTTGTCAGGTATCAAATAACAGGGAAAAGTAATTAGGATATGAAAGTGTATAGTTAGGTGTAACAAAGTGTCATTATCCCTATATAATTTTATAAATGGATATTTACATATAAGTCACCTAAAAAGTTTGAATTTTCACATAGGTCACCAAGTTTTTTTTAAAAAAAAATTCAAGTCTTTAGGATTTAAAATGGCAAAAATGCCATTCTTCCCCACAACTCCTCCTTCCCTATCCTCTCCCTCTTTTGGCCCGTTGGTTCTTGTTCACTCTGAATTTTGCACTATTCACCCCAAATGGAATATGCGAGAATAAAAACAAATGTTATACCAAAACCAATTCATTCAAAAACATATATGTCAAATCGTCTGTTAATCTAAATCTGTATGTCAGATATTTAATGATCTGAAGAAAATAAGACATAACATTGGAAATTGGCTTCAACTCTACAGTAGCTTTGGATCTCTTCTCTGCATTCAGTATTGCTCTTATAGCATCATTCAATATTATTCTCCCCATATTCAACTCAGTTTAGGACCTGTTTCTCGTATGATATGAATAGGTGTTAACATCACTAGACTCCAAATCCAGCTACAAGCACCCTCAATAATTTATTTTCTAAATATTGTTATTTCACATTAATTGCTAATTAATATAATCCACATCTTTACACAATTAACTATGAATAATTCATCTGTAGATAAAAATTATTTATACGAACAAAACAAAAAATATATACATTTGAAGGTTTAAAGGGGAAGAAAAGAAAATCACAATGCCAAGCATAGTAGATTTAAATAGCAACAAACATGAACCCAAAGAGAAAACTGCAATCAGTGAATAGTAAAAATTGATTTCAGGTCGAAGAGATTCCTCAACGCTTGGATAGATCATCCAGATTTCAAGGCTATTGTGACTGAGAGGTGGGCGTCTTACCAGGACATCAAGAGTTGCCCTAATTACAGGCTATGGGCAAAACTCAAACGCATGAGATTTGATATGTAGGTATAGAACATTGAGATTTTTAGTCATGTGGATCACGAGATTTCTATATCAGGATTAAGGAGCTAGATGATATAGTGGGAGGGAGGCCGCTGACAGAGGTAGAGGAGGAGGAGGAGGAGGAGGAGAAGGAGAAGAATAAGGAGGGTCGAAGATACATGGCTGAGCTAGTTACTTTGGTCAAGACTCGGGTTGACATCTGGAGGCAGAAGTCGAGAATTCATTGGGCCTCGAGGGGGACAGGAACACTCGGTACTTCTACAAGTGCACTGCCTCGTAGGGGAGACAGAACCGCGCCGCATCACGAGCATGATGATTGATGGTCATGAGTAGTCTCAGCTAGAGCACATTTGGAGGCAACAGTAGAGTACTTTGCAGCTAGGTTCAAGCACGATGCTACTTGTAGACCGACTTTGCTGGAGCTCCCCTTCAAAATCTTGCCTCTAGAGCTATTGATAGCCTGGAGAGGGGGTTTGATGAGGCTGAGATCCTCTCGGTTATGGTAGAGTGCGATGGAGATAAGACCCTAGGCCCAAACAAATTCACTATAAGGTTTTTCTGGGAGATGTGGAAGGTGGTCAGAGGTGATGTTCTGGACTTCTTCCATGACTTCCACTCGTTGGGGAGGAGTAAAGCGAGACTTAACACATCTTTCACAGCGATCCCGAAGATTCAGACCCCCAGAGGGTTTTCCCACTTCTGGTCGATCAGCCTGATCATGGCACCGTATAAACTACTAGCTAAGGTACTTTCTAACTGCCTGATACAGTTCATGAGCGACCTTATAGGGGAGGTTCATTCGGGGTTCATTCGGGGGAGACAGTTAGTTGATAGAGTTCTTGTGGCGAACAAGGTGATTAACATGGTTCGTAAGAGAAATTCGAGAGCAGCAGTGGTCAAGCTGGACTTCGAGAAGGCTTTTGACTGGGTGGACTGGGGATATTCGAGGAGGGTTATGAGGGCCATAAGCTTCGGGCCTAAGTGGAGACATTGGATCAGCTGTTTCCTTAGCTCCACGGCTTCGGGCCTGGTCAATGGCTCCCCTACGAGCCAGTTCGACATCAGGAAAGGCGTTAGGCAAGGGTGTCCTCTTTCCTTTCTTTTGTTCATCTTGGCTGTAGAGGGGTCTTCATCTAGTCCTCTAGAGAGGAAAGTCGGAGCTACTTTTCAGGGAAATCCATATAGGTACATATGAGAGAGTCTCGCACTTGCAGTTTGTTGATGATACGTTAATTTTTGTTGCGTCAGATCCTTCTCAGCTCTTCCAGCTCATATTGGTGCTACAGTACTTTAAGTAGGCATCCGGCCTGAACATTAACTTCGACAAGTCTGCTTTGTTGGGGTTGAATCTGGAAGATGGCGGTGATCAAAGGTTGGCTAGAGCTTTTGGTTGCATGGTGGAACAGTTGCCATTGCCTTACTTTGGGTTCAGCTTGGGGGCAAATCCTAGGAGGCTAGTGATTTGGGAGCTGGTGGTGGCTCATTTTAGAGCCAGGCTAGTCATGTGGCAGGCGAGCTTGCTCTCCTTTGGAGGGCGTATCACCATGATTAAGGCAACTCTTTCGAGTTTGTCTATTTTTATATATATCTTTTCAGGGCTCCGAAGACTACAATTTCGACCATGGAGAACATTATGAGGAAATTCCTCTAACGGGGTAAGGAAGGTTGGAGGGGTTACTCGAAAGTGCGACGGGCGGTGGTATGGGCATCAGATGTTTAGAGGAGGTCAACATTGCTCTGCTGTTGAAATGGTGGTGGAGATTCGCCTCAGAACCGAATCCCTTTTGGAAGAGGATTATGTGCGCTAAATACGGGTGTGACAGATCAGCTTGGGATCTTTCTGCTCTCCATTTCTCCAGTCATTATGGGTCGAAGGCATTGCATAACATTGTAAGTGCATCTCATCCACTTAGCCTAGGGTGTTAGGGACCAGGTGCGTCAGGTAGAGGTTGGGAAATGGCAGACGGATCAAATTCTGGGATGATTGTTGGTTAGGTGATTTATTCGGGACTAGATTCCAGTGACTGTACAGATGCGTGAGTAACCTAGGCCACTCATTCGGCGAGGCATGGGAGATGGATGGCTGGTTGATTCCCGCTCATGGGATACTCATTTCGAGACCAGCTGAGAAGCTTGCGGAGTTACTGACAATCCTAGAAACCACCCGGCCAGTAGAGGATAGAGAGGACTCTATATATTGGGCTCATGAAAGGAAGGGCTACTCGACGAGGAGAGGGTTTGTCAAGTTGACAGAGGAAGCCAATATGGAGCCGGTGGACTTGGCGACTAGACTTTGGAGCATGTCGGTTCCACCGAACTTAGCTCCTGGCTTGTTCTCCAGGGTGGTCTACCTATGAGAGAGGTCTTGACTTACAGGGGGTCATCTCAATTGGTCACCGGTTCTGCATCCTTTGCAGCAGGAGGTTAGAGACTAGCGAGCACCTCATGCTCTCATGCCGGTGGACGTGAACCTTCTGACAGGAGATACACAGGTGGTGGAGAGTGTCGTACAACACATCACAGACAGTCCACGAGTTTTTATGGTTGGACCTCCAGAGTCTTAGAGAGAGACGAGTTATCCTGCTAGCTGGTGGCTCACTTACAGCGTCAATGGAGGAGATAGGAGAGGCTGCTCCGTCGGTCTGGAGTAGCAGCCACCGATATCGCACCTCCTGCTCCAATGGGAGGGCTATACTGAGGTGATCTTGGGTTAGAGGTGGAGCTTGAAGCCGAGGAGGAGTTGGGGCCGGAGGATTCGTCGATGGTGAGGGAGGAGCCACCCTTGTTGCTCCTCAAGCTCCGACGAGAGGGCATGACGGAGCATCGAAAGGGTGAGAGATGGAGGTCGGACCTCAAGCTCTGGTGGAGTGAGGATTGAACCAAGAGAGCTCGAGCCCCGATATCAGATATGGTTCTTCATTTGGTGTCTCCTTCCGGCGCACCCTGCTTCGGTGTCGAGCTGGTGGAAAACGATTGACGGTAGATGAGTTTGGTCGACCGGTTGCGGTTGTGGTGGAGCAGCTGCAGTCGACGGAGCCCCCCGTTGATTTGATGCAGTACTGTCTGGGTGGGATGTGGCAGTTGCAGACAGGTTCCGGTGGTGTCGTTGGTGTTGGGAAACACGGGATCTCATACATTGCAGCGGAAGCAAAATACAAAAATTATTTAACCGCGTTCTTAGCAAGGATCTACTGCATGTTTATGTTTAATTGATGAAAGGGATAGAACACTTATTTACCTCTTGTAGATCCGGCTTTACAATACCTTTGAGAGTGCACATGTTCTTTACGAATCAATCGAAAACGTCTCCTTTGGTATGCGCTCTCTACCGGTATCCACACGAACAAGTCTTGATCGAAGCTTTGACGAAGATCAATCTACTATAATTGATCTTCTCAAATCATATCTAGTTAACGGTAAATTAGATCTGGTGTTTTTGGTGGAGTTACTAATGTTGCGAATATTACATTAGTGTTTCTTGTAAACCGATGCAACATCATTCTACTATATTTCAGTTGTACTCATCAAGTGGCCTAAACAGATATCTGCTCAAACATCTGTATGAGAGATAAATCCTTCAATGATCTATTAAGTTAACTCATGTGACTCGTGATCGAGCCAATTACAGTCGTTATTGTAACCCTGTCACAGGAGACGTTAGACTAAGTCAAACTCATCACTCATCACATAGGGACCTCAAAGATCCTTCCGTCTGAGGATGTGATTTCACGTACCGACATATGAGTATGTTTATGACTGTATCTATGTAACATACTCACGATCGGGTTGTCCTATATCACCCCGTCTGGAAATACTATGATTTAACTCCGCCCCCCTTGTGGCCATGATCAGTAGAGCGTGATCATTTAAAGTTAGACTCATACCGATCGCTTCTTATAAAGCTATTCTGATCGGGGACAGTTTAAGTGTGATTTTATCTGATCTGTAGATCTACTATTATGTGTTGACACATCAATAATAGAAATCAAATCATACTTAAGATATTACTACAACACTTAGTAATATAAATGCCGATTTTATTTAAACTAATAATCTTATTACATGAGTAGATTGAAAATACATTGTGTTAGGGCACAAAATCCCAACAGTCTCCCACTTGCTCTAGACCCAATTGGTATTTCAATCTAAACTCATACCCCTGAGATGCTCCTCATGCTTAGGCTGCAGAAGTGCCTTAGTTAAGGGGTCAGCTAAATTATCATGCGTTGAAACGTAGCTTATCTCTACTTCACCTTTATCAACCTTCTCTCTGATGATGTGATACTTTCTCTTGACGTGTTGGGTCCTGTTGTGAAATCTGGGCTCTTTAGCGAGTGCTACGGCCCCCGTGTTGTCACACTTTAAGCTCACGGGATCAGACGTTCGCGGCAGAACATCTAATCCACTCAAGAAGCTCATGACCCACACCCCCTCCTTAGCTGCCTCTGACGCAACTATGTATTCCGCCTCTGTGGTGGAGTCGGCTATTGTCGCTTCCTTGAAGCTTTTCCAACTGAAAACTCCCCCGTTCAACATGAACGCATACCCTCCTTGAGACTTGAAGTCATCGGGGTCTGTATGAAAACTAGCGTCAACATATCCTGTGACGTTCAGTTCTCCTTCTATCCCACCATACACCAAGAAGGCCTCCTTTGTTCTCCTCAGATACTTGAGGATACACTTTACGGCAGTCTAGTGATCTTGGCCTAGGTTAGACTGAAATTTGCTGGCGCAACTGAGGGCAAACGATACGTCAGGCCTCATACAGATCATGACATACATAATGGATCACACTGCTGAAGCATATGGGATCCCCTCCATCTTCTTCAGCTCATCAGGTGTTCTAGGACACTGACTCTTGCTGAGTTTGATGCCATGTCTTACCAGGAGGTTCCCTTTCTTAGAGCCAATCATTGAGAATCTTCTCAACACTTTAACTATGTAGGTGCTCTGACTTAGGCCTAAAATTCTCTTGGATCGATCTCTATAGATCATGATCCCCATAATGTAAGTGGCTTCTCCTAAGTCCTTCATGGAGAAACACTTCCCTAACCAAGCTTTGGTTTCAAGCAAGGTTGGGACGTCATTTCCCATGACTAGTATGTCGTCAACATACAACACCATGAACACTATGTTACTCCCACTGCTCTTCTTGTAGATACAGGGTTCATCTGGATTTCTGATAAACCCGAACTCTTTTACGGCTTCATCGAACCGTAAGTTCCAACTCCTGGATGATTGCTTCAATCTATAAATGGATCGTTGCAGCTTACACACTTTTTCGGGATGATCCGGATCGACAAAACCTTCTGGTTGTGTCATATAGACATCCTCCTGCAAATTCCCGTTAAGGAACGCGGTTTTGACGTCCATTTGCTATATCTCGTAATAGAAATATGATGCAATGGTCAACATCATCCGAATTGACTTAATCATGGCCACTGGTGAAAAAGGTCTCATCGTAGTCCATGTCTTGGATTTGACGATAACCTTTTTAGCAACCAGTCTTGCCTTGTAAGTCTAAGACTTTCCGTCCATATCTGTCTTTAACTTAAATACACTTGCACCCTATAGGTTTTATCCTACGTGTGATGTCTACTAAGTTCCAGACCTAATTGTCTTTCATGGACTTTATCTCCTCATTCATGGCATTCTGCCATTCTTTAGAGTTGGGACTAGACAAGGCTTGCTGAACTATTGCGGGATCATCCTGATCCATAACAATCAAGTCATTATCCTCTGTGGCTAAGAAGCCATATCTGACTGGGTTTTGACGAGATCTTTCAGACCTCCTTGGTCCTACATGAGTTACTGTTAGAATGGGACTCTGATCATTAACTTCATCAGGTACTTCTATATCCTCTAAAGGTTGTTCTATGCCTTATCGAATTTCTTCTAGAAGCACAAGACTCCCATTAGGACTCTTGGAAAGGAATTCTCTTTCCAAGAAAACCCCACCTCGAGCAACAAAAACTTTGTTCTCTTCGGGTTTATAGAAGTAGTACCCCAAAGTACCTTTGGGGTACCCTACAAAGACACACTTATCTGCCTTGGGTTCGAGTTTGTCACCAAGCATCCGCTTGACGTAAACATCGCACCCCTAGATCTCTAGGAAAGACAACTTGGGAGCCTTCCCATGCCAAACCTCAAATGGAGTGGTCTCCACGGCCTTTGTAGGTGCCCGATTCAAAATGAATGCGGCCGTTTCTAGGGCATGGCCCAAGAAATATACTGGAAGGTTGGCATGACTCATCATGGAACGAATTATGTCAAGCAAGGTTATGTTCCTCCGTTCGGAAACACCATTCAGCTGAGGGGTTCCTGGCGGAGTTAGTTCCGAGAGAATACCATTATCCCTTAGGTGACTAAGAAAATCTTGGTCTAAATACTCGCCACCTCGATCAGACCGAAGTGCCTTGATACTCTTACCAAGCTGGTTCTGTACTTCATATAGAATTCTTTGAATTTATCAAAGGATTCCGACTTATGTCTCATTAAATAGACATACCATACCTACTGTAATCATCGGTAAATGTTATGAAGTATCTGAAACCTCTCCTGGCTTGTGTACTCATGGGCCCACATACGTCTGAATGTATTAGGCCCAGGAGATAACTTTCCCTTTCACCTAAGCCGCCAAAAGGCATCTTTGTCATCTTTCCCACGATACAAGATTCGCATCTCTCGATTGATGTGAATTCAAACGAACTTAACAGTCCACACTTGTGAAGTATCGAGACGCGTTTCTCTCCAATATGGCCCAGACGGTAGTGCCACATCACAATCTGGTTTAAGTCATCCGACATCAACCTCTTATTTACGTTATAGTTTGAACTGTATTTAGAGTTATCAACATTTAAAATGTACAGACCACCAACCATAGATGCAGTGCCATAAACAATATTATTTCTTGATAAAGTAAATAAACCATTATCTAATGGAAAATACAAAATCAAGTTTGTCCAAACTGGACACTGAAATAATATTCCTACTAAAAGTAGGTACACATAAAATATCGTTCTAAACTAAAATAAGCCATGTGGGCATCCTAAGACTAACAGAACCGACAGTCGTCGTTGACACCGAACTGTTGTCTCCGACTCTCAGATCCCGCTCGCCTTTCCCCAGTAGCTTCTTACTTTCCAGATCCTGCAAATTAACACAAATGTGAGTTTCTGCCCCGGGATCACCTACCCATGTATCTGAGAAAATAACGTTGAGATTATACTCAACTACGTAAATACCTGATCCAGGTCCCGAAGGGTGTTCTCTCTTCTGCAAGCTCTTCACATATTACTTGTGCTGCCTGCAATCCTTTTTCCAATGACCTGGCTGCTGGTAGTAATAAATGATTACCCCTGCGGTCAAAGCATTCCCATCAGTTCTAGGAACCGCTAGTATCTTCGGACCCTTGGGTACCCTTAACTGCCCAGCTAGGTGCATTGGTACCTTACCCTTACCCGCCACTGCTGGAGCCTTGCCCTTGTTGGAATATCTTGGTGACTTGCCCATAGGTTTGTCAGCTCTTTTGAAGTTGACATCCTTATTGACCATCAGAACCTCAGGGGTTTTACCCTTGAGATTCTTTTCAGCTGTCACCAACATCCCGTGTAGTTACTTGATGGTCTTTTCCATATTATGAAAATTGTGACTAGTAATTACATCTCCATAAAACTTAGGAAGAGACATCAAAACTATGTCCGATTTCCGCTGCTCTGTGAAGCTATGACCTAGACTGGTCAAGCGATCAAAGAGACGCTTCATCTTGAGAACATGTGGGCTTACTGCCTCACCAGCATTGAACCTGCAATAGAATAACTACATAAGAGTGTTGTATCTTTCGACATGAGCATTTTTCTTGTAGTATACCTTGATCTCATCCATCATTTCTTGAGCATTGTCCATGAGATGCATAAACTGGTCCTGGGTGTCATTTTTCATGGACCCGACCATGAGGATGCCAGCATTTGTCCGATCGCTAAGATACTTGTCATAAGTTGTTTTATCGGCCTCGCTGGCATCATCTGCAGGCACTTTCATTGGCTTATCCGTAAGGATATACTCCTGTCTGTCGTACTGAAGAGCAAGCTTCAGATTCCTTTCCCAAACTAGGAAGTTGGTCCCTGAAAACTTGTCATTCGACAGAAGAGACTTTAGCGCTTCACTGCCAGAACGTGTTGATTTTGGTTGCGACGGTGCCATTATATCTACACATGAAAAATCATTCAATCAGATTTTTAATTAAGTTAAAGTGAGAGATACTTGAGTATGAACATTTCTGATTCTTATTTCTGAATCTAAACCAAGATATCCGCATACACAAAACTAAAGTGAGTTAATCTCATCGTCCCAGTGTTGAACATTGGAGTAGGACAGTCCGGTCCTTTCACAAAACCATGTGATTCTTGGCTAGGGCTTATACATTATGTGTATACGACATTGCCCTATATCTAATACCCTAGCTCAGATCATCTGAGAATCGCAACCAAGTCAACCACCTTTCAACGCATGGTCCAATCTACATGGTTACTCCGCTAATGCGCACACACCCATACAAGATTGTCCATCTCCTTTTAGAACCCATTCCCATGGATCCACGTTAATCGTATCCACCCCATGGGCCTGTGAACCAATCGAAGTGATGAAATGTGGGCGGTATCTAGCTTGACTTGAAATTATTTGCTATTTTAAATGTCCATTCTCCCTGGTCATTATTTGATCTTAACTTGAAATTATCATCTACAAATCCATGTAGAGATATTTTCATTCCGGTTTACATGTGCGTGATCAATTCATTATTATTAATCTTTACACATGTGGGTGATGATCTAACTAACATAAACTTATGAGAATTAAATCATGCATACAACCATACATTCATAAACATGAATGTAAACTTTCTTTAGCTAGCCCGCCAATCATACTGGAATAAACTAAAACCTATACTAGGTCTTGTCTTTCCTCACTCTCTTGGACTCCCACTGGCTCCACGCCTCCTCGGGATATCCGTCATTCTCTTCAGTTCTTCTCTTATTGGGAATACGTAATTAAATTTAATTTAAATAAAGTAAATGATGTGACACGCATGTCACAATTAAATTATAACCCAAAACCAACTTGAAGGTTGCAAACCGAAATTGAATTCTAAATCGGGCTAACTTAGCAATCATGTAACAAACACCGTGTTATCAAACAATCATGTTGTCAAACAAGCATGTTATCAAGCAAACATATTAATTCCAATTTTATCTTGATTTAAATCAAAAAATTTGGTTTATCGAAACAGTTATTTTGAACCGGTTAATTTCTGAATTAAATCGGTTCATCCTCTAGTTTATCGAAACTGAACCGGTTTGAAATTTTAATTAATTATCGCTTAAAATTCTGGATTTTTCTGGGTCGGATCTGACCCGAATTCAATCCCGTTTGACCGAACCAAAATTGACCCGAAGGTCAGTTAGGGTTCGGCCGAACCCTGGCCGTGGCGGGCTGGCTGCGCCATTATCGACCAGCTCGTGAGGACTGGCCGTGGCGGGCCGCCTGGCCGTTCCTGGTCAAGTCGTGGCCGGTCCTGACATATCTGATCGGCTCTCCAGCTCCGGCCGGTCGGCCCGTGGCTTGGCCGGCCTCAGCCTCCCACGGGTCTCGACTCGATCTCATTCGATCAAAAAAAATATTTTCAGCAATAAACAATTAAATTCCAGCAATTAATTCATTAATCAAAACATAAAATTATTTTGCTAGTTTAAATCTCTTAATACCGAAATCAATTGCAAAATAAATCTAGCCTATCATGCTCGAATACAATAAACATATGTAAGCAGACTCTAATACCACTGAAGAAATTTTGAGGGTTCCAATCAATTAATTTTATGCCCATACAAGAAATTAACCTCTAAAGTCCATATAAAATAAGGATCTTATATGATCATTGATTGATCATAAGATCTAGGCTAGAAAAACAAATATGAAAATATACCTTTGTTTTGAAATCCCTTGTCACTAAAATTAATTCAGTGACCTCTAGAGAACGTTCACACAGGAAGAGCTATCCGAAGATACTTGCTACGATCCTTGCTAGAAGACCAAAGCAAGCAAAACGGGAGGGAAGGGAGAGGGAGAGGCCGACCGACCGAGAGAGAGAGAGAGAGAAAGGCTAGGGTTTCCTTTTTTTTCTTGGAAAAATTTTCTATATTAAAATATGAAAATTTTCCCTTTTACATCTCTCTTTAAGAATTAATTAATTAAAAGTCTTAATGGGCTTAAAGCCCAAAGCTTATTAATTAATTAAGTAGAGAAACTCATTCTTGCTTAGCCCAATCTGGCTAGGCCTGTTTAGCTGAAATTAATTAATTAAATCTATTGGTTTATATTCTAATTAATTGGTCCAGCTAAACCGTTCTTGATTTTTGGTTTAATCCTAAACCGAAATCGGTCTAATATGGTTTAATCCAAAACCGAAAATTATCTCTCTCCTGATTCCTCTACATGATTCCATCCGGTTTACTCAACCTTTAGTGTGTGACCCTCTAGGCTCACGACACGTTGGTGGACTGGTAAAATTACCATTTTACCTTTTCCATCATGAGTGGCCTCTAGCAAGACATCATGATTACCAAACGTTTGTGATTATCGAGATTTCGACTTAACCTTGTCGTACATGAAACTATCTTTTTATCCTCTTGATATCTTGACAACCACGAGGCATAGACAAGTCATCCTCGTTCAATTGTCCTGTTTCTTGATATGAGTTAACTGAATTGTGACTGATACTCCGTATCGACTGCATGACCATACTATTATATTTCAGCTGTACTCATCAAGTGACCTAAACAGATATCTGCTCATACATCTGTATGAGAGATAAATCATTCAACAATCTATTGAGTCAACTCATGTGACTAGTGATCGAGCCAATCACAACCGTTATTGTAACCATGTCACAGGAGACGTTAGACTGAGTCAAACTCGTCACTCATCACATAGTGACCTCAAAGATCCTTCCGTCTGAGGATGTGATTTCACGTACCGACATATGAGTATGTTCATGACTGTATCTATGTAACATACTCACGATCGGGTCTTCCTATATCACTCCGTCTGGCAATACTATGATCTAACTCCGGCCCCCTTCTAGCCATGATCAGTAGAGCGTGATCATTTAGAGTTAGCCTCATACCGATCGTTTCTTATTAAGCTATTCTGATCGGGGAAAACTAAAGTGTGATTTTATCTGATCTATAGATCTACTATTATGTGTTGACACATCAATGATACAAATCAAATCATACATAAGATATTACTACAACACTTAGTAATATAAATGCCGATTTTATTTCAACTAATAATCTTATTACATGAGTAGATTGAAAATACATTGTGCTAGGGCACAAAATCCCAACACTGATCAGTTAAGCTTCATTAAGAAGCGATCAGTATGAGGCTAATTCTTTATAATCACGCTCTACTGATCATGGCAAGGTAGTGCTGGAGTTAGATCATAGGTATCATCAGGGAGATGGTAGTGGACGACTTGATGGTGAGTATGTAGCATAGATATTGTCATGAGCATACTCACATATCGTAGCTTGTCATTATATCCTTAGACCAAGAAGTCTTTGTGATCACTATGTGATGAATCTCTAGGTTTGACCTAGTCTAACGTTAGCTGTAAAAGGGTAGCCATTAGGGCTCTGATTGGCTTAGTTATGAATTGCATGAGTGAATTCGAAAGACGGCTGAGGTATTTATCACCCATACTCCGGTATGAGAATGATATATGTTTAGGCCACTTGATGAGTATGACTAAAGAAATCGCATGATCATGCAGGAGATACTTAGTATCAGTTTTCAGTAATCTCAGATATCAAGAAACAGTGATTGATAAATCAGGATGATGTATCTATGCCTTTTGATCAATTTAGATATTGGTATGTTAAAAGGATAATGACATGGAAGATAAGAGGTTACATCGAATCATCGATATTCACGGACATTGGGTAATCATTATGTCTTGTTAGAGGCCACTTATGATGGAAAGGGCAAAATGGTAATTTTTCCAGTCTGACAACGGGTCGTGAGCCTAGAGGGTCACACACTTTAAGCATGATATATAGCAAAACAAACTTGGATAGAAGATTGGGAGAATCCGCCTTTCAATTTAGTTAAATTGAAAATGAACCGGTTGATTTCTGGCTTAGGTTTATAACCAGACGGTTGAGGAAATCAAATTAAAAGGAGTTGGATCGGTTTAACTAGATAGTTTAATTAAAGCCCAATTTAAATGGATTTAATTAGACTTTAGCTAAATGGGGTTTAAGCCCATTCTTAATATTGATTATTATTATTATAATTAAATTAAGATAATTATGAGAGTTATTTTAGGAACTGATTTAGTGAAAATCAAATATAATATTAATCTGATTTTCACGTAATTCTAATCCGAATCAACTCTCTGCCTCTTTGTGCTGTCCCTCTCTCCCTCTTCTCCATAGCTAGGGTTTTGCTTGATTCTATACACAAGACTAGCATATTTGTGTGTAGAAACCTTAGAGTAATAAGGTGTCGTGCTTGTGTGGACGATCTAGAGAACATATATCTTTGTGACCCCTGGATTTCCTCCTGATGTTCCCCCTCTTCCGCCTCCCCGAACACTAGCCCGACCTCCAATACGTTATAACAGCTCCCCAACCGCTGAACCAAGTTGTTTTTAATGTTATTCTTACGTATTTTATTTATTATTTAGCTAAATACTGTGTTGGATACATGCTTTCTTGTTTTAAATTTTACATTCAAAGTCCCACATCAGCCACATCAAAATAAAAATCTCTCCTCTCATCTATAAATATGAAGTGTTTTTCTTCTTTCATCATTAATTTTTGGCTTGTCCTCTTTGGATTAAATCAAAAATTTATGTTTTAAATCTTTAATATTTACCATTTTATTAGAAATGGTGTAATATATAAGATTATTTTTGGCTTTCACATCGGGAACTATTATAATTTGATTTTTTTACAATTAATTATTTTAAATAGGGTAAATTAATTGGAAATAGTTTAGTATTTTAATCGGTTTAGGTTAACCGGGAAAACCGGCTGAATTTTCCGGTTAACCGGAAGGTCGGTTTCTATATAGTACCGGTCCGGTTCCGGTTTTTTATTATTAAAACCGGGGGTGACCGGTTCAGTTTTTGGTTCTGGTCACCGGTTCTAGTTAACCGGCTTTGAACAACCCTACTTCCCGGTACCAGTTCTCCTGATTCAACGGTGCCCGAGCCTCTACCATCCCAGCCCGAATCCCATCTCCGACCCTGACCCTGACCCCGACCCCATCTCTTTCTCCTTCTTCGACCTCTTCTCCTTTCACGACTCCACCTTCCCTGGTCCCTCCATCTTCCCTCTAACCCATCTTCTCAACCAAACCGTCCCTTCCAAGTCACTGTCCCAACCCCGATCCGCCTCCTGTCACCTCCCAGATCCCAACCTGCAGCCCAATCACCGATGCCTCCTCACAGGCTCCCGCAACCCCAACCCGGTCCCGCGCTGCAATTCCTGAACTAGCCTTCGTCACCAAAACTGACCCTCTCCCTAACCTTGTCGGAACGACCTGTAGCCCAAACGCCGACCCCGACCCTCGCCGCTGCAACTCGCCGCTGCGGCCTCCTCTTCAGATTCCCGCTCTACCTCGCGGCTGCACCTCCCAAACCCGACTTCTCCGGTCAAAACTTACCTCGCCCCAACTCGTCGGAATGAATCCGATCACTTCCCTCTCAATCGTAGACCAAATCAGTCGCGTAGCTTGCCAATCGAGCATACCTCAATACCGAAGTTGAGATCAAACCAAACCTTAATTTCAGGGTACATTTCGCATTCGCTACTATTAAATAATAATAATACCTTAAATATGATAACAATAATAAAATTTAAATTAACGCTTCTATAAATTTGATCCCAAATAAAAAGAACAAATACAGTTTGAGAAAGGACATAAATTACAATTAAAATTTATCCATTGCTTTCCCAACCACCTTTCTCCACAACTATCTTACTTTTTCAATTCCATTTATTTCTCTCTCATGCTCTTCACTTTGGGTGAAAATATTGACAAAAGAGAAAAATATAGATACAGAGATGATAATGAAATATTGTTGTGTTGTATTGTATCATACATGTCACCAATTTTTTTAAGTTGTATCAAAATTCGGGTTAATTAATACCATTAAAAAACGTATATAAAACAGGAGGATTCTGTGTGCGAAATATGGATGGGACAGGTCGTCATGGGACTTTTCTTCGCTCCCTTTCTCTGGTCACTCAGGGTCGAGGGCTTTGCGGGATATTCTTGGTCTCTCGTCTCATCAGGCTTTTCCTAGGATTTTTGGATCAGGGTGTGTCCGTTGGAGGCTTGGAGATGGCAGACAGATCAGATTCTGGGATGATTGCTGGTTGGGAGATTTTTGCTTGAGAACCAGATTTCACAGATTATACAGTCGTGTGAGTCACCCGGGCCATTCAATTCACGATGCATGAGTTCTTGAGGGATGGTCTATTCCCTTCTGTGGGGTGCTGCTGGCCAGAACAGGGTTAGAGTTTGCAGAGCTGCTTGCGGTACTTGGCATGGTCAGACCGACAGATGGGATTCGTGATCAGATCTGGTGGACATCTGATAGGAGAGGATATGCTGCGAGTAGAGGCTACCACATGTTGTTGGGGACAGATCAGGCAGTTCCGGTAGACTGGGCTTCGAGGTTATGGGATACGCCAGTTCCCCCAAACTTCAGGAGTTTCGGGTGGCTGGTTCTTCAGGACAGTTTACAGACTAGAGGCGCTCTTGCTTTCAGGGGGTCATCCCGATTGGTCATCGCATGTGTGCTCTGTGCGGTAGGAGGGAAGAGACGACAGAGCACCTTATGCTCTCCTGCAGGTGGACTGGGAGATTTTGGGGAGAGATTCACAGATGGTGGGGTATCCAACTACCTTATACTCAGACAGTTCATGATCTCTTTATGGGGTGGAGAGCCAGAGTCACAGATAGAGAAGCGAGGAGGGCCTGGAGCAGACTCGTCACGATGGGTTTCTGGTACATCTGGGTCACCAGAAACGGCAGGATCTTCAGGGATGAGGAGCGATCACCCGGAGAGACCCTCAGACTACTTCAGATGCGTTCTTATACTCTGGTGCAGGCAGACGAGGGACGGGACATCCAGTCTTGGACGGGGGAGCGCACATTAGCCGCCTGGTGCGCGAACCCGAGGTTGGTACTCTAGTCCATTCTTTCTTAGCGTTTCTCTCTTTTTGGGCTGTTCTTTTGGGGCTCTGTTTTCCCCTTTTTTGGTTTGGGGGCACTTTTCCCCTTCTTTGCTTTTCTTGTACTTTTCTCTTTCCATCTATATTATCTATTATTGCTGATAAAAAAAAAAGTTCTAATAACATGTCAAATACATGGATGCTCCCTATTCAGTACCTTGACTATTTCGGTTTTAAGAAAATAAAATTGAAATTGAATTGATAAAATCTGATTTGATTTGGTTTGTTATGACCGAATTTCATGAAATTTCTATATCTTAGAGCATTTCGACTTATCGGTTTCCGATAGATTTTATTTGAACCGAACTTTACGAAATTCTCACATTGTGTAGCAATTCTGACTTATTATTTGACTACATTTTTGTTGGCCCAATATTTGTATGCCAAATTAATAAAGACCAATGACTTAAAATAAGACACGTGTTCAAATTAATCGGCTTTCGATTCAGTTGGATTTTTATCAGTTCTCAATTTATAAACCGAAACTGAACCGATGAAGTTTTGGTTCGATTCACTTTGATTCGGCCAGTTCAATTATTTTTGGGCATCCCTAGTCAAATGTATTCAAAGAATAAAAATAGCAAACAAAACATGTTGAAAAAGTTAATGAATTTTAAAACAATCTGTGCTTGTGTTGGAAGATAATGATCGAGGAAGCTTGATGATGTGTTCAGTAGAAGGATCACATGGTTTTTACAGTTTGCAGAGGTGGAGACCATGACTTATATTATGCTAATTAGTTTTAGCATGTAAGTTACTATGTTATAAAAACGTGTTTCTTGTGTACGCTTTGTTCATGGGTGTCCGAATTATCCCACCAGTTTTATCATGAATATAGAAGTATTATTTTTTCCTGGAGGATTAGACTTGTGTGTCATATTTGTGTATGGGTGAAAAAATGAGTGATCAAGTCAATATTTACGGTGGAATAACAAAAATATCTGCGAAAATGAATGAAATATAAATCATTACATATAAATAGATACATGTAGCGATAGCATAGCGTAAGCGTAGCATGTTTGTATTTGTAGATTTTGAATAAAACATACAGAGAGAGAGAGACATATGATATAGCAGCAACCCTCAATTTCCCAGAAACCGGATCCCGATTCTGGCGTCTTCACCGCAGTCAACTTCCGCGGTAAGAGCTCGATCTCACTTCTTTGTCCACACACTCTTTTGCTTCTTCCTTTGCGCAGATCCAGCGGCTTCACTGATTTTTGGAGGGGATTCAAGCTTTTCTTCTTTGCTATGTCAATTCTAAATTTCTTCATTGATTTTTGACTGATTTTTTCGGTTTTATTCGGTTATGGATGGGATTGAACTTTTTTCTGCGCTCATTGGAACCCTCGATGCAATTTTTGAAGAAGCTTTAGTTTCATGGGCAGATTTAGTTGAACTGGGTCATGTTAAAATCTACTCTTTTTGTGGGAATGAACAGATTTGTATTTCTTGTTGCTTTGGTTGATGTGATTCATGAAATTTGATTGTTTGACTTTGTTGTTGAATCTCATCTGACCCATCAATTTGATATGCTGAAATCTATAAGTCATTGTCTATTCAGGTTTTGTGGGTAAATTGTAATGCATATCTAAATTTCGAAGGATAATTTTTTAGTATCTTTGGTGCTTTGTTTTCAATGTATAGTTCATCTTCTTTTATGAATGTTGCGGGACATATCGTCCATCCTTAAAGCTTGACTTTGACTTATACATTGCACAGGGACAGTAGCGATTAGACTTGTAATACTGAATAGTAATGATGCAGGCTTGAAGTAAGTTGATGGTAAAAATATGTCTGCAGTTCCTGACAATTCATATATTTGTCAAGTTATCCCCAATAGCATGACAGTAAGTTTTGTAGACACGGAGACAAGAACTACCAAAAAACTGCTTGGCTTGCTCATCACATAGCCTTCTTTGTAATTATCTGTTGTTATCACTTCATAGACTGCTGTGATCATATCAAGCATGTAATTAACTTTGTAATTAACTTTTGATAACTATCATTTTGTTACATGATTACAGTTATACTTTCTCAAGGCTTGCATATGCTTTTGGAAGTTGGGTATTGCCCAAATTGCTTAGTATTTTAAAGGGAATGATCTTTCTTTGGTGCATAGACTTTGAGTAGAGTGTTAGATATTAAACAAGATGGGGATAATGCACCGCAGGTATGAATTATGTTTATACTACTTTTAAGTTACCTTACGAGAATAGATCCTAAATATTCTTTTCATTTATTCCCCCTAATGATCTTTGGCCACTCTCCAAAAGTTGTTTTTAGGTCTCACTCGTCGATTTTTTTTGCTGCAGTGGGGTTATGAAAAGATCGAATGACACTACCAGGCTAATTCTCTCAACGATTCTAGGAGTTCTTTTTGGATTTTTTATTGGCGTTTCCTTGCCATCACTTTCTCTTACCAGGGTATGTTAGCCTCTATCAGCTCTTTCATTTGTTTGTTAGAAACTTATCATCGGTTGATTTTCTTCTTCACTATTGCAGATCTATTTACCTTCATCTCCAAGTATGCCATCTCAAGGTGTAACCATCCCTGATGAAAATATTAGTGCTATATCTGCTAGTCCTAATGTACGACTCGAAGATTTTGGATCACACGGTGTTCCTAAGGTACCTAATGACCTTTTTTTGGATGGTTTTCTACTTTGATTAGCCAGTCATGCTATTTAATTGTGCATATCTCACTTTGAGAATCAGTGATTTCTTAGATCAGTCATTCAACATTCTTATTATGTTGTATGTACTACATCTAATAACACCAGGTTTCGTTACAAGGTTTTGTAAATAAAGTATTTTAAATGATATGATCTGCAGTACTCAAGACCCTGTTACAATATGCTCTTGTTTCTTGAGAAGGATTCAAGGATAACAATTCATTGCTCTGTCTTTATACTCCTGATCTGTGGTCATTGTCCCTGATATTATGTTACGTCTCTGGGTCTGAGATTGGGCGACAGGGTGCAAAACAAAATCACGTTGTTGCCTCTTCTTCCCAATTGCTAACCTGCAAACTCTGACTTACTGTAATTTTAAAAGCTACTCCTATTGCTATTTGATCTTCTTATTCGATGATCTTTATTGTGGCCTTACAGGCTTATTTATTCTAGACTGCCAAAGCTAAAACTGCTGGGAGTTCTAATACTCCTGAAACAAGGAATTCAAATCCAACTCAAACTTATTGTTGAATTTCTAAAATAAAATAGTATTATTGATGAAAGACTTGATTAAGAATTACAATAGGTGGTTCCTTTATATAAGGAACAATAGGAAATAAACAAACTAGAAAACATAATACGAATAGTAAACCCTAACTTAATTAACTATTCTAACGCTCCCCCTCACGTGCAAACCGTGTAACACAAGTCTTGCACATGAAGCAAGAATAATAGGAAAGCTAACATCTACGTCGAATAACGACGGTGCAAAACATCTTCAATCGTGCCGATTATACGGACATGAGAAAAAGTGATTTTTAAAAAGAATCACTAAAACTCTTCAAGCAACTATGTCATATAATGACGGTGCGGCATCTCGTCGCATAACAACGGTGCAAGGTGATTTTAAGATTAATCACCAAACTTTTCAAGCAACTACGTCATATAATGACGGTGCGGCAACTACACTACATAACGACGTTGCAAAGGTGATTTTTAAGAAAAATCACTAAACTTTTCAAGCAACTACGTCGATGCGAAACAATTTCAAGCAACTACGACGGTGCAAACTCAACAAAATCAACAGAGCTGAAAACTTGGCAAATGGGCATCAAAGGCTTGTGGCGGCGCGTGAGGCTCACGCACAATTGACGGAGACCGGAGGACAATCAAAACGGTTGGACTTGAGCTGCAAAAGATTCACTTGCCGGCGGTGAGGACATAAAACTCTTCGAACCGCTTGGAAGAAACTTGTCAGATGCCCATGAGCCTAACCAGAGTGGAGGTGACTAAAAACGGTCGCCGGAGAATGCTTGAACGATAAACAAATCTGAAAAATTCGGGATGAACAGTGCACATGAACAATGACGCGTGAATAGTGCGCGATGAACAGTAATTCGAAAACTTTTTTGTATGAAAAATTTAACAATAATGCCCTGCCCACCCGCTAAAATATAATTAGCGAGTGGGCAAAGCCACATGGCTAGGATCGAACCTAACCTGACTATGATACCATGTTGAATTTCTAAAATAAAATAGTATTATTGATGAAAGACTTGATTAAGAATTACAATAGGTGGTTCCTTTGTATAAGAAACAATAGGAAATAAACAAACTAGGAAACATGATACGATCAAGAAACTCTAATTTAATTAACTATTCTAACACTTATAAATGAAACTCAAACTAATATATTAAAATGAAAAGTTCCAAGATCAGTAAGACTTGAACTCATCTGGGATTTGAGTTGATCCCGGGTCTCCACTTGCCGCGGGTGTTCCTTTGGTAGGTTTGTGGGCCTGGTCCTGTAACATATCATCAGAGGATTATGTTCAGATGATACCGTATGACTAACGATATTACCTTGTTAAGTGTCATAGTCATAGAAATTTGTTTTTTTGATCAGCATCATAGTCATAGAGTAGTTTTACAATTTGAACTATATCTTTACACCGGTCTCTCAAAATGAAAGCTAATATTACTATAAGCACAGTATGAGATGTGTGTGGAAATTCTAACGATCACATAATAGGATTTGCATAGAGCTAATAATCACACTATTATCAAGGACATACGGGTCTGCTTGTTGGGAGTACCGTAGGTGCATAATCACAAGACGATATTTATTGCTGGTCTAAATGTGTAATGAAGATGATAATTATGCTGATAAAATGATGTCATTGACTTAGAAATATTATTGACAAATAAACATTCATGATGTGAATTTGTGTTTGGTATATTTTTAACAAGCCTATGTAAATTTTACCCTCTATGGTTTCTTTGTATTTCTCAGATATATGTTCCAACAAATCCACGTGGTGCAGAGCTGTTACCTCCAGGAATAGTTGTGCCAACGTCTGATCTATACATGCGTAGATTATGGGGTGAACCTAGTGAGGTAAGCTTTCTGTCATAATAACAATATATGTGGTTAGGGATTATTCTCATTTACCAGGAGGTTAATACTTGAATAAGTTGGTAACTGTAGTTATATTTTTCTAGTTTAGTTTGCTAGTTTCATCTTCTTGTTACTGAAGGTAATTGCAACATTCTTGCTTATGTTCCATACTACTATCTTTGACCCAAACATTCAATAGACTGACAGATCGCTTGTTGTTTGGTTGAGTAAGTTATTTATGCTTGCTAAATAATTCAAAATAACTACATGTAGGTTTTAATGTGTATGCATATATCCCTTAGTAGTTGAACTTTTGTTTATTATGCAAGCTGTTTAACTGAATACTCCAAAAATGCAATGATGATGACAAATATTCTGAAATCTTGCAGGATCTGGAGAAAACACCGAAATACTTGGTAACTTTTACAGTGGGCTTAAAGCAGAGAGATAATATTAATGCAGCTGTTAAGAAGGTGTCTGGAATTCATCATTATGTTTATCTGTGTATTGATTGTGATATTACAAGGGTACTGAAGTTTGCATTCTTATATTTCGCTGTAGTTTTCCGACAATTTCACAATTTTGCTTTTTCACTATGATGGCCATACAACTGAATGGGATCAATTTGAGTGGTCAAAGAGGGCAATCCATGTCAGTGTAAAGAGGCAAGCAAAATGGCAAGTATCTGAGCCTTTTGCCTTGTTTTGGACCTAACACAATGTCAGTCCATTCTATTCTCACTTTTAGATTTTAATTTTTTCTCAGGTGGTATGCGAAGAGGTTTTTGCATCCTGATATTGTAGCAGCATATGACTATATCTTTATCTGGGATGAAGATCTTGGAGTGGAACACTTCAATGCAGATAAGTGAGTTGTTAATTTTTTTATATTAGTAGCTATACTCCTTGACTAGTTCAATGTTTACATGCTCTTTATTGTTGTTCCATGCAATTTACCAGGTATATTGAATTGGTTAAGAAACACGGTCTTGAGATCTCTCAACCGGGTATTGAGCCAAATAGTGGATTGACATGGGAGATGACAAAGAGAAGAGGTGACAGAGAATTTCACAAGTAGACACTCTCTCTCTCTCCCCTTCAAATGACTACCTCCCTCTCTCTCCCCTTCAAATGACTACTATAACTGATTGGAAATAATTGTGAAATTACTTGTCTGGATTGGTTTACAGGAATACTGTAGAGAAACCGGGTTGGTGTAGTGACCCAAATTTGCCTCCATGTGCAGCGTATGCTCTCTCTCTCTCAGGATACTTGTGCATATATATACTATTGATCTGTAGTTGATGTTGATTACAGTTGCTTGAAACATCGATTTGGCTAGCCAGTCATATATAAAAGTCTCTTTGGTGGCACCTTGATGATATAGCAGTCTAAATTGCAAATTCTAAAAGTTTAATGTTTGAAAAAAATGGCCTCGTGAACTTATGCTTGCATTCTTTTTGACACATTTGAAAATCTGATTGTGAATCGTGATACAGTAACATACAGTAAAATTCTGTCTTCCTCTTACCAATCCAATCCTGAAAAATAATAGCGATGAGTTACCATGAATATAAATAGATAATGGAACATAATAGTTATTCAATACCATATTTTCTCTTTCAGATTTGTGGAGATTATGGCTCCTGTCTTTTCCCGAGAAGCCTGGCGTTGTGTGTGGCATATGATTCAGGTATGTTTTTTGTTATTTGTGTAGTATGCCATGTCACAAATTGGAAACCCTTTTTTTGATAGTGGTGTTTAATAATGTGTTGTGTAGAATGATTTGGTGCATGGGTGGGGCATTGACTTTGCTCTCAGACGATGCGCCGAGGTTAGTATATTCTTGTTTTTTCCCATTTTTCTCATACTGATATTTGACCAATAAAGTTTGTTCCTATTACCTGGTATTTTGTGATAATCTTGCTGTGGTTGACAACCATCTTCACAGCTTGACACTCCCATTTCCCTAGGAAGAAGAATAAAATAAATTTCTTCTGATTGTGCTAGTTTTCTTTCTTTCCTTCTCCCACTTCTATACATAAGAACAGTAATTGACTCTAGCCTTTCAAATGATCTGACCCGTGGATTGTTTGTTGTTGACATGAGACTAACCCATTATGTGGTATATATATATATATATATATACTTTTGTTTTTTCTTTGATAAGAATGTCCTCTCATCCATCGACAAGGCTTGTGTAGTATAGACAATTGGAGTATTCAGTAAACTAAATGTCATTTTAAGATGCCTGCTTGGGGGCGGTTGGAGGTTAGGAGAAGGGTAAAATTTTCTTTATTAGATTGTAACCTTATATTAATAGGCACTCTAATAAAAAATAGTATCTGAAGCATTTTCTCTTAAGATATTAATAGGACAAACTGCTAGAGAGCAGGTTGGTTGTGATTTTTAACTGACCCGTTTCTACTACTTCCGAGAACTCCTAATATTCTGGTACAAGAGTACACGGGGTAAAGGGTGGGTAGTCAAACATACAAGTTGAATCCTTAATCTTTGGATAGTGAAATAGGACATTTGTTTTGTGACTGTAATATGTTTGATTCTAAGAGTAAACCATGCAGAGCATGATGGTATGATTTTATTTTATAATTGAAAATATTTTGCCCTTGTATTCCTTATTTGGTTAGCTATTTATTTCAACAGCCTGCGCATGAAAAAATCGGTGTGATTGATTCCCAGTGGATAATTCATCAAACCATTCCCACTCTTGGCGACCAGGTTACTCATTACTTCTACTTTCAGTAAATTGTGATGATCAGTGCATATACAATTGTGAAAACGATTTGTTAAATAAAAAAATAGATATTGAAAGCAGAATCTTTCTTCAACTAAACATGAATGGATTCCTCAACATTTTATATTTGATTATTTGATAATCTAAGTTGTTGTTTGTTATAATTCAGGATGCGCTGGAGGAAGGCAAAACTCCACGAGAAGGGGTATGCACACCCAAAATATAATTTGCAAATAGTATTTCCAGTATATTTTTCGTCACATTCAATCTATATAAATTATGGTCAAATCTATATCACAGAAAAATAACTAAATTCAACTTCCCTCGTACAACAATAGCATATTTTTCTATAAAAATGCTATTGTTGTATGAGGGAAGTTGAATTTAGTAATAGAAGTCCAGAAGGAACTTTGTTGTTAATACGTTTTTTCTTACTCTCTACAGATTAGAAATGGGGTATGGATCATATCATTGCTGCGCATCAGTTGGTTGTAAAATGGGTAAAAGTTGAACCCCAAAATATAGACGTCTAAAGTAGGTGACTAGAGTTTTCCCTGTGACAGGTGAGAGCAAGGTGCAGAAGCGAGTGGGCCGAATTCCAGAGACGCCTTGCTACAGCAGACAAGGAATACTATGCACGTAACGGGAGGGGTTAGGTAAATCTGATGTATAATCACGAGCTTCCTTCTTGTACATGTGAATTTACTCTCACTTGGAGAGTGTCATTCTTTATGTTTCCAGTCTTACCCTTAGGCTCTTACCATATTTTCTGTATCTCAGTAGAAGAGCATGTAGTTGTTTTACCCGAGCTGCAAGTTTGAGACCATTATCTTATCTATCATAGCTCATTTGTTTTGTTACATGCCATATTCAAATGTAGAGTATTGTGAAAGATTGTAATATTTTGTTGATTCAAGTTTTGCCAACATTAGGCATTTTGGTAAGCTGGTCATTGTTGTCACATTTAGAAAAAAAACAAAAAGTCCACATGTATATGGGAATTACGAGGATATGTCAATGTTGAGGGACATGTTCAAGGCTGGTCTTTTGAGTTACGATGAGTTTGTCAATTAGCACTGAGCTAGTTGGTTGAAATGAGTGGTCTCATATAAGGTTGTCCATCGAGTCGGGTTGGGTAGACTCGGCTCGGGTCGTACCCGACTCGGTTTGAGTTGGGTACCAAAACTCAGAACCGATACTCGACTCGGTTAAGGAGTCGGGTAGTCGGGTTCGGGTAGACTCGGGTGTCGGGTGAGTCGGGTATACCCAAGACACCCGACACAAAATTCTCAATTTGTATTCAAACCCAATTCGAAACACTAACCCTAACCCTAAATTCCTAAATTCGTAATCCAAACCAAACCTCTAAAATCAACCCCCAATTCAAAACAGAAACCTAATTCCCCAAATTGAAAACCCTAACAATCCGCAATTATTCGATTTAAAACCCTAATCCCCAAATTGAGGGTTTCCCCAATTCATATTAAAAAACCCACAATTGATAACTTACAATTAAATTAAAATCGAATTTTGCATTGAAAACTCTAATAATCCCCAAATTGAAACTCTAATAACCAAATTGATTAGGTTTTCCCAATTGAGAACACAGATTCAAATAAAAATTAAAATTTTTTTGAAGTCTCGAACCCTAAACCCCAAAAATGGAAACGGTGAAGAAAATTTCAAACCTTTAACGCCGGCGTTGTCTGTCGGTGAAGTTTCAATCTCCAGTTCCAGTGGCGAATCGAACCGTTGATGAGCCTCCTCTCCACCATTTCTTGATTTATAATGGTGGAGATGAGAATCACCAACGGATCGATTCACAATAATAATTTTGTGAAAAGATCTGTTGTGAGATGGAGGAGAGAGGAGACGAGTTGACTGCCTCAGACGATGAGAAAGGAGAGGTGAGGAGGACAGACGGAGATGTTAGGTTTTTCAGAGAGATCGGAGACGAGATAAGAGGGACGAGAGAGAGAGAGAGAGAACGAGGGTTAAAGTGAGGTCGTCGACTCGATTATGTGTGCGGAGAGAGGAGTGACACGTCGCTCAAAACCAACAGACAAGATTAATTCAGCCGACGGAGATTGAAGGTGGAGAAGACGCCACGTCGCCGCTTCATCTTCAACAGCTTCTTTTGTATTTAGCATCCCACATCGGAAACGCATGAACAAGTTTTGTTGTTTATAAACATTTTTGTCACAAAGCAGAGCAAAAATGGAAATGGGCCGTGCTGGGCTTCATTGGGCTGAAGTCAGAGGTTGTTGGGCTGGGGGCAGTTAACAAATTATATTTTTATATATACTGTCGGGTTGTCGGGTACCCAACGGATTATAGAATTGGACCCAATACTCGACTCGGTTGGCTTGTTGGGTGGTCGGGTATCGGGTCTCGGGTCAGTTGGGTGTCGGGTTAGTCGAGTCGGGTGTCGGGTTACCGGGTAAAATGAACAGCCCTAGTCTCATATGAGAATCTTACAGTTGACTGATTCGATAGGACATGGATAGGAATTATCAAATTCACTTTGTTGTCATTTTCGTAGGCAATACTCCAATTTGACAGACCTAGTATTTTTGATCTAACAAAACGGACATCACAATGGTTAGAGGTTAACGAGTTCTCATCAATGAATCCACTATGTTGCCAATGGTTAGGTTACAATTCTTATTGGGGGAATGTTCCATATGTTTGATTCCATCTTGAGTTTAGTTATGATTCCAAGAAACCTCCCTAAAGAAAAAAGAACAGCAGAAAGCAGAAGAATGAGCGCAGAAGCAGTTTTGTTGGGTGTGGAAGCCAAGAAAAGAACCAAAACCTTATCTGGATGGATCCGACAGCTTTGCAAGAAAAGAACTCCCAAAGTATATGTATATATCACTTTGCCTCGAATTCTTGTCTGTGTCTGTCTTGAATGGCCAACGAGCAACTGAAACCGGTTGCTACGCTGCTGCTGCTTCTCAACTGTTGCATGTATGTCATAGTTTTGGGTATAGGAGGATGGGCCATGGAAACTGCCATTCATCATTGTTTCATCGTTGGTACCTCTCTCTCCCACCCATTAAATCATTCATCTCCATGATGCTCAAATCCTTACCTCACTAATCAATTTGACCCGTTAGATTGAAAAATCCATGTTCATCGAATGATTCAACTTAGTTTTTAAAACATTCAATCTTGTTTCAACTTTGAAACAATATTTTAAAAATCTCCAATATTTGATTACTCCCCAATTAATTTTTTTATAATTTATGATTAATTATTTAAACCAATTTATTTTTCTTTTATCCTCATAAGGCACTTTCGCCCCACTAACTAACGCTCAACATTTTTTAGAACACTGCTTTGAATTGATTTTTTTTGTTATGTCTTACTCCCATATTTTTCATTTCTAACATACCCCTATTGTGTCATAACATCAAAAAATTATTCAAGGACCTGGACTGGACCTACCAGCACATTTTTCTCCCGTGGATTTTTCGTCATGTTCGCTTTGCTAGCTGGAGTTGTTGGGATTGCATCAGTCATATCTGGCGCAAACCACCTTCGGTCTTGGACTAGAGATAACATGCCGACCGCCATTTCTGCGGCCGCCATTGCATGGGTTCTCACTGTTCTTGCAATGGGGTACGATAACATCCATTGCCCAGTAATTTGTCAATTCATTTCTATTTAGAATTATGTAAGTTAAAAAATTAACTTAGTTAATGTTGTTGTAGAGAACAATGGAGGCTTTTCTGATAATTCTTTCGGTTACACAGCTACTATACTTGGCTGTCATTCACATGTCAAGATGACCAATTTAAGGCTTAAGTAAATGCAATATGATGTATGTTTTATTTTATTTTTCTTTCCCTTCTTTTATTGGCGTGCTATGATTGGTTTTGAATAAAAAAACAATAAATAAATGTATTTACTGTAAGTATAAGTGTTTGTGGCCAAAAAAAGTACGTTTGTGAGTTTGTGCTGACTCCCTTATACTACTTTATTATTAAAAAACCTCTCATTTGCTTGCGTCTCATTAGAGCATCTTCAATATTGCTTCTTATATCAAAACTAGGGAAAATGACATTTTTGTGTATTTTTGACACTTTCATATTCTAATTTTTTCTCTCTCTTCTTTTCATAATTGACTTTCATTTTGGATAATTTACCCCTAAAATTCTCAAAATACAGAAATTACCCCTAGTCTAATGGAGAGAACCAGCCCAATTTTTTAAAGAGTGTGAAAAGACGAAATTATCCTCAACTATTCATCAAATGTTCAAGTGAATGCCATTGGACCCTCATACTTCATCAAAACAGAGCATCGTGAGCACCTCGTCGATCGCCGGAGCATCATGAGCATCGTCGATCGTCGGAGCTTACCTGCTGGGCTTCGTACCTGGTGACCGGAGTTGGTGGAGGTGACCGAAGTTGTGCCAAAATTTTTACTCACCGGAAAATACGTTCCAACATATTTTTCGGCGAGTGAAAATTTTGAATTCTTGAACTCATTTCTCATTCCCTCTCTCCCTCTATCTCTTTTTCGGCCATTCTATGCCGGAGACGATCGTTAGAGCACCACATTCTACCATTTTGGTCGCTGCCCATTGCCCACCTCGTCGATGCTCGCTGCCCACTGTTGGGTTTTGTGCCCTAGCACAATGTATTTTCAATCTAATCATGTAATAAAGATTATTAGTTGAATAAAATCGGCATTCATATTACTAAGTGTTGTAGTAATATCTTAAGTATGATTTGATTTGTATCATTGATGTGTCAACACATAATAGTAGATCTACAGATCAGATAAAATCTTACTTAAGCAGTCCCCGATCATAATAGCTTCATAAGAAGCGATCGGTATGAGGCTAACTCTAAATGATCACGCTCTACTGATCATGGCCAGAAGGGGGCCAGAGTTAGGTCATAGTATCACCAGTTAGGGGTGATATAGGACGACCCAATCATGAGTATGTTACATAGACACAGTCATGAACATACTCATATGTCGGATCATGAAATCACATCCTCAGACAGAAGGACCATTGAGGTCAATATGTAATGAGTGACGAGTTTGACTCAGTCTAACGTCTCCTGTAAAAGGGTTACAATAACGACTGTGATTGACTCGATTACAAGTTACATAAGTTGACTCAATGGATCGCTGAAGGATTTATCCCTCACACGGACGTGTGAGCAGATATCAGTTTAGGCCACTTGATGAGTACAACTGAAATACAATAGCATGGCCATGTAGTCGATACGTAGTATTAGTTATAATTCAGTTAACTCAGAATTAAGAAACAGGACAATAGAACGAGGATGACTTGTCTATGCCTCGTGGTTGTCAAAGATATCAAGAGGATAAAAATATAGATTCATGTACGACAAGGTTAAGTCAAAATCTCGATAATCACAAGCGTTGGGTAATCATGATGTCTTGCTAGAGGCCACTCATGATGGAAAGGGTAAAATGATAATTTTACCAGTCCGCCGACGTGTCGTGATCCTAGAGGGTCACACACTAAAGGTTGAGTAAAACGGATGGAATCATATGGAGGAATCATGAGAGAGACAAAATCCGGTTTTGGATTAAGCCGGATTAGACCGATTTCGGTTTAGGATTAAACCGGAAATCAAGAACGGTTTAGCAGGACTAATTAATTATAATCTAATTAAATATATTTAATTAAATTAGCTAAACTGGGCCTAGCCAGAATGGGCTAAGCCAGAATGGGCTTCTCTACACAATTAATTAAAAGCTTTGGGCTTTAAGCCCATTAAGGCCTTTAATTAATTAAAGTCCAAATAAGGGTTATAAAAGGGTAATTTTCAGATCTGAAAATTAAGTGATTGATTTCTAAAAACCCTAGCCGTCACCCTCTCTCTCTCCTTGCCGAATTTCGGCCAGCTCCTCCCTTCCCCGCTCCGTCCGTTTTGTTTGCTTCGATCTTTTAGTAAGGATCGTCGTGAGTATCCCCGGATTGCTCTTCCTGTGTGGACGATCTTTATAGGTTACTAAATCCTATTTAGTAACAAGGAGATTTTGATTCAAGGTAATTTATTGAATTTATTCTAGTGTAGATCTCATGATCAATTCATGATCATGTAAGATCCGTATTAAAACATGGAACTTTGAGGTTAATTTCTTGTAAGGGCATGAAATTAATTGATTGGAACCCTCAAATAATTCCTTCAGTGGTGTCAGAGCCTTGGTTATGTATGATTATGTATTCGAGCATGATAGGCTAGAATTAATTTTGCGATTTAATTCGGTATTGTGAATTGAAAAAATTGCAAATTATATGTTTTGATTAATGAATTAATTGATGGAATTTTTTTAATAATGCTGAAAAATATTATTTGATCGAGTAAGATCAGGATCGAGACCCGTGGGAGGCCGAGGCTATCCGAGAGGCTAACCCCGGCAGCGCCACGGGCCGATCGGCCGGAACGGGAAGGCCGACCAGATCTGCCCGTGGCAGATCTGGCCGAGCCTCTCGGCTCCGGCCAGGGGAGGGCTTCGGCCCGACCAGTTCTGGCCAGACAGCCCGCCACGGCCAGCCCTGGGGCGATGAGATTAACTCACATGTGTAAAGATTAATAATAATTAGTTAATCATGCACATGTAAACCGGAATTGAAATTATCTCTACATGGATTTGTAGATGAGAAATTCAAATTAAGATCAAATTATGATCAGTGATAATGAATATTTAAAAGGCAAGTAATTTCAAGTCAAGCTAGATACCGCCCACTTTTCATCACTTCGATTAGTTCTCGGACTCATGGGTGGATACGATTAACGTGGATCCATGAGAATGGGTTCTAATAGAAGATGGACCAGTTTGCATGGGTGCGTGCGCATTAGCGTAGTAGCCATGCAGATTGGACCATGCGTTGAAAATTGGTTGACTTGGCTGCGATTCTCAGATGATCTGAGCCAGGGTATCAGATATAGGGCAATGCCGTATACACACAATGTATAAGCCCTAGCCAAGAATCACATGGAATTGTGAAAGGACTGGACTGTCCAATGGCCAAAACTGGGGCGATGAGATTAACTCACTTCAGTTTTGGGTATGCGGAGATCTTGGTTTAGATTCAGACACAAGAATCAGAAATGTTCATAATCAAGTATCTCTTACTTCAAGTTAATTAAGAATCTGATCGAATTTATTTTCATGTATAGATTAATGGCACCGTCGCAACCCAAATCAACACGTTCTGGCAGTGAAGCCTTAAAGTCTCTTCTGTCGATTAACAGGCTGACAGGGACCAACTTCCTGGTATGGGAGAGGAACCTGAAGCTTGCACTTCAGTATGACAGACAAGAGTATATCCTTAAAGACAAACCTCTGATTGAGCCTGTATATGATGCCAGCGAGGCCGATAAGAACGCTTATGACAAGTACATAAGTGATCGACAAGATTTTGGCATCCTCATGGTCGGATCCATGGAAAATGACACCCAAGACCAGTTTATGCATCTCATGGGAGATCCCCAAGAGATGATGGAGGAAATTAAAATATACTACCAGAAGAATGCTCGTGTCGAAAGATACGACACTCTTAGGGAGTTATTTTATAGCAGGCTGAATGCTGGTGAGGCAGTGAGCCCACATGTCCTTAAGATGAAGCGGCTCTTTGATCGCTTGGCCAGTCTAGGTCATAAGTTCACAGAGCAGCTGAAATCAAACATAGTCCTGATGTCGCTTCCAAAGGCTTATGGAGATGTGATCACAAATTACAATCTCCATAATATGGAAAAGACCATCAAGGAACTACATGGAATGTTGGTGACAGCAGAGAAAGACCTCAAGGGCAAGACCCCTGAGGTTCTAATGGTCAATAAGGGTGTCAGTTTCAAAAGAGCTGGCAAACCTAATGGCAAGTCACCAGGACACTCCAACAAGGGCAAGACACCAGCAGTGTCAGGTAAGGGTAAGGCGCCGATGCACCTAGCTGGGAAAATAAGGGCACCTAGAGGTCCGAGAATCCAAGTGGTTCCTAGAACCGAAGGGAGCACTTCGGCCTCAAAGGTGGTATGTTACTACTGCCAGCAGCCAGGTCATTGGAAGAAGGATTGTAGGTAGCACAAGGATTATGTGAAGAGCTTGCAGAAGGGAGGACACCCTTCAGGACCTGGATCAGGTATTTACGTTGTTGAGTATAATCTCAACGTTACTTTCTCAGACACATGGGTAGTTGATACCGGAGCAGAATCTCACATTTGTGTTAATCTGCAGGATCTGGAAAGTAAGAAGCTCCTTGGGAAAGGCGAGCGGGATCTGAGAGTCGGAGACAACAGTTCGGTGTCAACGACGGCTGTCGGTTCTGTTAGTCTTAGGATGCCCACAGGGCTTATTTTAGTATTGGACGATGTTTTATGTGTACCTACATTTAGTAGGAATATTATTTCAGTGTCTAGTTTTGACAAACTTGGTTTTGTATTTGCCATAGACAATGGCTTATTTACTTTATCAAGAAATAATATCGTTTACGGCACTGCATCTATGGTTGGTGGATTATATATTTTAAATATTGATAACACTAACTACAGTTCAAACTATAACGTAAATAAGAGGTTGAAGTCGGATGACTTAAACCAGACAGTTATGTGGCACTGTCTTCTAGGCCACATAGGCGAGAAACGCGTCTCGACACTTCATAAGTGTGGGCTATTAAGCCCGTTTGAATTCACACCAATCGAGAGATGCGAATCTTGCATTATGGGCAAGATGACAAAGGCGCCTTTTGGTGGCTTAGGTGAAAGGGCGAGTGATCTCTTGGGCCTAATACATTCAGACGTATGTGGGCCCATGAGTACACAATCCAGGAGAGGTTCCAGATACTTCATAACCTTTACCGACGATTTCAGTAGGCATGGGTATGTCTATTTAATGAGACATAAGTCGGAGTCCTTTGATAAATTCAAAGAATTTCAGAATGAAGTACATAACCAGCTTGGTAAAAGTATAAAGGCACTTCGTTCCGATCGAGGTGGCGAGTACTTAGATCAAGAATTTCTCAGTCACCTAAGGGATAACGGTATACTCTCAGAATTAACTCCGCCAGAAACCCCTCAGCTGAATGGTGTTTCCGAACGGAGGAACAGAACCCTGCTAGACATGGTTCGTTCCATGATGAGTCACGCCGACCTTCCAGTATCTTTCTGGGGCCATGCCCTAGAAACGGCCGCATTCATATTGAATCGAGTACCTACAAAGGCAGTGGAGACCACTCCATTTGAGGTTTGGCAAGGGAAAGCTCCCAAGCTGTCTTTCCTCAAGATTTGGGGGTGCGACGTTTACGTCAAGCGGTTGCTTGGTGATAAACTCGAACCCAAGGCAGATAAGTGTGTCTTTGTAGGGTACCCCAAAGGAACCATGGGGTACTACTTCTAAAAACCCGAGGAAAACAAAGTCTTTGTTGCTCGAGGTGGGGTTTTCTTAAAAAGAGAATTCTTATCCAAGAATCCCAGTGGGAGTCCTGTGCTTCTTGAAGAAATTCGAGAAGACACAGAACAACCTGCAGAGATTGTAGAGGTACCCGATGGGGTAAATGATCCAAGTCCTATTCCAACAGAAACTCCTGTAGGACCAAGGAGGTCTGATAGATCTCGTCAAAACCCAGTCAGATATGACTTCTTATCCATAGAGGGCAATGACTTGATAGTTGTAGATCAGGATGATCCCGCAACAGTTCAGCAAGCCTTGGCCAGTCCCAACTCAAAAGAATGGCAGAATGCCATGGATGAGGAAATGAAGTCCATGAAAGACAATCAGGTATGGAACTTAGTAGACAGCACACCTGGGATAAAACCCATAGGTTGCAAGTGGATATTTAAGTTAAAGACAGATATGGACGGAAAGCCTCAGACTTACAAATCAAGACTGGTTGCAAAAGGTTATCGTCAAGTCCAAGGCGTGGACTATGATGAGACTTTTTCGCCAGTAGCTATGATCAAGTCAATTTGGATGATGTTAGCAATTCCAGCATATTTCGATTACGAGATATGGCAAATGGACGTCAAAACCGCATTCCTTAACGGGAATTTGCAAGAGGATGTCTATATGACCCAACCAGAAGGTTTTGTCGATCCTAAACATCCCGAAAAGGTGTGTAAGTTGCAACGATCCATTTATGAGTTGAAGCAAGCTTCCATGAGTTGGAACTTACGGTTCGATGAAGCCGTAAAAGAGTTCAGGTTCATCAGAAATCCAGATGAACCCTGTATCTACAAGAAGAGCAGTGGGAGTAACATAGTGTTCCTGGTGCTGTATGTCGACGATATACTGATCATGGGAAATAACGTCCCAACCTTGCTTGAGACCAAAGCTTGGTTAGGGAAGTGTTTCTCCATGAAGGACTTAGGAGAGGCCGCTTACATTATGGGGATCAGGATCTACAGAGATCGATCCAAGAGAATATTAGGTTTAAGTCAGAGCACCTATATAGATAAAGTGTTGAGAAGATTCTCAATACTTGACTCTAAGAAAGGGAACCTCCGGGTAAGACATGACATCAAGCTCAGCAAGAAACAGTGTCCTAAGACACATGATGAGCTTAAGAAAATGAATGGAATCCCGTATGCCTCGGCAGTGGGATCCATCATGTATGCCATGATCGGTACGAGGCCTGACGTATCGTTTGCCCTCAGTCGTGCCAACAGATTTCAGTCTAACCCAGGCCAAGATCACTGGACTGCCGTCAAGTGTATCCTCAAGTATCTGAGGAGAACAAAGGACGCATTCTTAGTGTATGGCGGGATAGAGGGAGAACTAAGCGTCACTGGATATGTTGATACTAGTTTTCAGACAGACCCAGATGACTTTAAGTCTCAAGGTGGGTATGTGTTCATGTTGAACGGGGGAGCTTTCAGTTGGAAAAGCTTTAAGGAAGCGACAATAGCCGACTCCACCACGGAGGCGGAATACATAGCTGCGTCGGAAGCAGCGAAAGAAGCGGTGTGGGTCAGGAGCTTCTTCAGAGGATTAGATGTACTGCCACGAACGTCTGATCCCGTGAGCTTAAGGTGTGACAACACGGGGGCCGTAGCACTTGCTAGAGAGCCCAGATTTCACAACCGGACCAAGCACGTCGAGAAAAAGTATCACATCATCAGAGAGATGGTTGATAAAGGCAAAATAGAGATAAGCTACGTTTCAACGCATGATAATCTAGCTGACCCCTTAACTAAGGCACTACCGCAGCCTAAGCATGAGGAACATGTCAAGGGAATGGGTTTAGATTGGAATACCAATTAGGTCTAGGGCAAGTGGGAGACTGTTGGGTTTTGTGCCCTAGCACAATGTATTTTCAATCTAATCATGTAATAAAGATTATTAGTTGAATAAAATCGGCATTCATATTACTAAGTGTTGTAGTAATATCTTAAGTATGATTTGATTTGTATCATTGATGTGTCAACACATAATAGTAGATCTACAGATCAGATAAAATCTTACTTAAGCAGTCCCCGATCATAATTGCTTCATAAGAAGCGATCGGTATGAGGCTAACTCTAAATGATCACGCTCTACTGATCATGGCCAGAAGGGGGCCAGAGTTAGGTCATAGTATCACCAGTTAGGGGTGATATAGGACGACCCAATCATGAGTATGTTACATAGACACAGTCATGAACATACTCATATGTCGGATCATGAAATCACATCCTTAGATAGAAGGACCATTGAGGTCAATATGTAATGAGTGACGAGTTTGACTCAGTCTAACGTCTCCTGTAAAAGGGTTACAATAACGACTGTGATTGGCTCGATTACAAGTTACATAAGTTGACTCAATGGATCGCTGAAGGATTTATCCCTCATACGGACGTGTGAGCAGATATCAGTTTAGGCCACTTGATGAGTACAGCTGAAATACAATAGCATGGCCATGTAGTCGATACGTAGTATTAGTTATAATTCAGTTAACTCAAAATTAAGAAACAGGACAATAGAACGAGGATGACTTGTCTATGCCTCGTGGTTGTCAAAGATATCAAGAGGATAAAAGGATAGATTCATGTACGACAAGGTTAAGTCGAAATCTCGATAATCACAAGCGTTGGGTAATCATGATGTCTTGCTAGAGGCCACTCATGATGGAAAGGGTAAAATGGTAATTTTACCAGTCCGCCGACGTGTCGTGAGCCTAGAGGGTCACACACTAAAGGTTGAGTAAAACGGATGGAATCATATGGAGGAATCATGAGAGAGACAAAATCCGGTTTTGGATTAAGCTGGATTAGACCGATTTCGGTTTAGGATTAAACCGGAAATCAAGAACGGTTTAGCAGGACTAATTAATTATAATCTAATTAAATAGATTTAATTAAATTAGCTAAACTAGGCCTAGCCAGAATGGGCTAAGCCAGAATGGGCTTCTCTACACAATTAATTAAAAGCTTTGGGCTTTAAGCCCATTAAGGCCTTTAATTAATTAAAGTCCAAATAAGGGTTATAAAAGGGTAATTTTCAGATCTGAAAATTAAGTGATTGATTTCTAAAAACCCTTGCCGTCACCCTCACTCTCTCCTTGCCGAATTTTGGCCAGCTCCTCCCTTCCCCGCTCCGTCCGTTTTGCTTGCTTCAATCTTCTAGTAAGGATCGTTGTGAGTATCCCCGGATTGCTCTTCCTGTGTGGACGATCTTTAGAGGTTACTAAATCCTATTTAGTAACAAGGAGATTTTGATTCAAGGTAATTTATTGAATTTATTCTAGTTTAGATCTCATGATCAATTCATGATCATGTAAGATCCGTATTAAAACATGGAACTTTGAGGTTAATTTCTTGTATGTGCATGAAATTAATTGATTGGAACCCTCAAATAATTCCTTCAGCCACCTCGTCGATGCTCGCTGCCCACCTCGTCGATACTCGCTGCCCACCTCGTCGATGCTCGCTGCCCACCTCATCGATGTTTGCTGCCCACCTCGTCGATGCTCGCCATTTTGTGATGTGGAGGTTGCAGAGGAAGAACCATGGCCGGCTCCGGCGAAGAATCACCGGAGAAGACGAGAAGGAGGGGTCGAGGACGATGGGGTCGAGACGGACACCTTGGCGGAGGTGTTCTAGAGGCCTCGTCATTCCACCGTGCTCCCCACATGCCGGAGAAACCCCGGCGATGGATGCCGGAGAAACGCCGGTGAGGAGGGGGTGGCGGAGGAGGAGGAGAGTAATAGTTGAAAGGGTGGCATACCTTTGAAAATTTGATGAATAGTTGAGGGCAATTTCGTCTTTTCACACTCTTTAATTGGATCATAATTAAACCAGATTTAATTTTGATTCAATACAAGGGTATTTTGGGTATTTTGAAATTTCTGAAGAAAGTTGTCCCAAAATGAAAGTAAGGTATGGAAAAAAGAGAAAAAAAGTTAGGGTATGAAAGTGTCAAAAGTGTATATTCAGGTGCACAAAAGTGTCATTTTCCCTTTAAACTAATATAGAGAGTGATTTACATTGAAATTAGAGTAGGGAGTTATTTTTTTTCTAAACCTACCTAAAACCGAGACAAAATTGGGATTAAATGCGTGAATTTGACTATAGAGAACACGAAAAATCCTCCCTTGCCAAAAGACATGAGCTCAATTTTCAACGAAAAACCACAAACATGAAACATTTGTTTATTTCATTAAACACTTATCCTCTAAAAGTTGAGCATTTCAAGTTAACACCACAATTATGAAACAATAATCTATTTCATTGAAACACCGAGTCTCATGAATACCATTCTACCTACATATGCCACTACATTTATGAAACATTAACCTACCTCAATTAAACACTGCAACTGTAAAACAACTCTCTAAAATGAAAGACCTCGATAAGGAACAATAAACATTAATTTACCATGACCTTTCTAATGATAGATGAAAAATCTTCCTAAGAAATAATATCCATGTACCACGACATAGCAAATAGATTTCCTGACACAATGACATCACTCGCGTTTGTATGATAAATATTGGGCCTTTATTAAATAAGTGGAGGTCCAAAACCCATGTAGTTAGTATCCTACATGGAGAAGGAAACCCTAATTGCTTGTATATATATAGGAGGCAATAGAGAGAAGGAAATAAGATCAATTCAAGAGAGAAATAGAGTGAAATTCATGCAGAATTTTCTGCTACTTTCTAGGCTGACCAGCAAGGTTCTCGAGTCCGATCGGAGGTCGATCCACCGTTGGATCGTGCTGATTTTTGGAAAGGGCGTTTGGAAGACGTGGTACTACAGTATGACCGTTGGAATTTGCGTTTGGAGGTCCGAGTGATTTGATACGATTTTCTGATCGTGCGCCATTGATTCGGTGAAGTTTCTCTACTCTTTCTTGTAATTGTGGCTTGAGCCAAGATTGGTTAATCTTGAGATATTGTGATCCTCTAATTGTATTTAGAGAGAACTCGTTGTACCCATTATATTGATAGTGGAGATTAAGTGGCCTTGAGGGTCCCGTGGTTTTCCTCTCTCGCCTTAAGAATGTTTTCCACGCACAGGTGGGGAGAATTATTTAATTCCGCTGCATCTAAATATTCTATTAGATTCGTTTTTCTCCCAAAAAAGTGGTATCAGAGGGAAGATTATTTTATCGGTATCCTGTGTTAAATAATGGAAGCTAATACAAGCATAATGGTTAGTCAGAATGGTTCAAATTATCATGTATGGAAAGGGAAGATGGAAGATCTTCTTTATGTGAAGGATTATTATCTGCCGGTATTCAGCGAGACCAAGTCTGAAAACAAATCTGATGGTGAATAAAAATTATTGCATCGTCAAGTATGTGGCTACATTAGACAGTGGGTGGATGATAATGTTTTGAATCATGTCAGTGAAGAGACACATGCGCGCATTTTATGGAGCAAGCTTGAGCAATTATATGCTCGAAAGACTGGTAATAAGTTGTTCTTGATAAAGCAGATGGTGAGTTTGAAGTATCATGACGGGGCTCCATTGACAGATCATCTTAATGTTTATCAAGAAATTTTTAATCAGCTTGCACAGGAATGTGTATCAAATTTGATGATGAGGTGAAGGGTTTATGGCTTCTCGGTACATTACCGGACTCGTGGGAGACGTTCAGGACGTCCTTATCTAACTCAGCTCCAGATGGTGTTATCACCATGAATTTGGCTAAGGGGAGTGCTCTGAATGAAGAGATGAGAAGAAAGTCACAAGGTTCATCTTCGTACTTAGAAGTCTTAGTGACAGAACAAAGAGGAAGGAGCAAGAGCAGAGGTCCAAAGGGTAGAGACAGAAGCAAGAGTAAGAACATGTATACCAATGCAGAGTGCTATCACTATGGTCTAAAAGGGAATATTAAAAAGTATTGCCGAAAGCTCAAGAGAGACAGTCAACATGATAACGAGAAAGAAAAGAAGGCAAGTCATGACGATGATGTTGCCACTATTACTGAAGAGTTTCTTCTCTTGTGTGATGATTAAGATGTTAACTTGGCTTGTGATGAGACCAGTTGGGTAGTAGATAGCGGTGCCTCCATTCATGCTACAAGTCGAAAGGATCTCTTTTCATCTTATACATATGGTGATTATGGCAATGTTAAGATGGGAAATCGAGACATGTCAAAAGCTATTGGCATAGGAGACGTGCGATTGGAGACGAAAAATAAAACAAATCTTATTCTGAAAAATGTTAAGCATATTTCTGACATTCGTTTGAATTTGATATAAATAGGCAAGCTAGATGATGAAGGTTTTCATCATACCTTTGGTGGTGGTTCATGGAAGCCCACTAAAGGTGTTATGTTCGTGGCTAGAGGTGAAAAGTGTGCTTCGTTGTACGTGACACAAGCTAGAGTTTGTGGTGGCATTATTAATGCAGTCGAGAAAGAGAGTACAACTGAATTGTGGCACAAGAGACTTAGTCACATGAGCAAGAAGGGAATGATGGTTTTGGGAAAGAAGAATCTCCTACCGGGAATGAAATGTGAACCGTTAGAGAAGTGTGAGCATTGCTTGGCCGGCAAGCAAACTAGAGTATCTTTCAAATCACCCCATCCCTCGAGAAAGCCATAGATGCTTGATTTAGTATACTCTAATGTTTGTGGTCCTATGAAATCCAAGACGCTTGGAGGTGGTATCTATTTTGTGACTTTTATAGATGACCATTCAAGAAAAGTGTGGGCCTATATCTTGAAGACTAAAGATCAAGTGTGTGGTGTCTTGAAGCAGTTTCATGCCCTAGTTGAGAGACAGACTGGGAAGAAGTTAAACTGCATGCGAACCAATAATGGAGGTGAGTATTGTGGTTCTTTTGATGATTATTGCAAGGATCAAGGCATTCGACATCAAAGGACACCTCCAAAGACGCCTCAGCTAAACGGGTTAGCTGAGAGGATGAACATAACGCCTATTGAAAGGACGAGATGTTTACTTTCACAAGCAGGGTTTCCAAGATGATGTTGGGGTGAGGCTTTCATGTGTTGAATCTCACACCGTGTGTGCCTCTTGAGTTTGATGTTCCTAATGGAGTTTGGACAGGTAAAGATGTCTCCTACAATCACTTAAAGGTATTTGGATGCAAGGCATTTGTGCATATTCCAAAGGATGAAAGATCTAAGCTTGATATGAAGACTAGACCGTGCATATTCATCGGTTATGACGAGGATGAGTTTGGGTACAGATTTTATGATCCGGTGCAGAAGAAACTTATCAGAAGCCGCGATGTGGTATTTATGGAGAATCAAGACATTAAAGATATTGCGAAATTTGAAGAAAGTGCTCCGCAATTTATAACTGACTTGATTGATTTTGATATAGTTCTTTCTACAGTTGTGCCAAGTCAAGTTGAAGATGAAGTTAGTGATGACCAGCAGGGTGCATGTGATGTTGATGCTCCTACAGAGGTAGAGATGGATAATGAAGTTCATGAGAAGTTGCCAGTACCAGATGTTCCACCAGTTGTTCCACTCAGGAGATCTTCTAGAGATCGACAACCGTCTACAAGGTACTCAGCTGATGAGTATGTGTTAGTATCTGACGGGGGAGAACACGAAAGTTATAGTGAAGCCTTAAAGATGAGAACAAGAAAGAGTGAGTTGAAGCCATGCAAGATGAGATGAAATCATTGCATGAGAATCATACTTGTGAGTTGGTGAAGTTGCCGAAAGGCAAAAGAGCTTTGAAGAACAAGTGAGTTTACAGAGTGAAGTAAGAAGAAAATACTTCACGTCCCCGATACAAAGCTAGATTGGTCGTCAAGGATTTCAGCCAGAGGAAAGGTATTGACTTTGATGAAATATTTTCTCCTGTTGTTAAGATGTCATCCATTCGGGTGATTCTTGGTTTAGCAGCTAGTCTTGATTTGGAGGTCGGGCAGATGGATGTGAAGACTGCATTTCTCTATGGTGACTTAGATAAGGAAATTTATATGGAGCAGTCAGAGGGTTTCAAACTAAAAAGAAAAGAGGACTATGTGTGCAAGCTTCATAAAAGCTTGTATAGTTTGAAGCAAGCACTAAGACAGTGGTACAAGAAGTTTGAGTCAGTCATGGGTGAGCAAGGCTACCAAAAGACGAAATCTGACCACTGTCTTTTTGTGCAGAAATTCTCTAATGATGATTTTATCATACTATTGCTATATGTTGATGATATGCTGATTGTTGGCAAGAATGTCTCCAGAGTTAAGAGATTGAAGAAACAGTTGAGTCAGGATTTTTCAATAAAGGACTTGGGTCCTGCGAAAACTATTCTTGGCATTCGAATTACTCGCGATAGAGTTGCGAATAAGTTGCATATGTCACAAGAGCGATATATTGAAAAGGTGTTGCAAAGGTTCAATATGGACAAGGCTAAAGTGATGAGCTCTCCTCTTGCTACTCACTTTAAGCTAAGCACACGACAGAGCCCTTCTACGGAGAAGGAGATGGACGACATGGATAGAGTTCCGTATGCCTCAGCAGTAGGAAGTTTGATGTATGCAATGGTGTGTATATGGTCTGACATAACTCATGCAGTTGGTGTTGTGAGCCGTTTTCTGTCAAATCCGGGTAGAGAGCATTGGGATGCAGTCAAATGGATTATGATATATCTCCGAGGTACCTCTAATTACAGACTTACTTTTGGAAGTGGAGAACCAGTGCTGGTTAGCTACTCTGATTCAGATATGGCAGTAGATGTTGATAGCAGAAAATCCACCTCAAGTTATTTAATGACATTTGCAGGTGGAGCAGTTTCTTGGCAGTCAAGGCTACAAAAGTGTGTTGCACTTTCTTCTACAGAAACTGAATATATCGCAACAATTGAAGCATGTAACGAGTTGTTATGGATGAAGAGATTCATAGGGGAGCTCGGTTTCAAGCAGCAGCGCTATGTGGTTTACTGTGATAACCAAAGCGCGATTCACTTGAGTAAGAATTCTACATTTCATGCAAAGTCGAAACATATTGATGTGAGATACCATTGGTTTAGAGATGCACTTGAAGACAAGTTGTTTGAGATTGAGAAAATCCACACAGATGATAATGGTATGTTCACGAAGGCCTTACAGAGGGAGAAGTTTGATGTTTGTCGTAAGATTGCCGGGATGGCGATGCCCATGTAGTTAGTTGAATAAGGGGGAGATTTGTTGGCCCTTTGTTAAATAAGTGGAGGCCCAAAGTCCATTTAGTATCCTAAATGAAGAAGGAAACCCTAATTGCTTGGCTATAAATAGTAGGCAATAGAGAGAAGGAATAAGACCAATTCAAGAGAGAAATAGAATGAAATTCGTGCAGAATTTTGTGGGCCGACCATCAAGGTTCTCAAGTCCGATCGGAGGTCGATCCACCGTTGGATCGTGCTGATTCTTGGACAAGGCATTCGGAAGACGTGGTACTACTGTCTGACCGTTAGAATTTGCGTTTAGAGGGAGAGTTATTTAATTTTGCGACATCTAATCATTCTATTAGATTCGTTTTTCTCCCACCAATAAATATATCAATGAAACTCACTGATTATGAAACTATTGCAAATACTCCTTTTAACATATTATACACTACCAAAGGAGTTTGGTAGTTTCTGATAACATGTTAAGCACCTTTTAATTAAACACATCCTTTCAACATGTGCAATTACTTTCACGTCAATCTTTACATGACAGAAGACCAAATTAAATTGATACTAATTATTATATACACCGCCTTTGACTCGTACATCCACATTAAATGCACACCATCGATTTCAAAATGAGACGATTATAATTGGTCCTTTCGTAGGATTAGGATGAATTTTCTATTGATTACTATCCCATAAATTAATGTTAATTTGTTATAATGCACAGTAAGAAAATGAAATTATCTTGTATAGTTACAACAAATAATTTTAAAAAATATTTGAAGGTACCAATATTAATATTTGATTTAAGTTGTAAATATTTTATTAACTTATATAGATGACGCGTCATTAATATTTTCAAAATAAAATAATTTCTATATTTTGAAACTAAATCATCTAAAAATTAAAAATCAATACATTTAGAAAGTGAATATTAATATATAATATACAATGATATAAAACTATTATATTCACTAATCATGTTATTTTTTTACTCTATTATAATGTAATGTAATGAAATATTAACATTTGCATTGAAAAAAAAAATATTTTTTGCCATTTTTAAATGAGCAATTTGAACTTTTATATTAATTTGTTAGCTAAAAATTGTTTAAAGGGTGAAATGACACATTTTAGTTGGTATAAATAAATTCAAAATCTAGCTACTTCATGATTGTAAAATATGAGTGTCATAAGCTGCATTAGTAAGTCTTATAAGTTATAATATTTATCTTTTCATCCGTACAGGAACAAATTGATTTTAGGGTTAGTTGCAATAGCTGGATGTGTCTGTGTTCCATTTTTATAAATAGTAACCGAGTATATTTTTCTGTGGCAAAATGAAACTGTCAACTTAATGATTTTTGTAAATTTGTTTAAAGTGACGAAATTGTACACAAAATCTAAAATTAATATTTCTTTTCAGTTCAGGCTCGTTGATTTTCTTCTTTAATTGAACATACCCAACTTCCAACTCAATAGCATGAAGGCGAAAAGATGGAGTTGGACCAACTCAAACTCGTTAGAGAAGCAATTCATGCTTGAGCTTCAAAGTCAGTTGGATCTAAAGTCTCACAGATAGACATGATGATGTGCTGGAAGTAAATAAAGTTGACAATGACGTGTTAACGAGAGTGAAGATCAAAGATGGTTAGACGGAGAAGAGGAAAACCACCGAACTGAAGCTACTCATTTGAAAAGAGAAATAAACAAAAATTGATTACTACATTTTATAATTGCAAAATTGAGATATTACACAGCCATTGTTTACAATTAGCTCCTTATTTTATGTTTCTATCTAGATAACATTTTAGTATACGGTAACAAATTTATTAAATTTTAGAACTAGTGATACATTTACTACACATTGATAGTTTTTTGAACATGAAACTATTACCTGTTTATATGCGCTGATGACATCAAGTAGCATGAAGTGCAACCAAAGATGCATAAGCTCCACCATTTATCCTCATCAGCCTTTCATGGCTTCCCTTCTCCGCAATGACACCATTCTTGACCACTGCAATTATATCAGCTCCTTTGATGGTTGTTAGCCTGTGAGCCACAACAATGGTAGTCCTATTCACCATAACTCTATCCAGCGCTTCTTGTACGATCCGCTCTGACTCTGCATCGAGCGCGCTGGTGGCCTCGTCTAGCAGAAGGATTCTGGGGTTCTTGAGAATAGCTCTGGCGATGGCTATTCTCTGCTTCTGCCCCCCGGAGAGCTGCACACCTCGTTCCCCGACCGACGTGTCGTAGCCTTGTGGCAGAGAGGAGATGAAATTATGGGCATTTGACGCTTTGGTGGCGGAGATGATCTCTTCTTCGGTGGCGTGCCCCTGCGCACCGTACGCTATGTTATCACGGATGGTCTCGTTGAAGAGGATTGGCTCTTGGCTCACCAATCCCATTTGCTGCCTCAACCAGCTCAGCTTCAGTGTCCGGATCTCCACTCCGTCTAACAATATGCTACCTGATTCTGGGTCGTAGAATCTTTCCAACAGGCTGATCACCGTTGACTTCCCGCTCCCACTCTCTCCTACCAAAGCAACCGTCTTTCCGGAGGGTATGCTCAAACACAGGTCTCTAAATATTTGAGCGTCTGGCCTGGTTAGATATCTGAATTGAATGTGTTGCAACTCAATGTCACCATGTACAGAGGCTAGTGTGGTGCCCTCATCGCTCATGGAGTCAATCTTAGGCTTGCTGTCAAGAATATCAAATATGGAAGCTGCAGAATCTTTAGCTTTGTTGATATCAGGAGCCCATGCGGTGGATTGAGAAACTCCCGTTGCGGCCATTGTCAAGGCAAAGAAGACCTGGGTAGAAAACAAGAAGAAGAAGAAAAAGAAATTAAGTTGAGGTGGATGGGGAGATTGTGAGGTTGTCTTGCCGTCTCAAGTTACACATTAGAAGATTATACAACTAAAAAATATTAGACCTAATAGGCTTGTCTCTTGGGTCAAAGATGAGCTCTAATTTGTATGTGAGCTTCCTAGGTAAGAGCAGGATAACCCCAACAACGATACCATAGGTCTAGTTCAGTAGAATCTTCTGTTAAAGTGAGTCAGATAATTGTATAGCTGGTAAGACCCAAACCATGATTAACCACTTTCGTGGTGGTGGGTTCAAATAGAATGAAAAATGCTTTTCTGGGACTGAGTATACCACGTAAGAGTTTGAGGTTAGTGAGAGCCAACTCGATGTAAGGGAACTCAATATGGAGAGAGATTACTAGGTTTACATGTGAGTTCAAAGTCGCATACCAGAAGATTAAGGGGGCATAAGAAAAGTTTTATACACATTGGATCCAAGACCTAATAGTCTAGTCTTTTGGGTCAAATTTGAATTCTGTAGATGGTAAAACCTGGACCATGATCGGTTGTTCTCACCAGTCGGATGTGATGAGAGTTAATGTGGAAGGGGAGATCGTTAGGTACACATGCAAGTCAAAAATCTCACATCAGAAGACTACAGAGTTAAAAAGAGTTTATATATATATTAGACCTCGGGTCTAATAGACTCCTAGATTTCCCCAACTAAAAATTACTAGAAGAAAAAGAGTTGATGTGAAAGTACCTTGAAAACGTCTTGAAAAGTTGCTTGTCCATTTTTAACAAGGATAGAACCAATGTAGAAACACAGGGCGTTTGTGCAGTAAAGCAGGAGGAAGGAGACGCCGAAGCCTATACCGCTTATAACTCCTACTCGAACTCCTTGTTTAATGGGGGCCTTGCATTTCGTTTCGTACAAATCCACTACCTTCTGTTCCGCGCAAAACGAAGCAACGGTTCTGATGCTCCCAACAGCATCATTAGCCACTTGACTTGCTTCTTCGTACATCATCTGCATGCAACATTTGGATTTCAAGATATAACTTACACTTACACTTGGTATGCATAGTTAAGTAGTTACTTACTTTAGCATCTGCACTATAAAGCTTTAGCACTTTGCCTTGAATATATCCTTGTAGAAGCATGAGAGGCATAACGGCTAGGATTAAAAAGGCCAATATCCAGTTAGCTGTGAATGCTATGACGAGGCCTGTTGTTATTGTGGACATGTTCTGGATAACAAGAGCCAATGGATCACCCACTAGACTCTTTATTACTGAAGCATCAGTAGATAACCTTGCACCTATTGCACCACTGAAAATGAAATGAAATCCCAATGCTTAATCAGTACTGACTTATCCAACATTGATGAAAATGAAGAAAACACACATATACATACATACCTTGAATTTTCAGGATCGTCAAACCAGCTTATTTCTTGGTGAACCACCTTTTCAAATGTCATGGAACGAATCCGCTGTATCAACTTAGCAGCTGCAACTCCAATAAAATAATTCTGAATTGGTATAACTAGTAGCGCTATGCACCCGATACCAACGAAGAGGAGTGCCCAGAGCTTGGAGTCTTTTGTTAGCTGACTTGGAGGTTTATAAAAAATTTGTATGGCTGTAGAGATTAAGAGGCCAAACACTGGAAAAATAACTCCATGCACTGCGGCTCCAACACATCCTACCAACAGAACTGGCACCTCAGGCTTGTTCAAGTAGGCTAATCGCTTTATCGAAACCCTTTTCCGTTTCTCAGTATTGTTATTCTCGCTTACTCCACCATACCTCTCCTCTTCACTTGGCATGTGAGTATCGAGGAGATTTCCAGGAGCAGGAAAACCAAAGCTAAGTGAGATGGAGTGTCTGCTGCTTGATGAACCTCTGCTTATGGATCTCCGCATAGACAATCTATGGCTTCCAGATCTTGACATCACCCTCTCCATATGATGATGTACTGTAACTGTGCTTTCCTCCTCTTTGTTTCCACCTTGCAATCGCACGAGCTGAGAATAAGCCCCTTCCGGATTCCTTATTAACTCCTCGTGATTTCCTTGCTCCAAAATCCTCCCGCGATGAACAACTGCTATGGTATCAGCATTCCTTATAGTTGTCAGACGATGCGCAACAACAACGGTTGTTCTGTTTGACATAAGCCTAACCAGCGCATCTTGGACTACTCGCTCAGATTCAGCATCCAGCGCACTTGTTGCTTCATCAAGAAGGAGAATTCTCGGGTTCTTCAATATGGCTCTGGCAATTGCAAGTCTCTGCTTTTGGCCACCAGATAGCTGAGTTCCATGCTCACCAACCATTGTGTCAAGGCCCTTGGGCATTTTGTCAATAAACTTTGCAGCATTAGCTAGCTCAAGTGCACTTTTGATCTCTGCATCTGTTGCATTTTCTTTTCCATATGCAATGTTCTCTTTTATGCTAGTTGCAAATAGGACTGGCTCCTGACTCACCAGGCCAACTTGCTTCCTCAACCAGCTGAGCTTGAACTTCTTTATGTCTATACCATCTATAAGCACTTGACCGGATTCGGGATCATAGAATCTCTCCACCAGGCTAATCACCGTCGATTTTCCACTCCCACTTTCCCCAACCAAGGCTGCAATAGTCCCGCTTGGAACGCGCAGTGAGAATCCTGAGAAAATCTGAACGTCTGGCCTGGCGGGATACTTGAAGTAGACGTCTTTGAGTTCAATCTCACCGTGAACGTCATCCAAAGTGATCCCGGTACCCTCGCAGGCATCGATCTGTGGTGTGCGCCCGATTGTCTCGAACATCTTGTAGGCAGCAGCTTGGCCCGAAGCAAAAGCATTCATGGATGGGGATGTCTGCCCCAACGACCTAGTCCAAGATAAGAGAGTCAGATTAAAAGCTGAAGCTAATAGTTGAATAACCAATTATATATACACACTTACATTCCTCCGATCATGATTGCAGTAAGGACGTTAATGACTTGGCCGCCATTGTATCCTTTGGCTACCACAAGTTTGGCTCCATACCATACAGCAAGTGCATAAGTGGAGAAAACGACAAAGATAATAGTAGCAAGACCCAAGCCAGAGGTGAGGCTTTGGCGGAGCATGGAAGCATAGGTAATGTCCAGTTTGTTGGCGTATTTTTGAACAGCTTGCTTCTCCCCGGTGAAGGAGGCAACGGTTCGGATGGATCCAACAGTTTGCTCAACAACATTTCCAGCTTCTGCGTAGGCAACTTGAGCGCGGCTAGCATTCTTGGCAATGATGAGTGACATGGTTCCACCGGTGAGGACCATAAGGGGGACGCACGAGAGTAGGACAAGGGCAAGCTCCCATCCCCGGACGAAAGCCACTGTGAATCCACCAATGAAAGTTGCTACGAGCTGGATGAACTTGCCAACCTTCTCGCCCATGGCTTCCTGAATAAGAACGGTGTCACCGGACATGCGACCGATGATCTCTCCCGTGTTTGCTTCTGTGTCGAAGAAGCCTATTTCCTGTCTAAGTATCGTCTTCAAGTAGAAACCACGAATGCGGGCAGATTGTCTTTCTCCGCTTACTGTCCAACACACAGTCTCTGCACAAACAATGCATTAATAATATATACTACGTAATTCCCAATCCAAACAAACAGGTTTTATATATCCAAATACCACTTACGGATCAATGCCACAGTAGCAGTAGCAATGGCCAAGTACACAAACAATAAAGATACCTGAAAATCACAACCCAGCATCAAATTACATGAACCACCACATACTAATGCTTTTAAATCAAAATCTCAACATTTAAATTTATATAGTTCAAACAATACGTTTTTATTATATAATTTTCTAAAGAGAGTTTATATTTATATAATAAAGAATTTATACATATTCTACTCAAATAATTTAGTATATTTCACAAACAAAGAAAATATTTTGTGATATTCATATTTGAAGGTTATTAATTACAAAATTTTATTTCCCAAAAAAAAGATAACAAAATTTTTATTAAATTAATATAATAAAAAATTAAACGACTTGACAAAATAGTCCAATTGAACTCGAACTTAACTTCTGAAACTCATTTGAACTCGAGTGAAATATATAAGCTAAACAATTTTATCAAAACTAAGTTATAATCAATATCCAAACGCATAATACTGCTTAATTTTTTTTTAAATTTAACTATTCTTTTATTGTGTTTTTTGAAAGGCTTGCATTTTTTATTTTGCTCATTTTTAGTACAAAAAGATTGAAATGCCCCTCTTTGGCTTTCAAATTATCGACCTCATGTAATTGTTTTCATTTAACTTTAAAGATTATTAATTACAAAATTTGATTAATTATCATAACGAAAATTAAACTATTTGACAAATAGTCCAATTGAACTCGAATTTAACTTTTGAAACTCATTTTAACTCGAGTGAAGTATAAACTAAACAATTTTATCAAAACTAAGTTATAATCAGTATCCAAACACATAATACTTACTTCGAAATTCTTTTAATTTAAATAGTTTTTTATTCTTTTTTTCTTGAAAGGTTTACATTTTTTGTTTCTCATTTTTTAGTACACAAAAATTAAAAATTCCGCTTTTTAGCTTTCAAATTATTGAATCATGTATTTTTTTTTCATTTAACCTCTCTTCAAAAGCGGGTAAGTTTTATATAATTAGAGACTTCGAATGATTTTGAGATTTTCACAAGATATGTTGTTTACTTTCATACATTTCTAAAATGTTAAGTTTTGTGAAATTTCGAAATCGTTTGGTTAGTCAAAAATGAGTTTAAATTTTCTGGTGAAAACATGCTACTTTTTTTGATGGGAGGTGAAAAATATGGGATGAGTTTGAAAATTTGAAAGTTAAAGAGAGACATTTTAATCTTTTCTTTTGTACTTTAAATGAGAAGAAACAAAGTTCACTAACGTTTTATGAGATGTTATAAAATTAGTTGTAGTTAAGTGATAATTGTGCCAAGATAACTGTACTACAACGACTTTTGCTAATTTTGTTTTAATTTTGGGCCTGAATATAGGTTGAAGAAACACATTAATTGTGGACACATGAGTTGATAGATACCTCTGAGATAGAACTGACGACGTTGCTCTGGCTGGTGGATCCGAACGAGTTGATGAGCGTGCCGAAAATGACGGTCTGGATAGGGGGAGCGACTCCATTTCCGATGGCTGCAATTGTGCCTAGCACGATGAGAAGCACATCGAGCCGATCCGCGAACGTGAACAGCTTGAAGAATGACACCTTCTGCTTATCCGTACTAGTACTAGTACTACTGGATTCGCCCGGCATTATCAAAATATTATGAACTCAAAGAGAGAATGAGAGTTGGTGATGAGTTTTGATATCACAACAAATTAAAAGACCGTAGCTATATATAGATATAAACAAAATCAAAATTAACAAGTTTTGATCTCAGTAATGACGTACACATTTCAGCTACTTACTTGTTTAGACTCATTTTCTTCCTTATTTTTCGAAAGTTAATTACCCAAAATGAAAAAGAAAATAAAAAAGTGAATTGTTTAATTGAAATGTTTGGATGGACGTCCCTTTTTTCTCCGCCTTCTAGAACACTGTTTCTTTTTTCAGTTCATATACTAAACCTTTGCGTCCTAAATTTAACTCGCCAATTAATGCATTGCGGTGGCATGGTCTAAGGTGTAAGCAACTAAATATTGTTGGGACCTTGTTTCAATTACCAAGAGAATCAAGACAAATGTTATTAGTAACTTATTATTATTGTGAGTATTTTCTAAAGTTATATTTTCAGTTCTTTTGACTTTCTTTTGTTTTAATATCTTGTTTCTAGAATAATTGATATACATATACATATACATATACATACATATATATATATATATATATATTTGGGATTATCTAAATTTGTTTTTGATTAAAATCGAGTTATCTTGTTCGTCTAAGTATTCAACTATTACATATCAAAAGTAGCATGAAATTAAGTTTGGATCTCAGTCACTATTTATCGTGACTGGCTTGTGTTGTGCGCCCTTATCGATCGATTACCACTCGCGTCTGTTTTGGTACATATTAAATAAATAGTTTAACTTTTTTCTTTTTCTCAAAGAATCGCATGGATATAATTTACAACTTTCATATAAGTTTTGTGTTGTGTTTATTCGAATAATATATATGTGTGCTTTTTTGGAGGTTTGGGTTTACCATACCCGCGTGTGCGTGCTACCACTGTTCGACATCGGTACAGGGTTCGTGACTGAGCCTGAATTTAAGTAGAGTTACGTACAATAAAATTGAATAATATGTGTGATTCAAGACTAGTTTCATTTACCAAGAGATTAAAGCCTAAATTTAGTAACCTATGAGTATTTTTCTAAAGTTTTATTTTGTTCTTCTGACCTTAATTTTGTCCTAACTGTTTTAAGAATAAGTTACTTATTATATTTACTTAATGTTCATGTGAACTTAGAACAGGTTTTATATAAAAAGTTATTCTGTGCGTTCAACTATTATGTATTCATTGTGTTATTACGATATTTGTTGGCTTATTTTTTAGTCAAGAAGGAGGTCGAGCATATGATCATGAAAGATGTCAAGTCGAAGGTTACATCATCTTTCTCGACATCCTGTACGTCGACGCATTATCTAGTTTACTTAAATATGAAAATATTCGGCGATTGTGAATCTGGAAGATCTTCAGATGTGTACAAAACTTATGGGAAGTCTTGAGTATGTTATGATTCTGGAAAACTTCCTGCCGTGATAGAGATTCTGCAAAGATATTCGACGATAAGGATTTGAGAAACCAAGATCTCTAAGATTAAGGAAACCCTAACGCATTCCGTGAATTATTTTAAAAGCTACTATAAGAGTAAAGGCTTCATCCTTAGTAGAGTTGGTTCTTTCAAGAGAATATACATGGCTCTTAGACGTGAAGGACTTTCGGGTTGAAAGGCTGTGTATTCTTCGAAGGACATTGTGTATCACTACAAGAATCGAAAGATCAAGTGTGAGTGATTGTGTTTTATGAGTGGATGCGTGATTGAAGGTTCAAATCCCCTTCTGTGGGGTGTTGCCAGCTAGAGCAGGGCTAGATTTTGCAGAGTTACTTACGATTCTCGGCACTATCAGACCGACAGACGGGATTCGTGATCAGATCTGGTGGACATTAGATAGGAGTGGATACACTGCGAGGAGGGGTTACCACAAGTTGTTGGGGACAGATCATGCCGATTCGGTGGACTGGGCTTCGAGGCTGTGGGATATGCCAGTTCCGCCGAATTTCAGGAGTTTCGGGTGGTTGGTACTTCAGGGCAATTTACCGACTAGAGGCACTCTTGCTTGCAGAGGGATCATCCCGATTGGTCATCTCATGTGTGCTTTATGCGGTAGGAGGGAGGAGACGACGGAGCATCTTATGCTCTTATGTAGTTGGACAAGAAGATTCTGGAGAGTGATTCACAGGTGGTGGGGTATCCAGTTCCCTACTACTCTGTCAGTTCACGATCTGTTCATGGGGTGGAGAGTCAGAGTTGCAGACAGAGAAGCGAGGAGGGAATGGAGCAGGCTTATCACGATGGGTTTCTGGTACATCCGGGTGACCAGGAACGGTAGGATTTTCAGGGATGAGGAACGATCACCGGGAGAGGCTCTCAGGCTACTACAAATGCGCTCTTACACTTTAGTGCATGTGGATGAGGGGCGAGACATCCAAGTTTGGACGAGGGAGCGCACTTTAGTCACCTGGTGCGCGAACCCGAGGTTGGTCCTCCGTTCTATCCTTTCTTAGCTTTTCTCTATGTTTTTGGGTTGTTTTGGGGTTCTATTTTCTCCTTTTTTCTGGTTTGGGGCGTAGTTTTCCTCTTTTTGATTACTTGTACTTTTTTCTCTCGTCATTTAAGATATCTTTTATTGCTGATAAAAAAACGACATGTGATATCCGAGCAGGGTGAGTGGTCGTAGAGTGGAACCAAGACGGGGTCTTAGATTCAGGAGGAGTCCCTGAGATAGATTTGCACTTGTAATAGTAGCATAGGGTAGTGATCTGTGTGATGATCACCGATACTTGTATGTTGTGACTTATTACCTCATAATGAAACCTTTCTACTGACAAAGTGCCCCCAGACGTAGGTTAGTTAGCACCGAACTGGGTAAACATTTTCTGTGTCGTTGTTTACTGTATTTTTTTATTCCGTTATTCGTATCTGCTCTAGTTGTTAAGAACATTGTCTCGACATTATTATTGACATCTTGTTTAACATAAGAAATCAGAATTTCACATTTTATGTATTAACTCAAGGCTGATCCACTCTTATGAGTAGCATCAAATGTAGGAACTCAAAGTAGTGTTGGTATATATTGTTGGATAAATATATAGTTCAATTTGTATTTTCTCAAAGTATCACACGGAAAGTTTGTAATTTTCATATAAGGTTTATATTGTTTTATTCTTCATTCCTTATTTGAATAATATGTGTGCTTTTGTTGGAGGTTTTGTCTTTAACATCAAATTTTTATGTCTGGTGTTTAATAGAAACGTTACAACCAGTACCACCTTTTCTGCTCAGCATTTATTCGTGCCTTCGGGTCGAGCACTTTGAATATTACGTACAATCGTTATATACCTTTTCCTCCCAACAATTATGGCAGACTCCGCTCGTATTTTATAAACATCAGAGCCTCTTTTCATTCTTCATATCTCTACAAAACTCTCTCTAATAATTTCCCCACTCGTCAATTATTCTTGGTCGTCCGATTAGACAGATTGTTCGTATGATCAATGCGTAAGTTCTTGATGGCTCTTTCATACCTGTATCATTCTATTTTTGAGTTCCACATGTTAGATATTAAGACGACAATCCAGACTGGAGCGAAAATCTTCGAAGAGAGCAGTCGGGAACCTTTTAGTATGTATATTTGCAACATGGAAAGATGGTGGTACATGAGGCATAGTGACACTAGGACAGGTTTGGGGTGGGTCTTCTAATCCTAGACCCCGTCCCGAAATTAGGTCCCTTGCCCCGAACCCGTCCCATTCCCAGATATTTTACTATCTGACCCGTCCCGAAACCAACCCGACAGGTACGGGTAATTTGCAAATTCTGGATCCGTCCTGAAATCAGACGTTATTCCAATTTTCTCTTATAACCCGTTATGTATTATATGATCATCAATCAATTAATTTTACATACAAACATCAAATTATTTATATATAAAACATGGTGTAGCGAAACATTTTTTTTCCAACAAAAATAAGTAGGTAGAATCTTATGATAAATATGATAATGTGTAATATAAAGCAAGCACTAAAACAGTTCATGACACAATCTAATTTTAAAGAAATAAATACTGAAACATCGCAAATCAATTCAGGGTCCATTCTAATTTTATGAAAAAAATATTACTGCAACATCGTGTTTAAAGTCTTCAAACTTTAGTACATGAGGTTTTCTCACTGTGCAACCAAAACCAATTATGAGAGATTAATTAAATGTGTGCGCAAAAAAAATCAAACATAACTGAGAAATATAAGTTGATAAAAATAAAAGAATGGAATTCCTAAGTAGAGTATTGTTGGGGTTTTGTATGGTTAAAAACATCATTTGGTTAAATCCCATATTGAAAGAATTTAAAATGTTTTTTGGGTTTAAATTGTTTTGCTCTCCTCTATGGTTTGTGTGGGCCTAATAAGGGGTAACCTGAGGCTTGGACCAAACCCACACGCGCGCCGCCGCCACCGTCCGTCCGGCTCGGGCACGGGTCCGGGCTAGGCTCGACAAAACTTGATTTTATTTCTCAAAAATAAAAAAAGTTATTTTATTTTTGAATTCAAAATCTGATTTTAAATGAAATTCAAATTCAAATCTTTTTGAATTCAAATCTGACTTTTCAAATTCAAATATTTTTAAATATGAGTTTAAAATCTTTTGAATTCGAATTTAAATCTGGATTTAATTCGTGAATTTATTGTGGCTGTTACATGTATTTATTGGTAGCATTAAAATGTTGGTTTAATGTGTCATTATGTGTGAGTTTAATTCATTTCCCCTCAGATATTTCTATAAATACTGAGGGGTGTCTCCCCATTTGACACAACACTTCATGCCAATTGCTCACTTGCTGCCAAAATAATTCTCGATCAATTTTTCCGTTCATCTTCCTTCGTCTTTCCCCGATTGCGCAATCTGACTGCCGTCAGACGGTTGTTTGTTCAATAGTCGGAATTTCTTTGGTAAGATTTGTTTACCTCCTGGACAGAGTCTGCATTGTTCCAGTCTCAGCTGTGCGAGTGGGCTCACATCTGAGGGACAGCCGTGTAAACCTCGGAAGCAACCGGATTTTATCGCCACCACGGTCAACCCGGAATAATTTCTTTCAAGTTAGTGGCCTCCTTAACACGGCGCGGTTCTTGTCTATTCTTCTTCGTCTCCCCAGTATCAGATATCGACAACAAAAGATTTGGATACGGTGCTGCGTGCCACGTCATTCCGGGTATCTTATTCCAACAATTTGAAAGCAATTATTAGTCGTATATGCATACTATAATGTCTAGTTCTACCAACATGCATGCTGCTAAGTTAGAACTCCTTGACGGTACGAATTACCGTCGCTGGGAAACCAAGTTATTTATGTACTTCGAACAACTAGAAATAGACCATGTTCTTTTGCATGATCCCCCGCTTCCCTACTCTGTGCATGATCCCGTCAATCCTGAACAAACTCCCCCGATAGTTGCCATCCTGAGGAAAAATCAGGATGACATTAAAAAATACGAAAAGGACAACAAGACTGCTAGGTACCATATTCTAAATCAAATGACGAACTCGTTATTTGATTTGTTTATGGCTCAAACGTGTGCTAAAGTCATTTGGGACGCACTAGACAAGAAATATGGGGCTGATGATGCTGGAAAGAAGAAATATGTGGTCGGGAAATGGCTCGCCTTCAGGATGGTGGATTCTAAGCCCATCATGGACCAGGTGCATCTGTACGAAAACTTGTCCACTGATATCGTCAACGAGGGAATGAAAATGGACGAGATTTTCCTGGCAAATGTCCTGCTCGAGAAATTTCCACCTTCATGGAATGACTACCGAACCACCTCAAGCACAAGAAGAAGGATCTCTCACTGCAAGAGCTGATATCCCACATGCGAGCCGAGGAGGCAAACTGCCTGAAGAACAAAATGGATTCTTTATCAATTCATTATGTCAAGGCAAATATCGTGGAGTCCTCTGGCCCTCCAAACTCCAAGGCGAAAGGCAAAGGCAAGATGGGAGTTCAACCTAAGAAGGACCAGTTCAAGAAGAAGCCGGTAAAAAATCCTGCACCTCCGACCGGATCAACTCAAAACCGTGTCATGGTCAAATGCTGGGTTTGTGGGAAGGATGGGCATAAGGCGTACCAATGTTCTCAGCGTCAAAGGTCAACTCCCGCTCGAGCTAACATTGCTGAAGATGATGACATCATTGCTGCAGTGGTGGTAGAGGCAAATATGGTTGCTAACTCCACAGAATGGGTGCTGGACCCTGCTGCAACTCGTCACATGTGTATGCATAAGGACATGTTCACCAACTTTGTTGAAGCTGTACCTGGAGAGGTCGTCTACATGAGGAACGACTCAAATGCAACGATTGCTGGATCAGGAAAGATAACACTGAAGCTGACTTCTGGGAAGACTCTTGCCCTCAACAATGCGCTCTGCGTTCCCTCTCTTCGTCGCAACCTCATCTCGGGTCCTCTTCTCAACAAAGCTGGACTGAAGACTGTGATAGAAGCTGATACCGTTGTATTTAGCTTCAAGGATAGTTTTGTGGGGAAAGGGTATTATAGCAATGGATTTTTTGTAATCAATGTTGATTCTGTTATTGGTAATAAAGCTTCAACTTCTGCTTACATCTCTGAATCAATAGTGTTTGGCATGGTAGATTGGGTCATGTAAATGAAAAGTCCATTAAAAGGCTAAGGAGCTTATCTATAATACCCAAATTAACATCCTCACAATTATCCAAATGTCAGTCTTGTGTCGAAGCAAAGTTTACAAGAAAGGCTTGTAAACTAGTAACTCAAAGGTATTCAAATCTCCTAGACTTGATTCCCTCCGACTTAGCCGACTGTAAGAATATTAGGAGTAAAGGTGGTAAACATTACTACGTGACATTCATCGATGATTGTTCACGATTTACCCGAGTATACTTGCTTCGAACAAAAGATGAGGCTGAACAGATGTTCATCAAATATAAGAATGAAGTGGAAAACCAACTTGATCGAAAGATCAAGAGAGTTAGATCTGATCGAGGCGGAGAGTATGGTTCAAACTTTCTGGTCGACTTCTGCGAGAAGAATAGAATTATTCACGAGTTGAGTGCGCCCTACTTACTGCAACAGAATGGAGTAGCTGAACGCAAGAACAGAACTTTAAAGAACATGATGAATGCAATGCTTCTAAGTTCCGGTCTCCCAGACGAGATGTGGGGGGAAGCTGTTCTCTCAGCTTGTCATATTCTTAACAGGGTTCCTCACAAGAATCTTGACAAGACCCCCTATGAGTTATGGAAGTGTTATGCCCCCAACCTGAGTTTCTTGAAGGTGTGGGGGTGTTTAGCTAAAGTTGGTGTACCTCCTCCCAAGAAAACCAACATAGGCCCCAAGACCTATGACTGTGTTATAATCGGATATGCTCAAAACAGCGCTGCCTACAGATTCATGTCTTTACATGATCTTTCCATATCTGAGGCAAGAGACGCCGAATTTTTTGAGCATGTGTTCCCATTGAAGAAGAATGCCGATAACCCCTCGTCGTCTTCAGCACCGGAGGATGTCCCTAATGTGTCTGAAGAGCCCCACACACATGTCAGTTCCTCTGCTCCAGAGGTTCAGGATGATGAACCAAGACGAAGCAAGAGACCTAGAATCGAAAAAGACTTTGGAGATGATTTTGTCACTTCGTTTCTAACTGAGATCGTGAATGTGGACTTTGTAAGTGAAGAACTAGTATCCGCCTATTTGACAGAAGATGATCCCAAAACCTACGGAGAAGCATTAAGATCCGTTGATGCTAGTTTTTGGAAGGAAGCTGTCGATAATGAACTAGCCTCTATCATGTCAAATCAGACTTGGGAATTATCCGATCTACGTAAGGGGTGTAAACCCATTAGTAGTAAATGAATATTCATGAGGAAACTAAGGCCTGACGGTACAATTGAAAGATTCAAGGCCAGACTGGTGGTCCGAGGATTCACTTAGAGGAAAACACATTGACTACTTCGACACCTATTCCCCTGTGACCAAAATAGCTACGATTAGATCAGTAATCGCTCTAGCTGCTATCCATGAGTTGGTTATACATCAGATGGATGTCAAAATCGCCTTCTTGAATGGAGATCTTAATGAGGAGATCTATATGTCACAACCCGAGGGATTCGTGATAAAATGTCAAGAGGTAAAGGTCTGTAAGTTGAGGAAGTCACTTTATGGACTGAAGCAAGCACCAAAGCAATGGTATGAGAAATTCCACAATACTTTGGTGAGTAACGGATATATTGTCAACAACTCTGACTCGTGTGTTTACACAAAGTTGATTGGATCAGATTGTGTGATTATATGCCTTTACGTCGATGATATGCTAATTCTTGGTAGTAATTTGGGGGTTATAAACAAAACCAAGGATTTTCTATCATCCAACTTTGAGATGAAAGACTTGGGGGAGGTAGATGTCATCCTAGGAGTAAAAGTTTTGAGAAACTCTGATGGCATCTCTCTAAGTCAATCTCACTATGTTGAAAAGGTGTTTAAGAAATTCAATTCCTTTGAAGTCACACCTGTTAGGACTCCCTATGATCCTTACATACATTTGACGAAGAACTTGGGAGACAGCATGTCACAAGTCCAGTATGCCCAGATCATAGGAAGTGTGATGTTCCTCATGAACTGTACACGACCCGACATTGCCTATGCGGTGAGCAGGTTGAGTCGTTACACTCACAACCCTAGTAAAGAACATTGGGAAGCCCTTCGTCGTCTACTCAAGTACTTGAAAGGGACCATAGACTAGTCATTGCATTACAGCAAGTTTCCAGCTGTTCTAGAAGGATTCTGTGATGCAAACTGGGTTTCAAGTAAGGATGAGGTTACTTCTACAAGCGGCTATGTCTTTACTGTGGGTGGAGGCGCAATATCGTGGAAATCCTAGCTGATTGCTTCTACTTCTACAAGCATTGCTAGCTCCACGATGGAATCCGAGCTGATTGGCCTCGAGTTGGAAGGGCAAGAAGCAAACTGGCTGAGAAACCTGTTGGCCGACATGCCCATTTGGGGACGACAGGCAATTCCGGTATCACTACGTTGTGATTCTCAGTCAACCATATGCGTGGCAAAGAACAATGTCTACAATGAAAAGAAAAGACATGTTCGCCTAAGGCACGGTGTGATTCGACAACTTCTGAGAGATGGAGTAATTTCTATGGATTATGTAAGATCCGAAAGAAATCTTGCTGACCCTTTTACAAAGGGATTGCCAAGGAAAGTTGTCCTTGACACTTCGAGAGGAATGAGGCTTAAGCCCTCATCGTGAAAGTATGGTGAATACTAATGACCGGTCAAACGAAACCATACCACTATCACTGCTCTACTTTGTCTATAAAGTTGAGCAAGAGATTCCATAACCAGTTTTTGGTGGTGCTATTGAGACGCACTTGATGGATCTCAAGTCTGACAACCCATAACCAGTTTTTGGTGGTGCTATTGAGACGCACTTGATGGGTTTCTAGACAAACAATCCATAATCAGTTCTTGGTGGTGCTATCGAGACGCACTAGATGGATTGTTGATGTGGATGACTCATAACCAGTTCTTGGTGGTGCTTTCGAGACGCACTTGATGAGATTCATCTACAGCTGACAGGTTGGACTCTATGTCCTTAATAGCTCATTGGTCAGTACTAGTGAGACGTACTTGATGAGCTACCTATGCAGGTGTGATGGTTTGGCCGCCATCAGTGGAAGACTCGAAAAGTTTTCCAAATACACTCGCGAAATCGAGGTGTACGCATGGCCTTAAAAGCGTAGATCAGGTATCGCGGAACTTGGAGATTAGAAGATAAGATATGTGCTGTGGGGGTCTCACCGGAAAGTGAAAACAAGTTCAAGAAGCAATTCACTCGTTTTTCACAAGTACGTTGTTGCCTCACTTCACTATGTGTCAATTCAAGTCGAAAGACATTGACACTTAAGTATCACATCTTCCTTTGTCCAGGACTTTTTAAACCCTTTATTTGTAAGGCTTTTTGTGGGGGATTGTTGGGGTTTTGTATGGTTAAAAGCCTCATTTGGTTAAATCCCACATTGAAAGAATTAAAAATATTTTTTGGGTTTAAATTGTTTTGCTCTCCTCTATGGCTTGTGTGGGCCTAATAAGGGGTAACCTGAGGCTTGGGCCAAACCCACGCGCGCGCCGCCGCCGCCGTCCGTCGGGCTCGGGCTTTGGGCTTTGGGCTTTGGTAGAGCACCTGCGGTGCGGGCAAAACTTGATTTTATTTCTCAAAAAAAAATTATTTTATTTTTGAATTCGAAATCTGATTTTAAATGAAATTCAAATTGTTTAAAATCTTTTGAATTCGAATTTAAATTTGGATTTAATTCGTGAATTTATTGTGGCTGTTACATGTATTTATTGGTAGCATTAAAAAGTTGGTTTAATGTGTCATTATAATTCATTTCCCCTCAGATATTTCTATAAATACTGAGGGGTGTCTCCCCATTTGACACAACACTTCCTGCCAATTGCTCACTTGCTGCCAAAATAATTCTCGATCAATTTTTCCGTTCATTTTCCTTTGTCTTTCCCCGATTGCGCAATCTGACTGTCGTCAGACGGTTGTTTGTTCAATCGTCGGAATTTCTTTGGTAAGATTTGCATACCTCCTGGACAGAGTCTGCATTGTTCCAGCCTCAGCTATGCGAGTGGGCTCACATCTGAGGGACAACCGTGTAAACCTCGAAAGCAACCGGATTTGATCGCCACCACGGTCCACCCGGAATAATTGCTTTTAAGTCAGTGGCCTCCTTACCACGGCGCGGTTCTTGTCTATTCTTCTTCTTTGTCTCCCCAGTATCAGATATCGACAACAAAGGATTTGGATACGGTGTTGCGTGCCACGTCATTCCGGGTATCTTATTCCATCAAGTATAATTTTTTTATCAGAAACCTAGTTAAGATTAATTAGTTGGTAACGTTTTCTTTTAAATATACATATGATATCATTATTTTTTTTAACATACACCGGGCGGGTACTGGTCAGCCCGATCCCGACCCTGACCCGACTAGATACCCGTTTGTTTGCCCCATTACACGTCCCATTACCCGAAATTGCTGACCCGCCCGCTCCCATTACAGTTGGGTTTATGGGTTACCCGTCGGGTTTGGGTAATCCCTAATGAGGCACATGAACTTGATTTGCAACAACTTGAACCATAATAAGGACCAAAATTGAGAAAAAAATGTTGCTATATTGGCATATTTATTAGCGCAAGACAAGATGTCATATCAACATGTTGCGATACATTTGGTGTGACATGATGCGCTCAGGATTAAGAAAGTTGTCGAAGCTTTCTAGTTTAGATCACAGAAACGTGGCACTTAAGGGAATCAAGTCTCAACAAGTTTAGGCAACTTCCAGCTATAAAGATCACCCGTCAGCAAGATTAAATAAGGCGGCAACGACAACCTGTCAACTTGCCAATAACAAAGAGTAGTAATAGTAGCTTAGGATAATAGCTAGTTGATGCTTGAAGTTGTACTATTGACTACCATATAGTGAAAACCTTTCCACTGGCAGAGTGCTCCCAGACGTAGTTGTGGTTACACCGAACTGGTAAACATCTCTTGTGTTTTCTGTTTACTGTTTGTCTATTTACTTTCCATTGTCTGTGATTAGGCAAGTTGTCGAACCAATTGTTACTACATTGTGTTCGACATCTTGTCCCTGCTACAAATCAGAATTTCACAAATGATATCCTTATTTTTTTAACATACACCGGGGCGGGTACTGGTCAGCCCGATCCCGACCCTGACCCGACTAGATACCTGTTTGTTTGCCCCATTACCCGTCCCGTTACCCGAAATTGCTGACCCGCCCCGCTCCCAGTACAGTTGGGTCTATGAGTTACCCGTCGGGTTTGGGTAATCCCTAATGAGGCACGTGAACTTGACTTGCAACAACTTGAACCATAATAAGGACAAAAATTGAGAAAAGAAATTAAGGGGGGGGGGGGGGGGGGAATATAAAAGGAGATGGGAATAAGGAGAGAGATCGAGAATTAACAATTTAAGGATGATAATAGAGAATGAAAGAGAGATTGAATCAAAAGCGAGGGAGGATGACCGAAAAAGAGATCGACTAATAGATGATAATAGAGAGTTAAAGAGAATAACAATAGGGAGGGAAAATCAAATACGTCATATAATAATGGTGCGACAATTACTTCGCATAAGAACCGTAACGTTTAACACTTAGCAACTACGTCGGTGCGAAATAGTTTCAAGCAATTACGACGGTGCAAACCTTAAAAAATCAGCAGAGATTAAGAGTAAGCTGATAAGAAATAGAGGAATATTAATTTAGAAAGAGAAAAAAATATAGAATTTGAGACAAGGTAAGATAATGATTTGGAAAAGTGAAAAAGAAATAGCAACTGTAAAACTGAGTTGTATATATCGGGTCGGGCTCTACGACTAAAAGCTCAAGCTTATTAGTTGGGTTTGACCATTTTCTATATATACAACCCTTAAATTTCTTATTCTTTTCATGTGGGATTCAATTAACATTTCCCTCTCACGTTCATGTACGCGTGGGGCTTATTTCCCTTTTACGACCGTACACACATGGGCTTTTTACTTCAACACTCCCCCTCACGCGTGACCTTGTCTACATGTGGGCCAAATCAGATATGAATGCTATTGTGTATAAAGTTAAGTAGCAGGACTGGGCTTCAGCATATAAGTTTGAGTCCACAATGGGGAGCGTAGGCACGGGAATCCCACAGACAAACCCAAATCGACCCCCTCTGATACCATGTAAAACTAGGCTATACATATCGGAAAATGCTTCAACCATATTGAAAATCTGATCAGACGAGTCAGACAAGATGTCACGAACAATGTTATGACAATGTCCTTAACAACTTGTTAGTAAGCAGATATGGACAATAACTATAAAACAATAAACAATGACACACAAAATGTTTACCCAGTTCGGTGCTAACTCACCTACGTCTGGGGGCACTTTGCCAGTGGAACGGTTTCACTATTTTGTAACTATTCAAAACATACAAGTATCAAAGATCATCACATAGATCTATACCCTATGCTACTATTACAAGTGCAAACCTATCTCAGGGACTCCCCCTGAATCCAAGATTCCGTCTTGGTTCCACTTTACGAGCACTCTCCCTGCTCGGATGTCACAACTCGTTGTTTTAACTTGCACGTGAATCTTCAATCACAGATACACGATGAAACCCGCAATCACTCACTCTTAATCTTCCAATTCTAGTAGTGATACACAATTGTCGTTCGTGGAACAGACAACTTCTCAACCCACCAGTCCCTCACGTGTAAGAGCTATGTGTGTTCGCCAAAAAAACCAACCGCTACTAAGGGTGAAACCTCAGCTTTTATAGCAGCTTCAAAATGAATCCCGGAACGCATTAGGGTTTCCTTAATCATTTACGATCTTGGTTTCCCAAAGCCTTGTCGCCGAATATATTTTCAGAATCTCTATGACGGCTGGTAACTTTCTAGAATCACAACACTATCAAGACTTCCTAAAAGTCTAGTATATAGCTTGAAATCTTCTAGATTCACAATCGCCGAATATCTTCATATTAAGGAAACTTTTCAATCCTGTGATACTCAGGATGAGCAAGAAGTTTTAACATTCATCTTGACATATTTCCTGATCAGATGCTCGACTTCTTTCCTAGTGTCTAAAAAATAAGTCAACAATCAACATAATAACAAACTCCCCCTTTTGGCTGTTTTTTAGGCAATCACTCATTTCATCTAGTCTTGTTTGCTTTTCATCTGAGTAATTAGCACTCACTTGACTTACTACGGTCTCTTCTCTTCTTCGGTAATGGCATTGTCTCCCCCTGATTGCCTCAAAAAGAGACAAAGTCAATCGGCACAAGCGAAACGCAGAGGGAGAGAGAATTCAGACACAAGAGCGCATAAGCAAGCACAAAGCTAAAGCTCCGGGCTTATGCCCCAATTCAAGAGTCAACAAAAACTTGTACAAATGAGTCACATCAGAGTCATACTAAGTGTATCAAAAGGGAAAAAGAGAGTTTGAGGAATTTTCAAGACTAATGTCAAGGAGATTCATCACTGCTTGACGGTTCTTTAGCACTTGAATCCTCAGCACTCGAGGTGATATCTTTTTCCTTAGCAGTAGGGTCTTGCATCTTGGCAAGCACTCATTCGCAAATTGTCTTTCGCGCTCGCAGGGTCTCGATCACCTGTTGTAGATTGTTAATGGCATCGTCAATTGAGGCGATCTCCATTTTTAGCCCCACGGTGACATCCTCGTGGAACATTGCAGAGATGGGACCAACGTTTATAGTATGACTAGAGTCTTGGGGTTCCTAGCGGGTCAAGCGCTGCAGAAACAAGAAATTGACCCGAACCCCTCGAGGATCGTGTGCATAACCCTAGATGAATCATGAGAAGGCAAGCTAGCTAGAGAGCCTACCTCTTGCAGTCTCTACACTTAGCTCATGAATCCGATCTTTAAGCGTGTCCTCGAACTCGCTCTCCACAGATGCACACATGTTTGGGCTCAAAATTCCCGATGCCATGACCCTCCCGGTGACTACTAGATCGTCGTAGGACCTGTATCTCGATGCCCTAGCTCTTTAATGCAAGAGCTAAAACTTTCTGGGTGTATTGGCTAAGAGTGCCTTTTTTCTTGGGGAGGCTCTCACCCCAAGACCTCCTTATATAGGCTTGGGTGAGAGCCTAGGTTTTCACCCCGTCATACATGGGTGTCAATCGACACCCTTCCAGAATGGAAGGTGTCGATCGACACCACCTACGTGTCGAGGCACCGATTGACACCACACCGCGATGTATGTCGATTGACACGACCATGGTGTCGATCGACACCACACATGTCATGTCTCCACCATTTTCATACTTAACCTATTTTGGACCTCTTGAGTTGCATCGAGTTGCTCGGTTCTTCCCATTGGTGTGTGACCCTGTAGGCCCGTGACCCATTGGTAGATCAGCGTGAAAAACCATTTCACCTTATCCATCACTAGTGGCCTCTAGTAAGACGTAGTGATTACCATATGTCCACGAGTTATTGATCGGTTCAATATCTTCTCTTTGTCATCTGTATCACTAACCCTCTGTTTGCTTTAAGATGTATTAGATCGAAGAGGCATAGAGCCGGCATGCTCATGTATTCGATCTTGTTCCTTGAATTATGAGATGAGTGATACATAAATGGTGTGGCTGCACACTTTGTAAATCATGCTCATCAAGGGGCCCAGAACCATACCCTTCACCACGTCTCACCTAGAGGAAACAATTCCCTTCGGACGCAATGTGCGCTCCCACTATAGTCCGTCCAATAGCCAACGATGCCCGTTATGACTCATGTTACAAGCAACGTTGGAGCATGTCAAACTATAAGAGTGACGTGCATGTGAGCCACTCTCTCCAAGGTCTTAAGGCAGTGATCACACGATGACAAAGTATGCGTTGGTGACATAATCTATGCGTCATACTCCAAGTCGGGTCATCCAATACCATCTCACAGATGATATCCGTGAAATGACTTTGGTAATCCCATTACCTAGATCAGCAAAACTTGATCTTAAGTCATCCTCACGCTAGTCACTTATGGATAAGTATTCGACTAGGGATTCGTTAAGCATAATCTCATATCATCCAAAGGTTCTACTATTAGTGATGAAACACTCAATGACTTTAGATGAAATTATCGCTTGACTCATTATTAAAACATAATAATAATGAAAATTCCTTTTATTGCTAAACAGAAGATTACATAGAAAAGACTTGGACTAGGGCACAAGCTCTTGCAATTTCCCACTTGCCCCTAGCTCCAATTTAAATCCCAACGTAAACCCATTGACCTTACATGGCCTTCATGTTTAGGCTTTGAGAGAGACTTTGTCAACGGGTCGGCTGCATTATCTTCTGTCGCAATCTTACAAATCTTCACTTCACCTTGTTTGATGTAGTCTCAAATCAAGTGAAAACGCCTCTGTACATGTTTGGATCTGGCATGTGCTCTAGGCTCCTTAGCATGTGCTATGGCCCTAGTGTTGTCGCAGTACAAGTTCACTGGATCAGACGAATTCTTCATTACGTCCAAACCTGCTATGAACTTCCGGATCCGCACAACCTCTTTTGCCGCTTCTCCAGCAGCTATGTACTTGGCCTATGTAGTAGAATCTTCGACGGTTGGCTGCTTGAAGCTCTTCTAGCTGAAAGCCCCACCGTTGAGCACGAACACCTATCTAGATTGCGACCACGAATCAATTGGATCAGTCTGGAAACTAGCGTTAACGTATCCCGTCACCTCTAATTCTTCCTCTTTACCCCAATAGAAAAAGAAGGCATCCTTAGTCCTTTTTAGGTACTTTAGGATCGTCTTCACTACTGTCCAGTGGTTCTCATCGGGGTTTGACTGGAATCTGCTAATGCAAGATAGGGCGTAAGAGACATCAGGTCTCGTGCATGCCGACCTTCCAGTATCGTTCTGGGGCCATGCCCTAGAAACGGCCGCATTCATTTTGAATCGGGCACCTACAAAGGCAGTGGAGGCCACTCAATTTGAAGTTTAGCAAGGGAGAGCTCCCAAGTTGTCTTTCCTCAAGATCTGGGGGTGCGATGTTTACGTCAAGCGGTTGCTTGGTGATAAACTCGAACCTAAGGCAGATAAGTGTGTCTTTGTAGGGTACCCCAAAGGAACCATGGGGTACTACTTCTGCAAACCCGAAGAGAACAAAGTCTTTGTTGCTCGAGTTAGGGTTTTCTTGGAAAGAGAACAAAGTCTTTGTTGCTCGAGAAGACACGGAACAGCCTACAGAGGATATAGAGGTACCCGATGAAGTAAATGATCCAAGTCCTATTCCAACAGAAACTCCTGTAGGACCAAGGAGGTCTGAAAGATCTCGTCAAAACCCAGTATGATATGGCTTCTTAGCCACAGAGGGTAATGACTTGATAGTTGTAGATCAGGATGATCCCGCAACAGTTCAGCAAGCCTTGGCCAGTCCCAACTCAAAAGAATGGCAGATTGCCATGGATGAGGAAATGAAGTCCATGAAAGACAATTAGGTCTGGAACTTAGTAGACAGCACACCTGGGATAAAACCCATAGGGTGCAAGTGGATATTTAAGTTAAAGACAGATATGGACGGAAAGCCTCAGACTTACAAAGCAAGACTGGTTGCGAAAGGTTATCGTCAAGTCAAAGGCATGGACTATGATGAGACTTTTTCGCAGTAGCTATAATTAAGTCAATTCGGATGATGTTAGCTATTGCAGCATATTTCGATTACGAGATATGGCAAATGGACGTCAAAACCGCATTCCTTAACGGGAATTTGCAGGAGGATGTCTATATGACCCAGCCATAAGGTTTTGTCGATCCCGAACATCCCGAAAAGGTATGTAAGCTGCAACGATCTGTTTATGGGTTGAAGCAAGCTTCCAGGAGTTGGAACTTACGGTTCGATGAAGCCGTGAAAGAGTTCGAGTTCATCAGAAATCCAGATGAACCCTGTATCTACAAGAAGAGCAGTGGGAGTAACATAGTGTTCTTGGTGCTGTATGTCGACGATATACAGATCATGGGAAATAACGTCCCAACCTTGCTTGAGACTAAAGCTTGGTTAGGGAAGTGTTTCTCCATGAAGGACTTAGGAGAGGCCGCTTACATTCTAGGGATCAGGATCTATAGAGATCGATCCAAGAGAATCGTAGAACTAAGTCAGAGCAACCACATAGATAAAGTGTTGAGAAGATTCTCAATGCTTGACTCTAAGAAAGGGAACCTCCCAGTAAGACATGGCATCAAGCTTAGCAAGAATCAGTGTCCTAAAACACCTGATGAGCTTAAGAAGATGGAGGGAATCCCGTATGCTTCAGCAGTGGGATCCATTATGTATGTCATGATCTGTACAAAGCCTGACGTATCGTTTGACCTCAGCTGTGCCAGCAGATTTCACTCTAACCCAGGCCGAGATCACTGGACTGCCGTCAAGTGTATCCTCAAGTATCTAAGGAGAACAAAGGAAGCCTTCTTAGTGTATGGCGGGATAGATAGAGAACTGAGCGTCACTGGATATGTTGACGCTAGTCGGTGTGGGTCAGAAGCTTCTTGAGTGGATTAGATGTACTGCCGCGAACGTCTGATCCCGTGAGCTTAAGGTGTGACAACACGGGGGCCGTAGCACTCGCTAGAGAGCCCAGATTTCACAACCGGACCAAGCACGTCGAGAGAAAGTATCACATCATCAGAGAGATAGTTGATAAAGGCGAAGTAGAGATAAGCTACGTTTCAACGCATGATAATCTAGCTGACCCCTTAACTAAGGCACTACCGCAACCTAAGCATGAAGAACATGTCAGGGGAATGGATTTAGGTTGGAATACCAATTGGGTCTAGGGCAAGTGGGAGACTGTTGGGTTTTTGTGCCATAGCACAATGTATTTTCAATCTAATCATGTAATAAAGATTATTAGTTGAAATAAAATCGGCATTCATATTACTAAGTGTTGCAGTAATATCTTAAGTATGATTTGATTTGTATCATTGATGTGTCAACACAAAATAGTAGATCTACAGATCAGATAAAATCTTACTTGAGCAGTCCCCGATCAGAATAGCTTCATAAGAAGCGATCGCTATGAGGCTAACTCTAAATGATCACGCTCTACTAATCATGGCCAGATGGGGGCCAGAGTTAGGTCATAATATCACAAGTCAGGGTGATATAGGACGACCCGATCATGAGTATGTTACATAGACATAGTCATGAACATACTCATATGTCGGCGCATGAAATCACATCATCAGACGGAAGGACCATTGAGGTCAATATGTAATGAGTTACGAGTTTGACTCTGTCTAACGTCTCATGTAAAAGGGTTACAATAACGACTGTGATTGGCTCGATCACAAGTTACATAAGTTGACTCAATGGATCACTGAAGGATTTATCCCTCATACGGACGTGTGAGCAGATATCAGTTTAGGCCACTTGATGAGTATGACTGAAATACAATAGCATGGCCATGCAGTCGATACGTAGTATCAGTTATAATTCAGTTAACTCAGAATCAAGAAACAGGACAATGGAACGAGGATGACTTGTCTATGCCTCGTGGTTGTCCAAGATATCAAGAGGATAAAAGGATAGATTCATGTACGACAAGGTTAAGTCAAAATCTCGATAATCACAAGCGTTGGGTAATCATGATGTCTTGCTAGAGGCCACTCATGATGGAAAGGGTAAAATGGTAATTTTACCATTCCGCCGACGTGTCGTGAGCCTAGAGGGTCACACACTAAAGGTTGAGTAAAACGGATGGAATCACATGGAGGAATCATGAGAGAGACAAAATCCGGTTTTAGATTAAACCGGATTAGACCGATTTCGGTTTAGGACTAAACCGGAAATCAAGAACGGTTTAGCAGGACTAATTAATTATAATCTAATTAAATTAGCTAAACTGGGCCTAGCCAGAATGGGCTTCTCTACATAATTAATTAAAAGTTTTGAGCTTTAAGCCCATTAAGGCTTTTAATTAATTATTGCCTAAAAAGGTTTATAAAAGGGAAATTTTTCAGATCTGAAAATTTAGGGAATTATTTTCCAAAACCCTAGCCGCTACTCTCTCTCTCTCTCTCTCTAGCCGATTTTGGCCACCCTCCTCCCCTCTCTCCGTCCGTTTTGCTTGCTTCGATCTTCTAGTAAGGATCATTGTAAGTATCCCCGGATTGCTCTTCCTGTGTGGACGTTCTTTAGAGGTCGCTAAATATTATTTAGTGACTACGGGATTTCAAATCAAGGTAAGCATATAAGTTTTAATTCTAGCCTAGATCTCATGATCATGCAAGATCCATATTAATTCGGATATTTGAGGTTAATTTCTTGTATGAGCATGAAATTATTTGATTGAACCCTCAAATAATTCTTTCAGTGGTATCAGAGGCTTGGTTACGCATGATTTTGTATTCGAGCATGATAGGCTAGATTTGATTTTGCAATTTATTTCGCTATTGTAAATTGAAAAATTGCAATTTCTATGATTTTGGTTAATGAATCAATTGCTGGAATTTTTTTAGTGTTGCTGAAAAATTAATTTGATCGAGCAAGATCAGGATCGAGACCCGTGGAAGGCCGAGGCTAGCCGAGAGGCCAACCCCGGCCGGACCACGAGCCGATCGGCTAGAACGGGAATGCCGACCAGATCTGCCCATGGCAGATCTGGCCGAGCCTCTCGGCTCCAGCCAGGGGAGGGCCTCGGCCTGACCAGATCCAGCCAGGCGGCCCGCCTCGGCCAGCCCTCACGGGCTGGTCGGCCCCGGCGCGGCCAGCCCTGGCGGGTAGGGTTTTGGCCGAACCCTAATTGGCCCTCGGGTCAATTTTGGTTCGGTCAAACCAATTGGATTCGAGTCAGATCCGACCCAGAAAAATCCAGAATTTTTCAGCAATAATTAATTAAAATTTCAGACCGGTTCGGTTTTGATAATTCAGCGCGTGAACCGATTTAATTCAGAATTTAACCGGCTCAAGAAAACGGTTTCGATAAACCGTATTTTATGATTTAAATCAAGATAAAATTGAAATTAATATGTTTTTCTTGATAACATGCTTGTTTGATAACATGATTGTTTGATAACACGGTTTTTGCAACATGATTGCTAAGTTAGCCCGAATTTAGAATTTAATTTCGGTTTGCTACCTGCGAGTTGATTTTGGATTGTAATTTAATTGTGACATGCGTGTCACGGCATTTATTTTATTTAAATTAAATGTAATTACGAAGTCCCAAGACAAGAAGAACCGAAGAGAAAGACGGTAATCAAGAGGAGGCATGGAGCCAGTGGGAGTCCAAGAGAATGAGGAAAGACAAGACCTAGTATAGGTTCTAGTTTATTCCAGTAGGGTTAGCGGGGTAGCTAAAGCAAATTTACATTTAAGTTTATAAATGTATGATTTAATGTTCATAATTTCATGTTAATTAGGTCATCACCCACATGTGTAAAGATTAATAATAATAAGTTAATCACACACATGTAAACCGGAATTGAAATTATCTCTATATGGATTTGTAGATGATAAATTCAAATTAAGATCAAATAATGATCAGTGATAATGGATGAAAATTCTGATCAGCTAGTCGTGCAAGATGCCACACACAATGTTACACAGAATGCTATAACGTTGTGTCTGACTTCTTGCGTAGATAATGCAGGACAGTAACTATAAAGCTATAAGTAATGACACAGCAGATTGTTTACCCAGTTCGGTGCAACGTCACCTACGTCTGGGGGCTCTCAGCCTAGTGGAAAAATTTCACTTATCAGTAATCCGTCAGAACATACAAGTACCTGTGATCACTCCTAGATCTATACTTTATGCTACGTCTTACAGTGCAATCTATCTTAGGGTCTCCCCCTGAATCCAAGAACGTCTTGATTCCACTCTTCGAGCAATCGCCTTGCTCTGTCGTCTTCAAGTCTTCTTCAAGCTTGATGGTTGCGTGCAGTCTTCACTCACGACTTTAGAAAAACCCTCAATCACCTAACTCTCTATAGTTATGTGATACACAACATCCTAAGCTCAATCTGCAATTTCTCAGCCCGCAAACCTTCACGTCTAAGAACCTTGCAAATTGTTGCTAGAAAACAAATAAAGAACCACACCATTGCTAAGGGGGTAGCCTAAGCTTTTATAGCAATCGTGGATGAGTACTAACCCTAAAGGGTTTCCTCTTAATCGCCGTCTTTCTCCTTTTCAGATTAGGAGTCGTTCTGCACTTTCCTAATTGCCTTCTTGCTTTTCTGCCGAATCTGCACTTTCCTAATTTCTGTCAATCAGGATGTTTGTCGAGACGCTGTTAACAATGTTGCACATGATGTCGTAGAAGATGCTTCGGCATTCTTTGTAACATGTTTCTTCAGTTCCTTTAAAAATCAGCCAATCTCTAAAACCGTCGTAACTACAATCTCCCCCTTTGGCTATTTTTAAGGACATCATTCTTTGTCGTATTCTGCGTCGCATTCTGCATCGCATTTGTCGTCTCGTCGATCGGCAGTGTCGCGCGTATCATCGCGTCGTCTCCATCTTTCTTCCTTGTATCATCGCGCGCGTATATCTAATTTAAACAATATTTAAACTTACTCCCCCTTGCTGGCTCAAAAAGAGCCAAAGTATAAACAAATATTGTAACAAATTCGGGAAATAAGCAAAATAAACCAAACATAACTCACACTTGCTCTCAATCAGCTGTCGAGAGTAAGCGTGATACATTGTTCACCAAATATTACAAAAATAAAAGTTGTTCAGTAGTTCAAGAGTCAGAGAGTTTCATGAAATTTTAAATAGAGCTGCTACTGGAACTTGCAGTCTCTGTTGCTTCAGTGGAGGCTGAAAGAGATCACCACGGGTTCCAAACAATGAATTACATGCAGCGGACTTTATGTAACCGTGGTGATCGTAAAAAGCTTGATCTTAATGCCATTTGAACATGTTATAAACATAATTAAAGATCTGATATTTACCTCTTGTAATCGACAAGAACACAAGTGTAGTGTTCTCTCTATCAATTCCACACAAGCACACAACCGAAATGGTTTTTCACTCAATCTTTTGCTAGAAATTTTGAGAGAAAACAAGAGCAACAATGGAGGAAGAGAGGGAGAGAATTTTCAGCCATTAGAGGGAGAGAATGAGGGAGGAAGTTGCTGAAAAAATCAAGGATAAAATGAATAGATATTATGTGATTTTAATTTGAAATTAAATTGAATTTCAAAATTAAAATTGCATTATCTATCCCTTTATTATTTCTTATTTGCATTTATTCCCTCTCTTATCTTAAATCCCTAAATGGGCTTTAAGCCCGTTTAACTAAAACCCAAATTAAACCCATTAACTTGAGTTCTAATTTCGGTTTAGTCAAAACGGCTCAATTTCCTCGAATTGATTTCTTCAACCGTCTGGTTAAAACCTTAGGCGAGAAAACTACCGAATTACTATTTTACCCTTTCCATCATAAGTGGCCTCTAGCAAGACATTATGATTATCCAATATTCGTGATTATCGATTATTCGACTTAACCTGTTATCGTACATGTCACTGCCTTTTATCAAACCGATATCCAGATTGATCAATAGGCATAGAATGGTCATCCTAATTTATCAATCACTGTTTCTTGATATCTGAGATGACTGAAAACTGATACTAAGGTATCACCTGCATGGCCATGCTCTTTCTTCAGTCATACTCATCAAGTGGCCTAAACGGATATCTTTCTCATACCGAAGTATAAGTGATAAATCCCTCAGACGCCTTTCGAGTTCACTAGTGCAATAAACGCCAAAGCCAATTGAAGCCGTTATAGTTACCCTTTTACAGATAACGTTAGACTAGGTCAAACTTAGGTATTTGTTACATAGTGTAAACAAAGACTCCTTGGTCTTAGGATATAATGACAAGTAACGATATGTGAGTATCTCATGACTGGATCTATGCAGCATACTCACAATCGGGTTGTCCGATATCATCGACCTGTTGATATCTGTGATATAACTCCGGCACATACTTTGCCATGATCAGTAGAGCGTGATCACAAGGAGTTAGTCTCATACTGATCTCTTCAGAAAGAAGCTTAGCTGATCAGGGACTCATCAAATGTAATTCTTTCTGATCTATAGATCTACTATTAGTGGTTACACACATAATGACATAGATCAAGTTACATTCGATATATTACTACAACACATTAGTAATATATGCCGATTTATTTATTCTAAAAGATTATAAAACATTACATCTGTAGATCACTTTTATATTGGACTGGGGCATAACTCTAACAATCTCCCACTTGCCCCTGGTTCCAATTTTAAGTACTGATCTACTCCCATAGACCCTGCATGTTCCTCATGCCTAGGCTACGGCTGAGCCTCTGTCAAGGGATCGGCCATATTATCATCAGTTGAATAGTGTTTAATCTCCATATCACCTCTATATGTGATAACTCTCACGAGGTGATTCCTGCTGAGTATATGTTTGGATCTGTTGTGGAATCTGGGCTTTTGAGCAATAGCTACGGCACCTGTGTTGTCCCACAACAAGCTTATCGGATCAGACGCTCGCGGCGTTGCATCTAATCAGATTAGAAAGCTTCTAATCCATACGGCCTCTTTAGCTGCTTTTGTTGCAACTATATACTCAGCCTCCGTTGTAGAGTTGGCAATTTTGGCTTGCTTAAAGCTTATCCAGCTGAAAGCGCCACAACTCAACACAAAATATATCCTGACAGAATTTTGAAGTCAACTGGATATGTCTGAAAACTAGCATCGATTTGTCCTTTGACTGCTAGTTCTCTATCTATATCCCCATACACTAGGAATGCATCCTTGGTCCTCCTCAAATATTTGAGTATGACCTTTGACAGAAATCTAGTGTAATTGGCCGGGGTTAGATTGGAATCTGCTGGTATAGCTTAGTGCAAACGAGACTTCCAGTTTCGTGCACATCCTGGCATACATGATGGATCCCACAGCCGAAGCATAAGGGATCTTACTCATCCTGCTCAGCTTATCAGAAGTACTAGGACTCTGTAGCTTGCTGAGCTTAATGCCATGACGCATGGGTATGTATCCTTTCTTAAAATCAAGCATTGAGATCTTCTCAACACTTTACCTATGTACATGTTCTGACTTAGCAAAATGTTCTGACTTATGCCCAAAATCCTTTTGGAATGATCTGTAGAGATTCTGATGCCTACATTAAATGTAGCATCACCTAAGTCCTTCATCGATAAGTACTTCCCTAACCAAGCTTTGGTGGCAAGGTCGGGATGTCATTCCCGATGAATAAATATCAAGAATACAATATTACTCCCACTCGCTCTCTTATGTGCGCAAGGTTCACTTTTGTTTTTGATGAAGCCGAGTTCCCTTACAGCTTCATCAAAACGAATGTTCCAACTCCGTGAAGCTTGCTTTAATCCATAAATGGATCTAAGCAGCTAACAAATCTTTCCGGGATTCTTTGGATCTACAAAACTCACAGGTCGTGTGATATACACGCCATCTAGTAAGTTCCTGCTAAGGAAGGGGTTTTGAAATCCATCTGCCATAGTTATGGCTAAGAATAATCCGGATCAATCTGACCATTGCTACTGGTGAAAAGATGTCATCATAATCCATGTATTGAATCTGACGATAACCTTTTACAACCATCCTAGCCATATTGGTCTGAGGACTTCCATCTATGTCGGTCTTGATCCTATAGACCCACTCAGAACCGATGGGTTTTATCCCAGAGGTTTGATCCACCAAGCACCCGACTTGGTTGCATAAATGGATTTCATTTCCTCACTCATGGCATTCTACCATTTTTCGGAGTCTGGACTGGTTAAAGCTTGTCTGCAGGTTTCTAGATCATCCTGATCCACCAACATCACGTCATTTCCCTCAGTAGCTGTGAAGCCATATCTGTCTGGAACATGACGAGATCTTTCAGACCTCCTTAGACCATTTGGAATTTCTGTAGGGATTGATTCTTCATCGGCGACCATCTGAGGCTCCAGTACTTCTACATCTTGCATAGAAGGCTCCTGAATTGCTTCAGGCTGTTCCGTATCCTCTAAAAATTTTTCGAGATGCACGAGACTCCCACCAGCTATTTTAGAAATAAAATATTTCTCCAAAAATACCCCTCCTCGAGCAACAAAAACTTTGTACTCGCTGGGTATGTAGAAGTTGTATCTCTTAGTTTCTTAAGGATACCTTACGAAGACACATTTGTCTGATTTGGATGCCTACATCTCTGCTACCCAAATCTTTCAAGAAAAACATACTAAACTGTTTCCCACAACATATATGACTATAGTCCATTTCTATTTGGCTACTACGCGAAGGCGCACACATCCAAATAGAACTGACCATCTCATCCCGCTCCCATCCCAATGAATACTACGCGGAGGCGCACGCATCCACAGTAACGGGAGACGTAATGAGTGTCATGTGGTGTACCTTATGTGACTCTGGCCCAACTCTTATTTGGCTACTACGCGGAGGCGCACGCATCCAAATAGAATTGATTACCTTATTCAGCTCACATCCCAATGAATGCTACGCGGAGGCGCACGCATCCACAGTAATGGGAGACAGAATGATTGTCACCAGGTGTATTATTGTTGTCTTTATCGGAGCCCGATTCAAAATGAATGCGGTCATTTCCAGAGTCAAGTATTAGTTCAACTCTCTTCTGGCCTGAGTACTCATAGGTCCACATACGTCAGAATGTATTAGACTTAATAAGTCACTCGCCTTTCACATAAACCTGTGAAAGGTGCCTTTTTCATTTTGCCCATTATGCGAGACTTGCATCTTTCAGTTTGAGTGAATTCAAACGGACTTAAAAATCCACACTTGTGAAGTGTTGAAATGCGTTTCTCGCTCATTAGGCAAGACTTGCATCTTTCAGTTTGAGTGAATTCAAACGGACTTAAAGTCCACACTTGTGAAGTGTTGAAGTGTGTTTCTCGCCTATGTGCCTTAAATGACAATGCCAGATTATAACTTGGTTTAAATCATTAGATTTAAGCCTTTTCTTATTTACGTTATAGCGATTAAGCTTACCAACGTAAATATCTGATCCTGAAGACGTGGATACCCACTCTTCTTCACATGATCCTAGTATTGCTTACAATCCCTTATTCTCGTGTCCTGGCTCATTGCAGTGATAGCATATCTCCTCCAATTTGTCCTTAGAATTCACAGCAGTTTTGGGAGCTGCTTGAACCTTTGGACGCTTGGGGTGTCTGATCTGCCCTGAAAGGTGCCCAGGAGCCTTACCCTTACCTAGATCAACTTTCTTGAAGCTGATCTTCTTGTTGACCATAAGGACCTCCTTGGTCTTGCCCTTGAGGTTCTTTTCAGTGGTCACAAGTATCCCGTGAAGCTCTGTTAAGGACTTGTCCATGTCCTGCATATTGTAATTTACTATGAAATCTCTATATGTATCTGGAAGTGACTGCAACATAAGATTTGCAGCCATTTCAACCTGATCATCAAAACCGAGTCTGGTTAGATGTTACTGAAGACATTAAATCTTCGTGACATAGGGATTAACAGGCTCCAGCCTTAAGTTTGCTGGAGTTAAGTTCTATGAAAGTATCATATCTTTTGACACGAGCTTTCTTCTTGAACATTTCCTTGACCTCTGCCTTACAGGTATGAGGGTCATCTGAAACGTTCCTGAACTGCTTCTGCAACTCTGGCATCCTACTGCCCGCCATAATGCATGACTCGTCGATTTGGTTACTAAGAAACTTTGATAAGTATCCTTAGTGCCCTAGCGGCGTTCAACGGTGGCTCGGCAGGAGGTTTCTTGGTAAGGATATACTACTTGCGTTCATGCTTGAGTACAAGCCTCAAGTTTCTATTCCAATCTGAGTAATTCACGCCCTTGAGTCTGTCTTCAATCTGGACTCTCAGTGCGCTATTACTCCTTTGTGTTGTGTTTGCCTTTTAGTTCTACATGGTAAAATTAATTAAAATTCAAGTTGGAGATTAAGTTACAAAACACTTGTCTGATTCTAACATTAGAATCTGAACCAGGATCCTTTCATACCCTCAATTGAAGTGAACAGAGGCTCACTGCTCCAATTGAGAGCATCAAGGTAGGAATACATCCATTTACAAAACCATGTAATTCCTTGCTAGGGTCTGTACTAAAAGTACACGGCATACCCTATACTGATACCCTAGGTCAGCCCTAGCTGACAATCGTAGACAAGTCTACCAAGCTTGAACTATGGATAGAATTAATGTGACTACTACGTGGAGGCGCACGCACCCACACATAACTACCCATCTCATCCAGACTTTTTCTCTATGAATGTTACGCGGAGGCTTACCGACATCCATAGGGTCAAAGCCCTTTTGAGTGCCCAAACTTGGATGGTATCACGCTTGACTTGTAATTATTTGCGTTTAAGTGGATAGCAAATCATACATAAACTTGTATATTTAGACTATCATACATTCACACATTCAAACATATAAATGTAACGATAAAATATGCATAACTAAGCCCATCTTAAGTTCCTAAGAATCTAGCAAAACCGATCCTAAAGACATGGTCTTCAAGATCCAAACTTGCTCCATTCTTGTGAACTCCCACTGGCTTCGAGCCTCCTCCAATCCGAGTCTCCCTCTTGGCTTGATTCTTGTGTCGGTCTTCGTGATTATATATTAAAATAAATTAAATAAAATACAAATCACGACACGCAGGCCGTATTAACTACAACCCAAAATTAAGCAACACGCAGGTTGCAAAACTGAAATTAAAATGCAAATCTAATGGGCTTAGCTAGCATCATGTGGAAAACATCATGTGATCAAAGATCATATTATCAATCAATATGCTGATCAAACAAATAATTTTTCCAAATTTTATCTTTCTTAAGTGTGGAAAAATTCTGGTTTATCGAAACCGGACGGTTTAATCGATTAATTGAATTTTGGAACGGTTCTCGCTGGTTTATCGAAACCGAACCAAATCTGAAAATTAAATTTTTAGGGTTTCCAAATATCCTCGCGAACCAACCGGTTCAGCTCGAATCTGGTCGAGCCGAACCGGCTCAACCAAAGGTCGCCCGCGGAGGCAACCACGGTGGCCTGTGAGGGCTGCCGAGGTCGCCCGCGGGGCTGACCGTGATCGGCCACGAGAACGACCATGGTAGCCCGCGAGGGTAGCCATGGTCGCCCCTAGGGCAGACCCTGGTCACCCGCGAGGCAACCATGGTGGCCCTCACGGGCTGCCAAGGTCGCCTGCAAGGGCAGACCGTGGTCGCCCGCGAGGGCTGCCATGGTCGCCCGTAGGCGACCCTCGTTGGCCCATGGTGCTGACCATGGTCTGCCCTAGGGCATTCCATGGTCCACCAAGGGACTCAACCTGGTCGGCCATGGCTAACCCGAAAAACCCCAAAAAAATAATTAATTTTCCAATTTCCAAAATCAATCAAATATGAATTTTTTTTTATTTACATGCATGGTAATGATGAAGAACACATATAAATATAAAAAAATATCAAATTTAAACATATACAAATAAACATAACAACCATGGCTCTGATACCACTGAAAGAGATCACCACGGGTACCAAACAATGAATATCATGCAGCGGACTTTATGTAACTGTGGTGATCGTAAAAAGCTTGATCTTAATGCCATTTGAACATGTTATAAACATAATTAAAGATCTGATATTTACCTCTTGTAATCGACAAGAACACAAGTGTAGTGTTCTCTCTATCAAGTCCACACAAGCACACAATCGAAATGGTTTTTGACTCAATCTTTTGCTAGAAATTTTGAGAGAAAACAAGAGCAACAATGGAGGAAGAGAGGGAGAGAATTTTCAGCCATTAGAGGGAGAGAATGAGGGAGGAAGTTGCTGAAAAAATCAAGGATAAAATGAATAGATATTATGTGATTTTAATTTGAAATTAAATTGAATTTCAAAATTAAAGTTGCATTATCTATCCCTTTATTCTTTCTTATTTGCATTTATTCCCCTCTTATCTTAAATCCCTAAATGGGCTTTAAGCCCGTTTAACTAAAACCCAAATTAAACCCATTAACTTGAGTTCTAATTTCGGTTTAGTCAAAACGGCTCAATTTCCTCGAATTGATTTCTTCAACCGTCTAGTTAAAACCTTAGGCGAGAAAACTACCGAATTGTTCTCAATTCTAATCCATAATTGTTGTCATGTATCGTGCTTAATGCGTGTGACCCTCTAGGCTCACGAATAATTGGCAGACTGGTAAAATTACTATTTTACCCTTTCCATCATAAGTGGCATCTAGCAAGACATTATGATTATCCAATATTCGTGATTATCGATTATTCGACTTAACCTGTTATCGTACACGTCACTATCCTTTTATCAAACCGATATCTAGATTGATCAATAGGCATAGAATGGTTATCCTAATTTATCAATCACTGTTTCTTGATATATGAGATGACTGAAAACTGATACTAAGGTATCACCTGCATGGCCATGCTCTTTCTTCAGTCATACTCATCAAGTGGCCTAAATGGATATCTTTCTCATACCGACGTGTAAGTGATAAATCCCTCAGACGTCTTTCGAGTTCACTAGTGCAATAAACGCCAAAGCCAATCGAAGCCGTTATAGTTACCCTTTTACAGATAACGTTAGACTAGGTCAAACTTAGGTATTTGTTACATAGTGTACACAAAGACTCCTTGGTCTTAGGATATAATGACAAGTAACGATATGTGAGTATCTCATGACTGGATCTATGCAGCATACTCACAATCGGGTTGTCCGATATCATCGACCTGATGATATCTGTGATATAACTCCGGCACATACTTTGCCATGATCAGTAGAGCGTGATCACAAGGAGTTAGTCTCATACTGATCGCTTCAGAAAGAAGCTTAGCTGATCAGGGACTCATCAAATGTAATTCTTTCTGATCTATAGATCTACTATTAGTGGTTACACACATAATGACATAGATCAAATTACATTCGATATATTACTACAACACATTAGTAATATATGCCGATTTATTTATTCGGAAAGATGATAAAACATTACATCTGTAGATCACTTTTATATTGGACTGGGGCATAACTCTAACATATACCTTATCAAACTCTGGAGCATCTGGGGTACCAAACGTGGTAGGAAAATTTGCAATAAACTCCTTAACCAAGAGGGGATAGTGGTTACTAATGTTTGAGACGGATCTCATTAACTCTGCCTTCTCCAGGAGCTGTATAATGGTCTCAAGCCCAAGCAGCTCCGACGACAGTGTCTTCTCTGGGTACGCCGTTCTTTGAAACACAAACTCCCACCTCTTTGCACCGTCTGCTGAGTGAAACGACACATTGTCGTAAGTGACACTTACGGTGTTCTTGGCCGTTTTCAGGGCCTTCTTCTTCTTTCCTTCTTCAGCAGGAACCTCTTCTATGTCATCATCAGTTGTTTCATCTATCAAACTCCTTGTCGAGATCACTTTCTTCCCTTTTTCTTTGACATACAGCTTTTTCTTTTTGTTGCTGGGACCTCCAGCATCCTTAACCCCCTTTCTTTTCCTTATTTCTTTTAGTTTTCCAACCATAACAGCCAAACTTTCTGTTTCTTCTAGAACATTTTTCTTCAGGGACGATAGCACTGTGTGCCGTCTCAGCAGCTTCTTCCGTGACATCTTCTCTGACATCCAGAGGGTTTTCTTCTGTGTTGTTGGTGGTGGCATCCTTGTTCTTCTCAGCTTCTTCCAGATCGGTCTCCGTTTCTGGTTTCTTCTTTTTCTTCTTCTTCCTCGGCTTCTTCTGAGTCAGCGATTTCTTCCTCTTCTACAACTTTTTCAGTGGCTTTTGGTATGACATCTGTTCCTTCTTCTTCTCCTCCTTCTCCTTCCGCAATGCGTTCCAACCCATGACTGACCGGAGTCAGATCCTCCTTTTCTCCTTCCGGACTTATTAGTTCCTCTACCACACCTTCTTGAGGTGGGTCCTGGTTTTCCAGCAGTGATTCCAACAAATCACTGTTCCTAGAGGTATCGGCAGAGAAATTGTTACCTGGGATGTTTGTTGGTGTTGGAACTGCGATGATTTGCATGGAGGCTTCTCGATTTTCCTGGCCAAGATCATTCTCCCTTTCTGGCCCAGTTAGGTCAGACATTGAGAATGCAGTGCTTCCGGTCCGAGATTTTTTGGGAACTCGAGTGAAGGCAAGCATTGGAGCTTTCTCCGGTGAAGCATCCTTGGGGATTTCTTCTGACTTCTTCAGGGTTTTTGGCCCTTTAATCTGTACTCCATGCTTGTTTGTTTTCGCTTTGCTGCTTCTGGAGCCTTTTGCTTCAGCTTTCTTTGATTCGGTGGCTTTCTTTGGGGCTACTGTGCTTCGAGTTTTCACCATTGTTGTTTGTGAGTTTCGCAGAGAGTGAATGGCGAAGGAGATGAGAGCAAACACATAAAGGAGGCAGACTAGGTTTTGAAAAACGATTCAAATCTTTTTAGCGTCTGAGCGTATCTTTCGTTTTCTTTTATATGGGCTTTTGATATGCTTGGCCCAATGACATTCGTTGGATTTTAGACCGGTTCATGAAGAGGCACCAACTAACTCCTCTCAACCGTTTCTGCAACTTCTTACTGTTCGTTGATGGTGCACAGACCGAGTGATGATCTGAGATCCTCGAATCTGCTTGCATCTAATGCCTTTGTGAAAATATCAGCAAGTTGCTTCTCTGTAGGAATGTGCTCTAGGATGATCTTCTTGTCTTCGACCAATTCTCGAATGAAGTGGTGTCTAATATCAATGTGTTTGGTCTTGCTGTGTTGGACAAGATTTTTGGAGATGTTGATAGCACTGACATTATCACAATATAAAGTCATGACATCCTGTCTGACATTGTCTTCGACTAACATCTGCTTCATCCAAAGTAGTTGTGTGCAGCTACTCCCAGCAGCAATATACTCCGATTCGGCAGTGGAAAGGGCAACACAGTTTTGCTTCTTACTAAACCATGATATGAGATTGTTGCCAAGGAACAAGCATCATCCAGATATGCTTTTCCTATCCGATGTGTTTCCAGCCCAATCGGCATCACAATACCCCACCAAGGTAGAGGATGTGTCGAATGAGTATAACAAGCCCAAGTCTGTAGTCCCAGAGATATATCTAATAATTCTTTTAGCTGCTGGTGTCCTTTTATGTGAGGCTTTCTCTAGTCCAAACTTCTTGACAATATTCTTCGCATATTTGCTCTGAGATACGAAGATGCTATCCTTTTGTTGTTTGATTTGGAAGCCTAGAAAATAAGTAAGCTCTCCCACCATGCTCATCTCGAATTCTAATTGCATCTGTTGCATAAATATCTCTACCATCTTGCTTGACATCCCTCCAAACACAATGTCATCGACATAGATTTGAGCTATCATTAGATTCCCGTCTTCATTCTTCACAAATACGGTCTTGTCGACTCCCCCTCTAGTGTAGCCGCTTTGGATGAGGAATTTTGTGAGCCTTTCATACCAAGCCCTTGGTTCTTGTTTCAACCCATAAAGAGCTTTCTTGAGTTTATACACATGATCAGGATAGTGCGGGTCAACAAATCCTTTCGGTTGTGACACATATACTTCTTCATTGAGATCCCCATTCAGGAACGCACTTTTGACATCCATCTGGTAGAGCTTTATCTGTAGATGGCATGATATCCCTAGCAGGAGACGGATTGCTTCAAGTCTTGCCACAGGAGCAAAGGTCTCATCGAAGTCGACACCCTCAATTTGAGTATACCCTTGAGCAACTAACCTTGCTTTGTTGCGAGTGATGTTGCCAAGCTCATCGGATTTGTTCTTGAAGATCCATTTAGTGCCTATGATGTTTCCTTCACTTGGTTTGGGCACCAGTTCCCATACCTGATTTTTCTCAAATTGAATCAGCTCTTCTTGCATAGCATTTTGAGCTATCATTAGATTCCCGTCTTCATTCTTCACAAATACGGTCTTGTCGACTCCCCCTCTAGTGTAGCCGCTTTGGATGAGGAATTTTGTGAGCCTTTCATACCAAGCCCTTGGTTCTTGTTTCAACCCATAAAGAGCTTTCTTGAGTTTATACACATGATCAGGATAGTGCGGGTCAACAAATCCTTTCGGTTGTGACACATATACTTCTTCATTGAGATCCCCATTCAGGAACGCACTTTTGACATCCATCTGGTAGAGCTTTATCTGTAGATGGCATGATATCCCTAGCAGGAGACGGATTGCTTCAAGTCTTGCCACAGGAGCAAAGGTCTCATCGAAGTCGACACCCTCAATTTGAGTATACCCTTGAGCAACTAACCTTGCTTTGTTGCGAGTGATGTTGCCAAGCTCATCGGATTTGTTCTTGAAGATCCATTTAGTGCCTATGATGTTTCCTTCACTTGGTTTGGGCACCAGTTCCCATACCTGATTTTTCTCAAATTGAATCAGCTCTTCTTGCATAGCATTGACCCAATACTCATCATTGATGGCTTCATTGATGTTTTTGGGTTCTGTCTTTGAAACGAAGCAAATATTGCCTATTATCTCGTTGTAGTCTTCAGGAGCTTTTGACCGAGTCTGTATGCCTTCATTCAGGTTTCCAATAACTCCAGAGATAGGATGATTAGTCTGGATCCTCCGCGAGGGATTCTTGTTGCTGGTTTCAGGAACTCCTTCGTCATGATCGACATTTGGGCTAGCATCATCACTTTCTATTTTACTGCTGGCATCTTCTCTAGCATTAGTAAGGACATTCTTCCTGACATTGTTGGGAGGATAGGCTCCATCTTCGTCCGTCGTGTCTTTTGAGGCATCTTCGCAGTCATCATCAACAACAACATTGATTGATTCCATCATGGTTTTGGTTCGTTTGTTGAAGACTCGGTATGCGCGACTATTCCTTGAATAGCCAAGGAAGATGCCTTCATCACTTTTTGGGTCAAGCTTTCGACGAGGCTCTCTATCAGCCAGTATATAACAAGTGGAGCCAAAGATATGGAAGTACTTAACATTTGGCTTTCTCCCCCTCCATATTTCATAATGAGTTACTGACATACCTGGTCGGAGAGTGACTCGATTGTGGATATGCCAAGCAGTGTTAAGTGCTTCTGCCTAGAAGTGAGTTGGCATGTCTTTAGCCAGCATCATAACTCTCGCCATCTCCTGTAGAGTCCTGTTCTTGCGCTCAACAATGCCGTTTTGTTGGGGAGTGATTGGTGCCGAGAATTCATGAGCTATCCCTTCCGAGTTGCAGAATTCTGCAAACTTGCTATTTTCGAACTCTCGACCATGATCACTTCGAAGACGGATGATTTTGCCAATTGTCTCTCCTTTTTCTCGTTGGACCTGTATGCACAGATTTTTGAAGATCGAGAAGGTGTCTGATTTGTCACGAGGGAAGTCAACCCAAGTGTATCGTGAGTAATCATCTACACATACAAAGACATATCGTTTTCCTCCAAGGCTTTCGACTTGCATTGGTCCCATGAGGTCAACATGTATCAGCTCAAGTACCCGAGAGGTGGTGATATGCTGTAGCTTCTTGTGTGACATCTTGGTTTGCTTACCAATCTGACATTCTCCGCAGATCTTTCCTTCTACTATTTTCAGGTTTGGAATACATGTGATTGCCTGCTCTGAGATTGCCTTTTGCATGCTTCTAAGATTTAGATGTCTAAGCTTTCGGTGCCATAGTTTGGTTTCTTCTGCTTTGGAGACAAGGCACTTGGTCGCTTCGATATGTGTCTCGGGAGACCAGATATAGCAATTGTCCGTTGAGCGAACTCCTTGTAGAATAGTGACTTGATTAAAGTCTTTAACTATACAGGCTTTTTTCGTGAATTTCACTTCTGAATCCTGATCACAAATATGATTGATGCTAATCAAGTTTGCTTTAAGTCCTTCTACAAGTAATGCTTCAGTCAGGCAGGTGGCTCCTGGATGCTTAAGTACTCCTTTTCCGATAATTCGTGCTCGAATCTCATCTCCAAACGTAACAAAGCAATTTGTATATAGTTTAAGATTAGAGAGAAAATCTGGAGTACCTGTCATGTGTCGAGAGCATCCACTGTCGAGATACCAGTCCTTGTTTGTTGAAGCACTTAAGGATGTATATGCAACATTAGCTCGATAGACCAGGTTCTTAGGTCTCCATTCAAGGCGGGATGTCTTCGGAGGAGATGAGAGATGCCTTTGATATTTCTTTTGTGGTAGCTGAGCTTGCTTCCTTTCAAGAAGTTGAAAACAAAAAGGTCTGATATGACCTGGTTGACTACAGTAATGACATATCCATTGATATTAATAAGTTGGTATTCTGTAGCTTTGTTGTCTGCGTGGAGGATGTCTTCTGGTAGTTACTTGACGAGAATAGGTTGTAGACGATGTTATGGCTTTTGTTGTAGGTCGTCCTGTAGGATGTGTTGGGGCATCCAGTAGTTTCTTGTCAGCCATGGCTTGTTGTGGGATAAACTTTGTCCCTGTCGTTGAGGGGACAGCATGTGTGTACCCTAGTCCCGTCGTATCTTTGGACTGTTTTCCCACCGATAAAATCTTGTCAAGGCTTTCTGTGCTCGTATTCATCATCTTTACCGATTTAGTCATGAGACTAATTTCTCCATTAAGTCTGGTGACCTCTCGTTTCAGCTCCACGATCGTCTCTAGAAATCTAGACTTGTCGCTGGTAAGACTAATGATCCTTTCGCCTTGTTGATCAAGTATCACAGTTTCCTTGATCCATCTGATATGCAAGCCTTTGTATGCCTCGACTAGTTGCTCTTTAGTCCAATTCTCATTTGGAGTTGGATCATCATTGATATCGACAGTATTATCAACATTACATGCAGGAGTAGTAGTAGTGAATGCAACAAAGTTGCTTACCTCTTTAGATCCACTATCTTCATTGTCATCATCTGACAGGGTGGCATTGTATCCTCGTTTTTGTTGTTTGAGGAAATTTGGACATTCTCTACGGAGGTGGCCAAATCCTTCACATTCATGACATTGAAGTCCTTTGTTTTTGTTTTCTTCCCCACTCCTGTTTGGTCTGTCAAGACTACCTCCAACTTGAGCTTTTTGTGGAGCTTTGTTTCTGGCATTTGCTGTGACATTCCGTCCACCCATTCGACTAAATCTTCTCATGGCTTTGTTGTAATTTTTTGTGAGAAGGGCCATTGTAGCATCGATGTCTTCATCAGAATCGGAATCCTCAGGATCTGGTTGCTTGTGTGTTGAGCCTTTGAAAGCAACTCCTTTGCTCCTTTTGTCGATGTTGGGTAGAGACAACTCATAGGTCATTAGAGACCCCATCAGCTCATCAAATTTCAAGACTTTGAGGTCATGAACTTCCTCAATCGATGTGATCTTCATCTTAAACCTAGGGCTAAGAGCACGCATGATTTTTCTTACCAATTTTTCATCAGACATTGGTTCTCTCAGAGAGTAGGATTCATTGGCTAGATCACGAATACGAACATTGAAATCTGCAATTGATTCGTCTTCTTTCATGATAAGGGCTTCGAAGTTGGTAGTCAGGTATTGCAGCTTTTGTTCTCGAACTTTAGTTGTTCCTTCATATGCAACGGCCAGAATATCCCATGCTGATTTGGCAGTTGTGCATGTGTTGATTAGTCTGAATACGTTCTTGTCAACACCATTGAAGATAGCATTTAGAGCTCGAGAATTTCCCAGTGATTCTTCATCTTCATCATCAGTCCAGTCTTTTTCTTGTTTTGGGCCAATAGGATTGCCATCACTGTCACTGAGTTGTGGTGCATCCCAACCATTGAGTACAGCCTTCCATGTCTTGTTGTCTAGTGACTTCATGAAGGCACACATTCGAGCCTTCCAATAGCCATAGTTGCTTCCATCTAGAACAGGTGGTCGATTTATGGATCCTCCTTCTCTGGTATTGTCCATCTTGATCAAAATATTTGTTTAGGACCTTCACCTAAAGCTATAGGTGCCTCCTCTGATACCAATTGAAAATTCTGATCAGCTAGTCGTGCAAGATGCGACACACAATGTTACACAGAATGCTATAACGTTGTGTCTGGCTTCTTGCGTAGATAATGCAGGACAGTAACTATAAAGCTATAAGTAATGACACAGTAGATTGTTTACCCAGTTCGGTGCAACGTCACCTACGTCTGGGGGCTCTCAGCCTAGTGGAAAGATTTCACTTATCAGTAATCCGTCAGAACATACAAGTACCTGTGATCACTCTTAGATCTATACTTTATGCTACGTCTTACAGTGCAATCTATCTCAGGGTCTTCCCCTGAATCCAAGAACGTCTTGATTCCACTCTTCGAGCAATCGCCTTGCTCTGTCGTCTTCAAGTCTTCTTCAAGCTTTGTGGTTGCTGCAGTCTTCACTCACGACTTTAGAAAAACCCTCAATCACCTAACTCTCTATAGTTATGTGATACACAACATCCTAAGCTCAATCTGCAATTTCTCAGCCCGCAAACCTTCACGTCTAAGAACCTTGCAAATTGTTGCTAGGAAACAAATAAAGAACCACACCATTGCTAAGGGGGTAGCCTAAGCTTTTATAGCAATCGTGGATGAATACTAACCCTAAAGGGTTTCCTCTTAATCGCCGTCTTTCTCCTTTTCAGATTAGGAGTCGTTCTGCACTTTCCTGATCGCCTTCTTGCTTTTCTGCCGAATCTGCACTTTCCTGATTTCTGTCAATCAGGATGTTTGCCGAGACGCTGTCAACAATGTTACACATGATGTCGTAGAAGATGCTTCGACATTCTTTGTAACATGTTTCTTCAGTTCCTTTAAAAATCAGCCAATCTCTAAAACCGTCGTACCTACAATGGATATTTAAAAGGCAAGTAATTTCAAGTCAAGCTAGATACCGCCCACTTTTCATCACTTCGATTAGCTCTCAGACTCGTGGGTGGATACGATTAACGTGGATCCATGAGAATGGGTTCTAATAGAAGATGGACTGGTTTGCTTGGGTACGTGCGCATTAGCGTAGTCACCATGCATATTGGACAATGCGTTGAAAATTGGTTGACTTGGCTGCGATTCTCAGATCTGAGCCAGGGTATCAGATATAGGGCAATGCCGTATACATACAATGTATAAGCCCTAGCCAAGAATAACATGGATTTGTGAAAGGACTGGACTGTCCTACTCCAATGTCCAAAACTGGGGCGATGAGATTAACTCTCTTCAGTTTTGGGTATGTGGAGATCTTGGTTTAGATTCAGACACAAGAATCAGAAATGTTCATAATCAACTATCTCTCACTTCAACTTAATTAAGAATTTGACCGAATTTATTTTCATGTATAGATTAATGGCACCGTCGCAACCCAAATCAACACGTTCTGGCAGTGAAGCCTTAAAGTCTCTTCTGTCGAGTGACAGGCTGACGGGGACCAACTTCCTGGTTTGGGAGAGGAACCTGAAGCTTGCCCTTCAGTATGACAGACAGGAGTATATCCTTACAGACAAGCCTTTGAAGGAGCCTGCAGATGATGCCAGCGAGGCCGATAAGAACGCTTATGAAAAGTACATAAGTGATCGACAAGATGTTGGCATCCTCATGGTCGGGTCCATGGAAAATGACACCCAGGACCAGTTCATGCATCTCATGGGAGATCCCCAAGAGATGATGGAGGAAATTAAAATATATTACCAAAAGAATGCTCGTGCCGAAAGATACGACACTCTTAGGGAGTTATTTTATAGCAGGCTGAATGCTGGTGAGGCAGTGAACCCACATGTCCTTAAGATGAAGCGGGTCTTTGATCGCTTGGCCAGTCTAGGTCATAAATTCACAGAGCAGCTGAAATCAGACATAGTCCTGATGTCGCTTCCAAAGGTTAATAGATATGTGATCACAAATTACAATCTCCATAATATGGACAAGACTATCAAGGAACTGCATGGAATGTTGGTGACAGTAGAGAAAAATCTCAAGGGCAAGACCCCTGAGGTTCTTATGGTCAATAAGGGTGTTAGCTTCAAAAGAGCTGGCAAACTTACTGGCAAGCCACCAGGACACTCCAACAAGGGCAAGGCACCAACAATGTCAGGTAAGGGTAAGGCGCCAATGCACCTAGCTGGGCAGATAAGGGCACCCAGAGGTCCGAGGATCCAGGCGGTTCCAAGAACCGAAGGGAGCACTTCGACCTCAGAGGTAGTCTGTTACTACTGCCAGCAGCCAGGTCATTGGAAGAAGGATTGCAGGAAGCACAAGGATTATGTGAAGAGCTTGCAGAAGGGAGGACACCCTTCAGGACCTGGATCACGATCTGGAAAGTAAGATTCTCCTTGGGAAAGGTGAGCGGGATCTGAGAGTCAGAAACAACAGATCGGTGTCAACAACGACTGTCGGTTCTGTTAGTCTTAGGATGCCCATAGGGCTTATTTTAGTATTGGACGATGTATTATGTGCACCTACATTTAGTAGGAATATTATTTCAGTTTCCAGTTTGGACAAACTTGGTTTTGTATTTGCCATAGACAATGGCTTATTTACTTTATCAAGAAATAATATCATTTATGGCACTGCATTTATGGTTGGTGGATTATATATTTTAAATATTGACAACACTAACTACAGTTCAAACTATAACGTGAATAAGAGGTTGAAGTCGGATGACTTAAACCAGACAGTGATGTGGCACTGTCGTCTAGGCCACATAGGCGAGAAACGCGTCTTGACACTTCATAAGTGTGGGCTATTAAGCCCGTTTTAATTCACACCAATCGAGAGATGCGAATCTTGCATTATGGCTAAGATGACAAAGGCGCCTTTTGGCGGCTTAGGTGAAAGGGCGAGTGATCTCCTGGGCCTAATACGTTCAGATGTATATGGGCCCATGAGTACACAAGCCAGAAGATGTTTTAGATTTATAACCTTTACCGACGATTTTAGTAGGTATGGGTATGTCTATTTAATGAGACATAAGTCGGAATCGTTTGATAAATTTAAGGAATTCCAGAATGAAGTACAGAACCAGCTTGGTAAAAGTATAAAGGCACTTCGTTTCGATCGAGGTGGTGAGTACTTAGATCAGGAATTTCTCAGTCACCTAAGGGAGAACGGCAAACTCTCAGTATCGTTCCATGAGTATTAATTATGTAGAGAAGCCCATTCTGGCTAGGCCCAGTTTAGTAATTTAATTAAATCTATTTAATCAGATTATAATTAACTAGTCCTGCTAAACCGTTCTTGATTTCCAGTTTAGTCCTAAACCGAAATCGGTCTAATTCGGTTTAATCCAAAACCGGATTTTGTCTCTCTCATGATTCCTCCATGTGATTCCATCCGTTTTACTCAACCTTTAGTGTGTGACCCTCTAGTTTCACGACACGTCGGCATACTGGTAAAATTACCATTTTACCCTTTCCATCATTAGTGGCCTCTAGCAAGACATCATGATTACCCAACGCTTGTGATTATCGAGATTTCGACATAACATTGTCGTACATGAATCTATCCTTTTATCCCTTGATATCTCTGACAACCACGAGGCATAGACAAGTCATCCTCGTTCAATTGTCATGTTTCTTGATTCTGAGTTAACTGAATTATAACTGATACTACGTATCGACTGCATGGCCATGCTATTGTATTTCAGTCGTACTCATCAAGTGGCCTAAACTGATATCTGCTCACACGTCCGTATGAGGGATAAATCCTTTAGCAATCCATTGAGTCAACTTATGTAACTTGTGATCGAGCCAATCACAGTCGTTATTGTAACCCTTTTACAAGAGACGTTAGACTGAGTCAAACTCGTCACTCATTACATATTGACCTCAATGGTCCTTCCGTCTGAGGATGTGATTTCATGCGCCGACATATGAGTATGTTCATGACTGTGTCTATGTAACATACTCATGATCGGGTCGTCCTATATCACCCATGACTGGTGATACTATGACCTAACTATGGCCCCCTTCTGGCCATGATCAGTAGAGCGTTATCATTTAGAGTTAGCCTCATACCGATCGCTTCTTATGAAGCTATTCTGATCGGGGACTGCTCAAGTAAGATTTTATCTGATCTGTAGATCTACTATTTTGTGTTGACACATCAATGATACAAATCAAATCATACTTAAGATATTACTGCAACACTTAGTAATATGAATGCCGATTTTATTTCAACTAATAATCTTTATTACATGATTAGATTGAAAATACATTGTGCTAGGGCACAAAAACCCAACAACATGATGGATCCTACTGCAGATGCATAGGGGATGCCACTCATGCGCTTTATCTTATCAGGTGTTGTGGGACACTGAGTTTTTCTTAGCTTTCTTCCATGTCTCATGGGGAGGAAACCCTTTTGGCCTCGTGCATTGAAAATCGCTTCAAGATCTTTTCGATGTAAGTGCTTTGGCTTAGCCCAATGATCATCAAATCGACGATTCCAACTTCGAGAAGCCTGCTTCAATCCATAAGTGGACCTCTGCAGCTTACAAGTCTTTTCACCATTATCTGTATCGACAAAACCCTGAGGTTGTGTCATAAACATGTCCTCAGTTAGCTTCCCATTAAGGAAAGTAGTCTTGACATTCATCTGCCATATCTCGTAATCGTGATATGCAACTAATGCGAATAGAATCCGGATCGATTTGACCATGGCCACTAGAGAGAAAGTTTCATCATAATCTACTCCATGGATTTTCCTAAAACCTTTCGCAACCAGTCGGGCCTTATATGTCTGAGGAACTCCATCCATGTCATGTCTGATCTTAAAGATTCATTTGCAACCGATGGTCTTAACACTAGGGGTTGGATCCACCAAGTTCCACACTTGGTTGTCATGCATGGACTTCATCTTCTTCATGGCTCTTAACCATTTCTCGGAATCAGAACTCCCCATGACTTCTTGAAAGGTTATCGGATCGTTAGAATCCACAATCTCCAAGTCACCACCCTCAGTTACAATAAATCTGTATCTGACGGGTGCCTGACGAGGCCTTTCAGAACGCCGTGGGGCTTCAGGAACTATGTTGGGCACTGCATGTGCCTCTTGTTTCAGCTCAGGCTCTACCTCTACACTATCTAAGTAGGGATCCCGAAATTCTTCAGTGAAATTTTGAACATAGAGTTATGCAAGATGCCACACACAATGTTACGTATAATGTTATAACACAGTGTATGACAACTTGCATAGATAAAGACGGACGGTAAATATCAAACGTAATAAACAAAGACACACCAGATTATTTACCCAGTTCGGTGCAACATCACCTACGTCTGGGGGCTCTCTGCCAGTGGAAAGGTTTCACTATATGGTAATATGTCAAAGCATACAAGTACCTATGATCATCACAAGATCTATAATTTATGCTACTATTACAAGTGCAAACCTATCTCAGGGTCTCCCCCTGAATCCAAGACGCCGTCTTGATTCCACTCTTCGAGCAATCGCCTTGCTCTGTCAGTTCAAGTTGTCGTTGAATCGTTTGGTTGCGTGCAGCCTTCACTCACGCAATCAGTAAACCATCAATCACCTAACTCTCACTAGTTAACGTGATACAAAATATCCATAGCACAATACACAGCCTCTCAACCCGAAAACCTTCACGTCTAAGAGCTCTGTATATTATTGCTAGGAAACAATAAAAGACCACACAATTGCTAAGGGGGCAGCCTAAGCTTTTATAGAAATCGATTATGAATACTAACCCTATTGGGTTTCCTTTTCGTCACCGTCTTTCTTCTTTCTAGTTCACATCGAATACAACTGGAGCTTTCACAATCCTTGTTGTAGTCGTACTTTATGAAGACCATAAACTTCCTGATTTGCGTCGAACATGATGTTACAGCCGAGATGTCGAAAAAGATGTCGTACACGATGTTTTGACATTTTTTATGACATCAATACTAGTTTCTTAAAAATAAATCAATCCTCAAAAACGTCGTAACTACATTAAGGATTCTCAGTACTCGTGCCATATCGTATCTCTTCCAGATGCACAGTCCTCCCACTGGCTATTTTAAAGAGGAATTTCGTCTCCAAAAAGTCACCTTTCCGAGCAACAAATACTTTGTTCTCGGCGGGTTTGTAGAAGTAGTAGCCAAAAGTCTCTTTCAGGTACCCTACGAAGATACACTTGTCAGATCAAGGTTCGAGCTTGTCCACCATAAGGCGTTTGAGTTAAGCCTCGCAACCCCAAATCTTTATAAACGACAACTTGGGACGTTTCCCACTCCACACCTCGTATGGTGTTGTCTCCACCACTTGCGTAGGTGTCTGGTTCAGAATGAACGCAACTGTCTCAAGAGCGTATCCCCAAAATGATCTGGGGAGATCTGTCTAACTCATCATAGAGCGAACCATGTCTAGCAAAGTTTGGTTTCTCCTTTCGGACACACCATTCAATTGAGGTGTTGCAGGCGGAGTCCACTCAGACAATATCCCACTCTCCTATGTAGTGGATGAAGTCTTGAGTCAAGTATTCGCAACCTCGGTCTAAGCGAAGTGCTTTAACTTTCTTCCCAAGTTGATTCTCAACTTCAGCCTTAAAATCTCTGAACTTGTGAAACGTGTCAGAGTTATACCCCATAAGATAGATATATCCATATCTACTATAATCATCAGTAAATGTAATAAAGTATCTGAACCCCCTTCTGGCCTGTGAACTAATGAGCGCACATACGTCAGTGTGTATTAGGCCCAACAAGTCACCCGCCCTCTCACCTCTACCGGTGAAGGGCGAGTTCGTCATCTTGCCAATCAAGCAAGATTCTCACCTATCAATTTTTCCGAATTCAAACGGACTTAACAGTCCACACTTGTGAAGTGCTGATAGTCGTCTCTCGCTTATGTGACCCAGACGGAAGTGCCATAATCGAGTCTCACTTGATTCATCAACCTTGAGTCTTTTGGTATTCACATTATATACCTCATTCTCGTTGATGTCACTAGTTTTCAAAACATAGAGACCATTAACAAGAAATGCTTCCCCATAACAAACATTCTTTCTATAAATCTTGAAAAGATTATTATCAATAACAAAATTGAAACCTTTAATATCTAAAACAGAAATAGAAATGATGTCTTTACGGAAAGAGGGCACACAATAAACATTGCCTAAAACCAGAAGAAGTCCCGCTGGGAGACTAAGAGGAACGATACCTACGGCTGTTGCCACGACACTCTTGCCATCTGCAACCCGTATGTCCGCTTCATCCCTAGCCAAATCTCGTCTACTTTCCAGCACCTGCACATCAACACAAATGTGAGATTGAGATCCAGAATCTAGCACCCAGCCAGAGTTAGTAGACAGATTTATTTCAATGTAGTAAATACATGAAGTGCCAGCCGCACCGTCCTTCTTCTGCTCTTCCAGGAACTTCTTGCAGTCCCTCCTCCAGTGACCACGCTGATTGCAGAATAAGCAAACAACATCCTTCACGTCCAACTTGGCTTTGCGTTTGCCCTTGAGCTTAGGCTTGGCCACCTGTACCATGGGACCCTTTCTTCTTCCCTCAGTCGGTGTGAAGGATTTGACCGAGCTCCCACTAGCTTTCTTGAAGCTAATGCCCCCTTTGTTCACCATCATTATCTCCTTGGTCTAACCCTTAAGGTTCACCTCGGCAGATATGAGCATCCCATGGAGCTCAGCGATGGTCTTATTCATGTCATGCATGTTGTAGTTCATGATGAACCCATCATACATGGAAGAGAGAGTTGAAAGGATCATGTCGACCTGCAACTCATTAGTAAATTCAACACCAAGTCGGGAAAAGTGTTCGAATTGACCCTTCATCTTTAGAACATAACGGCTGACCGACTCTCCAGATGTCATTTTAGTGAACATCAAACCCTTAACGAACTTGAACCTTTCGGTCCGAGCCCGCTCCTTGAATATCTCCTTGAGCTGTCCCATGATGGCGAATGAGTGCGAACTAATATCCATCCGTTTTTTTTGGAGATCAGCCTCCATCGTGCTCAACATGATGCATTCCACATCGAGCGAGTTATTAAGACGCTTTTGGTGAGCATCTCTAACACTCCTCGTGGAACCAGCATCTGGCACAGGGGGAATGGGCTCGTCAAGAACATATTGGTGATAAATCGGAGTATGAGTGATAAATCCCTCAGACGTCTTTCGAGTTCACCAATGTAATTCCTAACCAAGCCAATCACAGCCGTTATGGCTACCCTTTTACAGGTAACGTTAGACTAGGTCAAACTTGAAGATTCATTACACAGTGCACACAAAGACTCCTTGGTCTTAGGATATAATGACAAGCTACGATATGTGAGTATCTCATGACGGTATCTATGTTGCATACTCACAATCGGGTTGTCCGATATCATCGACCTGATAATATCTATGATATAACTCCGGCACATACTTTTCCATGATCAGTAGAGCATGATCACAAGGAGTTGGTCTCATACCGATCGCTTCATAAAGAAGCTTAGCTGATCAGGGACTCATCAAATGTAATTCTTTCTGATCTACAGTTCTACTATTAGTGATTACACACGTAATGACATAGATCAAATTACATTCGATATATTACTACAACACATTAGTAATATATGCCGATTTATTAATTCGGAAAGATGATAAAACATTACATCTGTAGATCACTTTTATATTGGAATGAGTCATAACTCTAACAATCTCCCACTTGCCCATGGTTCCAATCTAAGTTTTGATCTACTCCTATAGACCCTGCATGTTTCGCATGCCTAGGCTGCGGCTGATCCTTTGTCAAGGGATCGGCCATATTATCATCAGTCGAATAGTGTTTAATCTCCACATCACCTCTATATGTGATAACTCTCACGAGGTGAAGCCTGCTGAATATATGTTTGGATTTGTTGTGGAATCTGGGCTCTTGAGCAATAGCTACGGCACCTGTGTTGTCCCACAACAAGTTTATCGGATCAGACCCTCGCGGCGTTGCATCTAATCCGACTAGAAAGCTTCTAATCCATACGGCCTCTTTAGCTACTTTTATTGCAGCTATATACTTAGCCTCCGCTGTAGAGTTGGCAATTTTGGCTTGCTTAAAGCTAATCCAGCTGAAAGCGCCACCATTCAACACAAAATATATCCTGACTGAATTTTGAAGTCATCTGGATATGCCTGAAAACTAGCATCATCTTGTCCTTTGACTGCTAGTTCTCTATCTATATCCCCACAAACTAGAAATGCATCCTTGGTCCTCGTCAAATATTTGAGGATGACCTTTGACAACAATCTAGTGTAATTGGCCTGGGTTAGATTGGAATCTGCTGGTACAGCTTAGTGCAAATGAGACTTCCAGTCTCGTGCACATCTAGGCATACATGATGGATCCCACAGCTGAAGCATAAGGGATCTTACCCATCCTGCTCAGCTTATCAGGAGTTCTAGAACTCTGTAGCTTGCTGAGCTTAATGCCATGGCGCATGGGTATGTATCCTTTCTCAGAATCAAGCATTGAGATCTTCTCAACACTTTACCTATGTACATGTTCTGACTTAGGCCCAAAATCATTTTGGAATGATCTGTATAGATCTTGATGCCTACATTAAATGTAGCATCACCTAAGTCCTTCATCGATAAGTACTTCCCTAACCAAACTTTGGTGGCAAGGTCGGGATGTCATTTCCGATGAATAAATACCAAGAATACAATATTACTCCCACTCGCTTTCTTATGTACGCAAGGCTCACTTTTGTTTTTGATGAAGCCGAGTTCCCTTACAGCTTTATCAAAATGAAGGTTCCAACTCCTTGAAGCTTTCTTCAATCCATAAATGGATCTTTGCAGCTTATGTTTCCAGGATTCTTTGGATCTACAAAACCCCACAGGTCGTGTGATATGCACGCCCTCTAGTAAGTTCCTGCTAAGGAAGGGGTTTTGACATCCATCTGCCATAGTTATGGCTAAGAATAATCCGGATCAATCTGACCATTGCTAGTGGTGAAAAGATGTCATCATAATCCATGTATTGAATCTGACGATAACCTTTTACAACCATTTCCTCTTTAGTTGCTTTTGTTGCAACTATATACTCAGCCTCCGTTGTAGAGTTGGCAATTTTGGCTTGCTTAAAGCTTATCCAGCTGAAAGCGCCACAACTCAACACAAAATATATCCTGACAGAATTTTGAACTCAACTGGATATGTCTGAAAACTAGCATCGATTTGTCCTTTGACTGCTAGTTCTCTATCTATATCCCCATACACTAGGAATGCATCCTTGGTCCTCCTCAAATATTTGAGTATGACCTTTGACAGCAATCTAGTGTAATTGGCCGGGGTTAGATTGGAATCTCCTGGTATAGCTTAGTGCAAACGAGACTTCCAGTTTCGTGCACATCCTGGCATACATGATGGATCCCACAGCCGAAGCATAAGGGATCTTACTCATCCTGCTCAGCTTATCAGAAGTACTAGGACTCTGTAGCTTGCTGAGCTTAATGCCATGACGCATGGGTATGTATCCTTTCTTAAAATCAAGCATTGAGATCTTCTCAACACTTTACCTATGTACATGTTCTGACTTAGCAAAATGTTCTGACTTATGCCCAAAATCCTTTTGGAATGATCTGTAGAGATTCTGATGCCTACATTAAATGTAGCATCACCTAAGTCCTTCATCGATAAGTACTTCCCTAACCAAGCTTTGGTACCTAATGCGTTCCCCGACTGGAGAAGTCATTTTTGGAGGAGAAACTATGCGCTTTTGGGATTTGCGGGCTCCCTGGTTAGGGCCTCTAAGGGGTCCCAATGGGTTGGACTTGAGTAGGCTGAAAAAAGACATACAACCTTGGCAAGAACGACGTTCGGCGGAATATATGATGCACGATCCCTTAGGTTCTTTAAATTCTGTAGGTGGCGTAGCTACCGAGATCAATGCAGTCAATTATGTCTCTCCTAGAAGTTGGTTAGCGACCTCTCATTTTGTTCTAGGATTCTTCCTATTCGTAGGTCATTTATGGCACGCGGGAAGAGCTCGTGCAGGTGCGGCAGGATTTGAAAAAGGAATTGATCGTGATTTTGAACCTGTCCTTTCCATGACCCCTCTTAACTGATAACTGAGAGAGGGAATAGAGTGTTTCAAGTAGGAATCCATTTGATCCCAACATACGCAGGGGGATTAGGTCATACTTAAAAAGGATTCCTTTATCCTTTCTTTTGATCTTTTCAACTCATCTTTCTCTAATTTTCTTTTTTCTGGCTCGGCTATCATACCTAGCCGAGTAGCCGAGCCATTTCTCTTTAATGAGACTAAGAAACTAGGCAAAACCAATAAAGAGACAAATCACCGAACAAAAGGAGAGAGAGGGATTCGAACCCTCGATAGTTCGTTGGTATGAACTATACCGGTTTTGAAGACCGGGGCTATCAACCACTCGGCCATCTCTCCGAAAGATAATTTCGATTTTCTTTTTATTACACCGAATAGAACATGGGTGCATGGATTGATACTATCACTCTACTGGTTGATAGTATCACTATACTATAGATATCGGGCACGAATCTATGAGTCTATTTATCTCCATATGTCCATTTATCCCCATATTATAGAGAGATCAAGGATCCATCAGGCCCCTTGTAAAAAAAGCCCCCAGTCCGACAAATAAACAAATAAAGTAGTATTTATAAAGGGTGGAATGGAAATAAGTCATATAGAATCAATGGGTTCGTGGTAAAATCCCTATATGATGTATATTCTATATTTTATTAGAATTAGAGTTCGGGGCTGCTAGAGGGATCAAATGGTATATTTATTGGTAACGCAGAGGATTAGGAACATGACTATTGCTTTCCAATTGGCTGTTTTTGCATTAATTGCTACTTCAGTAATCTTACTTATTGGTGTACCCGTTGTATTTGCTTCTCCTGAGGGTTGGTCAAGTAATAAAAATGTTGTATTTTCTGGTACATCGTTATGGATTGGATTAGTCTTTCTTGTGGGTATCCTTAATTCTCTCATCTCTTGAACCTATTCGTTCACGACCCAAAAATGAAATGACCCCTCCCACGAGTTCTTTCGTTTCGGGCTGTGAGACACATGAAAATTCTAGAAGGCTGAATCCTAGACTTAGCAACATGTTCTGACTAGATGTTCAGACTTAGCAACATGTTCTTACTTAGGCCCAAAATCCTTTTGGAATGATCTGTAGAGATCCTGATGCCTACATTAAATGTAGCATCACCTAAGTCCTTCATCGATAAGTACTTCCCTAACCAAGCTTTGGTGGCAAGGTCGGGATGTCATTCCCGATGAATAAATATCAAGAATACAATATTACTCCCACTCGCTCTCTTATGTGCGCAAGGTTCACTTTTGTTTTTGATGAAGCCGAGTTCCCTTACCGCTTCATCAAAACGAATGTTCCAACTCCGTGAAGCTTGCTTTAATCCATAAATGGATCTAAGCAGCTAACAAATCTTTCCGGGATTCTTTGGATCTACAAAACCCACAGGTCGTGTGATATACACGCCATCTAGTAACTTCCTGCTAATGAAGGGGTTTTGAAATCCATCTGCCATAGTTATGGCTAAGAATAATCCGGATCAATCTGACCATTGCTACTGGTGAAAAGATGTCATCATAATCCATGTATTGAATCTGACGATAACCTTTTACAACCATCCTAGCCATATTGGTCTGAGGACTTCCATCTATGTCGGTCTTGATCCTATAGACCCACTCAGAACCGATGGGTTTTATCCCAGAGGTTTGATCCACCAAGCACCCGACTTGATTTTCATACATGGATTTCATTTTCTCACTCATGCATTCTACCATTTTTCGGAGTCTGGACTGGTTAAAGCTTGTCTGCAGGTTTCTGGATCATCCTGATCCACCAACATCACGTCATTTCCCTCAGTAGCAGTGAAGCCATATCTGTCTGGAACATGACGAGATCTTTCAGACCTCCTTAGACCATTTGGAATTTCTGTAGGGATTGATTCTTCATCTACGACCATCTGAGGCTCCAGTACTTCTACATCTTGCATAGCAGGCTCCTGAATTGCTTCAGGGTGTCCCGTATCCTCTCGAATTTCTTTGAGATGCACGGGACTCCCACTAGTTATTTTGGAAATAAAATATTTCTCCAAAAATACCCCTCATCGAGAAACAAAGACTTTGTACTCGCTGGGTATGTAGAAGTTGTATCTCTTAGTTTCTTAAGGATACCTTACGAAGAAACATTTGTCTGATTTAGATGTATGCATCTCTGCTACCCAAATCTTTTAGGAAAAACATACTAGAATGTTTCCCACACCATATATGACTATGGTCCATTTCTTATTTGAATACTACGCGAAGGCGCATGCATCCAACTAGAATTGACCATCTCATCCCGCTCCCATCCCAATGAATACTACTCGGAGGCGCACGCATCCACAGTAACGGGAGACGTAATGAGTGTCATGTGGTGTACCTTATGTGACTCTGGTCCAGCTCTTATTTGGCTACTACGCGGAGGCGCACACATCCAAATAGAATTGATTACCTTATTCAGCTCGCATCCCAATGAATACTACACAGAGGTGTACGCATCCACAGTAATGGGAGAGAATGACTGTCACAAGGTGTACTATTGTTGTCTTCATCGGAGCCCGATTCAAAATGAATGCGGCCGTTTAAAGAGTCAAGTATTATTTCAACTCTCTCCTAGCCTGAGTACTCATAGGTCAACATACGTCGGAATGTATTAGACTTAGTAAGTCACTCGCCTTTCATATAAACCTGTGAAAGGTGCCTTTGTCGTTTAGCCCATTAGGCGAGACTTGCATTTTTTAGTTTGAGTGAATTCAAACGGACTTAAAAGTCCACACTTGTGAAGTGTAGAAATGCGTTACTCGCTCATTAGGCAAGACTTGCATCTTTCAGTTTGAGTGAATTCAAACGGACTTAAAGTCCATACTTGTGAAGTGTTGAAATGTGTTTCTCGCCTATGTGCCTTAAATGACAATGCCAGATTATAACTTGGTTAAAATCATTAGATTTAAGCCTTTTCTTATTTACGTTATAGCGATTAAGCTTACCAACGTAGATATCTGATCTTGAAGACGTGGATACCCACTCTTCTTCACATGATCCTTGTATTACTTACAATCCCTTATTCCTGTGTCCTGGCTCATTGCAGTAATAGCAGACCTCCTCCATTTTGTCCTTAGTCTTCACAGCAGCTTTGGGAGCTGCTTGAACCTTTGGACGCTTGGGGTGTCTAATCTGCCCTGCAAGGTGCTCAGGAGCCTTACCCTTACCCTGATCAGCTTTCCTGAAGCTGACTTTCTTGTTGACCATAAGGACCTCCTTGGTCTTGCCCTTGAGGTTCTTTTCAGGAATCACAAGCATCTTATGAAACTCTGTTAAGGATTTTTCCATGTCATGCATATTGTAATTTACTATGAAATCACTATATGTATCTGGAAGTGACTGCAACATAAAATACGCAGTCATTTCCACCTGATTATCAAAACCGAGTCTGGTTAGATGTTCCTGAAGACATTAAATCTTCGTGACATGGGGACTTACAGGGCTCCAGCCTTAAGTTTGCAGGAGTTAAGTTCTATGAAAGTATCATATCTTTCGACACGAGCTTTCTCCTTGAACATTTCCTTGACGTCTGCCTTACAGGTATGAGGGTCATCTGAAACGTTCCTGAACTGCTTCTGCAACTCTGGCATTCTACTGTCCACCATAATGCATGACACGTCGATTTGGTTACTAAGGAATTTTGATAAGTATCCTTAGTGCCCTAGCGGCGTTCAGCGGTGGCTCAGCAGGAGGTTCCTTGGTAAGGATATACTACTTGCGTTCATGCTTGAGTACAAGCCTCAAGTTTCTATTCCAATCTGAGTAATTCACGCTCTTGAATCTGTCCTCAATGTGGACTCTCAGTGCGCTATTACTCCTTTGTGTTGTGTTTGCCTTTTAGTTCTACATGGTAAAATTAATTAAAATTCAAGTTGGAGATTTAGTTATAAAACAGTTGTCTGATTCTAACATTAGAATCTGAACCGGGATCCTATCATACCCTCAATTGAAGTGAACGGAGGCTCACTGCTCCAATTGAGAGCATCAAGGTAGGAATACATCCATCTACAAGACTATGTAGTTCCTGGCTAGGGTCTGTACTAAAAGTACAGGACATACCCTATACTGATACCCTAGGTCAGCCCTAGCTGACAATCGTAGACAAGTCTACCAAGCTTGAACTATGAACAAAACTAATGTGGCTACTACGCGGACGCGCACGCACTCACATAGAACAGCCCATCTCATTCAGACTTCTCCTCTATGAATATTACGCGGAGGCGTACCGACATCCATAAGCTCAAAGCCCTTTTGAGGGCCCAAACCTGGATGGTATCACGCTTGACTTGTAATTATTTGCATTTAAGTGAATTATAAAAGTCTGATTGCATATTGATACAATCTTAATCTAGAATCATCAATTGCAAATTAATGAAAGGATGATCCCTTAGCAGGTTACATGCGAGTCTGATTAATTATCGGTTTTTAATCTTTGCATGTGGGTGATAGCAAATCATATATGTACTTGTATATTTAAACTATCATACATTCATACATTCAATCATACATATGTAACGGTTAATATATGCATAACTAAGCCCATCTTAAGTTCCTTAGAATCTAGCAATACTGTTCCTAAAGACTTGGTCTTCAAGATCCAGACTTGATCCATTCTTGTGAACTCCCACTGGTTTCGAGCCTCCTCCAAATATCGAGTCTTCCTCTTGACTTGCTTCTTGCGCCGGTCTTCGTGATTACGAATTTAAATAAAATAAATAAATACAAATCACGACACGCAGGACGTATTTACTACAACCCAAAATTAAGCAACATGTAGGTTTATCGAAACTAGAAGGTTTAATTTAATAATTGAATTTTGAACCGGTTCTCGCTGGTTTATCGAAACCGAACCAAATCTGAAAATTAAATTTTAAGGGCTTCAAATTATTCTCATGAACCGGCCGGTTCAACTCGAATCTGGTCGAGCCGAACCGGCCCAACCGAGGTCGCCCGCGGAGGCAACCACGGTGGCCCGCGAGGGCTGCCATGGTCGCCCGCGGGGCTGACCGTAGTCGCCCACGGGAGCAATGGCCCGCGGCAGCGACCATGGTCGCCTGCGAGGGCTGCCATGGTCGCCCGTAGGCGACCTGGTTGGCCCTTGGTGCCGATCATGGTCTGCCCTAGGGCATTCCATGGTCCACCAAGGGTCTCGACCTTGGTTAGCCATGGCTCGTCCATGGCTAACCCGAAACAGCCCAAAAAATATTATTTTCCAATTTTTCAAAATCAATTAAATTTGATTTTTTTTTTCAATTACATGCATACTCAAGTGATGAACACATAAACAAAAATAAAATTCCAGAATTAAACATGTTGAATAAAATTCATAACAACCATCCTCTGATACCACTTAAAGAGATCACTATGGGTTCAAACGTTAATTTCATTCCGCGGAGCCTTATGTAACCATGGTGATCGAAAGAGATGAAGAGTCTTAATGAAAATTCAGCATGTTATAAAGTTTTTCAATCTGAAAAATTTTCCTTTGTCAATCGATTAAAACACAACACAGTGTTTCTCTATCGAGTCCACAAGCACAACAACCACGGATGGTTTTCTCTCACACACTTGCTAATGGATGTTTTGAGAATTTTGACAAGAAAGCTATGGAGGAATTGACTTGAGAGGGTCGGCAATTGGAGAGGGAGTTAGGGGGGGAGGTTGCCGAAAATATGAGATAAAAAGGGAATAAAATATTTGTGTAATTAATTTGAAATTAAACCAAAAAAATCTGATTTTGAATTTCAAATAAATAATTACACATCTTACCCCTTTAAACTCTTAATTGCACTCTTTGCACATTCATCAATTAAAACCCTAAATGGGCTTAAGCCCGTTCAACTAAATCCAAATTAAAACCCATAAAATTGAGTTCTAATTTTGGTTTAGATAATCTGGTTCAATTTCCTCAACTTGATTTCTTCAACCGTCTGGTTAAAATCCTAGGCCAGAAATCAACCGAATCGTTTTCAATTTGACTAAATTGAAAACCGGATTCTCCCAATTTTCATCCATGCTTATATGTCATGTATTGTGCTTAATGCGTGTGACCCTCTAGGCTCACAAACAGTTGGTAGATTGGTAAAATTATTATTTTACCCTTTCTATCATAAGTGGTCTCTAGCAAGACATTATGATTACCCAACGTTCGTGATTATCGATTATTCGACTTAACCTGTTATCGTACATGTCACTGTCCTTTTATCAAACTGATATCCAGATCGATCCATAGGCATAGAATCGTCATCCTAATTTATCAATCACTGTTTCTTGATATTTGAGATGACTGAAAACTAATACTAAGGTATCACCTGCAAGGCCGTGCTATTCCTTCAGTCATACTCATCAAGTGGCCTAAACGGATATCTTTCTCAAACCGGAGTATGAGTGATAAATCCCTCAGACGTCTTTCGAGTTCACCAATGTAATTCATAACCAAGCCAATCACATCCGTTATGGCTACCCTTTTACAGGTAACGTTAGACTAGGTCAAACTTGGAGATTCATTACATAGTGCACACAAAGACTCCTTGGTCTTAGGATATAATGACAAGCTACGATATGTGAGTATCTCATGAAGGTATCTATGGTGCATACTCACAATCGGGTTGTCCGATATCATCGACCTGATAATATCTATGATATAACTCCGGCACATACTTTGCCATGATCAGTAGAACGTGATCTCAAGGAATTGGTCTCATACTAATCGCTTCATAAAGAAGCTTAGCTGATTAGGGACTCATAAAATGTAATTCTTTCTGATCTACAGTTCTACTATTAGTGATTACACACGTAATGACATAGATCAAATTACATTCGATATATTACTACAACACATTAGTAATATATGCCGATTTATTAATTCGGAAAGATGATAAAACATTACATATGTAGATAACTTTTATATTGGACTGGGGCGCAACTCTAACAATGATATGTACAAGACCGGACATCTTCTTTTCCTTAAGCTGTACCAGTATGCATCAATCCAACACCGTTGAGGAACATTTGATTGCGGTCAAGGCAATCCTCAAGTAATTGAGGAGAACCAAGGACGCTTTTCTTGTTTATGGGGGAAGAGAAGATGACGAAAAAGTCGTCAAAAGTTTTGTTGACGCTAGTTTTCAGACGGATCTGGATGACTATAAAAGTCAGTCTGGATATGTGTTCATGTTGAATAGAAGCTTTTAGCTGGAAGAGCAAGAAGCAGGATTCCACAGCTGACTCTACAACGTAATCTAAGTAAATCGCTACCTCAGAAGCAGCGAAGAAGGCTGTATGGATCAGGAGCTTCCTAACTGGATTAGGCGTAATGCCAACGCGTCTGATCCATAAATCTTATTTTCTGTCAACACAGAGGCCATTGCACAAGCTAAAGAACCCAGAGCACATAACAGATCCAAACATGTACCCAGGAAATGTCACCTAATTCGAGAAATCATTGAGAGGGGTGACGTGAAGATCACTTACGTTACAACTGATGATAACACAGCCGACCCTTTGACCAAGGCTCTTCCTCAACCTAAGCACGAAAAGCATGTGAGGTCAATGGGTGTAGATTGGGGCTTAGATTGGAACTAGGGGCAAGTGGGAGATTGTAAGCTTTTTTGTGCCCTAGTCCAATTGTATTAGTCTGTAAATGTCTGTATATATCAATCATCGTTTGCAATATATAAATTCGACATTATATTACTTATGTGTTGAAGTAATAGGTTAAGTCTGATCTGATACATGACCACCAAAGTAGTAGAACCATATATATGTACGGATCACACTTAACGGGTCCCTGGTCAAATATGCTTCAATGAAGCGACCAAGTATGAGGATGATCCTTTATGATATAGTTCTATTTACCATTGGGAGGGTTCCCGGAATCAGATCATAGATATCACACGGGTGAGTGAGATTGGACGACCCGCACTAAATGGTGTTGCATAGATACAATCATGAACACATTCAATTTTGGTAGCTTGTCGTCGTATCCTTAGACCAAAGAGTCTTTGTGATCGCTATTCAGTAAAGAACCGCGTTTGACTTGCTCCTAATGTTGTCTGTAACAAGACTACCATAACGGACAAGATTGGCACGGGGACGGATTGTATGAGTGATACGAAAGGCGGCTAAGGGATTTATCCCTCATAAACTTGTGATTTTGGTTTTTTCCTTGGGATTTAATGGTTTGATCTTCTTGGAAAGTTCTTGGGGTTAATATATATTGCTTCCGTTGCCATATGAGTTCTTGATAGCCCCAATGTTCTTACAAGTAGTAGTCGAGGTACACAGTAGTATAGGCAATGTTGGCTCGGTATGATTTACCCTTCACCCTCCACTCTAGCCGTCTAGACTTTTGGACGTTAGGCAGAGTGTGGTGTCGTGCTGCCCTTGAGAGCCTTTTCCATAGACATGGTAGCAGAATGGCCTAATGTGTCCTCTCGGCCCACAATAGTAACAAATCCATTGCGATTTGTAGGCATGTATCCGGGACGGTTGTTGATAACGCTGAGTCATCCTAGTGTGGCAGACGTTTGTTGAAGAGGATGTCGTGGCATATTTCGCCTTTCTTGGCTTGGGATGTTGTGTAAGATGTTCATTCTCTTTAGTTGAGACTTGTTGCAGAACAAACTTGGTCTGAGATGTTGAGCTATTAAGAGTATAGCCAGTTCCCCTCGTGTCTCTGGCCTGCTTGCCGATTAAGAGAATTTTTTTCAAGTTTTATGTGATTAGATTCATCATTTTGACCGATTTGGTCATGTGATCTATTTCTCTATTCAGTCGAGTGACTTCACGCTTTAGCTCGACGATGATTTTCAGCAGTCTAGACTTGTCACCTGTCAGCGCAATAATCTAAGCAGCTTGTTTGTCTAGAATCTGTGATTCCTCAATCCACTTGGTGTAGAGAACGCAATACGATTCGTTTAGCTGATCGTCGGTCCATTCCTCATTAGGTGACATATCTTGTGTGTCTTCATCAGCATTATCCAAAAGTTCAGGTTTGGTGAATGATGTAGAGGCAGTGAATGCGACAAAATTGCTTATCTCCTCAGTTTCACTATCCTCGGAGTCCTCATCGAAAAGGGTGACATTATACCCCTTTTATGTTTTCTAAGATAGTTAGGGCATTCTCTTTGGTAGTGTCCGAATCCTTTACATTCATGGCATTGTACTCCTCTACCTTCGCTGGTTCCTGCACCAGCTCTATTGTCCCTATCAACGTTTCCACTTCGTTGAGCTTTCTGCGGAACTTTACTCTTGACATCAGCTGTGACATTTTTCCTGCCAACTGTTATGACATTTTACCCAGACATCCTATTGAATCGCTTCATAACTCGGTTATAGTTTTTTGTTACTAAAGCTATGGTAGCATCAATTTCATCATTCGAGTTCAAACATACCTGTTGAGCTTGCCTTTGCATGGAGCTTTTGAAAGTCAGTCCTTTGTTTTATTTGCCAATGTTTGGAAGAGACAGCTCATAGGTCATTAAGGACCCCATTAGTTCATCAATTGGAAGGGTCTTAAGGTCTTGGAATACTTCGATGATAGTTATCTTCATTTTTAACCTCAAAGTCAAGGCTCTTAGATTTTTTTTTCTCACAAGTTTCTCATCTAACATCGGTTCACCTAGAGAGTATGATTCGTTGGCCATATCTCTAATTTACACATTGAATTCAGATACAGTTTCATCTTCTCTCATGATGAGAGCTTCTAAATTTTTCGTTAGGTACTGGAGCTTCTATTCTCGAACCTTTGAGGTTCCCTCATAAGCTACCGTCAAGATGTCCCATGCACTTTTGGCAGTAGTGCATGTGTTGATCAATCTGAACACATTCTTGTCTATGCCATTAAAGATAGCATTTAGTGCTCGGGAATTTCCTAGGGCTGCCTCATCTTCGGCGTCAGTCCATTCTATCTCAGGTTTGAGACCTGGAATATTTCCCTTAGCATCTTGATAGCACGGAGTACTCCATGTAGGGTTCCGGAACATCCATATCAGAGTCACCGCAGCGGAAGCAAGACTAAACAGCCCCGAACCTTCACAAGATCAACTACCCAAGTTAGATCCAAAAGCAAAAGAGTTTTCGTGTTTTACCATGAATCTGCCCAACAGAAAAAATGTGAATTCGGAGCTTCATTTATGGAGCTACATACGTCCAAATTCTTCGGTTCTTTTTGGAGAGTGAAGACCAGCCAATTCTCTACAACCTTCATGTTTTGCACCACGGCCAGTTCGGACGACAGGACCTCCGTCTGAAGCAAAACATTTCTCCTGTCTGTGGTGGACAGATTTTGCATAGTAGGCAACTTTCCGGGCTAGTATCTCCCAAACCAACACTCTTTTGGAAAATTGATATTTCACAAAGGAGGAAAATCGGATTATTGAAACTAGACTTTATCGTAAAATCGGTTTATCGAAACCGTTCAAATCTAAAATTTTCAAAATATTGGATTGCGCCTAGCCGTCGGGCCTCCACCGCCGGCCACGGCCAGGATCTGACCGTCGTCGGGGCAGGGATGGGTTAGACACATGACCATGGCCATCCAATGGCCACGGGCCAGTCCAGCTCCGGCAAGCCTAAGCCCCCGCCCGGTCCCCTTCTCAGCTCCTCGAAACTCTCGTTCCGGTGACCCGACAAATCCAATTTTTTCAAGAAATTCCAGATTTGATATTTTCTCCAAAACTTCATTTTTCATGAAATTTTAACCTATATATGAAAAATAAATAAATTGGAAGCAACTAGCATGTTAAAACACCAATACAACCGAAACATACAAGGATCTCGGAGGATAGACTGCCTCGGATACCACTGTAGGGTTCCAGGACATCCATATCAGATTCACCGCAGCGGAAGCAAGACTAAACAGCCCCGAACCTTTACAAGATCAACTACCCAAGTTAGATCCAAAAACAAAAGAGTTTTCGGGTTTTACCGTTATCCTACATAGCCGAAAAAACGTGACTTTGGAGCTTCATATCTGGATCTACAGATGTCCAAATGCTTTGGTTCTTTTTGAAGAGTGAAGCCCAGCAGATTTTCTACAACCTTCATGTTTTGCACCACGGCCAGTTCGGACGGCAGGACCTTTGTCTGAAGCGAAACATTTCTCCCGTCTGTGCTGGACAGATTCTGCAGAGCAGTCAGCTTTCCGGGCTTTTATCTCCCAAACCGACGCTCTTTTGGAAAATTAATATTTTACAAAGGAGGAAAATCGGTTTATTGAAACTAGACCTTTTAGTAAAATCGGTTTGTCAAAACCGTTCAAATCTAAAATTTTCAAAACATCAGATTGCGGGTTTGTGCCACGGATCAAACACCGTGCAACAAACCACCCGGGCCCAAAACCCAACGAGCCGAAGTCCATTGGGCCGAGCCCCTACACACCGACGGGCTAAGGTTTAGCCACGGTGTTAGTTCAAAGTCGCTGTATCCTGGGAGGTGTACGCTCACTGATTCCAACACCTGAGTGAGAGCGAATACACTTTATGGTACAAATCACACTTAACGGGTCCCTGGTCAAATATGCTTCACTGAAGCGACCAAGTATGAGGATGATTCTTTATGGTATAGTTCTATTTACCATTGGGAGGGTTCCCGGGATCAGATCATAGATATCACTCGGGTGAGTGATATTGGACGACCCGCACTGAATGGTGTTGCATAGATACATTCATTGTATAATACCTAACAAATTAATTTCCGCAATTTGTTAATATTATTGTATAATACCTAACATTTTTAAAGTGTATCGTTCTCTTGAGTTTTAACAGGTTAAAGAAATCAAGAAGGTTAAGTTTTCAATTCTATAAATATTAAAATTTATAATCTTACATATACTAATGATTTGAATTCCATTTTGTAGATATGAAAATTGGAAAAATAAGAATTTTTTCGTTTTGGATGCAAGCAGCGGAATTTTGTCTTCGGTTCAATTTTGAAGAAATTATTGAAAAGAAGAGTTTGGTGATGAGATCAACGAGTTTTCTTGCCTAATAAATCTTATGGAATAAAATTTGGACTATATGTCAATATGGTTGAGGCCGAGAATGTACCTTTGGGTCGAATTCCAAGTGGGTTTAAGACACGAGTGTCTACCACTAATATATCGATTTTGTTTTGATAAGATATGTCAAATGACTTGAATGATTTGTTGGCTTCATTGTGGAAAGAAGATGACAAAAGTTGGTAGTCACATTAGATTCACCATGTATGGTACACAAAGAACGTCAATATTGAAAGAGGAAGAAATTGATCATGTTGTACTCAAAACTATGTATTGCATAGTTTTGATATTATTTGTGAAATGTGTACCATAAAATACAAAAGATTGTAAATGATCAATAAGAAAAGAAATATGTCGAAGGGCTGAAAAAGATTCTTGATTTAATCTTATAAAGAAGCTGAGAAAAGATGGCGAACATGTTGAGTTTATCAAGTATTGTAAAAAAAAGAACCTCAAAAGTGGAAGAGGAGACGTTGATTCTCATGTGCTTAAAAACTAGGGTAAATTCCACATGACCCCCCTTAACTATACGTGTGTCTCACCTCCCCCCCCCCTACTACAAATCAATCTTTGAGGTGCCTTAACTATCCAAAAATCCCACTTTACCTTTTTTTGTTAACTTTTTTCAAAATTCTGTTAAGCTTTTTGTGAAATGACGAAAATACCCTTGTATCTGAAAAATGAAAATAAATAAATAAAAATGATTTTGAACATTTTTTTTATTTTCTCATACTACAAAATAAAGGATAAAAATAATATTTTAGTATTATTTTTTTAAAAAAACAATTATTTATAAAAATTAATAAAAATAAAAAATGATGGTTAAAAGTAATTTTTTATTTTTAAATTTTTTTGTAAAAAAACTTTTTAAAAATTATTTTTACTATTAACAAAATTTTATTCTTAATTTTGGACAACGAGAAAATTAGAAAAAAAGTTCAAAATTATTTTTATTTATTTTAATTTTTCAGATAGAAGGGTATTTTCGTCATTTCACAAAAACTTAACAGAATTTTGAAAAAAGTCAACAAAAAAGGTAAAGTGATATTTTTGGATAATTAAGGTACCTCACAAATTGATTTTGTAGTTAAGGGGTGACATGTGAGACACGCGTATAGTTAAGAGGGGTCATGTGAAATTTACCCTAAAAACTATGTATTGAATAGTTTATATTCTTTGTAAATGTTCATTGTACAAGTGAATGAAATTATTAAAGAATTGTGGAGAATCACAAGGATAATATGATTTGTGAAATAATAAAAAAATTGATTGGCATGAATGAAATGTGTAATGATGAATCGTATGAAATTGAATATGAGTAATGAATTTTGAATTCATTCATGGGTTGAAAATCATAATTATATAATTAAATTGAATGATTTTATTGGTTTATCATAAATTGATATATTATATGAGTTGAATGATATAACAATTTCATTCACGAACTCATAAATCATATCAATATGAGTTGAGTATGATCAATGGAATAATAAAAAAGAATAAAAAATTGTATCATTCATGAATTGACATATCATGAATTAAATCATGTTAGTTGAATATGATTAATTTGAATGAAATATTATTTTCATTCATTGATAGATAAATCATATCAATATGAATTGAATGTGATTAAGTTGAATTAAATGATGGTTTTCATTCTTGAGTTGATAATGATTAGTTTGAAATCATATCAACAAAGTAATGAGATCAACATAATAGATATAAGTGAAGATCTAGTTATATTACAATTTCAAAATAAACTTTGGGCTATCAAATCTCAAAAAGTGTTGACTTGACATGATTGTTTGAAGCCATATTTGTTTAGATGGAATTGAAAATTTTAATCTAAAGATTATTGATGATTGTGAGATGGTGTACATAAAGGTAGTTACGACGCGAACTACAACAAGGATTGTGAAAGCTCCAGCTGTATTCGACACGAACTAGAAAGAATACAATAGCACACGTTTACCAGCTTGTCTTCGATTCTGAAAAGAAGAAAGACGGTGAAAAAAAGGAAACCAGATAGGGTTAGTATTCATGATCTATTGCTATAAAAGCTTAGGCTGCCCCCTTAGAAATCGTGTGGACTTTTATTGTTCCCTAACAATAATATACAGAGCTCTTAGAGGTGAAGGTTTGCGGGTTGAGAGGTTGTGTATTGTGCTATGGATATTGTGTATCACATTAACTATTGAGAGTTAGGTAATTGAGGGTTTACTGATCGCGTGAGTGAAGACTGCACACAACCAAACGCTCAACGACAACTTGAACTGACAGAGCAAGGTGATTGCTCGAAGAGTGGAATCAAGACGGCGTCTTGGATTCAGGGGGAGACCCTGAGATAGGTTTGTACTTGTAATAGTAGCATAAAGTCTAGATCTTGTGATGATCATAGGTACTTGTATGTTTTGACGTATTACCATATAGTGAAACCTTTCCACTGGCAGAGAGCCCCCAGACGTAGGTGATGTTGCACTGAACTGGGTAAAGAATATGGTGTGTCGTTATTTATTACGTTTGATATTTAATGTCCGTCTTTATCTACGCAAGTTGTCATACACTTTGTTATAGCATTATACGTGCATCACTATCAAATCTACATGGGATATCCTAGCCGTAGCATATGAAGGAACAACCAAGGTTCGAGAAAAGAAGTTTCAATACTTGACAACCAACTTCGAAGCTCTTGTCATGAAAGAGGATGAATCAATCGTTGAATTCAATGTTCGAATTAAAGATCTAGCCAATGAATCCTATTCTCTGGGCTAACCCATGTTTGATGAAAAATTGGTTAGAAAAACCCTGCGTGCTCTAAGCCCAATATTTAAAATGAAGATCACCGCAATTGAGGAAGTTCATGACCTTATGACCCTGAAATTTGATGAATTGATGGGATCTCTAATGACCTATGAGCTATCTCTACCCAATATCGACAAAAAGAATAAAGGAGTTGCTTTCAAAATTTCGATACACAAGCAACCAGAATCTGAGGCAACTGACTCTGATGAAGACATGGATTCCACAATTTCCCTACTCACAAAGAATTATAACAAAGTTGAAATTTTGATCAATCTAATCGTGCAAGATGCCACACACAATGTTACGTAAGAAGCTACAACATTGTGTCTGACTTCTTGTGTAGATAATGCAGGACAGTAAATATAAAGCTATAAACAATGACACAACAGATTGGTTACCCAGTTCGGTGCAACGTCACCTACATCTGGGGGCTCTCAGCCTAGTGGAAAGATTTCACTTATCAGTAATTCGTCAGAACATACAAGTACCTGTGATCAACCCTAGATCTATACTTTATGCTACTTCTTACAGTGAATCTATCTTAGGGTCTCCCCCTGAATCCAAGACTCCGTCTTGATTCCACTCTTCGAGCAATCGCCTTGCTCTGTCAGTTCAAGTCTTCGTACAACTTGGTGGTTGCGTACAGTCTTCACTCACGCGCTCAGTAAACCCTCAATCACCTAACTCTCAATATTTATGTGATGCACAATATCCTTAGCTCAATCTGCAATCTCTCAGCCCGCAGACCTCCACGTCTAAGAGCCTTGCAAATTATTGCTAGGAAACAAATAAAGAACCACACGATTGCTAAGGGGGTAGCCTAAGCTTTTATAGCAATCGAGGATGAGTACTAACCCTAATGGGTTTCCTCTTAATCACCGTCTTTCCAGAATCGGAGTCGTTCTGGAATTTCCTAATCGTCTTCTTGCTTTTCTGCCGAAACTGCACTTTCCTGATTTCTGTCGATCAGGATGTTTGCCGAGACGCCATCAACAATGTTACACAAGATGTCGTAGAAGATGCTTCGACATTCTTTGTAACATGTTTCTTCAGTTCCTTTAAAAATCAGCCAATCTCTAAAACCGTCGTAACTACAAAAGTCATGAGAAGATTCAGTCGAATGGGCGGAAGGAATGGCACTGCATATGCCAGAAACAAAACTCCACAGAAAGCTCAGACAGGAGGAAATCTTGACAAACCTAACAGAAGCGGAGAAGAAAACAGCAAGAACAAAGGACCTCAGTGTCACGAATGTGAGGGATTCGGCCATCTTCGCAGAGAATGTTCAAACATCCTCAAGAGACAAAAACGATGATATAATGCTACCTTGTCAGACAAGGATAACGAGGATAGTGGTTCTGAGGAGGTAAGCAATTTTGTTGCATTCACTGTTGCCACTTCTTTATGTAACACTGATAACTCCATTGATATCAATGATGACCTTCATCATCTGTCTCCCAACGATAATTGGACTGAGGAACAACTGACCGAAGCATATAGGAGCTTGTATAAAAGATGGGTCGAGGAAACTCTAATCCTTGACCAACAAGCAGGTCGGATCATCACTCTTACCAACAACAAGTCTAGATTACTAGAGACAATTGTTGAGCTAAAACGAGAAGTTACAAGACTTAATGGAGAAATTGGTCTTATAAAGAAATCAGTAAAGATGACGAATCCCAGCACTGAAAGCCTTGACAAGATCATGTCAGTAGGAAAACATTCCAAAGATATGACGGGACTAGGGTACACACGTAATACCTCCTCATCAGTCCTCACAAAGTTTGTCCCACAACAAGTCGTGGCTGACAAAAACCTACAAGATGACGCGGCACATCCTACAAGGAAGTCTACGTTAAATGTCGTGACATCTCCTACAACATGTTCTTGTCAATCAATTATCAAAAAACATCCTCCACGCAGACATCGATCTCCCAGAACTTCAACTTATCACTATTAGTGGATGTCTTTACTGTGGACAAAGAGGTCACATCAGGCCCTTTTGCTATCAACTCCATGGGAAGAAGCAAGCTCAATTACCACATACTCAAATGAGATATCAAGGTCGCCTCTCGACTTCTCAGAAAACATCCCGTCTTGAATGAAGACCAAAGAATCTAGTCTATCGAGCTAATATAGCATACACCTCCTTGTGTGCCTCAATCAACAAAGACTGGTATCTCGATAGTGGATGTTCTCGACACATGACAGGCCATCGTGAGTTTTTATCTAACATCAAGCTATATATAATCTGCTATGTTACTTTTAGAGATGAGATCCGAGCTCGAATCATTGGAAAATGACTACTCAAGCATCCAGAAGACTCTTGCCTTACAGAAGCATTACTCGTAGAAGGACTCAAGGCAAATTTAGTTATCATCAGCCAGATTTGTGATCTTGACTTACATGTCAACTTTACAAAAGAAGCCTGTATTGTGAAGAATCTCGATCAAGCTATCATCCTGATAGGAGTCCGCTCAGTGGATAATTGCTACATCTGGTCACCCGAATCAAACCTCTTAGGGTCAAAGTGTCTTGTCTCCAAAGTAGAGGAAACCAAATTATGGCATTGAAAGCTTGGACATCTAAACCTTAGGAGCATGCAGAAGGCAATCTCGGAGCAAGCCATTACTGGAATTTCAAATCTTAAAATTGTGGAAGGAAAAATTTGCGGAGAATGTCAGATCGGGAAGCAAACCAAGATGTCACACAAAAAGCTACAGCACATCACTACCTCACGGGTACTTGAACTTATACACGTTGACCTCATGGAACCAATGCAAGTTGAAAGTCTTGGAGGAAAACGCTATGTCTTCGTTTATGTGGACAACTATTCAAGGTACAGATGGGTTGATTGTGACGAGTGCTGTTGTGAAGTTCGATGGCGCAAATAATTCTCCTACTCAGCACCGGTGAGAATGACTGAAGTAGGAGCTTGTTTGTCAACAGTTGATGAGTAATCAGTGGTTTGTGCAGCATACGCTGCATGTGAGTAAAAATTCGGATAACCAACCAACTCATAACATGTCTCCTCAGTGTAGGGTTTTGGAGCGTTCTAGATCATCGAGATAGCGGAAACAATTAAAAAAAGCAACTCCAAACCTTGTCTAAGAACATGAACCATTAAATCTCAAAGCAAAATCTATTGCACAAGAAATTTACCTTTAGGTCTTTGTTGAATCAATAAAGAAGAACTATGAGGTCTTCTTCTCTAGAGCAAGTCCACACCAAGGGGATGATCTTCAATTAAGTGAAGAACAAGAGAGCAAGAAGAGAGGAGGGAAGGGAGTGGCCGGCCAAAAGAGAGAGAGAGAGCTAGTGAGTGAGTGAATTAATCCCTTAGATATTTCTCTACTTCATCAACTCATAAGCATAGGTCTAAAAGGTGAAAGCATGGGATTAAATGTGTCATTACCCATACCCCTTAAATCACTCACCTCTTAAACAACAATCACCAACTAAGCATGGTGTATGTGGCCCCACCACTGGACCCACCAAGGTGGCCGGCCATGTTGGGCCGGTCATGTGACCTCATGGGCCGAGCCCAATGGGCTCGCCCATGTGGTTTCGTGTCGTGTCCAAAAGTCACCCGACCCTTTTTGTCGTTACTTATCAAACAAAGTCCGACACGATATCGACGAAAAATCTCAGTTTTCTCAATTCGCTAATTATCTCTCAAACCGAACCCATGGCCCAAAACCTTCTATGTTGTCCATGTATTGCTCCTCAAGAAACGTTAAGGTTTCCTTGTCTCAAGTTATCCGTCTTGTATGTGTGTGACCCTCCAGGCTCATGCCACCGTTGGCACATCGGCGCAAAAGATCTCTCTTTTCCGATCCATCATAAGTGGTCTCTAGTAAGACGTTATGATTACCCAAGGTGCATGATGATCGATGATTCGATTTAACCTTGTGCGTACAAGTCACTATCCTATTATCTCTAGACATCCCGATTGATCACAAGGCATAGAGTCGTCATCCTTGTTTAATCAATCATTGTTACTTGATATGTGAGATGGCTGAGAACTGATAACCCGTATCACCGGCATGGCCATGCTCTTTCTCTCAGTCATTCTCGATCAAGAGGCCTTTAACGGATATCTTTCCCATACCGTAGTACGAGGGATAAATCCCTTAGCCGTCTTTCGTGTTACTCATGCAATCCGTTCCGCCACCCAATCATGCCCGTTATTGCAATCCTGTTACGGAAAGCGTTAGGCGCAAGTTAAAGTCGCACGTACATTGCATAGCGATCACAAAGACTCCTTGGTCTAAGGATATCGTGACAAGCTATCGCATTTGAATATGTTCATGGCTTAATCTACGAAACACTATTCAAAGCGAGTCGTCTGATATCAATCACCTCATGATATCTATGATAAGATTCCGGGATCCCTCATCCCTATGACAAGCAGAACTACTTCATTGAGAACCATCCTCATACTGGTCGCTTCTATTGAAGCGTATATTGATCAGGGACTCGTTAAGTGTGATCCGTACAGATTTATGGTTCTACTACTTTAGTGGTCATAAATCAGATCATGCTTAACATATTACTTCAACACATAAGTAATACAAAGCCGTTTTATTTATTACAAACGATGATAATTATATATAGACATTTATAGACTACTAGCAATTGGACTAGGGCACAAAAATGCTATCACTTAGTATGTCCCATCTTGTGGCAATGGCTTTCGTCCCTAATAACCAACCAGTTCATAACATGTCTCCTTAATATATCCCATCTTGTGGCAATGACTACACTCAATGTTTTGTCGCTGATAATTACCACTACGTCCTCCTCCTCGACCTCGTCCTCCACCGCCATCTCTTCCACTACCATGACCCCTCGTAGAAGCATTGTAGTAGGTTGGAGTAGTGTAGGAGGCAAGAGCTGATGTATCAGCTAGAGAATGCTCATGTGGAGGAACAGTAGAGGATACCTTCAATAGTCGAGCAGAAAAATCTTGTAAACTTGGGACAGTAGCACTGGCCAAAATCTGATCACGAACAGACGACAATTTTGGAGGCACTGCAGTAAGACCTAATACCATAAATAGTGTATCTCGTTGAGCGATTTGTGTATCCGTTTTTTGTGTGATTGGCATGAGCGCATTAAACTCTTCTTTTAGAGACTCCAATCGACCAATAAGTTGGGACATATCTGATCCTGTCATCTTTAGTTGAACCATGTTAGAAATCACAACATCAAATGTCATCAGTGTAAAGGGCTTTTTCTTTACTCCACACTTGGACGCATGTCCGGTAACCCTTACATATGGCATACAATTTCGGATCAATTGATTGCCACAAAATAGTGACTAATAAGGCATCTGCCTTTTTCCATTGAGCTCGATCGGCTTTAGGAATCGTCTCACTTGTCTTTGTAAGATGATCTTTGAGCCCTTCCACATACAACCATAATTTTACAGAAGCTGCCCATGATGAATAATTGGAACTTCCACTTGATTTTTCAGATGTAATGAGAGGAGTACTAAAAAAGAGGATATACTCAATTTCAAGTCAACCAAAGACATACTGACAATGTAGACGACCGAAGAAAGAAATTGAAAAAAAAATTGGAATTATTTTTCCGAGTACTGTAGCACGAAATCATTGTAGCAGCATTGTAGCAATTACTGTACCGCGAAAATACTGTAGCAGCGATTCCAAAATATATTGGTATTATTATGAATAACTTGTTCTCAATTACAATAGCTAATTCCTTTATATAGGAAATGATAGCAAAACAATTAGACTTAGGAAACTAACCTAAATTCCAACTCTAATTATACTTAACTATTCTAACAAAACTATTTTTCAAAAATAAGGATATTTTTATCATTTTCAGAAAAATTGGTGTAAAAAAGTCAAGAATGGTGTTGTCCCTAAACTAAAATAAAGTAGACTATAATAGGGTAAAGGTCACCTATCTAGCCCTAAATTTTTTTTTTTGCATTACAGGTATCCTGAAATTGACAATTTCGCACCGTTAGTCGTCCAGTTCGTTTCCGGGAATATCTATTAAATTTTGAGGTTAATATGACCAAAATGCCCCACATGTATTTTAAATTTTCAATATATACCATTTTATAAGAGTTGTGCCCTAGGCCGATCTCAATTTATATGTAATTGTCTTATCGTCATTGCAATAAATAAAAGTGGTATTATACTACTATTGTGTTATAGTAATATGTTGAGTGTGTTTCAATCTATGTCCACCATGCGAAGTAGAACAATAAGTTTGTATGGATCACACTTAACAGGTCCCTGGTCAATCAAGCTTCACATAAGCGACCAATATGAGGATGGCTCTTTATGATCGCGTTTTACTGATCATTGGTAATGAACTTACCGGAGTCAGATCATAGATATCATCTGGGTGATGGTATTGGACGGCCCGACCTGATTATGTGACATAAATGCAGTCATGATCATACTTAGTTGGAGTAGGATAATAAAGAATCCTTATCTACCTTGGAGTTATCTAGGTTACTGTATGACAGCTCCCATAGTCTGACATGCTCATCTACGTTGTCCATAACTAGCTACAAAAAGGTATGATTGGCTATGCGACGGGTCATATGAGGAGTCGCAGTTGACTGCCGAAGGGATTTGTCCCTCGTACAGTGCGTGTGGGAACGATATCTATTTGAGCTCCTTGATGAGAAGGACTTAGGGGAAATGCATGTCCATGCTACTGATACTAGGTATTATTCTCAGTCATCTCGGTATCAATAAACAGTGATCGAACGGATAATAAGGATGATGGCTTTATGCCTTATGTTTGATATAGATATCTAGTGACAAAGGTATATACGCCATGAGGTTAAGTCGAATCGTCGATCATCATGATCATTGGGTAATCATAATGTCTTACTAGAGGCAACTTATGATGGGGAGGGTAAAATGGGTTTTCACACCGATCTGCCAATGAGTCATGAGCCTATAGGGTCATTCACAAAGAGCAATACCCGAAGCACAACGAACTTTGGAAGTCCAGAAGAACAAGTGGGAGTGACGTGTTGGGATTCGGGGGACCCAAATCAGAGTGCACAGTGGAAATAATACAATAAAATAACCCCAAACCCATCAGGATCTTATCTACGCGATAGATCTACAAGTTTCGAAAGCATGTGCCTTTTCGGTTTTTAAGATCAGTCAAAATATGAGCCAGATAGCGCCCAAACCTGACCTCTAATGGAAAAAGCTATTTCACCAGAAATTAAATAGCATTGAATTTCATTTAATCTAATGCTGGTTTCGAGGAAATCGGACATCAAAACTAGGAGATATACATCTCGCAAGTTTCAGCGCCAAATTTGGAAAAATAACAAGTTTCATTTGAAAAAAAATATTACTCGAGATTTGAACCGTATTAGCCACTTGAAATCCCGAATCGGTCTTTCCCTCTATTAACCACACACGAATGCACAAGACCACCAGATCTAAACTCAGATTCCCCTACTAGAAAGAAAATAAGTTCAGTTAGTAAATCCGGCAAAGTAACGGTATGAAAAAATCAAGTTGTGATTTTTCAACTCATGAGGCCTCTATTTATAGAGATTGGCTAAGGTTTTGGGAGGATGAACCAACCCATAAAATGGGCTAGGTTCGGCTCCCTCCAAACCCTAGCCGCCGGCCATCTTGGGCGGCTTGGCCTCATGGGCCGAACCCATTAGGGTTTCGGCCATGAGGCCTTGGCCTTGCCCAATTTTGCAGCCCATAAGGTATTCCAACCTCATGGATTTTGGGCCCATTCCTCATCATGGTCGGCGCCCAAAACCCTAGGGTTTTGACCCGGTCCATGGCACTTGAGCTGACGGGCCCGTGGCCCAAAACCGTAGGGTTTTGGCCACGGCCCGATTTAAGTAATCCACAATTAATACTGCCCTGATTTCTTAAGATGTGCCCCCTCTACGTGTGACCCTCTAGACTCATGATATGTTGGCAGATTGGCGTAAAAATTACCATTTTACCCTTTCCATCATAAGTGGCATCTAGTAAGGCATTATGATTACCCAAAGTTCATGATTATCGACGATCTGATTGAACCTCATGTCGTCCATGTCACTATAATTTTATCACTAGGTATCTTGATTAATCATAAGGCATAGAGTCGTCATCCTTATTTAATTAATCAGTGTTTCTTGATATTCGAGATGACTGAAAATGATATTCCATATCATCTGCATGGCCATGCATTTCCTTTTAGTCATTCTCATCAAGTGGCCCAAATCGATACCTATCCTATACCGTAGTTTGAGGGATAAATCCCTTAGACATCTCTCGTATCACACATATAACCCATCCCCGAGTCAATCACAACCGTTATGGTTACCCTTTCACAGATAACGTTAGGTTTGAGTCAAACTCAGATATTGACTATATTGTGATCACAGAGACTCTTTAGTCTAACGATACAATGACAAGCTACGACATATGAATATGTTCATGACAGCATCTATGTAACATATTCAAGTCGGGTCATCCAATATCATTTCCCCAATGATATCTATGATTTGATTCCGGAAAAACCTATTGCCATGATCAGTAGAGCGTGATCATGAAGAGTCGTCCTCATACTTGTCGCTTCTGATGAAGCTTGACTGACCAGGGACCCGTTAAATATAAATTATACATATCTATAATTGTACTATTAGTGATAACACACTCAATGATATAGATCGATGTATACTTAACATATTACTACAACACAATAGTGATATAATGTTGATTTTATTTCGTTGCAAACGATGATAAAACTATTACAGAATTACTTCGTATTGAACTAGGGCACAAATCTAACCCATATCAGTAGAGTGTTATAGCGCTTTACAAATGCATCTCTAAGTGCTCTAGTGGCATTAGAAGCTGGTTCCTTAGGGATTGTGTTGGTCAAGTAAAATTCCTTCTTGATTTATTTTGTACCAGTAAAGAGACCTCTTCGTTTCCAAATATATATCTCAGTGAATAAATGTGTTTTGATTTGCATTTCGACCGTTCGATTCTTTACTTAGAATCTAAACCACAACAGTTCGATTCTTTACTCAGAGTCTAAACCAAGATCCCTGATTCACTCGATTGAAGTGAACGGAGGCTCACCGCTCCAATTGAGCTATGTAGATAGGACATCAAGTCCAATTACAACCGCTGTAACTCTTGGCTAGGGAATGTACATAAATGTACACGACATTCCCTATCTGATACCCTAGGTCAACCATAGCTGACAATCGTAGTCAAGTCAACCAAATTCAACTATGGTTCAGTCCATATGTGGATACTACGCGGAGGCACACGCACCCACATACGACTAACCAACTCATATATCCCGCATCCCCATTAATGCTACGCGGAGGCGCACCCATCAACATGGCTGAGAGCTAGTCTGAATGTTGAGATTTGGGCGGTATCTCACATGACTTGAATTAAATTGTGAATCGATTGTGTTTAACTTCCTTGATTGTAAATCATTACAATCTTATTTGAAAACATCAAGTCCATGATGCTTCAATTACCAATTACATACAAAGTCTGATTAATTCCAATTTTAATCCCTTACATGTTGATGATATTCTATTATACATTTCTTAACGTACAAAACATCCATACAATAATTCCTACTCATGCATATCTAGTATACAATAAAGCGGAAATAAATGTACAAAACGAAATCTCATTCCTAGTATTTAACTAAGAAAATGAAAAACCCTAAAGACTATCTCTTCCGATTCTTCTAGATCGCCTTCAATTGAGGACTCCCAATGGCTCCGGACATCTTCAACTCCGGTTGAATCTCTATACACAATAACCCGCCTTTCTGGTTCACCATTCTTCTTGATCCAATTACAAGATGTACACGGTTTGCAGACCGAAAAAATAAATAACATAAATGAAATTTTAAGCGGCTACGCAAACTGCAAAATTAATTACATCCTTTAACCAGTGGTTCGAAGACCACAAAATTAAACTAGTTAAATTGAACGGTCTAGGGCTTTAACTTGTATAAAAAAAACATGTTATCAATCAATTGACATGTTATCACACAAACATGTTATCAATCAATATGCATATCAACCGGTTTTAATCTTGCCTACCTTTTGATCCAGCTTATCGAAATTGGACCGATTTTAAAAACGGTTTATCGAAACCGATTAAATCTGAAAAATTCTAAAATAACTGGATTTACATAATTTCAGGTTTGCTTCCACGATCTCGGATCGCAACCCAAAACCATAATGGGCTAGGGCCCAATGGGTCGAAACCCTAATCGGCCGCGCCTAGGGTTTGGAAAACCCTAGGAGCCGCCATCTCCTCCACCGCGCCGCCACGCCGGGCCATGGTGGGGACGGGGTGGCCATGGCCCTCTGGCTGACCAGCAGCCACGGCCATGGCCGGCGCCGGTCGTCGGCGCCGCCCGTCCTGTCACCAGCCCGAGAGCTCTGGTCTGGTGACCCGGAAAATCTAAAAAAAATTCAGATCTATTATTTTTCATAAAAAGTCAATTTTGATGCAGATCTAAATCCAAAAAAAATGAAATTAAATTAGAAAAATAATATGGCGAAATCATGCATATTCAATCAAAAATTGCAGATATAAGGCAATAGACCGCCTCTGATACCACTGCTGGGATTCGGGGGATCCAACTCAGACTGCGCAGTAGAAAAAATACAATAAAATAACCCCGAACCCGTCAGGATCTTATCTACGCGATAGATCTACAAGTTACGAAAGCATGCACCTTTTCGGTTTTGCAGATCATTCAAATTGCGGGCCATATAGCGCCCAAACCTGACCTCTAATGGTAAAAGCTATTTGATCGTAAATTAAACATCTTTAAATTTCCTTTAATTTGGTGCTAGTTTTGATGCAATCGGACATCACACTTGAGAGTTATGCCTCCCACAAGTTTTGTCACCAAATCTGGAAAAACAACAAGTTTGATTAGAAAACAAAATATTACTCAAGATTTGAACCGGATCAGCAACTGGAAATCCCGAATCGGTCTTTTCCTCTATTAAGCACACACAAATGCACAAGACCACCAGATCTAAACTCAGATTCTCCTACTAGAAAGAAAATAAGTTCAGTTAGTAAATCCGGCAGGGTAACAGGATGGAAAAATCAAGTTGTGATTTTCCAGCTCATGAGGCCTCAATTTATAGAGATTGGCTAGGGTTTTGGGAGCATGAACCAGCCCCAAAAACAAGCTTGGTTTGGCTCCCTCCAAACCCTATACGTCGGCCATCTTGGGCGGCTTGGGCCGAACCCATTAGGGTTTCGACCAAGAGGCCTTGGCCTTACCAAATTTGGCAGCCCATGAGGTATTCCAACCTTATGGGCTTCGGCCCCATTCCTTATCATGGCCGACGCCCAAAACCTATGGTTTTGGCCCGGTCCATGGCACTCGAGCTGACGGGCCCGTGGCCCAAAACCGTAGGGTTTTGGCCACGTCCCAATTTAACTAATACACAATTAATTCTGCCCGGATTCCCTAAGATGTGCACCCTATGTGTGTAACCCTCTAGGCACATGTCCTATTGGCATATCGGCGTCAAAATTACCATTTTACCCTTTCCATCATAAGTGGCATCTAGAAACGCATTATGATTACCCAAAGTTCATGATTATCGGCGATCTGATTTAACCTCATGTCGTCCATGTCACTATCCTTTTTTCACTAGGTATCTTGATTAATCATAAGGCATAGAGCCGTCATTCTTATTTAATTAATCACTGTTTCTTGATATCCGAGATGACTGAAAATGATACTCTGTATCATCTGCATGACAATGCGTTTCCTTTCAGTCATTCTCATCAAGTGGCCCAAACCGATTCCTATCCCATACCGTAGTATGAGGGGTAAATCCCTTAGACATCTCTCGTATCACACATATAACCCATCCCCGAGTCAATCACAACCGTTATGGTTACCCTTTCACAGATAACGTTAAGTTTGAGTCAAACTCGGATATTGACTATATTGTGATCACAGAGACTCTTTGGTCTAAGGATATAATTACAAGCTACAACATCTGAATATGTTCATGACAACATCTATGTAACATATTCAAGTCGGGTCGTCCAATATCATTTCCCCATTGATATCTATGACCTGACTCCGAAAAAACCTATTGCCATGATCAGTAGAGCGTGATCATGAAGATTCATCCTCATACTGGTCGCTTCTGATGAAACTTGACTGACCAGGGACCCGTTAATTATAAATCATATAGATCTATAGTTCTACTATTAGTAATGACACACTCAATGATATAGATCGATGTATACTTAACATATTACTACAACACAATAGTAATATAATGCCAATTTTATTTCGTTGCATACGATGATAAAACTATTACAGAATTGCTTCGTATTGGACTAGGGCACAAATCCTACATGACAATCATGACCTTGGTGGTCACGATCGCGACTTTGGTCGTCACGATCGTGACAGAGGCAACACGTGTCTTAGAGACATAGCATCATAAGTAATGATCGCGACTGTAGAAGTCACGATCGTGACCCCTATAGGCACGATCGTGACCCTTATAGGCACGATCGTGACATTGTGCGGAGCCTATAAAATGAGGAGAGTTTTTCACAAAACCTAAGTTATTCCATATCTTTCTCCTCATCCGTTTTTGCCTCTTGTTCTTCATATTTTGGTGATACCAAAGCCCACATGGTGAACTTGATTCTAGTAGGTCGAGGTTGCTTCTTGCTTCGATCACCGGATTTCTCGTGTGGACTACGTAGAGGATATCTTCAAGCGGTGCTATCTTCGATCGATTCCTTGCCTTTCTTCTCTTGCATTGAAGGTAATATTTTGGGAATTACTTCTCTTGATTAATCCAATTCTAGCATGATCCTTGCAAGGAACGGGGTCATAATTTCCGCTGTGCATGTTTTGATACGAACCTCGTTCCCCAACAATGGTATCAGAGTCGGTTGCTTAGTTCATCGGATTAATCATTATGCATGATGTTTGGAATGTGCATGCTAGTAGATATATGATTTAATGACATGATTGTTAATTTTTCAATTTTGCAATTGAATCGGGGATTTTCAAAGCTTATATGCAATGAAATCGATGTTTTATTGCATATATGCTAAAATGGGTTGTAATCCGATGATTGCTGATTAGGCTGATTGGATTAGACCGGAACTTCCCGGAAAATTCCAAAACTGCTCGGTGCAGAATCTGGAATCTGATGTTTGTCGTAGGGCCACGACAGTAACTATCCTGGACACGATCGTGACTCAAGGCGGAACGATCGTGACTTCGGTCGTGATCGTGACTCAAGTCGGGACGATCGTGACTTCGATGACAATTTTCGAAAATTCGGTTTTTCAATCTGATTAATCAACTAAAATCGGTAGGATAATGTGAATTGCATCGATGATTGATAACATGTTGTATGGTAACATGGTGCAAAGCATAGCCCATCAAGACCCCGTGTGTGAATGTTTTACTGATTTACTTCGATTCATTGGTTGTAACTTATTCTTTGCGACCTGCGAGTAACATTGATTATCTAAGACAAATTTCTCAAACCAAAAAACATATTGTTTTGAAACACATAACTCCACATGAACTAAGATAAGGTTCATAAGTCCAAAAGGCAGTCATAATTTCACACAATAAGTTGAAGTTGGCACATAATTAAGTAGAATAAAACATGTTAACTAAGATGGCCTTGATTACCCATAAATTTGAGCACAGAAGAAAGAAACAATAAATTCGATACAGTCCCCACCACACTCTATGCTGTAAAATTAATGAAACCATTTGCAATATTATATAGGGATAATTTCAGGTGGCTACGTCTAGATTTTGCTGTTTTTCACCTGGGTACACCTAGAATTATTTTTTTTCAGCTGACTACGCCTAGAATGTGCAAATTTTCACTTTGAACTTTCCGTCCAATTCTGTTAGTTTTTAACGTTTTTTTCATGTGAAATGACTAAAATGCCCTTATGGTAAAATGAGTTAATGAAATTGGACTAGAATTACTAAAATGCCCTCACCTATTCATTTAATTTTCAAACCAATGCCACTCCATCTCTCTTCAACCAAAGTCTCCACAGCTCTAGAGCTCCGGCCACCACCAACCACCGTCTCCGTCTCCGTCTCCGCCAAAACCTTTTCTTTCCCTCTGCCCATTTCTCTCCTCTCCCCCACCTCCGCGCACTGCCCTCTCAATCTCTCCCTCCGCCACCTCCGGACACGAGCATAGACATAAATCATACAACCCTCTTCATCACACTCTCTCTTATAAAATCATCGACACAACCAATAATTCTCAGAAAATCCCTAATTTATCATTCAATTTTGTCGGCGTGAGCTATGGTGATTCCGGTTGGTCCCGGCATGTTCTACGGCAGCAGCCTCCCTCGGCCGCGATACTTCGTCACCGGATCGACCCGCCGGTCCCGGTTCTGGACCCACTCCTCTCTTGGGGCGCCGAGACCCACTGGTCCATGGGCGGCCTCAGCTCCACGCGCCTCCGCCTCCAGGGCCGAATCGAGGGCAGCGTCAGCAAGCTCCGCCTCCAGCGCGAGAACGCCGCCGCCGGAGATGGTGTCTCTGGCGAGCCCGAGCTCGAGGCCAGATCTGGAGTCTCGAAGAACAGGGACGGCTCTGTCTCTCCACCGCCGGCTCTGGTGGCGGCAAAGCGGAGGCGATTCATGAATCTCCTCGACGAAGATGAAGAGGAAGATGAGATCGAGAAGAAAGAAGGTTTCTCGATCTGCGAGTCGCGAGGATCGGAGGCGGAGGCGAGGTGGAGGAGAGGGAGCTCGAGGGGGGAGGCTATAGGGTTGGGTTGGTGAGGGTGAAGAATGACATAAGTTTGAAAATTAGATGAATAGGTGAGGGCATTTTAGTCTTTTCAATCCAATTATAATAACTCTTTAAACCTTAAGGGCATTTTAGTCATTTCACATGAAAAAATGGTAAAAACTAACAGAATTGGACGGAAAGTGCAAGTGAAAATTTTGCACATTCTAGGCGTAGTCAGCTAAAAAAAAAATTCTAGGTGTACCCAGGTGAAAAACAGCAAAATCTAGGTGTAGCCACCTGGAATTATCCCTATTATATATATGTTTGGAACACAAAAATTCTCTGGCGGGGGCTTGTAATCGACGCTCTCGTCAACGGAGTAAAACTCAGGCGGAATATCTATGATGGACACGGTGCGCGACAATAGAGGCTTCACAAAATCCTTAAATATCGAAACCAGCGCATGGGGTTCATGATATTTTCGGAACGAGCTTTGCCTGGCGAATCCGAATTCAACATCGGTTCGTGAACTCTGATACTCACTTTCCGGTGCTCAGCAATTGCATGATCCACTCTTGTAATTTCACCCAACAAAGGTTTAGCCTCAAAACCCTAAATTTCACGAATTCCAAAACAAGTCACCATTTGACATAAGACCATAAACCCACAAAATCCAAATCGGTTCAATGTAAAAACGGAGATGAGCTTTGAAATCGACGCTCGGTAGGCAGGAAATTTCTTATAAAAAATTTAGACATACCTAGTGAAGAGATCAGCATTATCATGGGGAATTGACCTTCAAATTTTGGAGTTTGATTTACAAATTTTTGGTGAATCTATTTGAGCAAGTTCAGTATGGTACTAGTGTACAAAATTTAACCAAAACTCGGCCCAACCGCCCATCCAAACTGGGGGTTCAGGAGCGAGCTGCGAATATAAGACTTCAGGCCCGCAATATAACTTCAGAAGCCCAAAACCGCAGTCACCCAGACCCGCCCGCATACATGAAGCCCAAGAACAAGTATATAACAATATCTTATCTAAATGCTAAATCGAGATAGTGTGTTACCGATGTGTCCTTGGTAAAGAGGGATAAGGTAGACCGATGAAGAGTAACACGTGGTGAAACTTTGTCCGTCCATCTAAGTATCTACCTCACAACCCATATTTTGTGTCTTGACTCAATCTACACCTCGACCTCGAAGACGACAAGCAATGGGTGATGGCCGAAATCGCAATCCTCTCATCGCCTCCCTTTCATATCTTCTCCATCCTCTTACTGTCTATTTCTCAAAACTCTGATTTTACCTCACTCTTTTGAATTTATTTTCATGCTTCTAATTTGTCACCTCCTTTCTTGATGCTACAGTTCGATTTTTGGTGATAAAGTAGTGGAGTTTTTGTTGTTGGATGAGTTTCAAGTTGTTGGGCTCTAATTTTGTTGGTGTAGGCCATTTTTTATTGGGCTTTTAAATAAGGGTAATTCCAGGTCAATACCCTAACTTTGCTTCATTTCGAAATTAGTACCCTAACTTTAAAACTTTTTTTGCCGGTACCTCAAGTTTATTTACGTTGCAGTTAAGGTAACGGCTGTTAAATATAACAGAATTTGTGTGCAAAAAGTCTAAAATGCCCTCAATAGTTTTGGTCTGTTAAACTGGTCTGATTGGTTCAATTGATATTATTATGAAATTACTATTTTACCCCTAATTGAACAACTC